>CM022303.1:582531752-583131752 GCA_011799875.1 Thinopyrum elongatum
GCCTCTGGTGGTTTGGGCATATAAGAGTATATATAGGCGAAAGAATTAGGTCAGGAGACGCACGAGGGGCCCACAAGGGTGGGGGCGTGCTCTACGTCCTTGTGGCCGCCTCGTGGCTTCTCTAACTTGCACTCCAAGTCCTCTGGTTTCCTTTTGGTCCAAGAAAGATCATCGCAAAAGTTTTATTCTATTTGGACTCCGTTTGGTATTCCTTTTCTGCGAAACTCAAAAATAGGGAAAAAAACAGGAACTGGCACTGGGCTCTAGGTTAATAGGTTAGTCCCAAAAATAATATAAAATAGCATATTAATGCATATAAAACATCCAAAACAGATAATATAATAGCATGGAACAATCAAAAATTATAGATACGTTGGAGACGTATCAAGCATCCCCAAGCTTAATTCCTGCTCGTCCTCGAGTAGGTAAATGATAAAAACATAACTTTTGATGTGGAATGCTACCTAACATATTTATCCATGTAATTTCTTTATTGTGGCATAAATGTTCAGATCCGTATGATTCAAAACAAAAGTTTAATATTGACATAAAAACAATAATACTTCAAGCATACTAACAAGATAATTATGTCTTCTCAAAATAACATGGCCACAGAAAGCTTATCCCTACAAAATCATATAGTCTGGCTATGCGCCATCTTCATCACACAAAATACTCAAATCATGCACAACCCCGGTTTTGGCCAAGCAATTCTTTCATACTTTAGTATTCTCAAACTTTTTCAACTTTCACGCAATACATGAGCATGAGCCACGGACATTGCACTTTAGGTGGAATAGAAGGTGGTTGTGGAGAAGACAAAAAGAGGGAGATAGTCTCACATCAACTAGGCGTATCAACGGGCTATGGAGATGCCCATCAATAGATATCAATGTGAGTGAGTAGGGATTGCCATGCAACAGATGCACTAGAGCTATAAATTTATGAAAGCTCAAAAAAAAAACTAAGTGGGTGTGCATCCAACTTGCTTGCTCATGAAGACCTAGGGCAATTTGAGGAAGCCCGTCATTGGAATATACAAGCCAAGTTCTATAATGAAAAATTCCCACTAGTATATGAAAGTGACAACATAGGAGACTCTCTATCATGAAGATCATGGTGCTACTTTGAAGCACAAGTATGGAAAAAGGATAGTAACATCGCCCTTCTCTCTTTTTCTCTCTTTTCTTTTCTCTTTTTTTTCTTTCTTCTCTTTTTTTCTTTCTTTCTATCTTTTCTCTTTTTTCCCCTCACATGGGACAATGCTCTAATAATGAAAATCATCATACTTCTATTTACTTACAACTCAAAAATTACAACTCGATACTAGAACAAAATATGACTCTACATGAATGCCTCCGACGGTGTACTGGGATGTGCAATGAGTCAAGAGTGAAATGTATGAAAGAATTATGAATGGTGGCTTTGCCACAAATATGATGTCAACTACATGATCATGCAAAGCAATATGACAATGATGATGCGTGTCATAATAAATGGAACGGTGGAAAGTTGCATGGCAATATATCTCGGAATGGCTATGGAAATGCCATAATAGGTAGGTATGGTGGCTGTTTTGCGGAAGGTATATGGTGGGTTTATGGTACCGGCGAAAACTGCGCGGCACTAGAGAGGCTAGCAAAGGTGGAAGGGTGAGAGTGCGTATAATCCATGGACTCAACATTACTCATAAAGAACTCACATACTTATTGCAAAAATCTATTAATCATCGAAACAAAGTACTAGACGCATGCTCCTAGGGGAAGGGTTGGTAGGAGTTAGCCATCGCGCGATCCCAACTTCCACACAAAGGATGACAATCAAAAAATATCTAATGCTCCAACTTCGTTACATAACGGTTCACCATACGTGCATGCTACGGGACTCACAAACCTTAACACAAGTATTTCTCAAATTCACAACACAAGTATTTCTCAAATTCACAACTACTCACTAACATGACTCTAATATCACCATCTTCATATCTCAAAACAATCATAAGGAATCAAACTTCTCATAGTATTCAATGCACTTTATATGAAAGTTTTTATTATATCCCTCTTGGATGCCTATCATATTAGGACTAAATTTATAACCAAAGCAAATTACCATGCTGTTTTAAGGACTCTCAAAATAATATAAGTGAAGCATGAGAGTTCATCAATTTCTATAAAATAATACCACCGCCGTGCTCTAAAAAGATATAAGTGAAGCACTAGAGCAAAATTGCCTAGCTCAAAAGATATAAGTGAAGCACAAAGAGTATTCTAATAAATCACGATTCATGCATGTCTCTCTCAAAAGGTTTGTACATAAAGGATGATTGTGGCAAACTAAAAAGCAAAGACTCAAATCATACAAGACGCTCCAAGAAAAACACATATCATGTGGTGAATAAAAATATAGCCTCAATTAAAGTTACCGATAGACGAAGACGAAAGAGGGGATGCCTTCCGGGGCATCCCCAAGCTTAGGCTCTTGGTTGTCCTTGAATATTACCTTGGGGTGCCTTGGGCATCCCCAAGCTTAGGCTCTTGCCACTCCTTATTCCATAGTCCATCAAATCCTTACCCAAAACTTGAAAACTTCACAACACAAAACTCAACAGAAAATCTCATAAGCTCCGTTAGTATAAGAAA
Organism: Thinopyrum elongatum; assembly: GCA_011799875.1. Lineage (NCBI taxonomy): Eukaryota > Viridiplantae > Streptophyta > Magnoliopsida > Poales > Poaceae > Thinopyrum > Thinopyrum elongatum. Next base: position 582,534,392 of record CM022303.1, read on the forward strand.
ATAAGTCACCACTTTTGGTCCTGTTGTGAACTCATTATTTATTTATATTGGTGTAATATCTACTGTATTCCAACTTTTCCATGGTTCATACCCCCGATACTACCCATAGATTCATCAAAATAAGCAAGCAACACAAAGAAAACTGAATCTGTCAAAAACAGAATAGTCTGCGAAGATCCGAATTGTTCTAATACTTCTGTAACTCTAAAAATTCTGAAACATTAGGACAACAGAGGAAATTTGTATATCAATCTCTTATTAAAAATTCAGGGTTTTTAACGCTACAGTGAATTATTAAAATTCTGAGACTGGACGCAAAAGTTTCTGTTTTTCAGCAAGATCAAATCAACTATCACCGTAAGCCATCCCAAAGGTCTTACTTGGCACAAAAACTAATTAAAACATAAAACCACATCTAACCAGAGGCTAGATGAATTATTTATTGCAAAACATAACCAAAAAAAGTAAAACGAAAATAAAATTGGGTTGCCTCCCAACAAACGCTTTTCTTTAAAGCCTTTTAGCTAGGCGTTGATAATTTCAATGATGCTCAGATAAAAGAGAAGAATTGAAGCATAAAGAGAGCATCATAAAACTCGTGACAAACACATCTAAGTCTAACGTACTTCCTATGCATAGGCATTTTATAAGCAAACAAATTATCAAGGCAAGCAAAAACAAGCATATGCAAGGAAGAAGAAAGAGACGATAGCAATCTCAACATGAAGAGAGGTAATTTAGTAACATGAAAATTTCTACAACCATATTTTCCTCTCTCATAATAATTACATGTAGGATCATAAGAAAATTCAACAATAAAGCTATCACATAACATATTCTCAACACGATCCACATGCATGCGAAGTTGACACTCTTCCAAAATAGTGGGATTAACATTAACTAAAGTCATGACCTCTCCAAACACACTTTTATAAAAAAAATATAAGATTGAATATTCTCCAAATATGTGGGATCTAGAGTTGACACTCTTCCAAACCCACTTTTAATATTATTTCAAACATTATTATCAATCTTATATTCATTATGGGGCTTAAATAAAATTTCAAGATCATAAGAAGAATCACCCCAATCATGATCATTGCAACAAGTAGTAGACGTAGCAAAATTAGCATCCCCAAGCTTAGGGTTTTGCATATCATTAGCACAACTGACATTAATAGAATTTATAGTAGAACCATTGCAATCATGCTTTTCATCCAAGGAGCTATCATGAATCACTTCATAGATTTCTTCTTTCAACACTTCATCACAATTTTTAGATTCACGAATTTCAAGCAAAACTTCATATAGATAATCTAGTGCACTCAAATCACTAGAAATTGGTTCATCATAACTGGATCTCTTAAAAAGATTAGCAAGTGGATGAGGATCCATAAACTTTTAGCAAGCGAAGATGCGAGGAAAAAGAAGGCACATGGTAACACAAGCATACAACAGATCGAACGAAAAGAAGGGCGAATAAAAAGGCAAATATTTTTGAAAATCGTTTTAGAAGTGGGGGAGAGGAAAACAAGAGGCGAATGGCGAATAATGTAATGCGAGAGATGACAGTTTATGATGGGTACTTGGTATGTCTTGACTTGGTGTAGATCTCCCCGGCAACGGCGCCAGAAATTCTTCCTGCTACTTCTTGAGCTTGCGTTGGTTTTTCCCTTGAAGAGGAAAGGGTGATGCAGCAAAGTAGAGTAAGTATTTCCCTCAGTTTTGAGAACCAAGGTATCAATCCAGTAGGAGACAACACGCATGTCACCGAATACCTACACAAACAAACACCAAACTTGCACCCAATGCGATAAGGGGTTGTCAATCCCTTCACGGTTACTCGCAAAAGTGAGATCTGATAGAGATAGATAAACGATAAAGTAAATATTTTTTGGTATTTTTGTTTTATAGATTGGAAATTAAAAGATTGCAAAATAGTAGATCGGAAACTCATAGATTGGAAAGTAGATGATTGTATGATGGAAAATAGACCCGGGGGCCATAGGTTTCACTAGAGGCTTCTCTCAGGATAGAAAATAATACGGTGGGTGAACAAATTACTGCCGAGCAATTGATAGAAAAGCGCAAAGTTATGACGATATCTAAGGCAATGATCATGAATATAGGCATCACGTCTGTGTCAAGTAGACCGAAACGATTCTGCATCTACTACTATTACTCCACAGATCGACCGACTCTTGCATGCATCTAGAGTATTAAGTTCATGAAGAACAGAGTAACGCATTAAGAAAGATGACATGATGTAGAGGAATTAACTCAAGCAATATGATGAAAACCCCATCTTTTTATCCTCGATGACAACAATACAATACGTGCCTGTCTGCCCCAACTGTCACTGGGAAAGGTCACCGCAAGATTGAACCGAAAGCTAAGCACTTCTCCCATTGCAAGAAAATCCAATTTAGTTGGCCAAACCAAATCGATAGTTCGAAGAGACTTGCAAAGATATCAAATCATGCATAAAATAATTCAGAGAAGATTCAAATAATATTCATAGATAAGCTGATCATAAATCCACAATTCATCGGATCTCAGCAAACACACTACAAAAAAGTGTTACATCGAATAGATCTCCAAGAACATCGAGGAGAACGTGGTATTGAGAATCAAAGAGAGAGAAGAAGCCATCTAGCTACTAGCTATGGACCCGTAGGTCTGAGGTAAACTACTCACGCTTCATCGGAAGGGCAATGGTGTTGATGTAGAAGCCCTCCGTGATCGAATCCCCCTCCGGCAGGACGCCGGAAAAGGCCCCTAGATGGGATCTCACAGGTACAGAAGGTTGCGGTGGTGGAAAATTCTTTTCATGGATGCCTCTGGTGGTTTGGGCATATAAGCATATATATAGGCGAAAGAATTAGGTCAAGAGACGCACGAGGGGACCACAAGGGTGGGGGCGCGCCCTACGTCCTTGTGGCCTCCTCGTGGCTTCTCTGACTTGCACTCCAAGTCCTCTGGTTTCCTTTTGTTCCAAGAAAGATCATCGCGAAACTTTTATTCCGGTTGGACTCCGTTTGGTATTCCTTTCTGCGAAACTCAAAAACAGGGAAAAAACAGGAACTGGCACTGGGCTCTAGGTTAATAGGTTAGTCCCAAAAATAATATAAAATAGCATATTAATGCATATAAAACATCCAAAACAGATAATATAATAGCATGGAACAATCAAAAATTATAGATACGTTGGAGACGTATCAGTGAGCATCATGAAATTGGTGATGGAGGATGGTTGATGATGATGATGGCGATGATTTCCCCTCTCTGGAGCCCTGAACGGACTCCAGATCTGCCCTCCCGAAGAAGAACAGGAGGTGGCGGCGGCTCCGTATCGTAAAACGCGATGAATCCTTCTCTGTGATTTTTTTCTCCCCGAACGTGAATATATGGAGTTGGAGTTGAGGTCGGTGGAGCTTCATGGGACCCACAAGCCAGGGGGGCACGCCCAGGGCGCGCCCCCCACCCTTGTGGATAGGCGGTGGGTCCCCCTCGGTTGATTCTTTTGCCAATATTTTTTATTTATTACAAAAATATTCTCCGTGAAATTTCACGTCATTCCGAGAAATTTTATTTCTGCACAAAAATAACACCATGGTAATTCTGCTGAAAACAGCGTCAGTCCGGGTTAGTTCCATTCAAATCATGCAAATTAGAGTCCAAAACAAGGGCAAAAGAGTTTGGAAAAGTAGATACGATGGAGACGTATCAACTGCCCCAAGCTTAACCCATTGCTTGTCCTCAAGCAATTCAGTTGACAAACTGAAAGTGATAAACAAAAACTTTTACAAACTTTGTTTGATCTTGTTGTTGCAAATATGTATAGCCAGCCTTCAGGTTTTCAGCAAAGATTATGAACTAACCACATTCGCAATAACCTTTAGGTCTCACGTTTACTCATATCAATGGCACAATCAGCTAGCGAGTAATAATAATAAATCTTGGATGACAACACTTTTCCAAAACAATCATGATATGATATAACAAGATGGTATCTCGCTAGCCCTTTCTGAGACTGCAAAACATAAATGCAGAGCACCCCTGAAGATCAAGGACTGACTAGACATTATAATTCATGGTAAAAGAGATCCAGTCACAGTCATACTCAATATCAATTAATAGCAAAGCATACAAATGACAGTGGTGCTCTCTAACTAGTGTTTTTTATAAGAGAATGATGACTCAACAATAAAAGTAAATAGATAGGCCCTTCACAGAGGGAAGCAGGGATTTGCAGAGGTGCCAGAGCTCGAGCTTTTTGAAACAGAGATGAATATAATTTTGAGCGGTATGCTTTCATTGTCAACATAACGACCAAGAGATCTCGATATATTCCATGCTACATACATTATAGGCGGTTCCCAAATAGAATGGTAAAGTTTTTACTCCCTCTCAACCAACAAGCACACTCCACGGCTGGTCCGAAACAACGGGTACCGTCCATATAAGCAAAAATCCTGGGGGAGTTTTGTTTTAAATTATTTTGACTTGATTTAAGCATGGGACTGGGCATCCCGATTACCAGCCATTTTCTCATGAATGATGAGTGGAGTCCACTCATCGTGAGAATAACCCACCTAGCATGGAAGATACTGACAGCCCCCAGTCGCTACATGAGCGATTCGGGCATAAAAAATCCGATTATCATTTGAAGGTTTAGAGTTTGGCACATGCAAATTTACTTGGAACGACAGGTAAATACCGCATATAGGAAGGTATGGTGGACTCATATGGAATAACTTTGGGTTTATGGAAGTGGATGCACAAGCAGTATTCCCGCTTATTACAAGTAAAGGCTAGCAAAAGACTGGGAAGAGACCATGGACGGGTCGGTCGGCAACGGCATCGGGGACGGGGTGGTTGCGGGCGTCCGACCTTACAGGCGGATAGGCGGCGGCGTGGGGGTGGATTGGGGAAAGGGTGATGCAAGCACTGCTTAAAGATGGTCCATGCCTTATATTGTACTCCAGATCCGCCGTACTCCAAGGCGGCACACGTTCAAATTTTCGAGGGAAACGAGGTCCATTTTGAACGTCAATCGGTTTGGCGCCGTAATCCTCGAAAAGGGGAAAAAATGGTTTGGCGTGGTACACATGCGATTGTCGTTACCTCTCCTTGGCCCGTCCTTTACCCACGATGTTAATACCGGAAAATCTTAAAAGCGGCAATTCCAATTTGCTCCAACTTCGGTTTTACGCTCCAACCTCCCACCAACACCATGATCTATTCCTTCCCATTTTATTAACTTCCTTGCCCTATTGCCTCCCGCAAAACTTGCAACCCAGAGGAACGATCCCTGTGGTTTCGTTCTATGCCCAAACACTCATCGGAGCCATGGATGAACCAGGCGGCAGCCAGCCAACAGCACTCGGCGGCATGGATGAACCAGGCGGTAGCAGACCCAGATGGCTCGGGGGCGCCATGTCCGAAGATGCATTGGAGGTGATCGCATCTACAATTGACGTCTTGACAGCCACAAGGCTCGCCGCTGGCTGCTCGAGGTTTTTCAAGGCTATCGTTAAGCATTCACGTCAGTTGCGCCTATTCCTTGGTCTTCCATGCCTGTTCGAGGACGATCATGTCCCAGGGCCCGAACCGGCCCCGGTTGGCCGGCGTTGTAGTATCATGCCGCTGGACAACCCGATTTTCACGGGCACTTGGGTTGCTTCAGACGAGGAGGTTAGAAGTCCATAATAAGTCCATGTCAGTATGTCGCTATAATCCGTTCATGTCATTCAATTGTGCACTGTTTTGTCCGCTCACAGGTGTGGGTTGGCGTGAAAGAAGATTGGATGGCATACATTGGAGAGAACACATAAATCAGATTACACAATGTGTACACCGCTGTGACTGTCGATGCGGAACCGCTGTCTTCAATTGGTTTTGGCCGTACTGATGCGGACCGACGGAAGATGCGATACGATTACACTGAAGCGGAGTTGAAGAAGGTGGTCATTAGCCATGCACCAACACGGTACCACCGGTACAACGACCACTATCTCATCGTTGTTTTTGACATAGCGGTGGCTACCAGGGAGAGCGCACAAGGATGGTGCCGGCTGGCTCCCGTGCAGTTGTGCCCCGCCAGATACGAAGACATTCTATGCGTCGGCGACAGGATCTACGCGCTCACAGACGAGGGGAGTTGTTTCGTGTGGCATGCGAACAACTATGGTAAGAGATCGACCGTTAACTAACTTTTGCCTACGCTGAACTAAATGATATTATGTATACTTCGCAGGGATGACACACCTCCCTGTGAAAATCAGTTCGCCATGGCTGGCAGTTCCACCACCCGTAGGGCTCACTTGGAACCTTGCGATTGACGACCAGGGATGGGGACGCATCGTGTTCTTCATCGTCACTTTTGGTCAGGTCACAGGGGAAGAAGTCGAGAAGCCTTACTTGGATCGGACCCTCACTGTGTACACAGGTACCGTGGATCCTCCAAAGCACGGCATGATGTCTAACTTCCTCTGGTTCGCCACTGACCACTTATGTTAACACGATAGGGTTGCACTGCTTGGTATTTTGCTTGGAAGGCGGCGACGATGACGTACGCGATGCTGCATGGGCACCCAGGAACTTTATCGGCGACCGCTCTATCTTCCTTGGTGACAACTACCCACTAATGCTGAAGATGCCACCAAACGTGCACCAGGCCGACGGCCTGCCTTTCATGCAAGCGGGGTGCGTTTACAGTGCCCACAGGCGGCTCGGAGGTGGAGTGTAACAGCCCATGTCGTTAGCCACAGTAATCACTTTTGATAATGACAAGTCAGCATGGTTAACAGTGCCAAATCATCATTTGCATCATATTGCATTTCAACTCCTAAGTCAAAATTCAAATTTAAATGAAAGTGGAAAATAAAAGTTGTTCAACATAGAAACTAAAATGTTCAATAAATAGCAAATATTACAGAGACCATTCTAAAATTGTAACCAACATTTAGTAAATTAGTTAAGTGACCCAAACCTCTTTTAACAGTGGCTGGAAATAATATTTAATAACCTTTTAATTAATCTAGATCAAATATGAAATGATGTTTTGCCCAAACTAGTTTTTGGTGTTAGGGTATAGTGCACTGATATTTATGGACTAGGTCACACTTTTTACAAAACTCATTTAGGGCTCAAACAATTAGCAAACAGAAAAGAAAAGGAAACAGAAAAAGGAAAAAAGGAAAATGCCTAAACGCGCTACTGTGCACTTAAGCCTACTGCTACAGCGCGGCCCAGCCCACCTAGTGTCGTCCCCTACCTCACGGCTCACTCGCGCACCCGTTGTTGAACGCGCACGAGCGCGCACCGCAGGGCCCCCCCTATCCCTCGATCGACAGCGTGCGCCGCACCCTCTCGCCGTGGATAAGAGTCCCCTCGACCCCTCTGGCGAACCCTAGCCGCCCCGTTCGCCCTCTTCCTTGTTCCCCTCACCTCTCCCAACGCCGCCATGGCTGCGCCTCCCTAGATCGCGCGTCCACCGAGCCCTCCTCGTCGCTCCGACGTGTCCAGCGGCCTCCCCGACGTCGGCTACGTTGGCTATGCCGGCTAGAACAAGCCGGGAGGCCCTCCTCCATCGCCATCGCTACCATCTCCGCCGCCTCTGCCTGGTGGTCGCCGACGTCGATCTGCCGCACCAAGTCTTCCCCGAGCCCATGCTAGCACATCTGCAGGTTCAATGTGAGCCCCGCCTCCTCCTCTCTCTCTTTGGCCTCGCGCGAGTCCTGCAGCTAGCCGCCTCCGACGCCTTGCTCTGTCCGCCGCCGTCGCTGCCATTGTCGTGCTCCCGAGCCGCTGCGGGTTCGCCCGACTGCTCTGGCGTGCACCTTGTGCGTCGTATACCTCGCCTAGCTAGTTAGAACGGCCACTCGCGCGCTCCAAAGCCAAGCCCGACTAGCTCCCGTTTTGGTCTCCGCCACGGCTCGTCGCCGGCACCAATTCTGGCGGTCCCAGGTCGTGAAACTACCACCGTTCGATGCGGGGCGCTCTTCTCGTTTGAACGCAGGTGACCGCGCGTAAAACGACCCATCGTAGCGCATTTCCGGGCTCACCGGAGTTCTCTGCCGCGTCCGGCGCTCGCCGGCGTGTCTCCGGCGGCCGGCGCCGACGTGGCCAGCTGGTGCCCGCCCCCAGTGCCACTGCCACTGGGCCCCGTGGGGTCCGTTGACCAGTCAGCGCTGCTGACTGGGCAACCCGTGTCACTGACACGCGGGCCCCACCGCTAAACATTTATTAAAAATAAATAAAACTGTTAATTAATTAATTAGCTAATTAGTAATCTAATCTCTCACTGACCAGTAGGGCCCACCGTCTAATTAAGTTAATTAGATTAAACTAACTCTGTTTAGTTAACACTGTCACTGACATGTGGGTCCCAGAGGACCCACATGTCAGGTTTGACTCTGGTCAGCCAGAGTTGACCTGCTGATGTCACACTGACCTCATGCTAATGTCATCATTCACTATTCTGGATAATTCGAATTTAAATAAATAATTAAATTCAGAAAATGTTTAAAACTTTAGAAAATCATATAAATTAAACTGTAACTCCGATGAAAATAATTTATATATGAAACTTGCTCAGAATTTCGATACGAACCCGAATACGCCCTCCGTATTCTTGTCAGATGCCCCTAGCTATATGAACATTGAACTTTTAGACCGATTCGATAAATGAATAGTGCCCAACGTTGATTAAATAAATCCAAATAAATTCCTAATTTAACTGAATCATTTAGTTAGGCAGTAGAACACCCCGGCATATCATTTAGGCATATCATACATATTGTTCGCATTATTGCCGTGAATTTATTGTTTCTCTCCCCCCCCCTCTCTCTCGATTGACGCCGAGACCGACGACGCTGCACCTGGGTACGACTACACTACCGACGAGCAGCCCATTGGCGACCCCTCTCTCTTGCCAGAGCAATCAGGCACGCCCCCCCCCTTGAGCATCTAGATATCGCACATTCCATTTCTCCTGCTTGCATTAGATTTTGCTACTGTTAATGTATGCTCCTATTCTGATGCATAGCCTGCTTTTGTAACCTGTTCATTGTTACCTTACCTGCCTATGATAAACTGTTTACTATAGGTTGGTAGTGAACCATCAGTGATCCCCACCACCTTACCCTTGTTGCCCCTGCTTGATCATCGACGACTCGATCAACGTGATCGTCGACCAGAGACCGACACCTCACTTCACACCCTCCTTAGTTGTACGACTCTGCATAGTAACTATCGAGTGTCGAGGGTGATACCTCGTAACGCACTCCTAATGAATACTCTGCAGTGTAGCTGTTCGGTCATGGTCATCGAGGGTGATTCCTTCTTCTCCACTTTCGATACGACTCTGTCGTGCGACCCCTCAGTGTGAACCTCGAGGGTGATGCCTCATACGTTCACCCTGATGATTTCGTCGAGTGGAATCCGCCGAGGGTTATTCCTCGAGTTTCCCCCTTGATGTTATGACCACACGGTTACTTTTACCTTTGTTACAGGCGGGTCCACCCTGGTGGGTACCCGCTGGGGATCTATGATGTCGGGTGTGCCGGAAGGGCACTCGAGTGCGATATTGTGGCGGAGCATCAGAGACTCTGGTTGTCTCCGCGTGATACTAATTGAGCCTATTGGATTTGGGTATTTGATCTGAGTGGGTCGACGTGCCCTATACGCACTACCACCATGCGGGATAATGGTTATGGGGCCCTCTGCGATGTACGTTTCTCCCGAAAGCTCGTCAGACGTCATGATTCACCGTGCGGGCTAATTGTCGGGATTGGGCTGGATACTTCACTGACGAATTCAGTGTCGCGCCTGCACCCCGGCCAGTCTCGCAATGCGCAGGGTGCCCAGGGCGATGGCCCAAGACCTCTGGGTGCATAGGTTAGTCCGGCGTGCTGACCTCTCTGCCGAGCCTAGGTAGGGCGTTGCTTCGTGTTGATCTTCCGAGGACGGGCATTACCCAGCAAGTGTGTCCGGCCAGTGTTGATCGAGCGTGTTGGGTAACAGTAGTGCACCCCTGCAGGGATGAATGATCTATCGATAGCCGGTCCTAAGGTAAAGGACGTTCAGTTTGTGTATCCCGATCTACTACTTGAACTAGATACTTGTTACTTAATTGAAGCTTCGGGATCGCTTTCTCGCAGGGAGTCGAGGAAGGATCTCTAGGCTTTGCTTCAACATGTTTGCTAAATAAAATGCTATTCTACTCTCTTCTACTGTTGCAAGATGATGGCTTCGTGAAGATGTTTGAAGATGCTAGTCTTCGATAGGACTAGGCCTTCTCTCTATTCTGGCATTTCTGCAGCCCAGTCCACATATACAGCCTTTCTCCATTGATAATGTTGCACATGTAGTATAGATCCTTGCTTGCTGAGTACTTCGGATGAGTACTCACGGTTGCTTTACTTTCTCTTTTCCCCATACCCCACCTTGATGTTACATCAGACGATGGAGTCCAGGAGCCAGATGCCACCTCAGGAGCTTACTACCAGGAGGGTCCAGAGGGCACGTACTACTGGATCGAGCCAGCCGACCAGGAGTAGGATCGGAGGCTCCCAGGCAGGAGGCCAACGCCTTTCGATCTAGTGTCGTTGTTTGTGCTAGCCTTCTTAAGGCAAAACTTGTCTAACTATGTGTGTACTCAGATAATATTTGTATGACTGGCTTATGTATTCGGATCTTCGGATCCCTGGTCTATAATATTGTGGATCTCCGTTTAAATTGTGTTAGAGTTGTGTTGTGATATCTTCCCGTGAGTCCCTGTGCTTGATCGTGCATGTTTGCGTGTATGATTAGTGCACGATAGAGCCGGGGGCGCCACAAGTTGGTATCAGAGCCGACTGCCTGTCGGAAGCCCCCTTCCAGTTCCTTGGTCGAAGTTGAGTCTAGACATCGAAAAACTAATTTACTAACTTGGTTGTGTGGCTTACGGGCCCACGTCGCCAACTGGGTGGTATTAGGATCTTTTATTCCTCGTCTATACTCTCGAACTCTGATCTCTCTTCTATTCGGGTTAAATAAATTTTACTAACGCCGACACTTAGGATCTCGTAAATTCCGTCTACCCGGAGAGCTGGATATCTGTGCGATTTCCCTGTCATTGATCTGATTAGTCTGATAATCATTTTCCTTTCCATTGTTTTTTTAACCTTTCTCTCCGAGTTGTATTGTACTTCTCATTGTCATGCTGACGTGATAGCACCTGACGTTACCGTCAAAATAAAGGGTTGGAATTCCTTGCCTCACCTATTATCCTGAAGTCTTCCACCATAGACCTCATACTCGGAATGGATTGGTTGAAAGCTCACATTGCTTCAATCAATTGTGCCACTAAAGTCGTCCAACTTCTTCACCCCTCCGATGAGATAGTGAACTATACCGCACGCATTACACGGGACGCTGAAGCTCAGATATATGTTTTGAATGCTTTGAACGCTTCACCTCTGGAAGGAATCGAGAACGTTCCTGTCGTTCGAGATTTTCCAGACGTCTTTCCCGAAGAACTTCCAGGCATACCCCCGGCTAGAGCTGTCGAGTTTGTCATTGACTTGAAGCCTGGCACTGTCCCTATTGCCAAGCGTCCTTATAAGATGTCTCCGCACCACCTACTTGAGCTTAAGGAAGAAATCGACAAGTCACTTAAGAGTGGTTTCATCCGCCCCAGTTCCTCTGCTTGGGGAGCACCTTCACTCTTCGTTAAGAAGAAGGATGGAACTAACCGTTTGGTTCAGGATTATCGGCCCATTAACCAAGCCACAATACAGAATAAATACCCACTGCCCCGGATCAATGATCTTTATGATCAACTTGCTGGATCATCGGTGTTCTCTAAACTCGACTTGAGGTTGGGTTATCACCAGATCCGTGTCCGTGAAGAGGATATTCCCAAGACTGCATTTGTCACTCGTTATGGCTCCTATGAATACACCGTCATGTAATTTGGCCTAACGAATGCTCCAGTAACTTTCTCCCGTCTGATGAATTATATATTCATGGATTACCTCGACAAATTCGTCGTGGTTTATTTGGATGATATCCTTATATATTCTAAGAATAAAGAAGAACATGCTGAACACCTCCGTCTGGTACTAGAAAGGCTCCGAGAACACCAGTTGTATGCCAAGTATTCCAAATGCGAATTTTGGCTTTCTGAAGTAACCTACCTTGGTCATGTGATTTCCAAGAATGGCATTGCTGTCAACCCCGAACGAGTTCAGGCTATTCTTGACTGGACTCCCCCGAAGAATGTTAAGCAAGTTAGAAGTTTTCTTGGACTTGCAAGTTATTGCCGTCGATTCGTTGAGAACTTTTCCAAGATTGCAAAACCATTGACGAATCTGCTTCACAAAGGTGTTAAATTTGAGTGGACAGAAAAATGTCAAGAAAGCTTTCAGACACTAAAAGATAAATTAACATCTGCCCCAGTATTAGCACCCTCGGATTCCCAAAAGGATTTCGTGATATACTGTGATGCATCTCGTCAAGGATTAGGCTGTGTCCTAATGCAAGAACGCAAAGTGATTACTTATGCCTCTCGACAATTACGTCCTCATGAAGAAAATTATCCAGTGCATGACCTTGAACTTTCTGCGGTTATTTATGCCCTGAAGCTATGGCGACATTACCTTCTCGGTAATCGTTGCGAGATATATACGGATCATCAAAGTTTGAAGTATTTATATACTCAACCAGATCTGAACCTTCGTCAACAAAGATGGCTCGAAACAATTGCCGATTATGATATGAATATCTCATATACCCCTGGCATGGCTAATGTAATGGCCGATGCTTTGAGTCGTAAGGCATATTGCAACAATCTTACGGTTCAGGAAACACAACCTCTTCTCCATAAAGAGCTTCGCAAATTGAACCTACATATATTGTTCCACAAGATTATCTCAATACCCTGGTTGTTGAACCAGATTTAGAACACAGCATCAAGACTATGCAACGGTATGACTCTGAAGTAGAAAGGATCAAGCGATACCTCGAAAAAGGAAAGCCGTCGGAATTCCATCTTGATGATGATGGGATCCTATTCTTCCAACACCATCTCTTCGTACCCAAGTTCAAGGATGAGAGGGAACACGTTATGAAGGAAGCTCATGACACTCCTCTATCTATTCACCCTGGTAGCACAAAGATGTACCGTGACATTTGTCAGAGATACTGGTGGCCTAATATGAAGCGAGATATTGCTCGTTATGTTTCTGAGTGTGACGTTTGTCGCCGCATTAAAGCAGAACATCAAAGTCCTGCTGGAACTCTGCAACCCCTTGAAATTCCTGAATGGAAATGGGACAAGGTCCAAATGGATTTCATTACTGGTTTTCCCAGATCTCAGAAGGGTCATGATGCTATTTTTGTCGTCATTGACCGATTCTCCAAGGTTCCTCACTTTCTGCCAGTTAAGGAGACAATCACTGCTAGCCAGTTAGCAGACTTGTATGTTTCCCGAATTGTGTCACTCCACAGTGTTCCGTTGGAGATCAGTTCTGATCGTGGCAGCCTCTTCACCTCCAGATTCTGGAATAGTTTCCAAGAAGCTATGGGAACTCACCTGTCGTTCAGTACCGCTTTTCACCATCAGTCACAGGGTCAAGTTGAACGAGTTAATCAAGTGCTCGAAGATATGCTTCGAGCTTGCGTCATCTCCTTCGGTAAGAAATGGGAGGAATCTCTCCCATATGCCGAGTTCTTTTACAACAATAGCTATCAAGCTAGTTTGAAGATGGCACCGGTTGAAGTTCTATACGGTCGTAGGTGTCGAACCCCTCTGAATTGGTCAGAAACTGGGGAACGCTCACTCGTCGTACCGGACATTATTCAGCAAGCAGAAGAACAAGTCCGCATTGTCCGTGAACATCTGAAAACTGCTCAGTCTCGTCAGAAGAGCAACTATGACCGAAAGCACCAGGAAATAGTCTATCAACCTGGCAGGCAAGCTTACCTCCGCGTCACTCCGTTGAAAGGCACTCATCGGTTCGGAATTAAAGGCAAGTTAGCTCCACGCTACATTGGCCCGTTCCGTATTCTTGCCCGTCGAGGAGAAGTGGCATATCAATTGCAATTGCCGCCAAATCTTTCACAAGTGCATGATGTCTTTCAGGTATCCCAACTTCGTCGCTGCTTCAAGGATCCTATTCGAGCTGTGGATCATGAAGTGCTTGAATTACGGGAAGATCTGTATTATCCAGAACATCCCATCTGTGTTCTTGATGAAGCTGAACGTCGGACTCGTCAAAAGTCAATCAAATTCCTCAAAGTTCAGTGGTCGAATCATTCTGAAGATGAAGCCACTTGTGAACGCGAGGATCGTCTTTGCGAAGAATACCCCGCTTTCTTCCAGTCTTCCTCTTAATTCTCTGGACGACAATTCTTGATAGATGACAAGTCAGCATGGTTAACAGTGCCAAATCATCATTTGCATCATATTGCATTTCAACTCCTAATTCAAAATTCAAATTTAAATGAAAGTGGAAAATAAAAGTTGATCAACATAGAAACTAAAATGTTTAATAAATAGCAAATATTACAGAGACCATTCTAAAATTGTAACCAACATTTAGTAAATTAGTTAAGTGACCCAAACCTCTTTTAACAGTGGCTGGAAATAATATTTAATAACCTTTTAATTAATCTAGATCAAATATGAAATGATGTTTTGCCCAAACTAGTTTTTGGTGTTAGGGTATAGTGCACTGATATTTATGGACTAGGTCACACTTTTTACAAAACTCATTTAGGGCTCAAACAATTAGCAAACAGAAAAGAAAAGGAAACAGAAAAAGGAAAAAAGGAAAAGGCCTAAACGCGCTACTGTGCACTTACGCCCACTGCTACAGCGCGTCCCAGCCCACCTAGCGCCGTCCCCTACCTCACTGCTCACTCGCGCCCCCGCTGTCGAACGCGCACGTGCGCGCACCCCAGGCCCCCCCTCTCCCTCGCTCGACAGCGCGCGCCGCGCCCTCTCGCCGTGGATAAGAGTCCCCTCAACCCCTCTGGCAAACCCTAGCCGCCCCGTTCGCCCTCTTCCTCGTTCCCCTCACCTCTCTCGACGCCGCCATGGCTGCGCCTCCCTAGATCGCGCGTCCACCGAGCCCTCCTCGTCGCTCCGACGTGTCCAGCGGCCTCCCCGACGTCGGCTACGTTGGCTACGCCGGCTAGAACAAGCCGGGAGGCCCTCCGCCATCGCCATCGCTACCATCTCCGCCGCCTCTGCCCGGTGGTCACCGACGTCGATCTGCCGCCCCAAGTCTTCCCCGAGCCCACGCTAGCACATCTGCAGGTTCAATGTGAGCCCCGCCTCCTCCTCTCTCTCTCTGGCCTCGCGCGAGTCCTGCAGCTAGCCGCCTTCGACGCCGTGCTCTGTCCACCGCCGTCGCTGCCATTGTCGTGCTCCCGAGCCACTGCGGGCTCGCCCGACTGCTCTGGCGTGCACCTTGTGCGCCGTATACCTCGCCTAGCTAGTTAGAACGGTCAGTCGCGCGCTCCAACGCCAAGCCCGACTAGCTCCCATTTTGGTCTCCGCCACGGCTCATCGCCGGCACCAATTCTGGCGGTCCTAGGTCACGAAACTACCACCGTTCGATGCGGGGCGCTCTTCTTGTTCGAACGCAGGTGACCGCGTGCAAAACGACCCATCGTAGCGCATTTCCGGGCTCGCCGGAGTTCTCTGCCGCGTCCGACGCTCGCCGGCGTGTCTCCGGCGGCCGGCGCCGACGTGGCCAGCTGGGGCCCGCCCCCAGTGCCACTGCCACTGGGCCCCGTGGGGTCCGTTGACCAGTCAGCGCTGCTGACTGGGCAACCCGTGTCACTGACACGCGGGCCCCACCGCTAAACGTTTATTAAAAATATATAAAATTGTTAATTAATTAATTAGCTAATTAGTAATCTAATCTCTCACTGACCAGTAGGGCCCACCGTCTAATTAAGTTAATTAGATTAAACTAACTCTGTTTAGTTAACACTGTACTGACATGTGGGTCCCACAGGACCCACCTGTCAGGTTTGACTCTGGTCAGCCAGAGTTGACCTGCTGACATCACACTGACCTCATGCTGACATCATCATTCACTATTCTGGATAATTCAAATTTAAATAAATAATTAAATTCATAAAATATTTAAAACTTTAGAAAAACATATAAATTAAACCGTAACTCTGATGAAAATAATTTATATATGAAACTTGCTCAGAATTTCGATACGAACCCGAATACGCCCTTTGTATTCTTGTCACATGCCCCTAGCTATATGAACATTGAACTTTTAGACAGATTTCGATAAATGAATAGTGCCCAATGTTGATTAAATAAATCCAAATAAATTCCTAAATTAACTAAATCATTTAGTGAGGCAGTAGAACACCCCGGCATATCATTTAGGCATATCATACATATTGTTTGCATTATTGCCGTGAATTTATTGTTTCTCTCCCCCTCTTCTCTCCCGATAGACGCCGAGACTGACGACGCTGCACCTGGGTACGACTACACTACCGACGAGCAGCCCGTTGGCGACCCCTCCCTCTTGCCAGAGCAATCCGGCACCAAGCCCCCCCCCCCGCTTGGCACAGATATCGCCCATTCCATTTCTCCTGCTTGCATTAGATTTTGCTACTGTTAATGTATGCTCCTATTCTGATGCATAGCCTGCTTTTGTAACCTGTTAATTGTTACCTTACCTGCCTATGATAAACTGTTTAGTATAGGTTGGTAGTGAACCATCAGTGACCCCCACCACCTTACCCTTGTTGCCCCTGCTTGATCATCGATGACTCGATCAATGTGATCGTCGACCAGAGACCGACACCTCACTTCACACCCCCCTTAGTTGTACGACTCTGCATAGTAACTATCGAGTGCCGAGGGTGATACCTCGTAACGCACTCCTGATGAATACTCTGCAGTGTAGCTGTTCGGTCGTGGTCATCGAGGGTGATTCCTCCTTCTCCACTTCCGATACGACTCTGTCGTGCGACCCCTCAGTGTGAACCTCGAGGGTGATGCCTCATACGTTCACCCTGATGATTTCGTCGAGTGGAATCCGCCGAGGGTGATTCCTCGGGTTTCCCCCTTGATGTTATGACCACACGATTACTTTGACCTTTGTTACAGGCGGGTCCACCCTTGTGGGTACCCGCTGGGGATCTATGATGTCGGGTGTGCCAGAAGGGCACTCGAGTGCGATATTGTGGCGGAGCATCAAAGACTCTGGTTGTCTCCGCGTGATACTAATTGAGCCTATTGGATTTGGGTTTGTGATCTGAGTGGGTCGACGTGCCCTATACGCACTACCACCACGCGGGATAATGGTTATGGGGCCCTCTGCGATGTACGTTTCTCCCGAAAGCTCGTCAGACGTCATGATTCACCGTGCGGGCTGATTGTCGGGATTGGGCTGGATACTTCACTGACGAGTTCAGTGTCGCGCCTGCACCCCGGCCAGTCTCGCAACGCGCAGGGTGCCCAGGGCGATGGCCCAAGACCTCTGGGTGCATAGGTTAGTCCGGCGTGCTGACCTCTCTGCCGAGCCTAGGTAGGGCGTTGCTTCATGTTGATCTTTCGAGGACGGGCATTACCCAGCAAGTATGTCCGGCCAGAGTTGATCGAGCGTGTTGGGTAACAGTAGTGCACCCCTGCAGGGATGAATGATCTATCGATAGCCGGTCCTACGGTAAAGGATGCTCAATTTGTGTATCCCGATCTACTACTTGAACTGGATACTTGTTACTTAATTGAAGCTTCGGGATCGCTTTCTCGCAGGGAGTCGAGGAAGGATCTCTAGGCTTTGCTTCAACATGTTTGCTAAATAAAATGCTATTCTACTCTCTTCTACTGCTGCAAGATGATGGCTTCGTGAAGATGTTTGAAGATGCTAGTCTTCGATAGGACTAGGCCTTCTCTCTATTCTGGCATTTCTGCAGCCCAGTCCACATATACAGCCTTTCTCCATTGATAATGTTGCATATGTAGTATAGATCCTTGCTTGCTGAGTACTTCGGATGAGTACTCACGGTTGCTTTGCTTCCTCTTTTTCCCTATATTCTCCTACTTGATGATACAACAGACGATGGATCCCAGGAGCCAGATGCCACTGCAGGAGCTTACTACCAGATGGTTCCAGACGGTACTTACTACTGGATCGAGCCAGCCGACCAGGAGTAGGATCGGAGGCTCCCAGGCAGGAATCCAACGCCTTTCGATCTAGTGTCGTTGTTTGTGCTAGCCTTCTTAAGGCAAAACTTGTCTAACTATGTCTGTACTCAGATAATATTTGTATGACTGACTTATGTATTCGGATCTTCGGATCCCTGGTCTGTAATATTGTGGATCTCCGTTTAAATTGTGTTAGAGTTGTGTTGTGATATCTTCCCGTGACTCCCTGTGCTTGATCGTGCATGTTTGCATGTATGATTAGTGCACGATTGAGCCGGGGGCGCCACATGGAGCAGCGTACCGTGTCCCTGACCTGTACTGCTTTAGCCTGAATGGGGCTCCTTCACTAAGTACCACTCTCAAGAGCTGCCAGGCCTCGTCTAGAAGCCCGCCCATGTGGATGGTGACATCCATGGCGCGCCTCTGGGATTGGAACATATCGGAGGACGAATCACAGGCCATGGACTATTTCGATGCCATGTGAGCATGGCCATGAGTTTAATTACCCTTGTACATATTTCATTGTCCTGCAGTTTAAATGTTGCTATCGACCAATCTAGTTCTTTCACTGCGTGTTTCATTGTGTTTGATTGCCAAGTATTGCCTGAATTTAGATATGAACTAACAATGATTCCATACGGGCACGGCATGAGAACATCAACATCACAACGATAACAAAGATGATAAAGGTACCGTCTCAGTACACTACAGACGGCCTACATCATATGTCTGAACACTAAAAATGCCGGAATGTCTTGTAAGAATCGGCTAGCCAACTGTAGTTCTCCTCCATACGGCGCTTCTTCCTTTCTTGCCTTGCAATATCTTCTCGCTCTTGGGCCGCCTTCGCGTCACGTTCCCGCTTGAGCCGCTCAGATTCACTGGCCTCCATTTTACGACGCCATAAAGCTTCAAATTCTCTGTCTCTGATCTCCTGTTCCATGCGGAGTTCCTCTTCAAAGACCTTCCAAGATTGGTCCAATGTGTCTGGACCGTACAACGGGCACCACCGAGTTATGTCTTGGCAGTGCTCGCACCACACCACATCTGGCGCCCGTGGTGTTGTTTGACCCAGACACCATATAGCCGGCGGCGATGGGGGAGGACGGACTACGCGCGTCCAAGTGTCGGCAGGCTTCTTAAGTAGGGCAAAATGGGCTCGACTGCTAAGCAGATAATCATCGTACACATCTGGGCCATCGATCCATTGGAAAAAGTAGCAACACAACTGACTCTGAAACATAGATACGAACTATGTTAACAGGATACCTTGCGTGCATACATCCTATTAGAGGAAATGAGCAAAAAACATACCTCCCAATGTCCACAACAGTAGTACGCACGACCCGCCGTATCTGGATGCATCGACTCTAATATGTATGCCGAGTCGCCGCAGCAGCATAGAGGGACTGGTAGCCTAGGTGGAACAGGAGCATCTTTTGAAGCAACAGTAGGGTACTTACCCTTGCTCTTCTTGGCGAGGGCACGAAGCCTGTTGAACTCATCCCAGTCCACATGCCGCTCTGTAAATAAGCTGTTAGGACAGATCTAACAAGTTGGTAGCGAAGAAATATGACCCGAAACCAAGGAAACCAGGGAGTAATCACCTCCAAGAACCATGGCCATGTCAATTGTGCAACCAACTGGATGTTGTAGCGGCTGCTTTGGGAGAGGAGATGGATAGATTTGAAATACAGTGGGGGGGGGGGTTGGGGCTGAGGGGTGCTATTATAGTCTTGTGAACAAGCCAGATTGGTTGGCGCAACTGATTACAGATACATACGTCGGACACACCGGTGTAAGCTGCTTATGATGGCCTGTGGTAAGGTGGGCCTAGCCTAGTAGCAAGGCTGGCCTGGCCCAGCGGCCGGTGTCGCGATGGGGAAATTACATCTCCCACATTAGCTGCCCTAGCTCATATTGCCCTAAGCGAATATCTCCTAAATCCCTAGCCCTTGCCGGCGACCTGTCTCTCGTCGGCGTTCCTGCCTACCCCTCCAAGCTGTCAATCGGGAGCATCAGTCCACGTCGCTGGGTCAAGACGTACCCACCGATACGAACCACTCGCCGGAGACTTCGTGGCAAACCTCAGATCTGAGGGTTTTGTCATGCCGGACCGGGTTAGTGTAATGCTCGTCCCTCAAGTTTATCCACCTAATGTATTATGAACATTACGGAATACCTTCGCAGTGCGCCAACTGTTTGGAGAACAGAGGACTGTGCGGTGATGCCAGGATGGGGCTTATCTTCGATCTCACCCTGCCGGTGGGATTCAGCTCCCGAACGGTACATTCACACCTTGCGATAGTGTTGTTAGGGTGTTCGACATGATCTAAAATAGTAATAGTGCTCACAGTTTACATGCAATCAAAAATAGAAATGTTGTCTCTTAACCATTTATGTTGCAAGCAGTACATCTCTTGCTACGGTAGGACACCACTCCTAAGAAAGCTTCGGGTTCGGAGAGATCAATGTACTAGAGTTCGGATGTTGCTGAAAACTGAACATCGATTCCTGTGGGGATGTTGGCTGAAGAACTCGAAAGGACGATGCTGTATTGATGGAGAGCATGGTGCGTGGGAAGAGTTCTGCAACACTTATGCCCTAATCACAGGTGATCAAATCATCCTCGATCTAGAGAGCTCTGTCATGGGAGACCATGGCATTATCATCCCTGTGACCTTTCAACCAGATAGAATTCCGTACATGCATCCAAGTAAGTACTCCTGACTGGCAGATCGTTATCATTGTGTTAACTGCACCTTTAACTTCTGTACCTGCTACAAATGTACGCAAATCGTACGTAGGTTACTACCAAGTAAGCAAATTGATGCAAACTTTAATTGGGACCATGAGGTTTACTAAGGGGACAACCGGAGTTTCATGGCAAACCTTGGGCCATCTAGTTCATTTCGTTGATCGTCTTGGGTCTCTGGTCGTTCGTCACCAAGCTGGTACGGCTCAAGGGAAATGTGTGCCGCTTCTGCACTCTTTAAGAGAGTCAGATATGTTGAACACACTGATGTAGAGATGCGCTATACAAACGGTTTTTACCCCCTTTCCACGACGGAGTTTTAAACTGTCGCCAAGTGAGTGTGTGCGATAGGGGGGGTCCTTCCCACACGACCCGGAAACCATCGGGGATAGGACCTCCGGCCACACAGGCGGGGGCAAAATGAGCTCATGTGCGATCCGGCGAGTCATCGAAACCCAATCGTTTCCGTTCGTATGTACTTCCCACAAGGTGAATCCCAGAAAAACATTTCCGTTCGTATGTATATCGCACACAGGTTTTTGTGTGGAAACGTTTGTGCAAGGTGGCCTAACGCAAACAGTTCGCTGCCGGAAGTCGTGTGTGATTGTTAGTTGATCCAACACACCTACTTTCTAGAAACCGTGTGGGTTGTTTGAGTTCATCGCCCATGGTGTTGTCTGAGTAACCGTCTGCAATAGAAAACCCCAATAAGCAGGGTAATTAGCCTATTATTGATAATCCATGTAGTAATCAGATTGACATTTCTTATAAAACACACCAGATATTTCATATCCGTATAACGGCAACCAGGATTTCATAATCGAATTACATCAGATAGCTTCAGCACTCAGTTACGCCATTACACAACAGCACCAAGTTTCACATGCAACATCGAAAAACTTTGGAAAGTAGCATCATACATGGTAAATAGACAGAAGAATCTCATCTGGGAAACTGTAGAAGCGGAAGGCAAATATTGAGCCTTCAGTGATGTTGAATGTCCTTGCAACTTTAGGCTAGTGGCTATGGATAATTGCCCGCCCAACCTTCGTCCTCTTCAGGAAGACTTCAATATTGTACCATGGGTGTTGAATGAATACCTTCCTCGCCTCTTGACCATGCAGGTGGTTTGAGAGGTAATCATCGATGAACTGCTTTGAAAAGTACTGAAAACAAAGATATGCATAAATCGCTGTTATAAATTTTGAAATGGCGCAAGGGGTAAAAACAAGGTAAAAGAGTTAGTACCATCCAATAGTTGACTGATGTCTTCTTCATTGTGCAAACAAAGATCTTGCTGCTATTCGTTGCAAGTTTCTTCATCCTAACAATCTTTCTGAGTTTCTTGACTTGACTAATATTCATGGACATCTCATTTCCCCATATGCAAAATGGGTCGAACAGTGGGTTTAAGCCTCTGACAGCAGGACCTACATGTGCAAGACCAAATTGTAAGAAACCTAAATATTAGAATGATTCCTGCAACTGCACAATAATGTGCTATTAGGGAAAGGACCATGCATGAGCAAACCTCGATGGTAAACCGCAGTGTCTCCCATTGTTTCCATGCAACACATATAAGGAAGATCTTGATCAGGTTAACTGAGAGTTGCCATACTATCAGTAGAATATGTATTGAGTACAGCCAAATTCGATTTATTTCTCACATGCATAACAATACAAAATTGTACCCACAGCAAATGTAAATCAAATTGCAGAACTGAACCAAACAGTTAAATGGACAGCAGACCAAATGAACCAAAATAGTTAACTGAGCACGTCATTGCAGAATAGAAACATGTACTAGAAGATAAGACAGTTAACAAAACAAAGAATGCTTGAGAACAGTACTACAAAATGTAGCAATTGTTGGACCAAACTGTTAACTGAACATTACATTTCAGAGGACCAAACTGTTAACTGAACATCAGATTGCATATTAACATTATAGAGGACAAATCACTAGAAGGCACTAGCGGTGGCCTCGAGAAAATAGCACGAACTGTATTTTAAAGTAGACAACCGCGTGGCGGTGTCGACGGTGGCCTCGAAGACGAGGTGCTCCTCCAAGATCTGGCGATCGGCGCGCATGGCAGCCATAGCAACCTCGTGCGCGCGTGCGGCCGTGATTTGCTTCTCCGCTGCCATATACTACTGAGCTCCACGTTATACTACGTGCAAAATGGCTATGGGCAGCGCTTAATTGGAGAACAGGGCCAGTGATTTCGGCGGAAGGTGTCGCGCCGTCGGTCGGGGCATGTAGGACGGGGAAGGAGGAGGATGGTGTGGAGGGGTGTGGATTACCTGACCATATCGACGAGGCCGCGCAGCAAGAAGAAGGGTCGACGGCGAGGAGGCGGCGCTGCAAGAAGAAGGGTCACCGGCGAGGAGGCGACGCTACAAGAAGAACGGTCACCGGCCAGGAGGTTGGGCTGCCAGTAAGCAGCAGTGAAGGTTTGAACTTGGAAAGCAAGGAGGAACAGTGGAAATGTGGCTTTTGGTGGGAGGGAGGGGTGGGGAGATAGATATTTCCGCGATGGCAGAAAAATTTCGCTCGGTGCCGCGAGAAACTGACGCGCATGTGTGGTTCAAGCGCGGGCGGTGGACTGTAGACAATGAAGCTTCCTGCGTAAGCCAGACAAGACGGTGCGCCAAGATATTTTATATCGCATTCCACACGATTCTTGCTAGTAAACTGTTTGTGGTATACCTGATTTTTTCATTATGTTTTGAAAGACAAAATGGTGTTACGGAGGGAAAGGATGGTGTTTGAATTGCTAGAACATTTATGTACAGTGAACATGCAACTACATGAGTGTCGTGTTTATTCCGGGTTCGTTTGGCATTTTTATGCATTAATTGAGTTTCTAGGCATTGAATGTGCATAATCCAAATTTGAACTACAAGCACATGCTCCAGTGCACCACAGTTTGTTGAAAAATCACATGTGTGTCTTTGGGTGAATTTATAGGTCCCATGCAAGAATGGGAATGAATTTCAAACATCTGGGCGTCGTGGCTCGGCCGGGAACATTGAGAAACTTGGTTTTTAAATTCCTGTAAATTCAAAACTCGCCTGAAAATCATGAAACTTGGCATGGTGTCATTTCATGGCACCAACATGTTGTGGTAAAAAAATTGCCCGCATTTGGACAAGTTTTGGTATAAGCTTCTTGCAAACCGGAGCTTCTCTCGAGAAGACTCGTGGTTCCCGAGGGGGGACGTGTCACCTTTGTGTGCGAAACGATATACACTGCCTTCCCCCCCGCCCCCCTTGATTTTTTACAAAGGCAACATAGAACTATATGAGTGCCGTGTTAAAATATGGAATTATTCCAGGTTCGTTTGGCCTTTTTTATACATTAATTGAATTTCTGGGCATTTAATGTGCATAATTCAAATTTGAACTACAAGCAGATGCTCCAGTGCACCAAATTTGGTTAAAAAATCACATGTGTGTCCTTGGGTGAATTTCTAGGTCCCATGCAAGAAATGAGAATGAAATTCAAACATCTGGGCGTCGTGGCTCGGCCGGAAATATTGAGAAACTTGGTTTTTTAATTCCTGTAAATTCAAAACACGCCTGAAAATCATGAAACTTGGCATGGTCTCATGACATGGCACCAACATGATGTGGTAATTTTTTTGGCCGCATTGGGACAAGCTTTGGTATAAGCTTCTTGCAAACCGGAGCTTCTCTCAAGAAGTCTCGTGGTTCCGAGAGGGAACGTGTCACCTCCGTGTGCGAAACGACATAAACTGCCTTCTCCCGCCTTAATTTTTTTGCACAAGCAGCTTAGACCAAATAGGAGTTTCGTGCTAAATTTTGGATATATTCCGGGTTCGTTTAGCCTTTTCTATACATTAATTGAATTTCTGGGCATTTAATGTGCATAATATTCAAATTTGAACTACAACCACATTCTCCAGTGCACCAAAGTTGGTTGAAAAATCACATGTGTGTCCTTGGGTGAATTTCTAGGTCCCATGCAAGAAATGGGAATGGAATTCAAACATCTGGGCATCGTGGCTCGGCCGAAAATATTGAGAAATTTGGTTTTTTAATTCCAGTAAATCCAAAACACGCCTGAAAATTATGAAACTTGGCATGGTGTCATGACATGGCACCAACATGCTGTGGTAAATTTTTTGGCCGAATTGGGACAAGTTTTGGTATAAGCTTCTTGCAAACCGGAGCTTCTCTCAAGAAGGCTCGTGGTTCCGAGAGGCAACATGTCACCTCCGTGTTCGAAACGACATACACTGCCTTCTCCCGCCTTGATTTTTTTACACAGCCAGCTTAGACCAAATAGGAGTTTCGTGCTAAATTTTGGAATTATTTCGGGTTCGTTTGGCCTTTTTTATACATTAATTGATTTTCCAGGCATTTAATGCACATAATTCAAATTTGAAGTACAAGCGCTTGCTCCAGTGCGCAAAAGTTAGTTGGAAAATCATTTATGTGTACTTGGGTGATTTTCTAGGTCCCACGCAAGAAGTGGGAATGGAATTCAAACATCTGGGCATCTTGGCTCGGCCGGAATCATCGAAAAACTTGGTTTTAAAATTCTCATAAATCCAAAACTTGCCTGAAAATCATGAAACTTGGCATGGTGTCATGACATGGCACCAACATGTTGTGGTAAATGTTTTGTCCGATTTGCGAAGGCGCACACATTAACAATCAACAAAGTCATTTTGGAACAAGTGCTGTCACGTTACAAATCGAAAACACAAGTATTATTGAAACCGTGGGAGTTCTACTTACCATTTACGTGCCGCCACGCGTCCCCTTTTTTTATTTGCTAGGAGGTGTTGTGCGGGGTAGCTATTTTAGTACGGGAGGCGTGCGATCAGACCCCTACGTGTGCTCATCGGGAGGAGAGCCCTTTGACCTCTATCCGCCGCCCACCTCCCTCCCAACGTCTCCATTAATGGCGCCCGAGCCCCTGTTTCATGGTGTGGCTATGTCTCACTCGACTGAGATTTAAGAGAGAAAAAAGAAAATCTGAAAAGAAAGTTTTGCACGGATCTTGATGTAAGATCCAATGGACCTATATAGCATCAACTGTAACTTATAGCAAGACTGATGAATATAAGGACGATGGCAGTGGATAATAATTGTCTTACATATTTAGGAAGATAATTAAAAAAGCCACATGCGGCAACACCCGAAATACACAAGGGCAAAAGAAGAAGGAAGACAACGATCTGGCTCCCTGATCTCTACTTTATTGATGCGTTGCTGCAGGCCGCGGGAACTAGTCTCCGCGGCAAGCGGCGATGAGCTCTTTCATGTCCTCAAGATGCTGCTTGAGAGCATCCACGGATTCCTCCACCAGTCTTTGGCGCTCGATGCGGAGCATGGCATTCTCGTCCATAAGTTTCTTGATGATGACGCCGGTCCTCTGCAACAAGGCAGTGGTCTCCTCGTGCTTCTTCGTCGTTCCGGCGATCTTCGCCCTCAGCAGGTCGCGCTCGATGCGGAGCTTCGCCTTGTCCTCCCCTAGTCCCCGGATGACGCTAGTAGCATTTTCAAAGGAGGCATTCATCTCATCCTGCTGCCTCATCCAGCAGGAGATCCGACCCATTAGGTCATCGAGCATAGCACGCATGCGCCTGTGAGAGTCCTCGCCTACCCGCGAGACATTTTCCCAGGCCGCCGCGGCACGGGAGGACATCTCTGCTGCATTTGCGGCACGGCAGGACATCTCTGCTGCTTCCGCGGCGCGGCCGGACTAGTCTGCTGCATCGAAGGCGCAGCGGGACCTCTGTGCTGCTTCGGCGGCGCGGCCGGACCTCTGTGCTGCTACGGCCGCACGGTGGGACATGTCGGCTGCTTTAACGGCGAGGCAGGACATCTCTCGTGCGTCCGCTTCCATGCTCGCCTCTCCCTGGTGGTAATCTCTCGACCCAGAACTCATGCTGACCATGGCAGACGCAAGGGAACGATGATGAATGACTTGTTTGTTTTTGTGGATGAGGTGTTGAGGAGGAATGTGCAGTCATCTTGGAGTAGTAGTATTTATAACCGAGTACTAATACGCTCCTAAGTGGGAAACCGTTTAGGTTTTGATCGGCGTGAACAGGTTTGCAATTAAATATATCATAGTGGTAATTTGGAATATGACGGGACGCAGGCTCCAAATTTATTGACGGTTCTATAATTTTTAAGTGCGGCACTATTCTTGGACGGCGTAACGTGGGCACGCTTTCTCGGCCGCGTACGTGGCGTTTGCACCATAGGGTGCATCGCAATAGGCAATGTCAGCACACGTCTTGTTCCAACAACCGTGTGCGTTCGTTATTACCATCGCGCATGCTTCTTTTAATTAGAATGTGTTCCCGTCTAGCGCACACACATGGATCTGTCTAACTGTTTCTATTTGTTGTGGCTAATCGCAAACAGTTCATCCGTGTGAAGTGTATGCCGTCAATCGCAGACACGTTGATCTAGCTGACCGTTTCTGTTGTGTTGCCTAATCGCAAACAGTTCATCCGTCTGAAGCGTATGCCCTCAATGGCACACACCTTTATCTGGCTGCCCGTTTCTGTTGTTCCACCTCATCACAAACAGTTAATCCGACTGAACTGTATGCCGTATATCGCACATGCCTTCATTTGGCTGCCCGTTTCTTTTCTTCTTCCTCATCGCAAACAGTTCATTGAACTGAACCGTATGCCCTGCATCACACACGCAACTAAAATCTTTACCGTGTTTGATGTATCCGCCATCGCAAATGTTTTGCATCTTTTTTGATGGTTTTTTTACATCACCATTTGCGATTAATGCATCGCACATAGTTTCGTCGAAGGGTCTCTGATTGTAGTGTCGCGTTAGCAGCATCCTGCAGTAGTGACAAGCGAATGGTAGTAACTAGTATGTTTTATCTATGATCGGATCTTCGTTCGGTTGCACGGACCTAACATGTTTTTGTTTTGTACCAGAATCTGCCCCGTATAATCGTTCCATCCCAATTTCCCGAGAGCGGTGACATGGTGCTAGCGCTTGGCAAGAACATTAAGGTCATGTCGACCTACTCCATGGCACCTACAAATGAAAGCCTTCTCGTTAATGGGTTCCGCCAAATCATGCCCCTCACTCCAAGCTGGGCAAGCGGGGACAAGGCCGCTTTCATGCTCTACCATGGCGATAGACGGACCGTGCTATTCATTCACCCAATTCTGGCAGCTAATCTTCCTGCTACCAGTGTCGTAATATGCGGTCCGTGAAGTTTTGCTCGTCTACTGTATAACGTGGTCCTCCTTGTTAACCGTGTTAATTGACAAATAACGCGATGACATTCGTATTGTGTTGTCTATTTGTCCGCCTTTGAGTGCTGGCAGGTTTGGTATGTCACCACACGATAACCCTGATCACTATAGTAACTAAATACATGTTTCACCATACGCAATGCAACAGGATGCATAACCGAAATTATCGATGGAAAGTAACATTGAACACAGTGCGATATGAAACCATGGAAATGCATACTTGAGCAAAGTACGATACCAAAATGAGCGTCAGTGCCATATGAAACCACATAAGTGCATAGTGGAGCAAAGTACGATAATAAAATGAGTGACACAATCGGAAAGATACCAAACTTAACTACACATTGTGATCTTCGTGATCACATACCATCGGAGCTTCAACCAGTGATGGGTTGAATATCCCCACCTCCCAGTAATCAGGCCACACAACATCAAAATGAAGAATGTAGCCGACCGAGACCTTTGTGTCCTTCACAAAATGAAGCCATCCCTCACTGAGCAACATGTTTCTACCCGAAGTTCTCAGCTTGACTGACCAGGAGCAGCTTCTGCCAACACGAAGTTTAATGGTATGGTGCCCCAGCTTACCACAGCTCAGGCACTCAGCAAACTTCTTCGGTATAGGAAAGGTTGATTCCAGGTGAGGAGGAATGAGGATGCTAACAAATTTTGTTCCATTACTCGGCTGGAGTATATGCCCAACCGAAACGGGCCGACCCCTCTTCAATTTTTTCGCGGAACCTTCAATGTTCTGCTCCTCTTCCAGCGGAACCATCATCTTCTGCTGCTCCTCCTGGAGAGCATCCCTTGTCATCTTCATCTTCTTCACCTTTGTCTTCTTCTTGTTCTGCTCGTCCTGTAGAACCTCCTTCATCTTCTTCTTGTTCTGCTCGTCCTGTACAACCTCCTTCATCTTCTTCTTGTTCTGCTCGTCCTGTGCAACCTCCTTCATTTTCTTCTTGTTCTGCTCGTCCTGTACAACCTCCTTCATCTTCTTCTTATTCTGCTCGTCCTGTGCAACATCCTTCATCTTCTTCGCAACAACGGATCGGTGGAAAGGTGGATAGGTAAGCCCGTCAGTCATTTTCTTTTGATTTCGCCTGTGTTTCCGGCACACGCGCACACCACCTACATTATGGTGGTTTTCCTCAGTGCTCACCTCCTTTGGCATCATGATGGTGGGCATGCTTCCGTCGTGCTCACTATCTGAATCTCTGATCAATATAGGCGCGTCAGCCATGCCTCTGCTGGAATTAAGAAACATCAATAGCTTACCATCAGTAAATGGAATGTCGAACCCTATAATAGATCCAAAAGTTATCATCATTCAGAACAAACCAATCTGAAAGTCAAAACTGAAGAACTACAATGCTTTCTAATGGACTCTCCTAAAAAATGGATCATTATAGGTAGTGCTAAACAGTTTGCGGGCGGACCAAGAGGTCAACAATCTTGACCACAAGACTACCAACAAAAGCACAGTGCAACCTTATTTCGCCCACACCCCCATCCACCCAACCCCCCCCCCCACCCACCCCCAAATCTAGTACACATGAAAAAGTTCGAACGCTGTAAAATGACAGAACTAAATTTGTTGGCTACATTTCTAAATCTTAAGCATCAGAAACTTGTGGTCAGGTGCGAATGGAGGGTCCTCTAAACAAGATGAAGAACCTAAATCCAACGGTTAAGAGGAGGCGCACCTTTAAGGTAGGGGACAAGAGGACGGCGGCGAGAATAGGACGGCCTAGACGACAAGGCGACAGCCGAGATGACGGAGCTCCAATGCGAGCAAGCTTCAAGGGCGAACAGTGTGGAATGCGAGAGGGTTGGGGGATTTTCAGCTGGGGAGGAATGGGAATAGTGCCTGCTGCTTTAGATATATTGATGAGCCAGACGGAATGACGAGACCGGATGCATGTTATTAACTTACTAACTGCACCTGCCTTTTGGTGTATGACACACGGGTCTAGTGTAGGACAGGGCCCAGCTGTCATGTAAGTGTGTATTGGCGCGGTCCACCAAAAGGAATACATGTCGCGCCAGGCGAATAGGCAAGACAGCTGAGACACACCAGCTAACATAATTGGATGGTCCAAGGGTATGGGCCGCCAGATTATACAGATTCAAGCTTCTAATGAACTAATACAGCACACAGATATAAACTACTGCTCGTGGGATCGTAGTGCAAAATCACAGGATCTAGCCCAGTACATGAGAACATGCTCTTTTTCGCGTACGAAACGCCAGCGACAAGCTCGACCAGGTTTGGATGACATCCCTTGCCTTATTGCCCAGCCTATGATCTGCCCAAGACTATCAATGTCCAGCTCATCTAATTCGTCAATAGAGGTCGACGCGGAGATCTGCATAGCCAACCTGTGTTTCAGCTTGACTTCTTTCGCCTGTAGCGCCCGAAGAATCTCTTCCTTTTTGCCGACAGCAAGGTCAATCTCTTCTTGTGTAGCGTCGAGGAAAGTGGAGATGTCAGGATAGCACGAAAAATCCCTCTCTACCGTGACAATCTCTTTGCAACACTCTATCCAGCCGTCAATCTCGACCTCGATATGGTGCCACCAAAGCTCTTCCCGCCACTCCTGAGTATGGTTGGTCCGAGATCCCAAGACAGCCAGCGAACATGGAGCTGCAAGATCCATCCTGCTTCAGAGATCAGTATACTATACTATAGTACTAGTGGAGGTTTCTGAACGTTTCAGAGACAAAACAACATATATAGCGACTGAAGTTCAACGCCATGTTAACTGGAATCGCACCTGACCCGTACATGCGACCATGCCATGCGAGCCAGCACGTAACACGCCTAACGAACTAGTGTGTACCGTACTCGACCACGGCACTGAAGAAAGTTTCAGTATAACGTTAAATGTATCTGAATTTGGGACTATGCTGAGAACTAAAAGTACAATGAGGCAAAGAAGCATAAAACATAATGTATGTCACAGCCTTTATAGGTATTAATTCTGGTAATACCATCTAAGGATAAGGATTATAGAGTTGCATCCTCTAAGTTAACAACAATAGCAGGTAAGGATACTAAATATAGTAGTTGCATCCTCTAAGCTAATCAGATAGTTCCCGAACCAGTGCGCCTTTGCTGTCATAAACAGAACTGTTCACACGAGGATTCACCAAGAAAGTCTCATAGATTTCCTTAATGGAACCTACAAACTCAGGCACAAGTTCCAGAGTCACTATCTTAAGCATTGGTGAGGATCTGGATATCAGTTTTAGGAAATCATGTTCATGATCTTCTCCACTGAAGCCGTAGACCTGCAATTCTTCAAGGCGGGTGAACGTGATACTTTGGCTTCTCCAATTCTTTAGCTCCTCACAACGGCAATTTCATGGGCATGCTAGCATCCCCTGAAGCAGATGAAAAGTGAGTATTAACATGCATTTAATTTATGCTCCAAAGTAGTATTTAACATGTGGCTATTACTACTATTTATGCCTCCCTCAAGAAGGGAAAAGAGCACGTACGGCAATGTACTATGGATGCAGGATAGAAGCCCAGGGGAGAATTACCTCCCTCCAAAGCACATACTGCAATGTATATGCCTCTCATCACAAGAAAAAAGAAAGAACATGTACCATGGATGCAGGATAGAAGCCCGGGGGAGAATTACCTCCTGCAAAACTGGAATGACGACGATAAGCGTTTTCGTCATGGCACAAATCTGATGCAACCGAAAGAGACGCAAGACAAGTCATCCTAATACATGACCGGGCGATGCAAGATTTAGGATCACTACCGAGAAGTCGGTAACCGGAAGCTTGTCCATCTCTTGTGCAAACACCATGTCTTCTGCAGGCTGCGACTCATCATCGAAATAATTCTGCAAAACAATACAATTCAGCAGGATACCATGCATAAAAGGAATTGAGGTCTTATTATGCAAATTTAGCAGACTGGGTACGAACACGAAATACTAGACCCGTACAGGGAGCGATATATCCAACTGGAGGACATGAACGGGACTACGGAGCTGTGGGCATGTGCATTCCTTTCGCCAGTACTCAGGCCTCAAGATCGTGATGCTGCCCAGAAGCCAAAAACCGAACACAAGAACCAAGTCTGTGAAGGAGCACTCCCGCTCGACCATCTTCAGCATTGGCGCCGAGATGGAGACGCTGAGCTCCGTGGTGGCCTCGAAATCCATTTCCAAATGCTTAAGCATTGGCTTGACGATGTTGATGCTACTGCATACCATGTCGCTACTGAGACCAAGCTTCTGCAGCGACCTGGAGTGGACCACAATGTCGTATGCAGAAGATGTCACCACCAGGAAGCGCAAGCGCGGGCAGAGGGTGACCAAGGTGCCGATGTCCATGATGCTGCAACCGTCGAGGCAAAGTGTCTCCAACGCCGGGGACACACCGCCCGGCAGCCGTCTGAAGCAGATGTCGTCATACGAGCTGATCTGTACCACCGTCCCGCACTCGAAGCAGGGCAGCTCTACTTCCATGTACCTGACGTATTGGTAACTCAATCGGAGCAGCTGCGACGAGAACCTGGCCGCGGCGTGCAGAAGGGAGGATAAGGCAGCTTCGTCACAACAGTGGTTGGGGAGATCTTGATGTCCAGGGCCTTCGACACCCAAGGCGAACCGGCCAAGCCGCTGAGCGCGGCTTCGACCTAGGCGGGCGCGATGTCGTGGAAGATGAGATCTGGGAGGGACGTCCACAGGCCGCGCCACCGGTGCGATAGGACGCTGGTGCGCGCGGCGCTGCAGAAGCACCGTAACCGTTTGAGGACCAGGAGGAGCATATCGTCGTGGAGGGCGCTCAGTCGGTCAGGTCCTCCACCGGGACCACCCCGGAAGCGAACTCGATGCGGCAGCCACGGCGAGCGCCTCAGAGGACGGCCCATCACATCGGCATCTAGGTGGCGCATCTCTCCAGCCTCTTCCATGGATCCGTG
This sequence comes from Thinopyrum elongatum, assembly GCA_011799875.1. Taxonomy (NCBI): domain Eukaryota; kingdom Viridiplantae; phylum Streptophyta; class Magnoliopsida; order Poales; family Poaceae; genus Thinopyrum; species Thinopyrum elongatum. Next base: position 582,567,544 of record CM022303.1, read on the forward strand.
GAGTGTCCGTGAGGAATACGCTCGAACACTCAGAACATAGGAGGACGCTCGAACATTCAGAACTACCAAGGGCAAGATGCAAGTTCAATTCTCCTCACTCGATCCGACTGCTCCCAAGGGTTGGACTTCAGGATTGGTCCCACCTGTCATTCATAATGTGAAAGCTTCGGTCGATCAGAAAGAATTGATGTCGTGCTAGGCGAATAGGCAATACAGGTGAGACGCGCCGGTTAAAACAGTTGGACGGTCCAGTTTGTATGGGCCGACTGACTATTAGGCGCATAGACATTGCATGTGACGAGGGGCTCCTTAAAGATATTTGTAGCACATACAAGCTACAACTTAACACGCCTAGCAAACTAGCGTCCACCCATACTACCCACGTTGGGCAATGATACGTCCATTTTGCATCATGTTTTCCTACTGTTATTTATAATGTTTTTGTGCATAATAATGCTTTTTGGAGTACTTCTAATGCCTTTTCTCTCATAATTTGCAAAGTTCACACAAAGAGGGAGAATTCCGGCAGCTGGAAATCTGGACCTGAAAAGGCTACGTCAGGCTACCTATTCTGCACAACTCCAAATGAGCTGAAACTTCACAGGGAATTTTTATGGAATAAATAAGAAATACTGGAGCAAATAACTACCGGAGGGGGGCCACCTGGTGAGCACAAGACACCAGGGCACGCCAGGCCCCCCAGGCGCGCCCTGGTGGGTTGAGCTCAGCCCAGCCCACCTCCGGTGCCCATCTTCTGGTATATAAGTCATTTTGACCTAGAAAAAATAAGGAGAGGACTTTCGGGATGAAGCGCCGCCATCTCGAGGCGGAACTTGGGCAGGAGCACTTTTGCCCTCTGGCGAAGCAATTCCGCCGGGGGAACTTCCCTCCCGGAGGGGGAAATCATCGTCATCATCATCACCAACAACTATCCCATCTTGGGGAGGGCAATCTCCATCAACATCTTCAACAGCACCATCTCCTCTCAAACCCAAGTTCATCTCCCGTGTTCAATCTATGTACTGAAACTATAGATTGGTACTTGTGGGTAACTAGTAGTGTTGATTGCTTATTGTAGTTGATCACTATATGGTTTATTTGGTGGAAGATTATATGTTCAGATCCATTATGCTATTTAATACCCCTCTGATCTTGAGCATGATTATTATTTGTGAGTAGTTACTTTTGTTCTTGAGGTCACGGGAGAAATCATGTTGCAAGTAATCATGTGAACTTGATATGTGTTCGATATTTTGATGATATGTATGTTGTGATTCCCTTAGTGGTGTCATGTGAACGTCGACTACATGACACTTCACCATATTTGGGCCTAAGGGAATGCATTGTGGAGTAGTTACTAGATGATGGGTTGCGAGAGTGACAGAAGCTTAAACCCTAGTTTATGCGCTATTCCGTAAGGGACCGATTGGATCCAAAAGTTTAATGCTATGGTTAGAATTTATTCTTAATACTTTTCTCGTATTTGCGGATGCTTGCGAGGGGGTTAATCATAAGTAGGAGGTTTGTTCAAGTAAGAATAGCACCTAAGCACCGATCCACCCACATATCAAATTATCAAAGTAGTGAACACAAATCAAACCAACATGATGAAAGTGACTAGATGAAATTCCCGTGTACCCTCAAGAACACTTTGCTTATCATAAGAGACCGTTTTAGCCTGTCCTTTGCCTCCAAAGGATTGGGCTACCTTGCTGCACTTTTGTTACCATTACCGTTACTTGCTCGTTACAAATTATCTTGCTACAAAACTATCTGTTACTTATAATTTCAGTGCTTGCAGACATTACCTTGCTGAAAACCGCTTGTCATTTCCTTCTTCTCCTCGTTGGGTTCGACACTCTTACTTATCGAAAGGACTATGATTGATCCCCTATACTTGTGGGTCATCAAGGCTCTTTTCTGGTGCCATTTTCGGGGAGTGAAGCGCTCTTGGTAAGTGGAAATCGGTAAGGAAAAATTATTACTACGTGCTGAAATTTATTGTCACTTGTTACTATGGAAAACAATCCTTTGAGGGGTTTGTTCGGGGTATCTTCACCTCGACCGGAACCACAATTAGATGCCCCTCAACCTACTGCACCTACTGAAAATATTGAATATGAAATTCCTTCGGGTATGATAGAACAACTGCTGGCTAATCCTTATGCAGGAGATGGAACCGAACATCCTGATGTGCACTTGATATATGTGGATGAAATTTGTGGATTGTTTAAGCTTGCAGGTTTACCCAGAGATGAAGCTAAGAAGAAGGTTTTACCTTTATATTTGAAGGGAAAGGCATTGGCATGGTATAGGCTATGCGATGATATTGGATCTTGGAATTGGAACCGATTGAAATTGGAGTTCCATCAAAAAAATTATCCTATGCATCTAGTTCATCGTGATCGGAATTATATATATAATTTTTGGCCTCGTGAAGGAGAAAGTATCGCTCTAGCTTGGGGGAGGCTTAAGCCAATGTTATATTCATGCCCCAATCATGAGCTCTCAAGAGAAATTATTATCCAGAACTTTTATGCTCGGCTTTCTCGTAATGATCAATCCATGCTCGATACTTCTTGTATTGGTTCCTTTATGAAGAAGACCATTGAATTCCAGTGGGATCTTTTAGAAAGAATTAAACGCAACTCTGAAGATTGGGAACTCGACAAAGGTAAAGAGTTAGGTATTAAGCTTAAGTTTGATTATGTTAAATCTTTTATGAATACCGATGCTTTTCAAAAGTTTAGCACTAAATATGGACTTGACTCTGAGATAGTAGCCTCCTTTTGTGAATCTTTTGTTACTCATGGACGCCGGTGGCGCGGCCTCTGGACGTCCCTCCCGGATCTCATCTTCCGCGACATCGCGCCTGCCCAGGTCGAAGCTGCGCTCGCCGGCTTGGCCGGTTCGCCTTGGGTGTCGAACGCCCTGTACATCAAGATCTCTCGCAGCAACTGTTGCGATGAAGCTGCCTTATCGTCCCTTCTGCACGCCGCAGCCAGGTTCTCGGTGGATATGCTCGGATTGAGTTACCAATATGACAGGTACATGGAAGCGGAGCTGCCCTGCTTCGAGTGCGCCACGGTGGTACAGATCAGCTCCTATAAGCCCATTTGCTTCACACGGCTGCCGGCCAGTGTGTCCCCGGCAGTGGTAGCACTATGCCTGGACGGTTGCAGTTTCATGGACGTCGGCACCCTGGTCACCCTCTGCCCGCGCTTGTGCTTGCTGAGGGTGACATCTTCTGCATACGACATCGTGGTTCACTCCGGGTCGCTGCTGACGCTTGTTCTCACAAGTGACACGGTATGCAGTAGCATCAACTTCGTGATGCCAATGCTTAAGCATTTGAAAAAAGAATTCGTGGCCGGCCCGGAGTTCAGCGTCTCCATCTCGGCGCCAATGCTGGAGATTTTCGACTGGGACTGCTGCTTCACAGACCCGGCTCCTGTGTTCGGTTGTTGGCGTGTGGATAGCATCACGGTCTTCATGCCTGAGTACTGGCGAAGGCGCCGTCCTCCCGTTCATGGCCGCCAGTTGCATATATCGCTCCCTGTACGCATCTAGTATTTCGTGTTCCTACACAGTCTGCTAAATTTGCACATCAAAACTTCAATTCTTTTTATGCATGGTATCCTGCTGAATTGTATAGTTTTGCAGAATTATTTGGATGATGAGTGGGAGCGTGCAGAAGACATCCTGTTTGCACAAGAGCTGGAGAAGCTTCCGGTTACCCACTTCTTGCTATTGTGCATAAATGTTGCATCGCCTGGGCATGTTTTTGGACCATTTGTGGTGCTTCTCTTTCGGTTGCATCAGATTTGTGCCGTGATGAAAACGCTTGTCGTCGTCATTCCAGTCGAGCAGGAGGTAATTCTGCCCCTGGCTTCTATCCTGCATCCATGCTACATGTTCTTTCATTTTTTTCTTGTGTTCACAGGGATATACATTGCAGTACGTGCTATTTTCCCTTGTTCAGGGAGGCAAAAATAGTAGTAATAGCCACCTATTAAATACTTCTCTGGATCATAAATAAAATGCATGTTAATACTGTTCATCTGCTTCAGAGGGTAGCATGCCCAGGAAAATGTCGTTGTGAGGAGCCAAAGAATTGGAGATGCCAAAGTATCTCGTTCACCCGTCTTGAAGTACTGCAGGTCAACGGCTTCAGTGGAGAAGATCATGAACATGATTTCCTAAAACTGATATTCAGATCATCGCCAAGGCTTAAGTCAGTGTGTGTGCAAGTTGTGCCTGAGTTTGTAGGTTCCATTAAGGAAATCTACGAGACTTTCTTGGCGAATCCTTGTGTGAAGTGTTTTGTTTATGACAGCAAAGGCACAGTGGTTCGGGAACTATCTGATTAGCATGCTCCATGATGCAAGAAGATTGTTCTGTGCGAGGGGGATGCAACTACTATATTTATTATCCTTACCTGCTATTGTTGTTAAGTTAGGGGATGCAACTCTGTAATCCTTATCCTTAGATGGCATTGCCAGAATTATTGCCTATAAAGGCTGTGACTTGCATGGTTCTTGCTGCGTCTTACCTGGGGAACTAGAAGTTTTGTAGGTGTTGCCCACCATGGGTAGTATGGGTGGACGGTAGTTTTGCATGGTTCTTTTCCCTTCTTGAGGGAGGCATAAATAGTAGTAATACTCACATGTTAATACTCTTCATTTGCTTCAGGGGATGCTAGCATGCCCAGGAAATTTCCGTTGTGAGGAGCCAAAGAATTGGAGAAGCCAAAGTATCTCGTTCACCCTTCTTGAAGAAGTGCAGGTCAACGGCTTCAGTGGAGAAGATCATGAACATGATTTCCTAAAACTGATATTCAGATCATCGCCAAAGCTTAAGATAGTGAGTCTGGGACTTGTGCCTCGGTTTGTAGGTTCCATTAAGCAAATCTATGAAACTTTCTTGGCGAATCCTTGTGTGAAGAGTTCTGTTTATGACAGCAAAGGCACACTGGTTCGGGAACTATCTGATTAGCATGCTCCATGATGCAAGAAGATTGTTCTGTGTGAGGGGGATGCAACTACTATATTTATTATCCTTACCTGCTATTGTTGTTAAGTTAGGGGATGCAACTCTGTAATCCTTATCCTTAGATGGCATTGCCAGAATTATTGCCTATAAAGTCCGTGACTTGCATGGTTCTTGCTGCTTCTTTCATTAGTTTAGAAGATAGTGTTCTTAATTGGATAACTGCCACTTGAATTGTGGTGATTCCGACTAACGCCACTGCAATTTCCTAACTTTAAAAAATGCCAGCAGTTTGTGCATCCATAGTTGTATACGATGGCTCTAAGTATAAGACCATCTTGCATTTAGTTACACAGGTAATAAGTAACGATATGTCCCCGTATAGACACCAATATAGAGCATGTTCAGACTGATCGAACAAATTTTTAAGTGTTCAGGCTCGAACTTTGGGAGGAGTCATATTTTGGTGACCTAGTTTGGCCTTCATAGTTCCAGTCCAAGCAGTTTCTCATAGATGGTACTATCCATAGTGGAGGGCATCGGGAATATGATTCGCAACTGCTTAGTTCCATACCCCATGAAGAAGTCCCATCGAAGCTGAAACGGCATAAATCAAGAAGAGGCCTATCCCAGGTTTGTTTACGGCGGTGCATTGCATATACGCAGCCATGCTTCATGAACGGCAAACCCTCGGCATCGTGCACTGAAGGTGGCATCCTTTTGATTAGTGGGTAGCAGTCCCCAACGAAAATAGAGTGTTCGCCTAGAATGTTTGCTGGCTCCCAGATAGCATCACGAAGGTCTATCGCTGTGCCATCCATCTGGTATAGCTCACAAAGCATACCTAAAAAGAAATGTCACATGCGTCAGGTCAGATTGAGGTTTCATGCTTTTCCCACAATTTTAAGGGTTCGGTCCTGAAGTAATACCTGGGTGCATCGTAAGGGTCCGATCGGAGAAGTTTGTGGTAACACCTACGCCGGGACTGTTGACACGGACTAATAATATATTACACCCAAGCGGTGAAGGTCAGTTACAAGGTTCCATGTAATAACATGTCCAACCCCAATATCAGGCGGAGCGATTATGATAGGGGGGTGGCTTAGTCCTGCAAAACATTTCATACCAGATTCAGATTTGAAGAGGAATGTATGTACAAGAGGACTGAATTTGATTTGTTGTATTACATACCGTATGACGTATCCCATACGAAGCAACCTCCCTGGTTTGTTACCGCGAAGATCCGGCCTGCATGGTACTGATACGTCTCCAACGTATCTATAATTTTTGATTGCTCCATGCTATTATATTATCTGTTTTGGATGTTTTATATGCATTAATATGCTATTTTATATTATTTTTGGGACTAACCTATTAACCTAGAGCCCAGTGCCAGTTTCTATTTTTTCCTTGTTTTTGAGTTTCGCAGAAAAGGAATACCAAACGGAGTCCAAATGGAATAAAGCTTTCGCGATGATTTTTCTTGGACCAGAAGGAAACCAGGAGACTTGGAGATGAAGTCGGAGGAGCCACGAGGCGGCCACAAGGACGGAGGGCACGCCCAGGGGGGTAGGGCATGCCCCCACCCTTGTGGGCCCCTTGTGCACTTCCTGACCTAATTCTTTCGCGTATATATACTCATATATCCCCAAACCAATAGAGGCATCCACGAAAAGACTTTTCCACCGCCGCAACCTTCTGTACCCATGAGATCCCATCTAGGGACCTTTTCCGGCACCCTGTCGGAGGGGGATTCGATCACGGAGGGCATCTACATCAACACCATTTCCCCTCCAATGAAGCGTGAGTAGTTTGCCACTGACCTACGGGTCCATAGCTAGTAGCTAGATGGCTTCTTCTCTCTCTTTGATTCTCAATACCATGTTCTCCTCGATGTTCTTGGAGATCTATTCGATGTAATACTTTTTTGCCGTGTGTTTGCCGAGATCTGATGAATTGTGGATTTATGATCAGCTTATCTATGAATATTATTTGAATCTTCTCTGAATTCTTATATGCATGATTTGATATCTTTGTAATTCTCTTCGAACTATCGGTTTGGTTTGGCCAACTAGATTGGTTTTTCTTGCAATGGGAGAAGTGCTTAGCTTTGGGTTCAATCTTGCGGTGTCCTTTCCCAGTGACAGTAGGGGCAGCAAGGCACGTATTGTATTGTTGCCATCGAGGATAAAAAGATGGGGTTTTCATCATATTGCTTGAGTTAATTCCTCTACATCATGTCATCTTACTTAATGCATTACTCTGTTCTTTATGAACTTAATACTCTAGATGCATGCTGGATAGCGGTCGATGTGTGGAGTAATAGTAGTAGATGCAAAATCGTTTCGGTCTACTTGACACGGACGTGATGCCTATATTCATGATCATTGCCTTAGATATCGTCATAACTTTGCGCTTTTCTATCAATTGCTCGACAGTAATTTGTTCACCCACCATATTATTTTCTATCTTGAGAAAAGCCTCTAGTGAAACCTATGGCCCCTGGGTCTATTTTCCATCATATAATCTTCTACTTTTCATCATACAAGTTTTCGATCTACTATTTTGCAATCTTTTACTTTCCGATCTATAAAACAAAAATACCAAAAATATTTACTTTATCGTTTATCTATCTCTATCAGATCTCACTTTTGCAAATAACCGTGAAGGGATTGACAACCCCTTTATCGCGTTGGGTGCAAGTTGTTTGATTGTTTGTGCAGGTATTCGGTGATTTGTGCGTTGTCTCCTATTGGATTGATACCTTGGTTCTCAAACTGAGGGAAATACTTATCTCTACTTTGCTGCATCACCCTTTCCTCTTCAAGGGAAAAACGAACGCAAGCTCAAGAAGTAGCAGGAAGAATTTCTGGTGCCGTTGCCGGGGAGATCTACGCCAAGTCAAGACATACCAAGTACCCATCATAAACTATGATCTCTTGCATTACATTATTTGCCATTCGCCTCTCATTTTCCTCTCCCCCACTTCTAAAATGATTTTCGAAAAGATTTGCCTTTTGATTCGCCCTTCTCTTTGCCTTTTTATTCGCCCTTCTTTCCGTTCGATCTTTTGTTTGCTTGTGTTACCATGTGCCTTCTTTTTGCTCGCATCTTCGCTTGCTAAAAGTTTATGGATCCTCATCCACTTGCTAATCTTTTTAAGAGATCCAATTATGATGAAGCTATTGCTAGTGAGTTGAGTGCACAAGATTATCTTTATGAGGTTTTGCTTGAAATTCATGAATCTAAAAATTGTGATGAAGTGTTAAAAGAAGAAATCTATGAAGTGATTCACGATAGATCCTTGGATGAAAAGCATGATTGCAATGGTTCTTCTATAAATTCTATTAATGTTAGTTATGCTAATGATATGCAAAACCCTAAGCTTGGGGATGCTAATTTGGCTATGTCTATGTGACGCCCCCGGCTCAATCATGCACTAATCATACACGCAAATGCACACGATCAAGCCTAAGGACTCACGGGAAGATATCACAACACAACTCTAAAACATAATTAAAGTCATACATGCTTTATATTACAAGCCAGGGGCCTCGAGGGCTCGAATACATCAGCTCGCATACAAGCGTCAGCGAAAGCATCAGATATCTAAGTACAGATATGAAACAGAAACAGAAAGGCCTTTAGAAAGGCGGGGCAAAATAAAACACTACGATCAAAAGGCGTAGGCCTCCTGCTTGGGACCCTCCGATCCTACTCCTGGTCGTCACTCAACTCATAGTAGTATCCACCCTCGGGGTAGTAGTAGTGATCGTCGGCGGGGACAGCTGCCTCAGGGGCTCCGTCATCTTGGTCACGACAAACTGATATGGGGAGAAAAGGAAAACAAAGCAACCGTGAGTACTCAGAAGTACTCAGCAAGCAAGGATCTACACTAGATATGCAACATCATCAAAGAATGGCTGTATATGTGGACTGGGCTGCAGAAATGCCAGAATAGAGAGGAAAGCCTAGTCCTATCGAAGACTAGCATCTTCAGCGGTCTTGCAGCAATAGAAGAGAGTAGAATAGTACAATATAATGTAGTAGTATTATTAGGTCTCAACCTCACCCAGAGATCCTTTCTCGACTCCCTGCGAGAAAGCAATACCAGAGCCATACAGTCATCAACCTCGTCCGGAGATCCCTTCTCGACTCCCTGCGAGAAAGCAATCCCAGAGCCATAGTATCCAACTCTATTTGTATCAATCGGGATACAACTCCGAGTGTCCGTTACCGTAGGACAGGCTATCGATAGATGTTTTCTTCCCTGCAGGGGTGCACCAACTTACCCAACACGCTCGATTAACTCCGGCCGGACACACTTTCCTGGGTCATGCCTGGCCTCGGCCAAACGACACACCGCAACCCTACCTACAGCTCAGCAGAGAGGTCCCCGCCGGTCTACATCCTAAGCGCAAGTGGGTCTTGGCCATCGCCCCTCGCCCTTCGGGTCGTTGCGTGCCGGGCGAACCAGGCTCCACCCCTCAGGATGGTGCCGGCCCAGCCCGGCCGCAGTGCTGAACTGGACGTCTGACAGAGCTTTCGGCTGATGCTACGATGCAGAACGCCCATACTATGCCCACGTGATGGTTAGTGCTATCAGGCCAGAGGCCTGCTCGGATCAAATATCCAAATCATTAGTGGACTAGGGCTTGCGGTAACGAGCAGAGACTCACGAAAGATGTGACCCCGTCGCCCCGTCTCGAGGACTTGCTGCAAGGGTTAAGAATGCCCGGCCGCGCCTCGTATTCACCACTCGGGCACCATACAGGCAACCCGTCTTCACAACACTCGCCACTTAGGCGCACGCGGGTACCCCTCATGGTCGACCCGCCTATCCAAGTAACAGTGTAAGGTCCAAGTATCCGCGTGTCCATAACATCAGGGGAATCCGAGGTATCACCCTCGTTGAATTCCCACTCGATGTATCCGTCAAGGTGAACTCGGAGGAATCACCCTCGATGGGTTCACACTTGATGTGTTGCACGACAACGTCATTACCGGAAGTGGTGAAGGAGGAATCACCCTCGATGACCACGACCAAATAGCTACTCTACAGAGTTAACATCAGAAGTGCTACAAGAGGTTTCACCCTCGACACTCGATAGTAACGCTGCAGTGCCGTTACAACTAAAGGGGTGATGTGCGGTGCCGGGGCCTGGTCTTCAATCCCGTTGATCGGGTCTTCGGATAATCCAGCGGGGCAGTCGGGATAGGTGGGGTCACTGATAGGTCTCTACCCAGCCTATACTAAGCAGTTTAGGATATGCAGGTAATTATCAACAACAGGTTACAATAACAGGCTATGCATCAGAATAGGTAAAGCAGTAGTAGCAGCAATTCTAATGCAAGCATGAGAAAATAGAATGGGCGATATCGGTATGCTCAAAGGGGGGGGGGCTTGCCTGGTTGCTCGGCGGCAAGGGCAAGGTTGTCAATGGTCTCTTCGGGCTCCGGAGCTGCGTCGGCCTCGGGGACTGCGTCGGTACCGGGGTCTACCGAGAGATAAGAGGGGGAAGAAACAATAAATTCACGGCAAAGATGCAAACAATATGCATGACATGTCTAAATGATAAGCAGAGGTGTTCTACTGCCTAACTAAATGATTTAGTTAAATTAGGAATTTATTCGGATTTATTTAATTAAAGTTGGGCACTATTCATTTATCGAAATCGGTCTAAAAGTCCCACGTTCATCTAGCTAGGGGCATCTAACAGGAATAAGGAGGGCGTATTCAGATTCGTATCGAAATTCTGAGCAACTTTCATATATAAATTATTTTCATCGGAGTTACGGATTATTTTATATGATTTTCTAAAGTTTAATTGATTTTCTGGAATTTTTGGATTTAATTAAATCAACATTATCTAGAACAGTGTGGGGGTGATGTCAGCATGACATCATAGTGACGTCAGCAGTCAACAGGGGTTGACCGACGTCAAACCTGTCGTGTGGGGCCCACATGTCAGCCTCTGTTAGGTTAATTAGGTTTTATTTAAACTAATTACAGATTAATTAGGTGTGGGCCCCATTAGTCAGTGACAGATTAGTATTTAATTAACTAATTTATTAATTAACAGTTTTATTATTTATTTATTTTAAAATGTTTAAGTGGTGGGACCCGTGTGTCAGTGACACAGCCAGCCCAGTCAGCAGCGCTCACCGGGTCAAATGGGTAGCGGGGCCCGCGGCTGCCATGTGGGCGCCCGGTCAGCGCCGGCCGCCAGAGTGCGCCGGTGAGCCCCGACGCGGTGGCTCAACTCCGGCGAGCCCGGATTTCGCGCACAGAGCATCAAATCAGGTGCGGCCTAGCATGTTCGAGAGCGGGAGGAGTGCCGCGTCCATCCGCGCCGGTGAGGATGGCCGGGAAGGACCGTAGCGGCGACGGTGAGCTCGCCCGCGGCGGCCGGAGTGCGTGCGTCGACGGGATCGGTGAAACAGGTTGCGGCAAAACGCGCGCGTGTGTGTATTGGGTCCGCACGGACGTCCTGAGCTCGGCTACGAGCTCGTTTGAGCTCCCCGACGTGTGTAGTGACGGCGACGAGCACGGCGGCGGAGCTGGGTGCGGGCATGTTGGGGGCGGCGGCTATGGCGCAGAGGAGAACGCAGGGAGAGAGGGAGGAGGACGGGGTGCTCACAGCGAGCCGTAGGGAGTGGCAGCGGGCTCGGGGGAGGCTCGGTGCGGCGGATCGACGACGGTGATCGACGGCGACCGAGAGGGGAGGCGAGCTCGTGCAGCTCAATGCAGAGGTTCCCGGCTTCGGTTGGTCGGCGCAGAAGATGAAGAGGAGCGCGGCGGAGCTCGGGGACACGGAGAGGCGGCCGTGGCTACGTCGCGGTGGCGGCCATGGTTGCGCTCGGGCAAGGGGGAGCAGAGGAAGGAGAGGGAGAAGTGAGGCGAGGGGAGGCCAGGGGTGCGCAGGGAGATGCTCTTATCCTCATGCGGCACATGAGCGCGTTGTCGATCGCCGAGAGAGGGGGGCCAGGCTGCGCGCGCGCGTGCACGCTGTGCGTTCGACATCGGCTAGGGGAGGAGCAGTGCGGGAGGAGGGGGACGGCGCTGCGCAGGCTGGGCCGGGCACTGTGGCCACTTAGGCCCAGGGCTGTGGGCCTTTTTCCTTTTCTTTATTTCTTTTCTGCTTTTCTGTTTTCTTTCTCTGTTTTGTATTTTGTTTTTATTACAAATGACTTTTGTAAAATATGAGACTGGTCCAAATATTAACAGTGCAAAATTAGTCACTGCTAGAAATTGGTTTGGTGTCCACATCTTTTTATTTGGATTTTAATTAATTGAAAAAGGATTAAATAGTGCTGTTTTGCTGCTATTCCTTGTTGTTTGAGTCCTTTTCCAATTCCAATAAATGTTGCAATCATTTTTATAAATGCTTTGGGAATATTTGCAACATGATGCACATTTTTGTTTTCCAATTTGAACAACTTTTAGTTTCAATTAAGTTTGAATTTCCATTTAAATTTGAATTTGGAAAGGGGTATGTTACTAATAATGATTAAGCACTGTTGATCATGATGACATGGCATAATCAAAAGGTGATTACTGTAGCTTAATACAAGGGGTGTTACAAATCTCCTCCACTAACAAGAATTCTCGTCCCGAGAATTAAGAGGTAGAAGGAAAAAGTTCGGGGTACTCCGCACGAAGATTATCCTCGCGTTCCCAAGTGGCTTCATCTTCAGTATGATTTGACCACTGCACTTTCAGGAACTTGGTCGTCTTCTGACGGGTTCGACGTTCAGCTTCATCGAGAATGCGGATCGGATGCTCCTTATAAGATAGGTCATCTTGCAATTCGAGCATCTCGTGATCCACTGCACGGTGCGGAGATTCCTTGAAGCATTTACGAAGTTGCGACACATGGAAGACGTCGTGGATATGAGAGAATTGCGGCGGCAACGCCAATTTATACGCCACCTGACCACGTCTTGCAACAATGCGGAAGGGACCAATGTAGCGTGGAGCTAACTTGCCCTTGATTCCGAAACGGTGAGTGCCCTTCATAGGAGTGACACGAAGATAAGCTCGATCACCAGGTTGATAAGTCAAACCCCATCGTTTGCGATCATAGTTGCTCTTCTGGCGGTCCTGAGCCGCCTTGAGGTTTTCATGGATGACACGGACTTGTTCTTCGACGTGTTGAATAATATCTGGATCCACGAGCGGTCGTTCCCCAGTTTCTGACCAATTTAGAGGGGTTCGACACTTACGTCCATATAGTACTTCGAATGGGGCCATTTTCAAGCTGGCCTGATAGCTATTGTTATAAGAGAACTCGGCATATGGAAGAGATTCTTCCCACTTCTTGCCTAAAGAAATAACACAAGCCCGAAGCATGTCTTCAAGCACTTGATTAACTCGCTCGACTTGGCCTTGGGATTGGGGGTGATAAGCTGAACTCCAGGTAATATGAGTTCCCATAGCTTCTTGGAAACTCTCCCAGAACTTTGAAGTGAAAAGGCCACCACGGTCCGAACTGATCTCCTTCAGAATACCATGGAGTGAAACAATTCTGGAGATATACAACTCTGCTAACTGACTAGCAGTGATAGTCTCTTTGACAGGCAGAAAGTGTGCAACCTTAGAGAGTTGGTCGATGACGACAAGAATAGCATCGTGACCCTTCTGTGACCTGGGAAGTCCTATAATGAAATCCATCTGAACCTTATCCCATTTCCACAGAGGAATAGGAAGTGGTTGCAGAATTACAGCAGGCTTCTGATGTTCTGCTTTAACGCGACGACACACATCACATTCAGCAACATAACGAGCAATGTCCTGCTTCATTTTAGACCACCAGTACCTTTGACAGAGATCACGATACATTTTGGTGCTACCCGGATGAATAGACAGCGGTGTATCATGTGCCTCCTTCATGACCTTGTCAGTCATGAGTTCGAAGCGAGGTACCACAATGCGGTTTCTGAAATACAAGGTTCCATCTTCAGACAGCGAGAAATCCCTGTACTTTTGAAGGTGAAGATCTTTCTTCATGAGATCAATTTCAGCATCTTTAGCTTGCACATTCTTAACAGCTTTCTCAAGATCTGGTTGTATCACAAGGTTATTAAGAGAACCCTGTGGAACAATACGGAGATTCAGCTTGCGCAGTTCTTCAAAAAGACGAGGTTGAGCTCGCCTAACCATGAGGTTGTCGCAATAGGACTTGCGGCTTAAGGCATCAGCCATCACGTTAGCCTTGCCAGGGGTATAGGAAATACCCAAATCATAGTCTGCAATGGCCTCCATCCATCTTTGCTGACGGAGGTTTAGAGATGGCTGAGTGAACAAGTACTTCAGACTTTTATGATCCGTGTATATCTCGCAACGATTACCGAGAAGGTAATGTCGCCACAACTGCAGTGCATAGATCACGGCAGCTAGTTCTAGATCATGTACCGGATAATTCTCTTCATGTGGGCGCAACTGACGAGAGCCATAAGCAATCACTTTACGCTCTTGCATTAGGACACAGCCTAATCCTTCACGGGATGCGTCACAATAAATCACAAAGTCTTTGCGGGTATCTGGAGGAGATAGTACTGGGGCAGATGTCAGCTTGTCTTTGAGTGTCTGGAAACTTTCCTGACATTTTTCTGTCCATTCAAATTTAACGCCCTTGTGAAGCAGATCAGTCAAAGGCTTAGCAATCTTAGAAAAATTCTCAACAAACCGACGGCAATAGCTTGCAAGGCCAAGAAAACTTCTCACTTGCTTGACGTTCTTCGGAGGAGTCCAGTCAAGAATAGCCTGAACTCGTTCCGGGTTAACAGCAATTCCATCCTGGGAAATCACATGACCAAGGTAGGTTACTTCAGAAAGCCAGAATTCACATTTGGAGTATTTGGCATACAACTGGTGTTCTCGCAGCCTTTCCAGTACAAGACGGAGGTGTTCGGCATGTTCTTCTTTATTCTTTGAATAGACCAGAATATCATCCAGATATACCACGACGAACTTGTCGAGGTAATCCATGAAGATGTAATTCATCAGACGGGAGAATGTGGCTGGAGCATTTGTTAAGCCAAATGACATGACAGTGTACTCGTAGGAGCCATAACAAGTAACAAATGCAGTCTTGGGAATATCCTCTTCACGAACACGGATCTGATGATAACCCAACCTCAAATCAAGTTTAGAGAATACCGATGATCCAGCAAGTTGATCATACAAATCATTGATCCGAGGAAGCGGATATTTGTTCTGGATGGTGGCTTGGTTAATGGGCCGATAATCCTTAACCAATCGGTTAGTTCCATCGTTCTTCTTAACGAAGAGTGAAGGTGCTCCCCAAGCGGAGGAACTGGGGCGGATGAAGCCCTTCTTAAGTGATGTGTCGATTTCTTCCTTAAGCTCGAGAAGATGATGCGGAGGCATCTTATAAGGACGCTTCGCAATAGGGGTAGTGCCGGGCTTCAAGTCGATGACGAATTCAACCGCTCTAGCAGGGGGTATTCCTGGAAGTTCCTCTGGAAATACATCTTGAAAATCACGAACCACTGGAACGTTCTCGATGCCTTCAATAGGTGAGGCATTCAATGCATTCAGAACATATATTTGAGTCTCAGCATCCTGAGCTATTCGAGCTGAGTATTGTACTTTCTGGCCAGAAGGGTGTGTGAGGTGGACTGTTTCAGTGGCACAGTCAATCAAAGCTTTATGAGGCTTCAACCAGTCCATACCCAGAATAATGTCTATGTTGGAGGTCTTGAGAGCAATGAGAGAAACGGGGAACATCAATCCTCCGATCACAATGTGGTTACCGTGGCTTACCCTGGTAGTTTGCCAATTAGCCCCAGGTGACTGGATTACTAACGGAGTGGACATCTTCTCGAAAGGGATATCATGACTTCGTGCAAAACTTTCGGACATGAAGGAGTGCGATGCTCCAGAATCAAAGAGTACTGAAGCTGGGTTTGAATTCACTAGAAGGGTGCCCATCACAATTTTGGGGTCCTGTCGAGCTTCTTCAGTCTTGACATGGTTAACATGAACAAGCTGACTAGCAGGTGGTCTGGCATTACGATTTCTGCTAGGATGGTTTCGTCGGCCCTTTTTACGGTCAATAGAACAACGTGATGAATTCTGTGGCTGAACCTGAGGACAGTTGAAAGCACGATGCCCTGGCTGTCCACACTTGCGGTATAAACCATCATTATGGGGAGGAGCTTCAACATTGGGTTGTCCACCCTGAGTCACTAGCTGTCTCGGCGGCGGAGGCAGGCGAGGTGCAACATAAGACGGCCTTGGTGTTGGAGCAGGCCGATGATGAACATTGTGTGGGATCCAGACTCGACGTTTCTGAACAGGCTGACCCGAGGATGAGCCAGCTTCATGAGTGCGCTTGAGCGACTCCTGGTACTCAGTCAGAGCTATTTCAACTTGGAAAGATTTGCTGACAAGCGTTGCGAAATCTGTGAAATCATGGACAGCAAGTGCAAGTTTTATATCAGTACATAGTCCTTCATGGAATTTCTCCTATTTGCGGGCGTCAGTGCAGACGTCATCTTCAGCATAGCGGGACAATTCAAGAAATTTCCTCTGATATTCATCCACAGTCATTTTGCCCTGTGAGAGTTTGCGGAACTCCTGCTTCTTCTGGTCCATCAGACCTTGAGGAATGTACCATGCACGAAAAGCTGACTGAAATTCCTGCCAAGTGGTTACAGACTCTGCAGGCAACATACCCTTGTGGCTTTCCCACCATTGAGCAGCGGGACCCTTCAAGTGGAATGTCGCAAAGGTGACGTAACTGTCAGGGGCAACATTAGCCGACTCCATCTCAAACAGGATGTCACGAAGCCAATCATCAGCATCCATAGGATTGGTGGAGTTGCGGAAAACGGATGGATTGAGGCGCATAAATTCTGGCAGAGTTATTGGAGCATTCTGCTATTGAGCATTCTGAGTAGGGAACTGGGCCAATATTCCGGTCATAACCTGACGGTTCAGTTCAAACTGCTGCATCATTCCTGCAATATAAGGTGGAGGTGGGGGATCATCAGCCATCTTGCCAAATCAACAGGGGCAGTTTAGCAAGAAAACTGCATGCGTATTGAATGATTCATGAAGTAACACGCACAACAGAAGGAAGTGCAATATATACTTCATCATATTCGCACCAGACATTCGAATCCACACATAGCCTCGATTACAATCCGGCATTACGACAGTTGAAAGGGGAGGGCTAGACAACTAGGCGGTCCACAGGCACGCGGCAAGGAAGTACACAACGAGACATAGCAAAGGCTACATCAACGTCGGAGAAAACTATTGGAGCGAGGAATCTGCAAGTGACAAAATAGGGTGCCCTCGATAAGAGGATCCTGCAAGCAGAACCTGGCCCGCAATCTTGAAGGAAAGGGGGAAATTTTCAGAACACTGGGTGGATGTGATCACGAGAACCTAATGTTGGAGTTAGTAAAAAAAAATTTAACCCGAATAGAAGAGAGTTTAGAGTCCCAGAGTATAGACGAGGAATAAAAGATCCTAATACCACCCAATTGGCGACATGGGCCCGTAAGCCACACAGCCAAGTTAGTAAATTAGTTTTTCGGTTTCTAGAGTCAACTTCACCAAGGAGTTGGAAAGGGGGTTCCTACAGTCAGTCGGCTCTGATACCAACTTGTGACGCCCCCGGCTCAATCGTGCACTAATCATACACGCAAATGCACACGATCAAGCCTAAGGACTCACGGGAAGATATCACAACAGAACTCTAAAACATAATTAAAGTCATACAAGCTTTATATTACAAGCCAGGGGCCTCGAGGGCTCGAATACATTAGCTCGCATACAAGCGTCAGCGGAAGCATCAGATATCTGAGTACAGATATGAAACAAAAACAGAAAGGCCTTTAGAAAGGCGGGGCAAAATAAAACACTACGATCGAAAGGCGTAGGCCTCCTGCCTGGGACCCTCCGATCCTACTCCTGGTCGTCAGTCAACTCATAGTAGTATCCACCCTCGGGGTAGTAGTAGCGATCGTCGGCGGGGACAGCTGCCTCAGGGGCTCCGTCATCTTGGTCACGACAAACTGATATGGGGAGAAAAGAAAACAAAGCAACCGTGAGTACTCAGAAGTACTCAACAAGCAAGGATCTACACTACATATGCAACATCATCAAAGAATGGCTGTATATGTGGACTGGGCTACAGAAATGCCAGAATAGAGAGGAAAGCCTAGTCCTATCGAAGGCTAGCATCTTCAGCGGTCTTGCAGCAATAGAAGAGAGTAGAATAGTACAATATAATGTAGTAGTATTATTAGGTCTCAACCTCACCCAGAGATCCTTTCTCGACTCCCTGCGAGAAAGCAATCCCAGAGCCATACAGTCATCAACCTCGTCCGGAGATCCCTTCTCGACTCCCTGCGAGAAAGCAATCCCAGAGCCATAGTATCCAATTCTATTTGTATCAATCGGGATACAACTCCGAGTGTCCGTTACCGTAGGACAGGCTATCGATAGATGTTTTCTTCCCTGCAGGGGTGCACCAACTTACCCAACACGCTCGATTAACTCCGGCCGGACACACTTTCCTGGGTCATGCCCGGCCTCAGCCAAACGACACACCGCAACCCTACCTACAGCTCAGCAGAGAGGTCCCCACCGGTCTACATCCTGAGCGTAAGGGGGTCTTGGCCATCGCCCCTCGCCCTCCGGGTCGTTGCGTGCCGGGCGAACCAGGCTCCACCCCTCAGGATGGTGCCGGCCCAGCCTGGCCGCAGTGCTGAACTGGACGTCTGACAGAGCTTTCGGCTGATGCTATGATGCAGAACGCCCATACTATGTGTGACGACCTCGGCTTAATCATGCACTAATCATACACGCAAATGCGCACGATCAAGCCTAAGGACTCACTTGAAGATATCACAACACAACTCTAAAACATAAATAAAGTCATACAAGCTTTATATTACAAGCCAGGGCCTCGAGGGCTCGAATACATAGCTCGAAGACATACAAGCGTCAGCGGAAGCATTAGATATCTGGGTACAGATATATTACAAAGAGAGAGAGATAAGCCTTCACAGAGGCGGGGTAAAAAAAAGCTACGACGAAAGGCGTAGGCCTCCTGCCCTGGGCCCTCCAGTCCTACTCCTGGTCGTCAGTCGGCTCCTCGTAGTAGTAGTACTCGCCAGGCGGGTAGTAGTAGTGGTCGTCGGCTGAAGCGTCTGGCTCAGGGGCTCCGTCGTCTGGTGGCATCAAAAGGATATGGGGGAAAAAGAAAGTAAAGCAAACGTGAGTACTCATCCGAAGTACTCAGCAAGAAAGGATCTACACTACATATGCAACATTGTCAAAGGAACGGCTGTATATGTGGACTGGGCTGCAGAAATGCCAGAATAGAGGGGGAAAGCCTAGTCCTATCGAAGACTAGCATCTTCAACAATCTTCAGCAGTCTTTCAGCATGAGAAGAGAGCAGATTACATAAAGTAAAGTAGTAGTAGTAGTATCATCAACCTCGACCTGAGATCCTTTCTCGACTCCCTGCGAGAAAGCAATCCCAGAGCCGTACTATCCAGTTCTCATCACATGTTCTAGTTGTACCGATCGGGATACAACTCCGAGTGTCCGTTATCGTAGGACAGGCAATCGATAGAAGTTTCTTCCCTGCAGGGGTGCACCAACTTACCCACCACGCTCGCTTAACTCTGGCCGGACACACTTTTCTGGGTCATGCCCGGCCTCGGCTAAGCAACACGCCGCAACCCGACCGAATACCTAACAGAGAGGTCAGCACGCCGGACTAAACCTATGCGCCCAGGGGTCTTGGGCCTTCGCCCCAGGAACTCCTGCATGTTGCGTACACGGCTGAAAGCAGACCTAGCAACCCCTTATACAAGCGCGATTGCGTTCCCAGTCCAATTCAGCGCGCGCCGCTCAGTCGCTGATGTCCATTAAGCTCCGGCTGAAGTATACGACGCAGAATGCCCATACTATGCCCACGTGATGGTTAGTGCTATCGGACCAGAGGCCTCTCGGATCAAATATCCAAACCGAAGTGGATTAGGAGCGCGCGGAAACGAGCAGAGACTCACGATCGATGTGACCCCGTCGCCCCGTCTTGAGGACTTGTGGCAAGGGCTAAGAATGCCCGGCCACGCCTCGTAGTTATCTCGCGGGCACCATCCAGGTCAACCCGACTCCACATCACTTCGCGTTAAGCTCGCGCGGGTACCCCTCAGGGCCGACCCGTCTTTAGTATCATGGTTTAGTGCAAGTCCACTCATCAATAGTAACTGTGTGTCTGACACCGAAGGGAACCCTGAGGAATCACCCTCGATGGAATTCCCGCTCGATGTTATCATCAAGGTGAACGAAGGAGGAATCACCCTCGAGGTCCACACTTGAGGAGTTGCGCGACGACGTCGTTATCGGGGGTGGTGTAGGAGGAATCACCCTCGCTTACCATGACCGATTAACTAACCTACAAGGTTATCATCACAAGTGCTGACGAGGTATCACCCTCGGCACTCGACGGTAACCCAGCAGTGTCGGCAACTAAGGGGAAGTGATGTGCGGTGCCAGGGTCTGGTCTTCAATCCCGATGATCGGGTCTTCTGATATCCAGCAGGGCAGTCGGGATCAAGTGGGGGTCTCTGTCGTGTCTCTACCCAGCCTAAACTAAGCAGTCTAGGATAACCAGTAAGATAGCAATGCAGGTTACAATAATCAGGCTATGCAGCAGATATAGGAAAGCAGTAGCAGTAGCAGTTCTAATGCAAGCATAAGAGAGAAGAGAATAGGCGATATAGGCATGCTCAAAATGGGGGTGCTTGCCTGTTTGCTCTGGGGCAAGGACAAGGTCTTCAGTGGTACCGTCGGGGACGTAGTCGTACTCCTGTGCGGCGTCTGCCTCGGGAGCTACGTCAACGTCGGGGTCTACCGAGAGAGAAGAGGGGGAAGAAACAGGTAAACATAATGCAAACAAATGCAATACGGTGCGTGTGATGCTATGATGCAGTGCAGGGTTGCCTAATTATGCATCTAAGTCATTTTAGTTATTTTTAGAATTAATCTAGGATTTATTATCCGATGGGTGTGCACTATTCATCTGCCGGATTCGGGTCCGGAGTTACGAGTTCTTCTACGTAGAGGGTTCCGATGGAGAAACAGACGGCACGATCAGACTCGGCTCGTCGTTCTGAGCAAGTTTCATGTTTTAACTTTTTTGATCCGAGCTACGGTTTAAAAGATATTAATTTTCAAAGTTTAATTGATTTTCTGGAATTATTTTAATTAGCTAAACCAAATTATCCAAAACAGTAGAATTACTTTTTATACTCAGAGAGAGATAGCCTTAGTGTATGACATGTGGGTCCCTGAGGCTGACTCAGCAGCCCAGTCAGCAGATCTTATCCGGAGCAATAGTAACTGGGACCCCACCTGTCATTCTCAGAGAAGCTAACAACACTTATTTTTAACTAAACAGTGTTAACTGGCTGCGGGCCCCCTCTGTCAGTGCCTATTTAGGGTAATTTAATTAGTGTTTAGTTAAACCAATGATTAACTAGCGTGTGGGGCCTGATCGTCATACACAGTGAAATAATTAGGGGGGTTTGTTAGCGCTAATGACTTGGTTAATCGCCCGGGCCCACCTGTCAGTGGCCCAGGCCGGGTTCTGAATGACGACGCGCGCCGGCGGTGGCCTCCGGCGACCACCCGAACGGCGGCGACGCGCCGGAGCTCGTCGGAAAAGCTCTACCGAGCTCGGATCGGAGTGGGAGCGGTCGCGTTCGAACGCGGATGACGAGCCACGTCCGATGGTGGCACGAGCTGGTGCCGGAAGGCCGGGGCTTGACCGTGGCAACGTCGACAGACGGCGGCCGGAGCTCGTGGTCGAAGGAATCGACGAAACAGCTCGTGTTCGAGAGTTCTAGCTACATGGGCAGCATCAGGGTGATGCCCTGAGCATGTTCGCGTGCCCAGCCTGCCGCGAGGAAGACGAGAGCCACGGCGGCGAGTTCACCCGCGGCGACCGGAGTAATGGCAAAGGCAAAGCGAGCAGCAGCAGCGGAATGCGAGCGCTAGGAGAGGGGAAAGGGGATACTACTCACCGGGGAGGCTCACGGAGGCCCGGTGGTGGATTAGGAGCAGCAGACGGTGCTGGATTCGAGGAAGATCGCCGGCGTCAGCAGGAGGATGGAGAGCTCAAAGCTGTCCCCGTAGCGCCGCACGGCTCGAACCGAGGCCCGCAGTCGATGTGGAGGAGCACGACGGAGCTCGTGAGCATGGTGGCTGGGCGAGGGGCGGCCGGTGGCCGCGGTGAAGCAGCGATGTGGCGACGGCGGCGCTCGGATGCGCGGCAGAGAGGAGGGGAAGCGAGGAAAGAGAGCGAGGGAGAGACTGGGGCTAGCTAGGGTTTCGGGGAGGCCACCGGGGTCCTTATCCAGCCCGGGGAGGCGGCGGATGGCTGGCGCGTGGCCATCCACGGCGTCGGGCACGTGCGGCGTCGACACGGCGACGGAGGAGGGAGACGGCGTAGGTGGGCCGCCTCTGTTGGGCTGGGTCTGCACTACAGCAATGGGCCAAGCCAAAGCACAGAGGTAGTTTCTGCCTTTTCTTTTCTGAACAAGGAATAGCTCCTGTTGTATTTATTTGAGCAATCAAATGAGTTTTGTTAAGGGTGGATCTTGACTCATAATTGCATTGGAACCTACTGAGATGGCACAAAAAGTTTGGATCCATTTGGAAAAGGTTAGGCATTTTTTAGAAATTGAAAAGGACAAATTAAATGCTGCTGGACTACTGTTTTAAATTCCAGGGGCATTTTGGGTATTCTGGTAAGGTTGGTTCCAATTTTTTAATTGCCTTGAGATTATTTGTAATATGGTGAACATTTTTGCAGCAACTTTTGAGCATCTTTATTTTGCACTTTGAATTTGAATTGGATTCAGAGAGGAGTTTTGAATTTAGGTGCTTAAACTTTATGATCAAGCGTGGCAAATGAAGATGACTTGTCATGATTAAGAGGTGATCACTGTAGGGTGATGCTTGGGATGTTATAAGTCTCCTCCACTACAAGAAATCTCGTCCCGAGATTTAAGTAGGGAAGTAAAGGGTAACTTCGGAAGAACTGACCTTTGCAAGGTCGATCATCTGGTGAATAATTCAGGGAATGTGGCAGAAGAATCTCTCGAGTTGAAACTTAGGAAACGTCGAGAGCAAAGTATGAAGGTACGATAAGTAGTATCAATCGAATGGACATACAATCGATACCTGAACAAGGTGTGAACATGGGTTTAGGGTATCGGAGGTAGATCATCTCTCGAGGGGTGACTCGGTATAACACACAAAGTCAAGGGCAAAGGATGCTTCAGCATCAATGATGCTTCAGGAGAGTCAGGTTCCAATCCTGTGGAACTGTGGAGGGGTGTCGATCAAAGTAGGGAGAATGTTGACATCTTACCGATCTCGATAACAAGGTATGTCAGAAGGTAGCCGGTCAGTTATGTCGGTGGCAACTTTGGTACCAAGGGCGAGGGACGAAGAGAACCATTTTCCTGCTCGTTGAACGAGGCGGACCAAAAGGCAAAGTTCTCGTCCATCGGTGGTTACCGGAATGTCTTCAACGATAGTGACAGGGTCTCACTGACAGGGTTGTAGACCGATATGTTTTCATAAGCAGAGAATTTATTTCTGCCCAGACAAATTAGATTACAGGAAAGGTTAAACAGAACAATGGAAAGGAAAATGTGTTTGCACACATGATCTAGGGGTATCTCATTTCCCATGGATAAACGGGGCATGGTACACCTGATAGATCAGCAAGCCCAAAAGCATTAAGACAAAGGGGCGAGGAAAGAACCATGATGTTTACCCGAGCAACGGTGTTTCAGATAATTGATTAAGGAACAGGTGGTATGGATCTTCCACTATTCTAAAGGACATTCAGAATACCGTAGTCATGCTTCGAGGATGCAATAACATAATGTTTCAGTTAAGGGTTGGAGCAGAAGATCTCAAGGAATTCAAAGGATCATTTCCCAGAATATCACGACCAAGTCTTTGTTGGTGAGAAGTTAAAGGATGTTATCAATGATATCACAAATCATCGAGGGGCAGAGATGGTATTTCTAGCCATGAATTAAATGTACATCTCCGAGAAAGTCAAAGTGTTGACGGTGATCACGACAAATTTGTCGAGAGGTTTCTATGAAGATGCCATCGAGCAGTGATGACACCAAGCAAAAGGAATGCCGAAGCGAAAGGATATTGGAACCACGGATACGACACGAGCTCGAAATCAAGTTTGTGGTTTGAGGTGATATGACAAGATGAGGAAGATCGACGTAAGCTTAGCTCATCATCGGAAGTTGTGCTCCGGGCATAAGGACCAGATAGCACAGTTAAAGGTTAGCACGATAGGGATTTAGCCGATCAGGCTAGGAATGATGTGATGGAGTATCCAACTCCCCAGCAACAAAGTACTAGGAGTGCTGAATCACCGAGCGGAATCGATTCATTGTTCGGTGGTCTCGGTTGGAGACAACCCAGAACCCATGGAGTGAATATATCGGGGAAAGGTATCACTCCATCGGAACAAATTCATAGAACGTAATATAATAGGATGTTATCCTCGAGGTAGTAGGGGGGGTAATGCTCGAGGTAGTTCAGTATAGAGGTTGGACAGGTATATCGATTCGCAGAAGACAAGTGCTTTAGCTTGTCCGCGAAATGGTATCAAAGAAGAACAACCCTGGTCGGAACCACGATTGCAAAGGATCAATTCTTAGATACAAGATGAACTTGTACCAGGGGAATAATTATTTTTACGAGCAGCTTCCATGATAAGTTCTACATCGGGTCCATGGGCATGAACACATAGGTTCACGGTCGACCCCCACTTCTTAAATGCATAACCTTTCATTCACTTCTCATTATTAAAGAAATTTTAGTGCTGAGAATTTATCTGGTGAAACACCAGAAGAGTAGGACTCATAAAAGTTTCTGCGTTCTCGCAGATGGCAGAAGCATAGATACAACCCATCGGGACATTTTTACGAAGCCATACAACCAGAAGCCAAAGCAAGGGATGCGAACTGAAAGCAGAGTATCGGAATCAAAGCGGGTGATTCAATTTACCGGAGGTATCAATACCAAGAAAAGAGCTCACAGAATGTTTGAGTATGAAAGATACTGTCGGATATTAATCTAACAAAAGATCAGGTAGACGACATAGGATCTGGCGTGAGTAGCGGCACTCAACCATAAGAGGAAGGATGTGACGGCATAGGATTATAGAAACATCGGAATAATCCGACGTTTAAGTACAAAGGATTCATGGTTCAGAAACGAAGGATCGGAAGCAAAAGCTCTGATCAAAAGATGAGTAGGTTGGACAGAACTAGATGGACAACTTTGGTTTTCCGTCTTGGAGAGATCTCCAACCATGGTTACGTGACATGTCCTAGTCAGTAGTCAGCTTAACCGGACAATCATTCAATGCTTGATTGGCCGAGATCCAGCTCATGTTCAGAACAAGGTCTGAACCGGAAAGATAATTTAAAACGATCAACTGATGATTGCATGCCTTCGCACTCATGTTGAATCAATAAGACAAAAAAAATGGTGTCAAAGGATACCAATGAATATAGCCAGACATATGGATTTAATCATAATTCAGGTCGGCGAGGATAATCAAAAACGATAGGCTGCAGAGGATTCTCGGGAGATCAGATAGCATCTCAAAGTATTTAGTAAACGTATGAACATCTGGTGATGATCGGTTTCCTGGTAAAGGTGTGGAATTATCCGTAGTGCGAAGGAAGCCGCACGGCAGTAGGTTCAAAGGATTTTCGGTTTAACGAGGGGTATTATGGGGTACCTCGTACAGGCATGATTGACTGGCCATGATGATACAACGGCAAGGATGTGTAGATATCCACGGGGATTATCGATGTTAGTAAACTGCAAAAGCAGTGGGTAAAGGGTCTCGGAAAACTTCGGGAAGTATCTTCGGAGTCTTCTGATGATGACACGCCATCTTCTGGAATGAGGGGGCTCTCCGGGAGGAGGTGGTTGCGAGAACCTAAGTGTCGGCGTTAGTAAAATCATTTAACCCGAATAGAAGAGAGATCAGAGTCCAAGAGTAAAGATCGAGTTGTAAAAGATCCTAATACCACCCAGTTGGCGACGTGGGCCCGTAAGCCACACAGCCAAGTTAGTAAAACAGTTTTGGACCACTAGACTCAACTTCGGCCAAAGAGTTGGATAGGGGGATTCCTAGAGGCAGTCGGCTCTGATACCAACCTGTGACGATCCCGGCTTAATCGTGCACTAATCATACACGCAAATGCGCACGATCAAGCCTAAGGACTCACTTGAAGATATCACAACACAACTCTAAAACATAAATAAAGTCATACAAGCTTTATATTACAAGCCAGGGCCTCGAGGGCTCGAATACATAGCTCGAAGACATACAAGCGTCAGCGGAAGCATTAGATATCTGGGTACAGATATATTACAAAGAGAGAGAGATAAGCCTTCACAGAGGCGGGGTAAAATAAAAGCTACGACGAAAGGCGTAGGCCTCCTGCCCTGGGCCCTCCAGTCCTACTCCTGGTCGTCAGTCAGCTCCTCGTAGTAGTAGTACTCGCCAGGCGGGTAGTAGTAGTGGTCGTCGGCTGAAGCGTCTCGCTCAGGGGCTCCGTCGTCTGGTGGCATCAAAAGGATATGGGGGAAAAAGAAAGTAAAGCAAACGTGAGTACTCATCCGAAGTACTCAGCAAGCAAGGATCTACACTACATATGCAACATTGTCAAAGGAACGGCTGTATATGTGGACTGGGCTGCAGAAATGCCAGAATAGAGGGGGAAAGCCTAGTCCTATCGAAGACTAGCATCTTCAACAATCTTCAGCAGTCTTTCAGCATGAGAAGAGAGCAGATTACATAAAGTAAAGTAGTAGTAGTAGTATCATCAACCTCGACCTGAGATCCTTTCTCGACTCCCTGCGAGAAAGCAATCCCAGAGCCGTACTATCCAGTTCTCATCACATGTTCTAGTTGTACCGATCGGGATACAACTCCGAGTGTCCGTTATCGTAGGACAGGCTATCGATAGAAGTTTCTTCACTGCAGGGGTGCACCAACTTACCCACCACGCTCGCTTAACTCTGGCCGGACACACTTTTCTGGGTCATGCCCGGCCTCGGCTAAGCAACACGCCGCAACCCGACCGAATACCTAACAGAGAGGTCAGCACGCCGGACTAAACCTATGCGCCCAGGGGTCTTGGGCCTTCGCCCCGGGAACTCCTGCACGTTGCGTACGCGGCTGAAAGCAGACCTAGCAACCCCTTATACAAGCGCGATTGCGTTCCCAGTCCAATTCAGCCGCGCCGCTCAGTCGCTGATGTCCATTAAGCTCCGGCTGAAGTATACGACGCAGAACGCCCATACTATGCCCACGTGATGGTTAGTGCTATCGGACCAGAGGCCCCTCGGATCAAATATCCAAACCGAAGTGGATTAGGAGCGCGCGGAAACGAGCAGAGACTCATGATCGATGTGACCCCGTCGCCCCGTCTCGAGGACTTGTGGCAAGGGCTAAGAATGCCCGGCCACGCCTCGTAGTTATCTCGCGGGCACCATCCAGGTCAACCCAACTCCACATCACTTCGCGTTAAGCTCGCGCGGGTACCCCTCAGGGCCGACCCGTCTTTAGTATCATGGTTTAGTGCAAGTCCACTCATCAATAGTAACTGTGTGTCTGGCACCGAAGGGAACCCTGAGGAATCACCCTTGATGGAATTCCCGCTCGATGTTATCATCAAGGTGAACGAAGGAGGAATCACCCTCGAGGTCCACACTTGAGGAGTTGCGCGACGACGTCGTTATCGGGGGTGGTGTAGGAGGAAACACCCTCGCTTACCACGACCGATTAACTAACCTACAAGGTTATCATCACAAGTGCTGACGAGGTATCACCCTCGGCACTCGACGGTAACCCAGCAGTGTCGGCAACTAAGGGGAAGTGATGTGCGGTGCCAGGGTCTGGTCTTCAATCCCGATGATCGGGTCTTCTGATATCCAGCAGGGTAGTCGGGATCAAGTGGGGGTCTCTGTCGTGTCTCTACCCAGCCTAAACTAAGCAGTCTAGGATAACCAGTAAGATAGCAATGCAGGTTACAATAATCAGGCTATGCAGCAGATATAGGAAAGCAGTAGCAGTAGCAGTTCTAATGCAAGCATAAGAGAGAAGAGAATAGGCGATATAGGCATGCTCAAAATGGGGGTGCTTGCCTGTTTGCTCTGGGGCAAGGACAAGGTCTTCAGTGGTACCGTCAGGGACGTAGTCGTACTCCTGTGCGGCGTCTGCCTCGGGAGCTACGTCAACGTCGGGGTCTACCGAGAGAGAAGAGGGGGAAGAAATAGGTAAACATAATGCAAACAAATGCAATACGGTGCGTGTGATGCTATGATGCAGTGCAGGGTTGCCTAATTATGCATCTAAGTCATTTTAGTTATTTTTAGAATTAATCTAGGATTTATTATCCGATGGGTGTGCACTATTCATCTGCCGGATTCGGGTCCGGAGTTACGAGTTCTTCTACGTAGAGGGTTCCGATGGAGAAACAGACGGCACGATCAGACTCGGCTCGTCGTTCTGAGCAAGTTTCATGTTTTAACTTTTTCGATCCGAGCTACGGTTTAAAAGATATTAATTTTCAAAGTTTAATTGATTTTTTGGAATTATTTTAATTAGCTAAACCAAATTATCCAAAACAGTAGAATTACTTTTTATACTCAGAGAGAGATAGCCTTAGTGTATGACATGTGGGTCCCTGAGGCTGACTCAGCAGCCCAGTCAGCAGATCTTATCCGGAGCAATAGTAACTGGGACCCCACCTGTCATTCTCAGAGAAGCTAACAACACTTATTTTTAACTAAACAGTGTTAACTGGCTGCGGGCCCCCTCTGTCAGTGCCTATTTAGGGTAATTTAATTAGTGTTTAGTTAAACCAATGATTAACTAGCGTGTGGGGCCTGATCGTCATACACAGTGAAATAATTAGGGGGGTTTGTTAGCGCTAATGACTTGGTTAATTGCCCGGGCCCACCTGTCAGTGGCCCAGGCCGGGTTCTGAATGATGACGCGCGCCGGCGGTGGCCTCCGGCGACCACCCGAACGGCGGCGACGCGCCGGAGCTCGTCGGAAAAGCTCTACCGAGCTCGGATCGGAGTGGGAGCGGTCGCGTTTGAACGCGGATGACGAGCCGCGTCCGATGGTGGCACGAGCTGGTGCCGGAAGGCCGGGGCTTGACCGTGGCAACGCCGACAGACGGCGGCCGGAGCTCGTGGTCGAAGGAATCGACGAAACAGCTCGTGTTCGAGAGTTCTAGCTACATGGGCAGCATCAGGGTGATGCCCTGAGCACGTTCGCGTGCCCAGCCTGCCGCGAGGAAGACGAAAGCCACGGCGGCGAGTTCACCCGCGGCGACCGGAGTAATGGCCAAGGCAAAGCGAGCAGCAGCAGCGGAATGCGAGCGCTAGGAGAGGGGAAAGGGGATACTACTCACCGGGGAGGCTCACGGAGGCCCGGTGGTGGATTAGGAGCAGCAGACGGTGCCGGATTCGAGGAAGATCGCCGGCGTCAGCAGGAGGATGGAGAGCTCGAAGCTGTCCCCGTAGCGCCGCCCGGCTCGAACCGAGGCCCGCAGTCGATGTGGAGGAGCACGACGGAGCTCGTGAGCACGGTGGCTGGGCGAGGGGCGGCCGGTGGCCGCGGTGAAGCAGCGATGCGGCGACGGCGGCGCTCGGATGCGCGGCAGAGAGGAGGGGAAGCGAGGAAAGAGAGCGAGGGAGAGACTGGGGCTAGCTAGGGTTTCGGGGAGGCCACCGGGGTCCTTATCCAGCCCGGGGAGGCGGCGGATGGCCGGCGCGTGGCCATCCACGGCGTCGGGCGCGTGCGGCGTCGACACGGCGACGGAGGAGGGAGACGGCGTAGGTGGGCCGCCTCTGTTGGGCTGGGTCTGCACTATAGCAATGTGCCAAGCCAAAGCACAGAGGTAGTTTCTGCCTTTTCTTTTCTGAACAAGGAATAGCTCCTGTTGTATTTATTTGAGCTATCAAATGAGTTTTGTTAAGGGTGGATCTTGACTCATAATTGCATTGGAACCTACTGAGATGGCACAAAAAGTTTGGATCCATTTGGAAAAGGTTAGGCATTTTTTAGAAATTGAAAAGGATAAATTAAGTGCTGCTGGACTACTGTTTTAAATTCCAGGGGCATTTTGGGAATTCTGGTAAGGTTGGTTCCAATTTTTTAATTGCCTTGAGATTATTTGCAATATGGTGAACATTTTTGCAGCAACTTTTGAGCATCTTTATTTTGCACTTTGAATTTGAATTGGATTCAGAGAGGAGTTTTGAATTTAGGTGCTTAAACTTTATGATCAAGCGTGGCAAATGAAGATGACTTGTCATGATTAAGAGGTGATCACTGTAGGGTGATGCTGGGGATGTTATACTATGCCCACGTGATGGTTAGTGCTATCAGGCCAGAGGCCTGCTCGGATCAAATATCCAAATCGTTAGTGGACTAGGGCTTGCGGTAACAAGCAGAGACTCACAAAAGATGTGACCCCGTCACCCCGTCTTGAGGACTTGCTGCAAGGGTTAAGAATTCCCGGCCGCGCCTCGTATTCACCACTTGGGCACCATACAGGCAACCCGTCTTCACAACACTCGCCACTTAGGCGCACGCGGGTACCCCTCAGGGTCGACCCGCCTATCGAAGTAACAGTGTAAGGTCCAAGTATCCGTGTGTCCATAACATCAGGGGAATCCGAGGTATCACCCTCGTTGAATTCCCACTTGATGTATCCGTCAAGGTGAACTCGGAGGAATCACCCTCGATGGATTCACACTTGATGTGTTGCACGACAACGTCGTTACCGGAAGTGGTGAAGGAGGAATCACCCTCGATGACCACGACCAAATAGCTACTCTACAGAGTTAACATCAGAAGTGCTACAAGAGGTTTCACCCTCGGCACTCGATAGTAACGCTGCAGTGTCGTTACAACTAAAGGGGTGATGTGCGGTGCCGGGGCCTGGTCTTCAATCCCGTTGATCGGGTCTTCGGATAATCCAGCGGGGCAGTCGGGATAGGTGGGGTCACTGGTAGGTCTCTACCCAGCCTATACTAAGCAGTTTAGGATATGCAGGTAATTATCAACAGCAGGTTACAATAACAGGCTATGCATCAGAATAGGTAAAGCAGTAGTAGCAGCAATTCTAATGCAAGCATGAGAAAATAGAATGGGCGATATCGGTATGCTCAAAGGGGGGGGCTTGCCTGGTTGCTCGGCGGCAAGGGCAAGGTTGTCAATGGTGTCTTCGGGCTCCGGAGCTGCGTCGGCCTCGGGGACTGCGTTGGTACCGGGGTCTACCGAGAAAGAAGAGGGGGAAGAAACAATAAATTCACTGCAAAGATGCAAACAATATGCATGACATGTCTAAATGATAAGCAGAGGTGTTCTACTGCCTAACTAAATGATTTAGTTAAATTAGGAATTTATTCGGATTTATTTAATTAAAGTTGGGCACTATTCATTTATCAAAATCGGTCTAAAAGTCCCACGTTCAAATAGCTAGGGGCATCTGACAGGAATAAGGAGGGCGTATTCAGATTCGTATCGAAATTCTGAGCAACTTTCATATATAAATTATTTTCATCGGAGTTACGGATTATTTTATATGATTTTCTAAAATTTAATTGATTTTCTGGAATTTTTGGATTTAATTAAATCAACATTATCTAGAACAGTGTGGGGGTGATGTCAGCATGACATCATAGTGACGTCAGCAGTCAACAGGGGTTGACCGACGTCAAACCTGTCGTGTGGGGCCCACATGTCAGCCTCTGTTAGGTTAATTAGGTTTTATTTAAACTAATTACAGATTAATTAGGTGTGGGCCCCATTAGTCAGTGATAGATTAGTATTTAATTAACTAATTAATTAATTAACAGTTTTATTATTTATTTATTTTAAAACGTTTAAGTGGTGGGGCCCGTGTGTCAGTGACACAGCCAGCCCAGTCAGCAGCGCTGACCGGGTCAAATGGGCAGTGGGGCCCATCGGTCAGCAGCACAGGGCGGGGCCCGTGGCTGCCACGTGGGCGCCCGGTCAGCGCCGGCCGCCGGAGTGCGCCGGTGAGCCCCGACGCGGTGGCTCAACTCCGGCGAGCCCGGATTTCGCGCACAGAGCATCTAATCGGGTGCGGCCT
Organism: Thinopyrum elongatum; assembly: GCA_011799875.1. Lineage (NCBI taxonomy): Eukaryota > Viridiplantae > Streptophyta > Magnoliopsida > Poales > Poaceae > Thinopyrum > Thinopyrum elongatum. The sequence goes on from CM022303.1 coordinate 582,599,792, forward strand.
AGCACGTTCGAGAGTGGGAGGAGTGCCGCGTCCATCCGCGCCGGTGAGGATGGCCGGGAAGGACCGTAGCGGCGACGGTGAGCTCGCCCGCTGCGGCCGGAGTGCGGACGTCGACGGGATCAGTGAAACAGGTCGCGGCAAAACGCGCGCGTGTGTGTATTGGGTCCGCACAGACGTCCTGAGCTCGGCTACGAGCTCGTTTGAGCTCGCCGACGTGTGTAGTGACGGCGACGAGCACGGCGGCGGAGCTGGGTGCGGGCATGTTGGGGGCGGCGGCTATGGCGCAGAGGAGAACGCAGGGAGAGAGGGAGGAGGACGGGGTGCTCACAGCGAGCCGTAGGGAGTGGCAGCGGGCTCGGGGGAGGCTCGGTGCGGCGGATCGACGACGGTGATCGACGGCGACCGAGAGGGGAGGCGAGCTCGTGCAGCTCGATGCAGAGGTTCCCGGCTTCGGTTGGTCGGCGCAGAAGACGAAGAGGAGTGCGGCGGAGCTCGGGGACACGGAGAGGTGGCGAGAGGAGCACAGTGGCCGTGGCTACGTCGCGGTGGCGGCCATGGTTGCGCTCGGGCGAGGGGGAGCAGAGGAAGGAGAGGGAGAAGTGAGGCGAGGGGAGGCCAGGGGTGCGCAGGGAGATGCTCTTATCCTCACGCGGCGCAGGAGCGCGTTTTCGATCGCCGAGAGAGGGGGGCCAGGATGCGCGCGCGTGCACGCTGTGCGTTCGACATCGGCTAGGGGAGGAGCAGTGCGGGAGGCGGGGGACGGCGCTGCGCAGGCTGGGCCGGGCACTGTGGCCACTTAGGCCCAGGGCTGTGGGCCTTTTTCCTTTTCTTTATTTCTTTTCTGCTTTTCTGTTTTCTTTCTCTGTTTTGTATTTTGTTTTTTATTACAAATGACTTTTGTAAAATATGAGACTGGTCTAAATATTAACAGTGCAAAATTAGTCACTGCTAGAAATTGGTTTGGTGTCCATATCTTTTTATTTGGATTTTAATTAATTGAAAAAGGATTAAATAGTGTTGTTTTGCTGCTGTTCCTTGTTGTTTGAGTCTTTTTCCAATTCCAATAAATGTTGCAATCATTTTTATAAATGCTTTGGGAATATTTGCAACATGATGCACATTTTTGTTTTCCAATTTGAACAACTTTTAGTTTCACTTAAGTTTGAATTTCCATTTAAATTTGAATTTGGAAAGCGGTATGTTACTAATAATGATTAAGCACTATTGATCATGATGACATGGCATAATCAAAAGGTGATTACTGTAGCTTAATACAAGGGGTGTTACAGTCTACTACTTGTTGCAATGATCATGATTGGGGTGATTCTTCTTATGATCTTGAAATTTTATTTAAGCCCCATTATGAATATGAGATTGATAATAATGTTTGCAATAATATTGAAAGTGGGTTTGGAAGAGTGTCAACTTTAGATCCCACATATTTGGAGAATATTCAGTCTTATGAAATTTTTGATAAAAGTGGGTTTGGAGAGGTCATGACTTTAGTTAATGTTAATCCCACTATTTTGGAAGAGTGTCAACTTCGCATGCATATGGATCGTTTTGAGAATATGTTATGTGATAGCTATATTGTGGAATTTTATTATGATCCTACATGTAATTATTATGAGTGAGGAAAATATGGTTGTAGAAATTTTCATGTTCCAAAATTACCTCTTGTTATGTTGAGATTGCTATTGTTTCTTTCTTCTTCCTTTCATATGGTTGTTTTTGCTTGTCTTGATAATTTGTGTGCTTATAAAATCCCTATGCATAGGAAGCATGTTAGACTTAAACTTGTTTGTCACATGTTTTATGATGCTCTCTTTGTGTTTCAATTGCTATCTTTCATGTGAGCATTATTAAAATTATCAATGCCTAGCTAAAAGGCTTTAAAGAAAAGCGCTTGTTGGGAGACAATCCAATATTTTTATTTCCTGTTTTTGCAATATATAATTCATCTAGCCTATGGTTAGATGTGGTTTTATTTTTTAATTAGTGTTTGTGCCAAGTAAGACCTTTGGGATGGCTTACGGTGATAGTTGATTTGATCTTGCTGAAAAACAGAAACTTTTGCGTCCAGTCTCAGAATTTTAATAATTCACTGCAGCGTTCAAAAACCCTGAATTTTTTTATACAAGATTTATATACAAATTTTCTCTGTTTTCCCTATTTTTCAGAATTTTTGGAGTTACATAAGTATTATAACAATTGGGATCTTCGCAGACTGTTCTGTTTTTGACAGATTCTGTTTTCTTTGTGTTGTTTGCTTATTTTGATGAATCTATGGGTAGTATCGGGGGGTATGAACCATGGAAAAGTTGGACTACAGTAGATATTACACCAATATAAATAAATAATGAGTTCACAACAGTACCAAAAGTGGTGATTTATTTTCTTGTACTAACGGAGCTTATGAGATTTTCTGTTGAGTTTTGTGTTGTGAAGTTTTCAAGTTTTTGGGTAAGGATTTGATGGACTATGGAATAAGGAGTGGCAAGACCCTAAGCTTGGGGATGCCCAAGGCACCCCAAGGTAATATTCAAGGAAAACCAAGGGCCTAAGCTTGGGAATGCCCCGGAAGGCATCTCCTCTTTCGTCTTCGTCTATCGGTAATTTTACTTGAGGTTATATTTTTATTCACCACATGATATGTGTTTTGCTTGGAGCGTCTTTTATGATTTGAGTCTTTGATTTTTAGTTTGCCACAATAATCCTTGCTGTACACACCTTTTGAGAGGGACACACATGAATTGTGATTTATTAGAATACTCTATGTGCTTCACTTATATCTTTTGAGCTAGGTAATTTTGCTCTAGTGGTTCACTTATATCTTTTTAGAGCACGGCGGCAGCTTTATTTTATAGAAATTATTGAACTCTCATGCTTCACTTATATTATTTTGAGAGTCTTTAAACAGCATGGTAATTTTCTTTGGTTATAAATTTAGTCCTAATATGATAGGCATCCAAGAGGGATATAATAAAAACTTTCATATAAAGTGCATTGAATACTATGAGAAGTTTGATTCCTTATGATTGTTTTGAGATATAAAGATGGTCATATTAGAGTCATGCTAGTGAGTAATTGTGGATTTGAGAAATACTTGTGTTAAGGTTTGTGATTCCCGTAGCATGCACGTATGGTGAACCGTTATGTGATGAAGTCGGAGCATGCTTTATTTATTGATTGTATTCCTTATGAGTGGCGGTCGGGGACGAGCGATGGTCTTTTCCTACCAATCTATCCCCCTAGGAGCATGCGCGTAGTACTTTGTTTCGATAACTAATAGATTTTTGCAATAAGTATGTGAGTTCTTTATGACTAATGTTGAGTCCATGGATTATACGCACTCTCACCCTTCCACCATTGCTAGCCTCTCTTGTACCGCGCAACTTTCGCCGGTACCATACACCCACCATATACCTTCCTCAAAACAGCCACCATACCTACCTATTATGGCATTTCCATAGCCATTTCGAGATATATTGCCATGCAACTTTCCACCGTTCCGTTTATTATGACATGCATCATCATTGTCATATTGCTTTGCATGGTCATGTAGTTGACATCGTATTTGTGGCAAGGCCACCGTTCATAATTCTTTCATACATGTCACTCTTGATTCATTGCACATCCCGGTACACCGCCGGAGGCATTCATATAGAGTCATATTTTGTTCTAAGAATCGAGTTGTAATTCTTGACTTGTAAGTAAATAAAAGTGTGATGATCTTCATTATTAGAGCATTGTCCCATGTGAGGAAAGGATGATGGAGACTATGATTCCCCCACAAGTCGGGATGAGACTCCAGACAAAAAAAATATATATATAAAAAAGAGGCCAAAAAAAGAGAGAAGGTCCAAATAAAAAAATGAGAGAAAAGAGAGAAGGGGCAATGTTACTATCCTTTTACCACACTTGTGCTTCAAAGTAGCACCGTGATCTTCATGATAGAGAGTTTCCTATGCTGTCACTTTCATTTACTAGTGGGAATTTTTCATTATAGAACTTGGCTTGTATATTCCAATGATGGGCTTCCTCAAATTGCCCTAGGTCTTCGTGAGCAAGCAAGTTGTATGCACACCCACTTAGTTTCTTTTTGAGCTTTCATAAACTTATAGCTCTAGTGCATCCGTTGCATGGCAATCCCTACTCACTCACATTGATATCTATTGATGGGCATCTCCATAGCCCGTTGATACGCCTAGTTGATGTGAGACTATCTCCCTCTTTTTGTCTTCTCCACAACCACCTTCTATTCCACCCATAGTGCTATGTCCATGGCTCACGCTCATGTATTGCGTGAAAGTTGAAAAAGTTTGAGAACATCAAAAGTATGAAACAATTGCTTGGCTTGTCATCGGGGTTGTGCATGATTTGAATATTTTGTGTGATGAAGATGGAGCATAGCCAGACTATATGATTCTGTAGGGATAAGCTTTCTTTGGCCATGTTATTTTGAGATGACATAATTGCCTTGTTAGTATGCTTGAAGTATTATTGTTTTTATGTCAATATTAAACTTTTGTTTTGAATCTTATGGATCTGAACATTCATGCCACAATAAAGAAAATTACATGGATAAATATGTTAGGTAGCATTCCACATCAAAAATTCTGTTTTTATCATTTACCTACTCGAGGACGAGCAGGAATTAAGCTTGGGGATGCTTGAAACGTCTCCAACGTATCTATAATTTTTGATTGTTCCATGCTATTATATTATCTGTTTTGGATGTTTTATATGCATTAATATGCTATTTTATATTATTTTTGGGACTAACCTATTAACCTAGAGCCCAGTGCCAGTTTCTGTTTTTCCTTGTTTTTGAGTTTCGCAGAAAAGGAATACCAAACGGAGTCCAAACGGAATAAAACTTTCGCGAAGATTTTTCTTGGACCAGAAGGAAACCAGGAGACTTGGAGATGAAGTCGGAGGAGCCACGAGGCGGCCACAAGGACGGAGGGCGCGCCCAGGGGGGTAGGGCGCGCCCCCACCCTTGTGGGCCCCTCGTGCACTTCCTGACCTAATTATTTCGCCTATATATACTCATATATCCCCAAACCAACAGAGGCATCCACGAAAAGAGTTTTCCACCGCCGCAACCTTCTGTACCCATGAGATACCATCTAGGGACCTTTTCCAGCACCCTGCCGGAGGGGGATTCGATCATGGAGGGCTTCTACATCAACACCGTTGCCCTTCCAATGAAGTGTGAGTAGTTTACCACAAACCTACGGGTCCATAGCTAGTAGCTAGATGGATTCTTCTCTCTCTTTGATTCTCAATACCATGTTCTCCTCGATGTTCTTGGAGATCTATTCGATGTAATACTTTTTTGCGGTGTGTTTGCCGAGATCCGATGAATTGTGGATTTATGATCAGCTTATCTATAAATATTATTTGAATCTTCTCTGAATTCTTATATGCATGATTTGATATCTTTGTAATTCTCTTCGAACTATCGGTTTGGTTTGGCCAACTAGATTGGTTTTTCTTGCAATGGGAGAAGTGCTTAGCTTTGGGTTCAATCTTGCGGTGTCCTTTCCCAGTGATAGTAGGGGCAGCAAGGCACGTATTGTATTGTTGCCATCGAGGATAAAAATATGGGGTTTTCATCATATTGCTTGAGTTAATTCCTCTACATCATGTCATCTTAGTTAATGCATTACTCTATTCCTTATGAACTTAATACCCTAGATGCATGCTGGATAGCGGTCGATGTGTGGAGTAATAGTAGTAGATGCAAAATCGTTTCGGTCTACTTGACACGGACGTGATGCCTATATTCATGATCATTGCCTTAGATATTGTCATAACTTTGCGCTTTTCTATCAATTGCTCGACAGTAATTTGTTCACCCACCGTATTATTTTCTATCTTGAGAGAAGCCTCTAGTGAAACCTATGGCCCCCGGGTCTATTTTCCATCATGTAATCTTCTACTTTTCATCATACAAGTTTTCGATCTACTATTTTGCAATCTTTTAATTTCCGATCTATAAAACAAAAATACCAAAAATATTTACTTTTTCATTTATCTATCTCTATCAGATCTCACTTTTGCAAATAACCATGAAGGGATTGACAACCCCTTTATCGCGTTGGGTGCAAGTTGTTTGATTGTTTGTGCAGGTATTCGGTGATTTGTGCGTTGTCTCCTACTGGATTGATACCTTGGTTCTCAAACTGAGAAAAATACTTATCTCTAATTTGCTGCATCACCCTTTCCTCTTCAAGGAAAAAACCAACGCAAGCTCAAGAAGTAGCAGGTACACGGCGTCTTTGTACCTGTATGGGTATAAGCTCGCTACAGGCAAGACATACGAGCCATTCCCGTCTTCCTCAGGCTGCATCATGGATATCCTGATGTCGAACACCGCGATGAGACGAAAGTCCGTGTACGCACGCAACCTTGTGGGGGGTTTGGCGAGTGCTATCTTCCTCAATTTGGTAGTGGCGCCACGGTAACACATGTGCCTCTTGACCAAATTAGCACAGCCGAACCCGACGGTGGACATTGGGGCTACGTCAACGTCGACACCGGTATAGATGTTGTGAATCTTCACCTCGGTATCCTTCGTTATGTAAACAAGCCAATCGCCGTTTGCGCCACCCAAAGCTACGCATGACTGAACAAGTAAGTATATGCATGATTTGACAAGTAGATTCCGAAACTATGTGTTTTATGCTTGATTGAACAAGTAAGTGTATTCAGAAACCTAGGCTCTGTTTATGAACTATTCAACTGCATATTAAGAAAGTACATTCAGAAAGCACATCTATTGAACTGCATATTCAGAAAGTACATCGAGATAGTAGACCTGTAGATTCAGAAAGTATATTCAAAAAGTACATCAGGATCGCAGAATATAGAAGTGCATATCACACTGACCTCATCATCGGACAAAATCCTAGTGTCTTCCAATCCTTGTCCCGTTCCTTCCAAGGTAGGGCACTCTAGCGGCGTAATATTGCATCTTCGTCCATGCTCCCTTCGACTTCTCCACCAAAAGACATGTTCCTCAAAGACGCATGGAAGACCAACTATCATCAGCATGTCGCTGGCATGTTTACACACAAGCGTCCTGTAGAAGGTGGCGCAAGAACCAGCTAGTCTTGCGGTGGTAAGGAAGTCCGTGCGATTTAAGATCTGTCCCAGAGAATCGTCGTTGATGGTCTCCCAGCCACGCCGAGGACGACCACGCGGCGGCGGATCCATGGCAGCGGTATTGTCTATGGGGAACCAAGGGAAGGAGCAGAATAGATCTGAACCGAAGGGAGACGACCCTGGGGAACTGGAAGTTTTTGAGGCGTGATGTTTTGTAGGCATTGCCTAATGACCCACAAGTATAGGGGATCGATCGTAGTCCTTTCGATAAGTAAGAGTGTCGAATCCAACGAGGAGCAGAAGGAAATGACAAGCGGTTTTCAGCACGGTAATGTCTGCAAGCACTGAAATTATAAGTAACAGATAGTTTTGTAGCAAGATAATTTGTAACAAGCAAGTAACGATAATGGTAAAAAAAGTGCAGCAAGGTAGCCCAATCCTTTTGAGGCAAAGGACAGGCCAAAACGGTCTCTTATGATAAGCAAAGTGTTCTTGAGGGTACACGGGAATTTCATCTAGTCACTTTCATCATGTTGGTTTGATTTATGTTCACTACTTTGATAATTTGATATGTGGGTGGATCGGTACTTAGGTGCTGTTCTTACTTGAACAAACCTCCTACTTATGATTAACACCCTCGCAAGCATCCGCAACTATGAGAAAAGTATTAAGAATAAATTCAAACCATAGCATTAAACTTTTGGATCCAATCAGTCCCTTACGGAATAGCGCATAAACTAGGGTTTAAGCTTCTGTCACTCTCGCAACCCATCATCTAATAACTACTCCACAATACATTCCCTTAGGCCCAAATATGGTGAAGTGTCATGTAGTCGACGTTCACATGACACCACTAAGGGAATCACCACATACATATCATCAAAATATCGAACACATATCAAGTTCACATGATTACTTGCAACATGATTTCTCCCGTGACCTCAAGAACAAAAGTAACTACTCACAAATAATAATCATGCTCAAGATCAGAGGGGTATCAAATAGCATAATGGATTTGAACATATAATCTTCCACCAAATAAACCATATAGTGATCAACTACGAGAAGCAATCAACACTACTAGTTACCCACAAGTACCAATCTATAGTTCCGGTACACAGATTGAACACAGGAGATAAACTAGGGTTTGAGAGGAGATGGTGCTGTTGAAGATGTTGATGGAGATTGCCATCCCCAAGATGGGAGAGTTGTTGGTGATGATGATGACGATGATTTCCCCCTCCGGGAGGGAAGTTCCCCCGGCGGAATTGCTCCGCTAGAGGGCAAAAGTGCTCCTGCCCAAGTTCCGCCTCGAAACGGCTTATTTTTTCTAGGTGAAAATGACTTATATACCAGAAGATGGGCACCGGAGGTGGGCTAGGCTGAGCACAACCCACCAGGGCGCGCCTAGGGGGCCTGGCGCGCCCTGGTGTCTTGTGCTCACTAGGTGGCCCCCCTTCGGTAGTTATTTGCTCCAGTATTTCTTATTTATTCCATAAAAATTCCCCGTGAAGTTTCAGCTCATTTGGAGTTGTGCAGAATAGGTAGCCTGACGTAGCCTTTTCAGGTCCAGGTTTCCAGCTGCCGGAATTCTCTCTCTTTGTGTGAACCTTGCAAATTATGAGAGAAAAGGCATTAGAAGTACTCCAAAAAGCATTATTATGCACAAAAACATTATAAATAACAGTAGGAAAACATGATGCAAAATGGACGTATCAACTCCCCCAAGCTTAGACCTCGCTTGTCCTCTAGCGAAAACCGAAATCGAAAAACATGTCCACATGCTTAGAGAGAGAGGTGTCGATAAAAACAAAAATACGGACATAGAAGCATCATGTAAATTATTATAACAGCAACAAACTTTAACATAAAAACTTTTATCATAGAACTTTTATCATAGACTTCTCATGAATAAGTAACAATTCATCACAACATCGAAGTATAAAGCATAAACTCTATTGGAAACCAACAAACTATGTTCTCAGTCAACTTTGCAACTACAATTCATCATCTTTTCAGGAAGGGTCACGTATCGGAGCCTTTAGGCAAGTCCACATACTCAACCATCATATAGTCTTCTATGATTGCTAACACTCACCACATACACATGAGCAAAACGTTTCAACCGGACACAGAGAAAGATAGGGGCTTATAGTTTCGCCTCCCAACATACTCACCTCAAAGGTGATGTCAACAATAATAACTCATGCTACCCATATTCAACTGGATATACGTGCCTAGATCTTTCCTCACCACATGATGCTTGCCAAAAGAGAAAATAAAAAGGAATAGAGAGAAAACTTTGACTCTTGCATGAAAGTAAATACATAAAAGTAAAATATAGGCCCTTCGCAGAGGGAAGCAGAGGTTGCCATGCGCTTTTTCTTTGTATGCTCAATCCCTTAGTGTAAAAGAACGTCACGTTATATTGCCCCTTGTGATAGCAACCTTTATTATCCAGTCTGTCGCTTTTATTATTCGCCATCACAAGTTCATACAACGCTCAATTTTCTCTTACACTAAATGATCTAACACTTTTAGAAGCAATTTTTATTGCCTTATTGCACCGATGACAACTTACTTGAAGGATCTTACTCAATCCATATGTAGGTATGGTGGACTCTCAAAACAAGATTTGGGTTTAAGGGTTTTTGGATGCACAAGTAGTATCTCTACTTGGTGCGGAAATTTTGGCTAGCAAAGATAGGGGCAAGCACTAAATGTTGAAGGATCTATGACAATATAACTTCTATGTGAATATGAACAAACATAAATCATTATGTTGTCTTCCTTGTCCAACGTCAACAATTTTGGCATATAATATTTTGATGGGGACTCACAATCACAAAAGATTTCTAAGATAGTGTATTTGCATGTGAATCTTCTCTTCCCTTATTAATTCTTTCATGAATTGCATCATTGACCAATGCTATGTTTGTCATTCTCCAATAAAATTTTCTACTTATACTTTTCCTTATGTGGTGTCATTACTTACCATAAGATTAGCATATGATCTTTTTCATTTATTTCCTTTCTTTTTATTGAAACATGAAAGTAAAGAAAGTAAAACTCAAACTAAACTTTATTATATATCTCGCACACGATTACAAGGATGGATCACTAAGCAAACTCTCAAGAAGAAAGGATCGAACTAAACTTTTATTCATCTAAAGCAAAAGATAATTATGGGTCGAACTAAGAAAAGTAAAGGCAAAAGATAGTGGAGGTGATACGATACCGGGGCACCTCCCCCAAGCTTGGCGTAAGCCAAGGGGAGTGCCCATACCCGATACTCAATTTTCTTTTGGTGATAAAGAAGGAGGTGGTGGTGATGAAGTGGATGGTTTGTCTGCCTTTTTCACCAACTTATTTCGAAGGTAAAAATTATCTATCCTTAACTCTTCATTCTCCATCTCAAGCTTTATTATCCTCTTGCATAATGCCTCCATGCTTTCATGCTTGAAACGAGGAGGGACTGGTTCTTCTTCATCGGAGAACCATATATAGGGATAGGTATCCTTGAAGATATTTTTATCTAAAGGCTGATAAGAAACCGGACACTCCTCCTCGGAATCTTGAGAAGACATATTTTCAGATATGTCAGGAAAATGGTGAGAAAAGAAAACAGAAGATTTCTCCGCGATACGGAGGTCAATAGGTTCAGGGGGTATATAAAGATTTTTTTATCTTGGGAAACAAGCAAACGGAAGAAAAACAGAGTCCGGAAGGTACCCGAGGTGGGCACAACCCACCTGGGCGTGCCTGGCATGCCAGGCGCGCCCTGGTGTCTTGTGCCCACCAGGGGTGCTTTCCTGGTTGTTTCTTATTTTCCTAATTTTTGTTATATTCTAAAACGGACAGAAAATATTTTTGCAGATTTTTCGGAGTCCGTTTACTTACCGTATCACGTACCTCCTCTTTTTCACGATTCTGGAGTGTTCCGGAAGGTTTCTTTTATGTGTTCTTCCGGTGTCATAGTTTGGATAACGTTGCTTTCAACATTAATGGGTGTACCTGAGATATAATGTTTTATTCTTTGCCCATTGACAACCTTCGGGTTAGTACCTTTGGCATTATTTATTTTGATAGCTCCAGATCGATAAACCTCCTCGATAACATAGGGTCCTTCCCATTTGGAGAGGAGTTTTCCTGCAAAGAATCTGAAACGAGAGTTGTACAAAAGAACATATTCTCCAACCTTGAACTCACGCTTTTGGATTCTTTTATCATGCTATCTTTTAACTTTTTCTTTAAATAACTTGGCATTTTCATAGGCTTGGGTTCTCCATTCATCTAATGAGCTAATATAAAATAACCTCTTCTCACCAGCAAGTTTGAAATCATAGTTGAGTTCTTTAATTGCCCAATATGCTTTATGTTCTAACTCAAGAGGCAAATGACAAGCTTTTCCATAAATCATTTTATAAGGATACATACCCATAGGATTTTTATATGCTGTTCTATAAGCCCAAAGTGCATCATCTAATTTCTTAGACCAATTCTTTCGAGACCTATTGACAGTCTTTTGTAAAATTAATTTTATTTCTCTATTGCTAAGTTCAACTTGACCACTAGACTGAGGATGATAAGGTGATCACTACTGGAATCAGGATCTTTGCCGTCAGCCAGTTCTTTGCCGTCAGCTAGCTGACGGCAAAGGAGGTCTTTGCCATCAGCATACAGAAAGCTGACGGCAAAGAAAGAGCGGACGGCAAAGATGGTGTTTGCCGTCAGCCAGTTCTTTACCGTCCGCTAGCGGACGACATAGAAGCTTTGCCGTCCGCTTGCGGACGGCAAAGAGGGAGGGTGGTGTACCAGCGAGGGCCTCCTAACGGCCACTTTCTTTGCCGTCAGCTAGCGGACGGCAAAGAATCTTTGCCATCAGCTAGCTGACGGCAAAGAAAGTGGCCAACTAACGTCCGTTAGCTAGGCTCTTTGCCGTCCGCTAGCAGACGGCAAAGAGCTGTGACCTAAACTAAATAGCCGCCAGCCCCACGTCCCTCTCTCTATCCCCCTCTCTCTCCCTCCCTCATCACACACGAGCCGCCCTCGCCACTCCGCTGCCCCGCCTCGCCGCCCCGGCCGCCCCGCCCCTCCGCCCGGCCGCCCTAGCCCGGCCGCCCCGCCCCGCCGCCCCGAGCCGCCCCGCCGCCCTGCCGCCCTGAGCCGCCCCGCCCCGGCGCCCCACCCCGTGGCGCCCCGGCCGACCCGGCGCCCCGCCCCGGCCGCCCCGGCCCCCCTCCTCCATCCGGCACCCCCTGCCACGCCTGAAGGTGAGACATCCCTTTTTTTCTTTTTTTCTGTTTTTTTAGATTTAGTTTAATTAGGTTTAGTTTAATTTAGGCTTGGTTTAGTTTAGGTTTTGTTTCTGTTTTTTATGTTTAGATTTAGTTTAGTTTAGGTTTAGTTTAGGTTAAGAAGAAAGAAGAAAGATGAAAAAGAAGAAGAAGAAGAAGAAGAAGAAGAAGAAGAGGAAGAAGAAGAAAAGGAGGAAGAAGAAGAGGAGGAGGAGGAAGAAGAAGATTAGGGGTGCATCACCGACGAGACCGGGTCGAGCGGGTTTGGCGGTTCCTTGTTGTCGACGGAACCCTAAATAGCAAGTATCGTCGGTGCGAGATACATGTGGCCGTCGGTGTCGAACACTACATCCACGTCCCACAAGTGACGCCGGCGTCCGGCGTCCCACAACAACAGTTCTCGGCGTCGATGGCGGTCGAACACCATTGCGAATTTGTCTGGCAGCCTCTGCGATGACGATTAAAAGGCAAGTGTTGAAACTTGATACACCCAAACTGACTCATGTCGGTTTGGTTGTTTGAAAATTTCAAAACTTGGCTTTAATCCTCATCGCAAAGGCTGCCAGACAAATTCGCCAAGGTGCTCGACCGTCATCGGCCACCAGAACTATTGTTGCGGGACGCCGGGCGCCGGCTTCACTTGTGGGATGTGGATCTAGTGTTCAACGCCGTCCGCCTCATGTAACTTGCACCGATGGTAGTTGCTATTTAGTTTACCCGGGGACGAGCGGGTTAGGGGGTCGCTATGTTACTCATCTTTGGATTTAAATGTGCAGTTATTTCATCGCTGCGAGGGTCTAGTGTTCGACGAGCTCCGCCCCTGCGTTCGTTGGTGAGCACAAATGACATCTCCCGATGAAACTTGCTAGCTATAGGTGTCAATCATCAGTATGCGTAACCACTATGCGTCTCCCATTCGAAAGGGTTACATCTATAAATATGCATGCATTTGCATATTTATAATCGTGATTCTTTTGAATTGTCCAACGTTATCCATGGACAGCCCGAGTATGTGTAGATTGGGTTCGTTTTCCCATATGCTCAGCTCCGGATCCGATGCAGAATTTCGTCAGTGCCTCCCTATTGTTCTCCGGGTACACATTCTCTCTGCTTATTGCCGAGACGTGTATCAGGAGAATAGCGGGGAGGTGCTGCCGAAATTTTGCGTCGGATCCGGAGCAGAGCATGGGAAAACGAACCCGATCTACACATACTCGGGTGGGATTAGGACCTATCTTTACCTATTAGCGTGTAGGTTGCATGGACGTAATAAAACTGACAAACTCCATTAACTGATGGATATGGTTTGCTTAATTATGTATATATTTCTTGTGTGTCCAGTAGGAAGTCAATATGAGTGATTGTGCATGGATGTACACCGGTTACACTAGTCAGAAAGTTTGGACCGAGGAATGGTTAACAAAAACCAAGGGGTTTTTTAGAGCCGCATTTGCAAATGGCCAGGAATTTAGCTGGTGCCCCTGTGCCCGTTGCGACAACTATAAAAAGAGGGACAAGCTTGAAATGAGTAAAGACCTGCAGAAGTTTGGTTTTACGCCTGGTTACACGGTCTGGACATTACATGGTGAGTCTGCCCAATGTGCCAGAGCCGAGGTTCGTCGTCGCACCGACGAGCATGGTACCAGGACCGCAGACATGGTGCAAGACTTTGACGATGCTCGGGACTCGGACGAGGAGATGGAGGAATCTGCAAAGGCCTTCACTGAAATGTTGGAGTCCTCAAAACATCCTCTCCACGAGCACACTGAGCTTTGTCAGCTGGATGCCATCTCACAAATAATGGCTTTGAAGGTTCAATTCAACTTGGGCAGAGAATGCTACGACGCGATGATGACAGTATTCAGACGATTTCTACCCAAAGGCCATGTGCTACCTCCAAACCTGTACCAGTCAGACAAAATCCTCCGTGCTCTTAAGATGCCCTCTGAGAAGATACATGCCTGTGAGAAAGGATGTGTCTTATTTAGGCTTCAGTATGAGGACTTGAACTATTGTCCCATTTGCAATTCTTCCAGGTATGTTGTGGTAGACAACGGTATGGGTGAGAAGACGCATACCAAAATACCTGTTAATGTTCTTCGGTATATGCCAATCGTACCAAGACTTCAACGTCTTTCCATGGTCGAAGAGACGGCCAGATAGATGACATGGCACAAAACGGGCAAAAGAACCGAACTAGATGCAGATGGGAATGTGATGATGGTGCACACATCGGATGGTGAAGCGTGGAAGCGCTTCGATGCATTACATAAGGAAAAAACGGTAGATCCAAGGCATCCTCGAGTCGCCGTCAGCACAGATGGGTTCAGTGTGTTTGGTCAGATGGCAGCCCCATACAGCTGTTGGCCCGTGTTTGTCATTCCACTCAATCTCCCCCCCGGGCAGATTATGCAACGAAAGAATATTTTCCTGACGTTGATAATTCCAGGGCCCAACTATCCGGGGAAGAATATGAATGTGTACATGCAGTCGCTTAAGGACGAATTGCAAGAAGCTTGGGATAATGGGTTCAAGACATACGACGCCTTTAGCAAACAGAACTTCATAATGCGTGCCTGGTACATGTACTCGACGCATGACTTGCCGGCGTATGCGCTATTCGTTGGCTGGTGTGTGCATGGAAGGTTCCCGTGCCCCACATGCAAGGGAGCTCTTGAGTTTCGTTGGCTGACGGCAGGGCACAAGTATAGTTGCTTCGACTTGCATAGACCGTTTCTACATCCTGGCCATAAGTTCAGGAAAGACAAGAAGAACTTCATCAAAGGTAGAGTTGTCAAACACTCTGCACCACCTGCGTTGACAGGCCAACAGACCCTAGATCAGTTAAACTCTCTCGAGCCAGATCCAGAGCGTCCAGGGTATTTCAAGGGGTATAATAAGGAACACGCCTGGACTCACAAGACATGCTTCTGGGATCTGCCTTACTTCAAAGACCTCCTTTGCCCACACAACATCGACGTGATGCACACTGAAAAGAATATCGCCGAACCCATTTTTGGTACATTGTTCGGCATAGAGGGGAAATCAAAGGATAATCCTAAGGCTAGAGTCGATCAAGAGGAGCTATGTGATGGACCGTTACAAAACATGAAAGAACCGAAAGGAAAGGGGATCAACTGGACGAAGCGAAAGGCATGGTTCAATCTTGGAAGGCCAGCTATGAAGGAAATTATTTTGTGGGTGAAAATGCAGTTGATGTTCCCCGATGGGTATGCAGCAAATCTAAAGAGGGGAGCGAGTCTTCAAAAATTGAAAATATTCGGTCTAAAAAGTCATGATTGGCACATATGGATTGAGCGGATAATGCCGGTGATGTTGCGTGGCTTCATCACTGAGGATGAATGGCTAGTACTGGCAGAGCTGAGCTATTTCTTCCGTGTTCTTTGTGCAAAAGAACTATCGCCTGGCCTCCTAGAAGAAATGGAACAGTTGGCGCCGGAGTTGATCTGCAAGTTAGAGAAGATCTTTCCGCCAAGCTTCTTTAATCCAATGCAACACTTGATTTTGCATCTCCCGACCGAGGCACGATTGGGGGGGCCCGTGCAAAATCGTTGGTGCTACTCAACTGAGAGGATGCAGAAGACGCTTCGAGCAAAATGTAAAAATAAACATAGAATAGAATCATCGATGGCGGAGACATTCATCACTGAGGAGGCGGCAAACTTCGTGACCTCACACTACGAAGCCAAAAATCGTCATTTGCATAATCCGAAGCCTCGGTACAATGCTGACGAACCTCAAAAGGGTCAATCCAACCTCAGCCTATTCAAAGGGAATCTCGCACCAGCCGGTGGTTGGAAACCAGTAAGGTTGGATGTTGAAGAATGGCAGACCATTTCGCTGTATCTCTTCAACAATCTAACAGAAGTGCGGCCGTACATCGAGTAAGATCTCTGTACATTGTTTCACAACTTCTAATTCCTTTGAACTTCTCTTATTCCTGGATTTTTTATGCAGTCGATACGTCGCCATATTCTCGTATGGAGCGGTGATCCAAAAGGATTCCGTTGAAGAGTATGAGCTTCTGGCAAAACAAGGAGCCGAATTTCCCGGTTTCATCTCTTGGTTCAAAAAAAGGGTAATTTCCATTAGACACTTTTTTTTCTTTGGCTAATTTGCGACTAATGCAACAATCCTTTCGTATTAAACTTGTAGGCTAATTCAGAGATTATGGATGCCGAATTGAGACAAGTAGCTAATGGTTTTGACTATAAGGTCCGTTCATTTGACAAATACGACATCAACGGGTATCGCTTTCGTACCTATGGCAAAGAGCTATCTATGGTCGACCGAAAGTCTACAAATTGTTGTGTCTCTGCTATCGGCGAAGGAGGTATCGAGTATTATGGAAGAGTTGAAGCAATTTATGAACTTGAATTCTATGGTGAAAACCCACCAAACGTTGTAGTCTTCAGATGTTATTGGTTCCAACTGAGGGAGACTAGAAGGACTCATGAACATATAGGGCTAGTCGAAATCAAACAAAGCACCCATTTGGATGTTCCTGATGTCTATATTACGGCTCAACAGGCAACCCAAGTTTTCTATCTACCGTGGGCCTGTCAAAGTGATCCAAATCTCAGTGGTTGGGACGTCGTTTATGAAGTGCCGCCACGTATTAGACCACCTCCCCCCAATGAAAAGGATTATGAACCTCACATTAACCAAGACACATGACGAAGGAGAATTCTTCCAAGAAACACGTCTTTCCAAAAAACGTTTCAAGAACCGCTCTACTCCACCCCAGAACATTGAAGTAGACAACGATAGTGAATCCGACTTCACCCCTGAGCTGGAACAAGAAGAGCCGGAAGAAGAAGAAGTTACTGCTGCAGATGACCTGTCAATGCTTGAACGATTACATAAAGGTGGCCTTCCACATGATGATGCATTTATTAATGATGATGATGAGCACGTCATTACCGATAGTGATGATGATGATGCTTTTATTAATGACGATGACGAGCACGTCATTACCGATAATGATTATTAGGTATTCAAATTTTTATGTTGTACTTGATTTATATAGTTATTTGTATGATTGTATGATTTATATAGTTGGTATTTATAATTTTCTTACTTTGTATGATTGTTTCTTATACATAGTGCCATGGTCTTGATTTCCGTCCCGGTCGGCCCTCGCCCGCTTTATGATTCGGATGTGGTAAATTCTCTATCATAACTATTTGTTGCATTTCGCATTTATGCAAATTATGGCCATCAAGTTGACATAGAGATATTTTAATCTAGGAGGTATGTGAACCGGAATTTGAAACGGACCCTCTTGTCGAGAAGTTAAATTTAGTTGAAAAAGAAAATGAGTATTTGAAAGAAAAAATTAAAAGAATTGAAGAAGAGAAGATGACATTGGAGTTGTATGTTGCCGATGCCATCGATGATCACAAGATGAAGATGAATGCAATGCGCTTGAAGATGGATGCAATGCGCCTGAAGCTTAAGAAGATTAGAAAATATGCCATTGATAATGAGGCTTGGTAGCATTATGCCGTTGGATCAATTGTTACCTTAGTTGCGATCTTCATCACATTTGTTGTGATGAGGGTAAGTTTTCTCTATTGTTTTGCTTTACAAATGGATACTTAGCTTATTTTCCTCCTAAATGGCATAATTACCTAAGTTAGATAAAAAATAAGCTATACTTAGCTTATTCAGTTCATTTATGACATACTTAGCATACTTAGGTAAAAAATGGCATGATAATCTTTGTTAGCTCCAAAATGATATAGACTTAGCTTATTTTCCTCGAAAATGACATAATAACCTTACTAAGCTCCAAAATGACCTATTTACCTACCTTAGCTCTAAAATAACCTACACTTAGCATTTTTACCTTGCTTAGCAATAAAATGACATTTTTACCTACCTTAGTTAGAAGAAGAAGAAGATAAAGAAGAGGAGAGGAGAAAAAGAAAGAGAAGAAAAAAAAATCTTCTTCTTCTTCTTCTAACTAGTCTTCTTCTTCTTCTTCTTCTTCTAACTTTCATCTTTCCCAATTTGCAGATTTGCTTTACATGAGGAAGCTTGGATTCATGGAGTGTACTATTCTTGTGGTGCTTCCTTGTTGTTTATGAAAACTTGTTTGGATATGTATGTCTATATGGATATGTTGTTGGAAACTTGTTTCTGGTTATGTATATATGGATATGTTGGACTTTGTTGAACTATGTTGTTGGATTGGATGAAATATGTTGTAGGACATGCTGTTGGATATGTATGCATGTATATCTGTGTTTGAAACCATGTCTATTTAATGGGATTTAAATAAAAACAGGGGATATATAGCCTCTTTGCCGTCCGCTAGCAGACGGCAAAGAGGACACATGGCAGTCACCTGTGCAAACTGGGAACACTGGCTGCCTATTTGGTCATTTTGCCGTCTACTGGCGGACGGCAAAGTGACCATCTATGCCGTCTGCCAGCAGACAGCAATGATTCAAACCTCTTTGCCGTCTGCTGGCGGATGGCATATCTGGACACGTGGCAGCTTCCCAGTGCTGCCTAGCTGGGCTCTTTGCCGTCCGCCAGCGGACGGCAAAGAGCACCGTTAACCCCCTAACGGCTCTCACGCCACCGCACTGCCGTCAGCTGTCTTTGCCGTCTGCTGGCCTCGGATGGTGGACGGAGTAATCCTTTGCCGTCCGTTTCTAAGAAGCGGACGGCAAAGAAGGCCTTTGCTGGCAGGCTTTCATCCGAACAGTTTGCCGTCCGCTAGCGAACGGCAAAGCATTTTGCCGTCCGTGATCTATGCCTTTACCGTCCGGCATGGCAGACGGTAAAGAAGCTGATTCCAGTAGTGGATGCAATTCTATGGTTAACATCATACTTGGCAAGTATTTTACGGAAAGCACCATGAATAAAGTGTGAACCACCATCAGTCATTAAATATCTAGGGACTCCAAACCTTGGGAAAATGACTTCCTTAAGCATTTTAATAGAGGTGTTGTGATCAGCACTACTAGTTGG
Organism: Thinopyrum elongatum; assembly: GCA_011799875.1. Lineage (NCBI taxonomy): Eukaryota > Viridiplantae > Streptophyta > Magnoliopsida > Poales > Poaceae > Thinopyrum > Thinopyrum elongatum. The sequence goes on from CM022303.1 coordinate 582,619,207, forward strand.
AATAGCTTCTACCCACTTAGTAACATAATCGACAGCAACCAAAATATGAGTATACCCATTAGAGGAAGGAAAAGGTCCCATGTAATCAAATCCCCGAACATCAAATGGTTCAACAGCAAGAGAATAATTCATAGGCATTTCTTGACGCTTACCGATATTACCTATTCTTTGACATTCTTCACAAGATAAAACAAACTTACGGGCATCCTTGAAGAGAGTAGGCCAATAAAAACCAGATTGCAATACCTTGTGAGCAGTTTTGTCTCCCGCATGATGTCCTCCATAAGCTTCGGAGTGACATTTTCGTAGGATTTGTCCCTGTTCATGCTCAGGTACACAACGTCTAATAATACCATCTACTCCTTCTTTATAAAGATGTGGGTCATCCCAAAATTAATGTCTTAAATCATAGAAGAATTTTTTCTTTTGTTGATAAGTGAAACTAGGTGGTAAATATTTAGCAACAATGTAATTAGCATAATCAGCATACCATTGAGTGTTATGAGAAATATTTATTGCAGCTAACTGCTCATCAGGAAAGCTATCATTAATAGGTTGTGGGTCATCAAGAATATATTCAAGCCTAGACAAGTTATCAGCCACGGGGTTCTCAGCTCCCTTTCTATCAGTGATATGTAAATCAAATTCTTGTAGCAAGAGAACCCACCTAATGAGTCTAGGTTTAGCATCTTTCTTTTCCATAAGATATTTTATAGCAGCATGATCGGTGCGAACAATTACTTTAGAATCTACAATATATGATCTAAATTTATCACAAGCAAACACAACTGCTAAAAATTCTTTTTCAGTAGTAGCATAATTTCGTTGGGCACTGTCTAGAGTTTTACTTGCATAATGAATAACATTTAGTTTCTTATCAACTCTTTGTCCTAGAACAGCACCAACAGCATAATCACTAGCATCACACATAATTTCAAAAGGCAAGTTCCAATCAGGTGGTTGAATAATAGGTGCAGTAATTAAGGCTTTCTTGAGTGTTTCGAAGGCTTCCAAACAATCATCATCAAAAACAAAGGGAATATCCTTTTGCAAAAGATTTGTAAGGGGCCTAGAAATTTTAGAAAAGTCTTTGATAAATCTCCTATAAAAACCAGCATGACCAAGGAAACTATGAATACCTTTGATATCTTTAGGACATGGCATTTTCTCGATTGCATCAACCTTAGCTTTGTCCACCTCAATGCCTCTTTCAGAAAATTTATGGCCCAAAACAATACCTTCGTTAACCATAAAGTGGCACTTCTCCCAATTCAAGACAAGATTTGTTTGCTCACATATCTGCAAAACTCAATCAAGATTGCTTAAACAATCATCAAAAGACTCCCCATAAACAGAAAAGTCATCCATGAAAACCTCAACAATCTTTTCACAAAAGTCTGAGAATATAGCAGTCATACATCTTTGAAAGGTAGCAGGTGCATTGCATAAACCAAAAGGCATACGTCTATAAGCATAAGTTCCAAAAGGACAAGTAAAAGTGGTCTTTTCTTGATCAGGTTGAGAAACAGGTATTTGTGAAAAACCAGAATATCCGTCAAGGAAGCAAAAATGTGTGTGCTTAGATAATCTTTCTAGCATTTGATCAATAAAAGGCAGAGGGTAATGATCTTTTCTAGTTACTTTGTTTAATTTTCTAAAATCAATTACCATTCTATAGCCTGTAACAATTCTTTGTGGAATAAGTTCATTCTTATCATTAGGAACAACAGTAATACCTCCTTTCTTAGGGACACAATGAACGGGACTTACCCATCTACTATCAGCTATAGGATACATTATACCTGCTTCCAGAAGTTTTAATATTTCCGTTCTTACCACCTCTTTCATCTTCGGATTTAACCGACGTTGGTGATCAACAACGTGTTTAGCATCAGGTTCCATATTAATCTTATGCTGATATAGAGTGGGACTAATGCCCTTAAGATCATCAAGAGTATATCCAATAGCAGCTCGGTGCTTCCTTAGAACTTTCAATAATCTTTCTTCTTCATGTTCTGAAAGGTTAGCACTAATAATAACAGGATATATCTTCTTCTCATCTAGATAAGCATATTTCAAAGTGTCTGGCAATATTTTAATTCAAACACAGGATCACCTTTGGGTGGAGGAGTACCTCCTAGAGTTTCAATAGGCAAATTGTGCTTGCGCAGAGGACGTTGTTCAAAGAAAATCTTATCTATTTCATTTCTTTCATGCATATGTAAATCATTTTCATGGTCTAGCAGATATTGTTCTAAAGGATTAGTAGGGGGTACAGCAATAGAAGCAAGACTAATAATTTCATCCTTACTAGGCAATTCTTTTTTATGGGGTTTTCTACTAAACTTGGAAAAATTAAACTCATGAGACTCATCCCCAAAACTAACACCGACAGTTTGTTTCTCACAATCTATTTTAGCATTAATGGTGTTCAAGAAAGGTCTACCAAAGATAATGGGACAAAAGTCATCTTGTGGGGAACCAAGAACAAGAAAATCAGTAGGGTATTTTATTTTCCCACACAAGACTTCAACATCTCTAACAATCCAAAGAGGTATGATGGTGTCTCTATTAGCAAGTTTAATCGTAACATCTATGTCTTCTATTTCAGCGGGTGCTATGTCATTCATGATTTCTTGATGTAAGGTAAAAGGAATAGCACTCACGCTAGCACCTATGTCACATAAACCATGATAACAGTGATCTCCTATTTTAACTAAGACAACAGGCATGCCAACAACAGGTCTATGTTTATCTTTTTCATCGGGTTTGGCAATTCTAGCAGCTTCATCACAGAAGTAAATAACATGCCCATCTATATTATCGACCAGGAGATCCTTAACCATAGCAACACTAGGTTCTACCTTGATTTGTTCAGCTGGTTTAGGTGTTCTAATATAACTTTTATTGACCATAGTTGAAACTTTAGCATGTTCCTTTATCCTAACAGGGAAATGTTGTTTTTCAATATAAGCAGTAGGAACAACTGGATCAACATTATAGATGATAGTTTCTTTTTTAGCTATTACCGGTTCTTTAATTTCTTCTTTAATAGGTGGGTGATATTTAAACCACTTCTCCTTAGGGAGATCAAAAAGCACCCTAACCGCTTGAGGACCAGCAAGAGCATGTCACCGGGGAGGGCGCTGAGGCGGTCGGGTCCTCCGCCGAGACCACGCCGGAAGCAAACTCGATGCGATGGCCGCGACGAGCGCCTCAGAGGACGGCCTGTCACGTGGGCATCTGGGTGGCGCATCTCTCCAGCCTCTTCCATGGATCCGTGGATTGTCCGTGAGGAATACGCTCGAACACTCAAAACAGAGGAGGACACGCGAACATTCAGAACTACTAAGGGCAAGATGCAAGTTTGATTCTCCTAACTCGATCCGACTGCTCGCAAGGGTTGGTCCCACCTGTCATTCATAATGTGAAAGATTCGGTCCATCAGAAAGAATTGATGTCGCGCCAGGCGAATAGGCAAGACAGGTGAGAAGCACCTGTTAAAATAGTTGGACGGTCCGGTTGGTAGGGGCCGACTGACTATTAGGCGCGTACACATTGCATGTGACGAGGGGCTCCTTAAAGAGATTTGTAGCACATACAGGCGCTTGTAATGAACTAATACAACTCCGAACGTTTCAGAGACAATAACAACTTAGGTTCGTATGTATCCATTAGCACTCCATGGACGCCTGTTTCAGAGACAATAACGTCCACATCTACGGTTATTCACGCCTGCAAGATAGACGCTGCTAGTGCAACTTATGTAACCATTGATACTCACTAGACGCCTGCCATTCTATTATTCCCGCCTGCAAGGAACATGCTGGCACTGCTACTTATGTACTCCATACACGACTGTTTAACTGTCGTTCTACGAAATTGCTGCTACGAAAGTTGATTACACGCATTGGGAGAAGGCATCTATAAAGGTTTTATTGGTTGCCCACCGCGTACTTGTTAGATGTGGGAGCAACTACCCCACGCGTGTTGACCATTAGAAGTTTACAACTACCAACTTAAAGTTTACAACTCCCAAGTACTTATCAAAGCATGCATGCCATTTCCCAAGTCCCCATGGAAATGCCAAATGCTCTGGCGTCCTATCGTCGACATACACGCCGAATCAAAATACGCGGCTGGAGCAGACGAATCGTCCAGCCGTCTTTAAATTGGTACGTCCGTGTGCTCGGGAATAGCTGCACATTCATCCTCCATCATCATCCAACAGAACAAGCCATTCTTCTCTGTGCTTGGGTCTGCCATGGCCCGTGGGGGGAGCTCTGGATGGAAAAACAACCAAGGAGCTTGGACCAAGGCTGCGGAAGCAAAAGAGAGGTATAGACGCCTCGCGGCTGCTACAGGGGGCAGGCGAGAGCTCTAACAAGCGCACTCATCCCGGGGGCGAGCAGGCACGCGACGGCTCTGAGAAGCGGAGTCGTCCCGGGGCCGACCGGCCGACATATGCCTCTAACAGGCCCGCTGAGGACATCGCCGACTTGGCGAAGCTGAGCAATGACGCGCTGGACAAGGCGACAGCTCTCATCCACAAACTTATGGATGGCAAGGAGAAGGCGACCGCTCTGATCGTCAGACTTATCGATGAGAAGGAGAAGCTATGCATCGAGCGAGACCTCCTCAAGGAGGAGATCGCCGGAATGGCAAAGCTACATGATGACAGAAAGGCCTTACTGCAGGACGCAACCGCCGTCATCGTCGAACTGATGGATGAGAAAGAGAAGATGAGCATCGAGCGCAACCTGCTGATGGATGAATCCATCACAGCTTTGAAGCAACGTCGTGAAGACATCAAAGAGATCATTCGAGCTCGCGTCCACAAGGAGAGGTTAACTGAATAAGATGGCGGAAGACAAGCAAGAGGAGATGATGTTGGTGGAGGCGCTAAAGAAAAAGATTCAGGAATTACTCGCCGATCAACCCATCATGAACGTGGCTGTAAAAATCGAATAGAGCATCCACCCCTATAGTTGTAAGGATTTGTTGAATCTGCCATCCTGTTAAAGGTTAACTGAATTGTCCGATGTTAAAAGTAACATCTGTAGTTAACTGAATTTGTCCTAGTGATCAACTGTAACTCCTTTACAGTTAACTCAATCTGTCTGGTGTTAAAAGTTTACTGAAGTTTTCACTTAACTGAAGGAGACATGTTGTTAATACTTTACTGCATTTTCAGTTGACTGAAATTGTCTAACTGTTGAAATTTAAATCAATCTTTTCAGTTCACTTAATCTCTCTTTGTTTACTGCATTTGTCCTCGTGTTAAAAGTTTAATGAATTTGCACAGCAACTGAATATTCCAGTTATCTATCTCAAGTTGTCCTGGGAGTTCAAAGTTAGCTGAATTTTTGGGGTAAATTGAGTTTGTCCTCGTGTCAATTCTGAATTTAACTCAATCTGTGTTGGTGTTCAAATTTAAGTCAATTTGTCTGGGTTAAATAATTTTGTATCAGATTTCAAATGTAACTAAATAGCAAAACAACAAAAGCAACAGTGATAACCTGTTAACTGCATACCAAAGGCACGAACCCAAGTTCATAGCATACATAAGCAACAAAAGCAACATTGATAAATTGCTAACTTATATGCTGAATGTATACCTAATTAGCATACATAACTAACTAGCCTTCACTTTATTCTGCAACTTCTTCACTTCTTCGGAGCCTCCGAACGACACGAACAAAACGATGCTTAAACAAGTCACGGCAATCAACAGTCAAACCAAACCTTCTTTAGTTCTTCAGAACCTTCTGATGGCACAAACTAGACGATGCCAAAACAAGTGATGCCAATCAGCAATCATACCCAACCACCGAAGTTACTCAGCTTCTCCAGGCGAACGACGGTGGTAAGGCAGGGAGCCACTGCCTGCAGAGCCCGCTCCCGGTCCACGGGAGCCAACTCGTCGAAGACGGCGTCGAATGGCACGAATGGATTGCGGTGATGAAGTCCGGACAGGATTCGACCGCCAACGGCGACGGCACCACGAACCCCCTCATTGTCCAGCGCCTCACCCACCGCCGCACGGAGACGGTTCAGCTCCTCGGAGAGATAACTGAAGAAGGAGACCAGGTCAGGAAGCCGGAGCTCGTGGAAGTCGATGGGGTGACCGAACGGGTTTAGCCCGACGACCGGCATGGTCGCGGTCGCACGACGGTACGCGTCGCGAAGCCTCACCACCTGCATGGTGACATGATCCAGCAAGCGGTCCAGGCGACCCTGGGGATCCTCACGCTCGGAGCGCTCCCGCACCAGCGCAGCTGCCGCTTCCTGCAACAACGCCGACGACGCCACAAGCATCTTAGTCTTTGACTCCTGACGCTCATGAAGCTCCGTCAGCTGACGCTCATGACGGAGGAGCAAGTCACTCTTCTCCTCCCGGAGCTGACGGAGCTCCACTCAACATCCTTGGCCCGAAGCTGCGCATCCTTGGCCACGAGCTCCTCTCTCAGGCGCCTCACCTCCGACACCGTGATATCGTGGACACCCATGGAAACCGGTACAAGGAATGGGGGGGGCAAGCAGGAGGAGGGGCGGAAAGGATGAAGATGGAGGAGGGGGCGGAACGGATGAAGATGGAGGTCTGCAGCCTGATAGAGCGAAGATCGATCTAAATCTTTTGTTTTCCCCAGTCCATGCCCTTTCACATCAGCGGGTTTCCCCAGACCGGCCGCCCTAAAGACGCAGCAGTGATATTTTCATTTTACCTGATAGTCAAAAGCGACAAACGCATGGGCGATATAACGACAGAACACGCCTGACGCCTAGGCGTCTCACCTGTGGCTGGATACACGCCACACAAAAATATGTGACAACCGTTAAAATGTGCACGCCGTATTAATAGGTGTTTCTTCGACTGTGGTTACACGACGTATTGACAGGCGCGTCAGAAGCGGCGACGCCTTCGGGCCAGGCGCGTTTGACGTCTGCCACGCTGGCGGCCGGTGGTCGTCGTCGGTCAATGACGCCTCGGCGGGCGGCACGGCGACGTGCAAGTGTAGCGCCTTGCGGTCCAGCGCGAATGCAGGGTCAGGCGACGAAATAAGTTTTTTGATGGGGGTCAGTGGGCAATATAAGGCGGCCCAGGGGTCACTTAGTAAAAATTATACGCCCCCACGAGCCGGCAGCGCCTCGCGTAGACAGTCGGCGTCAGCAGTTGGCTCCCCGTCACGAGTCACGACCATGTCGACGACGAGACCGACGGCCGTGCTGCATCAGTAATGGCAGCACGATGCCACCGGCATCCGCCGGTCACCACTCCCATATCCTTCTCCGTGCTGCCGACCAGGCCAGGCCACCATGCGATCAATGCAATCCAACACACCACTGCCCATGGGAAAAAATATACAGTAGTGCTCTCCGGTGTTCATCCTTTGTTCCGTGAGTTTTCTTATCAGTTCTTCGTTGCCGTTCTGGTTCTTGTCGTGTGCACAGGCGACGTGAAAAATCGACGACGGGGAATGATAATAAAAATAAAAAATAATAAAGTAAGAAAAGGAGCAACGGACGCCATGGCGTGAGCTGTGAGCACAACAATTCGTTCCTCTCACTGATTTTTACAGCTTGGTCGAGGCTTTCGCTGGCGCCCTTTTTTCACCACATGCCGACATCATCATTGGCTATCAGACGACGGTAAAAAAGATAGGAGAGGGAGCGAGAGGAGGTAAGTTACCGAAGTAAAAAAAAAAGGAAAAGAAATCTCTAATCTACTGCGCGGCGGTGTCGGTGGCGGCGGCGCGGCCGCAGAAGGCATCCCGGCGGACGGCGCTGCCGCCGCGGATGACGAAGTGGGCGAGCGACCGCGTGCTGCTCGCCGGCAAGCGGTTCCCCTCGCACAGGAACTCCCTGGAGCACGCCCGCTCCACCTCCCGCTCGTAGTCGTGCACCAGCACGTCCGTCGCCGCGCCCTCCTCCTTCCGGGCCCGCGCCAGCACGCCCGCCGTGAATATCGCCGACATCCGCCCCGGCGACGACGCCGTGTACCTGAACAAGAAGGCGGCCATCATCAAAACCTATCGAGATTCAGGGGCCTGCTTCTTCCGCTCGAGCGAGAAATCTGATTCCCCCCAAAGAAACAAAATTTGGATCTTGGATAAGGCGAGCCCTACCCGCGCGGGCCGTCGACGAGGATGACGTCCCAGGCGACGTCGTAGAGCTGATTGGGGAGGTCGTTGATGGCGAGGCGGCAGTCGGAGAAGAGCAGGTTCTGGACGGGGCGGCACTCGGCGGCGCGGGCGGCGCGGGCGGCCTCGAGGAGGTCCGGGAACTCGCGGACCGTGGTGGTGTAGGCCACGTCGTAGGCCTCCAGCCCCGGATGCCGCCCCTCCAGGTGGGACACGTACCACTGGTTCTCGTCCAGGAACACGGTGCGGCCGCCGTGGTTGAGCGCGCGCCACAGCGGCGTCTCCCCGCCCAGCCCGAACACCAACAGGTTGCACGGGGACCGCCGCTTCAGCGCCGCCGCGATGGCGCGCACGTCCGCCGCCGGCATGCTCCCGGACGTGTTGCCGCCCACCGCCGCGTACTGCACCAGCGCGTCGAACACGTACCCCGGCAGCCCAGGCCCGGTCGCCGCATCTCCCGTCTCCCCCTTGGCCGCGGCGGCCCTCCGCGCCCCCGCAGACACCGCGAGCCTGGCCCCCGCGGACGACGACCCCGTGGCCCTCCGCCTGCCGCCGACGGCCGAGGACGCGTCCCGCGCCGCGGAGAGCAGCGAGGCCAGGGACACGCACGCGAAGCAGGCCAGGAAGACGACGAGCCACAGCCGGCGCCGCCCCATCCACGGCGACCCCGACCCGCCGCCGGACGGCTTGTTCGACGAGGAGTGCACCAGCAGCACCTTCGGCCCGCCGCCCAGCCCCTTCATCCCCCGCCTCCCCCCGTCCCCGCCAACCAGCCGCCGAACCAAGAAACGCGGCGGCGGCACGGATTGGAGCGCAGAAAGGGCAAGATTGAAGAACCCCAATCAGAACTGGCCCCCCGGATCGATCTGCTCCGAGTGACAGCGAGCGGCGAGCGAGTGGGTTGGGATAGTTATGGAGAGGGAGGAGGCGGTGGTGGTGTGGGTGGAGGTAGAGGTTGAGGGGAAGTGGGGGAGGGAGGGGATGGGTCTGTTCGGCCGGCCGCGGCTGGGTTGGGTCGGGTTGGTAGGTTGAAGGGGAAATCGATCCCGCCGGGGTTTGCGGTGGGTCTCGGGTCTGTTTCGTGTGTATTTCTGGCAGTCCGACCCCAAGGTCGCCACGAGCCAAAGATCTGTGGTAACCCAAGTACTGTAGTGGGCGGCAGCAAAGGATTAGGTCACGTGGAAATGAGTGATATATTTTTCTGTTTATTACTGGTTGAAAAAATTGGCATTAGTTTTTTCTTTGCGGGTAACAATTTGACATGAGTATGAGTTCGAGCCTAAACTCAGGGAAAAAACGCCTTCACAGTCTAGTCCATGGCCTGTTTCGGCTGCTGGGCATGTCGCCTTCTCGGTCTCTGATGGATCGGTCTCTGATGGAACCGCGGGTTTCGGGATGATCACACGGGATGCGTTTGGTAGGCTGCATATGCCTCAGTCAGGCCCGCACGGGAAAAAAATGCCCCGTTTGATTATCCGCATTCACTGTTGGGTCTGCATATCACGAACATTAAAGCATCTTTGGTCATGCACCCAGAGGAATGCTCAAATTGGCCATTTTTGTGGAGCCAGGCCCGAGCGGTGCAACCCTAGGCACGTGGGTGTCGGCGGTTGCACGCGTGGATGCGGTCCCGACAAGTCGTGTTGTTTCCAAACGCATCGTCATAAACTACCCTCACCTCCCTTCCTCACTGCTCTCTCCCCTCTTCCCCACTCACACCGGCGGCTTCGACCACCGGAGCGACAGTAGGGCGATCCAAGACGGCGGCTACCACCGGAGCGACTACAGACCTCCACCGGAGCGCATCGGCCATGGCGGTAAGTCCTCGCCCTTTATGTAGATTTGCTGCTTTCGACTCGGGCTAGATTTGATTTGAGTACGCGATTAGAGAGTTAGGAAGGGAATTGAACACATGGGGGTGGAGGATTGCCATCCATCGATTCTGCATCGACGGCTTCTAGGGTTCATAGGTTATTTTTTACATCGGGGGTGGGGATTGGGGTACAAACTTTCTTGTCTAGTCGCGATGACCCTGGAGCCGCGTCGAGCGGCAAGGGGGTGGGGGGCATAGGCATCTTCTTTTCTTCCTCATTGTCTTCGTCAAGAACGACGGGTCTTGCACGGTGGCCTGCCGCCAGCGCCCTGGCCACCATTTGCACCTCGTCGTTGTCGGCCTCTGGTGACCCGAACGTACTACTCCAGTATGCCGTGACACGCTGGTCTTGGGCGCCTTGTACTGCATGTACTTGGCCCATCTTGCCTGCTGTCCAGCGTCGCCGGAGTCTGCCTGATTCATGGTCCAGCACAGGATGTCCACTAACATTGCGCCCTTGGCTGGGTCCGGAATTAGTGTCTTCAGCTCGTCCGGCGTAGCCTTCTTCATCGCAGCATCGGCCTCCTTGTGCATGTCATCGGTGTTGCTTGAAGTTCGAGCACACTTTCATGGTGTGCTCGAAATTCTTGTGGTCACCGAGCGAGCACCCAAGGAAGAAGGCCCTCCATCTAATGCCCCAGGGGAAAGGGTTGGGGTTGGAGTTTGAGTTCATGGCGAGGGAGAGGTGGTGAAACAAAGAGGTGGGGGAGGAGAGGTGGTGAAACAGAGGGACTTTGAGTGAGGCGCTAGGGTAGTAGGGTGGGTTAACATCGGAGCGTTAGGCTGATATGAATGAATGCTGATCACTGAACTGTGTGTTGTTCATAATGCAGATGCACAAGGGCAAGGAGGTCGTGCCACCATTGGAGAAGGGCAAGGAGGTCGTACCGCCATTTGTCGAAGTGCCAGTGCAGGATCACCCAAGCGCCAAGCGGAGGAACTATGACCACTACCATCAGGAGTCCACACCAAGCCACTTCTGCAAGGTTATCCTTACTCCAAAGTTGGAGAGTCTGCCAATGCCTCTGGAGTTCACGAAGCACTTCCCCGCCATCCCTACAGAGTTCAAACTGAAGATGAACACCGGCTGCGCATGGAGGGTGACGGTGAGGGTGATCAACGGTAGGGTCACCCTTGATCAGGGTTGGGCCACCTTCGCCGCCGTTCACCAGATCATGATCGGGTGCATGCTGACGTTCAAGTTGCTGACCCCTGGCACCATGAAGGTGATCGTCTTCAACAACGAGGGCGTGGAGGTGGTCACCGAGCGTAAGGAGCACGACAACGCCTTCGCCATGACCGCCTGAGCTCCTGTTGCCCGTTCCTTGTTGGTTGCTGGTTTAAGACTTGGGCTTCGTTTAAAACTTATCGTACTATGTTGGTTTAAAACTTATGCGCGTGATTAAGACTTGTGTTTGTGCCTAAATTTATTCTGTTGCTCTAGTTTAGTTCTTAGTTCTTTATGTGTGCCTCTGAGCGAGCGAGTGACTTGGGATAGTTATGGAGAGGCAGGAGGCGGTGGTGGTATGGGTGGAGGTGGAGGAGGAAGGGGAGGGAGGGGATGGGTCTGTTCGGCCGGCCGCGGCTGGGTTGGGTCAGGTTGGTAGGTTGAAGGGGAAATCGATCCCGCCGGGATTGGCGGTGGGTCTCGGGATCTGTTTCATGTGCATTTTTGGCAGTCCGACCCCAAGGACTTCACCAGTCAAAGATCTGTGGTAAACCAAATACTGCAGAGGGCGGCAGCAAAGAACAGATCATGTGGAAATGAGTAATATATTTCTCTGTTTATTAGTTGGTTGAAAAAATTGCCATTAGTCTTTCGGGTAACAATTTGGCATAGGTTGACCTGGTCTTTGTACACTTCAAGGTGCTTAGAGGAGTGTTTAGTAAAATAAATCCAAGTTTTTTAAAGCACATATACTTACCTCTATAGAAGAGGTGCTCAATTAAGCGTTTACCTCTATAAATAAGCATCGGTGCTTAAAAAAATGATGGTTTGTTTTTTCAAGGTAGCAAAGTGGGATAGTGGTTGGGGGGGGGGGGGGGGGGGGGGGGGGGGTTGGGGGGGGGGGGGGGGTGTGGGGGGGGGGGGGGGGGGTGGGGGGGGGGGGGGGGGGGGGGGGGGGGGGGGGGGGGGGGGGGGGGGGGGGGGGGGGGGGGCATGCGAGGACTTATCGGGAGGCAGGGATGCGACTCGCCGCGGTGTGTATTTGAAGAGATGGCGTGTGTAAGGGGGGAAGAACCGGCAGGCTGGGCTGGATGATGTTAATCCAACAATTAGGTCAAATTGGCTGACACTGAGTCATTTTTTGCAGACAAGTTATAGATAGACGGTCCTATGTTTACGCTCAAAGTTTCGATATCAGGGTTTACACATGACGGAACATGAGTCAATCAAAGTCATAGAATAGAAGAAAACAAAGATAAATAATGTGTACCGCTTGTCGATGATAGGGTGCTATAGCGGCGGAGGTAAGGATGCAAAATATGAGGTGAACCGTCACGACGAAATGACACTATTATCCGAAATGCATGCTCACCCGAGGCAAGCGCCTGAGCTCTGTCGTTTCATCATATAATAATAGAAGAGTTGTCTAGTTAATTGAGGACACAACACATACACACCCATGCACAACAAAAAAAAAATCAGAACATGCACAAATAAGATCAATCCAAGCGAGGTCTTTTGTGCAGGCGAACACTACTACAACAAGTTTTGTGGGGCTTCGACGAGGGACGGGCGATGACGGTGGCGCGCCTTCGGCTCGCTCGAGTGCTTGTAGTCATCGCTAGGTGATCTATGGATCTTAATGTAATTTTTTATTATTATTTGTGTTCGTCGTACTGCTATCGAAGATGAATAGATTAAGAAGTTTTTTTTAAATAGTATGTGACACGTGGCACTTGTTTTTTTTTTGGACACCTTGCTCTTAAAAAATACTCCCTCCGTCCCAAAATAAGTGTCTTAACTTTGTACTAACTTTAGTACAAAGTTGTACTAAGATTGAGACACTTATTTTGAGACGGAGGGAGTAGGGCTGCAAGAAAAGCTCGAGGCTCGTGAGCCTCTCGAGATCGACTCGTATTTTAGCTCGACTCGAGATTGACTCGAAAATAAATGACCTTAGTATAAACACTTTATCTAGCTCAATCAAGAAACGAGCCGATCTTGAGCCAGCATTGGCTCGTTCGATTTTAGCTCGATAGCTCGATATCATATAAGTATATTAAATAACCTTCATATCTATTGCCAAGATTTAGGATCATTCAATTCCATATATACGATTTTTTTCTTCACTTTACCTACTAGCAAACATGGAAATTAAGCATGGAGAAAATTTATTCTCATCACGTGGCCAACCGTGTTCAATATCTTGTTATTTTGGTCAAAGTTTGAGAGCTGGCGCACCTTCGTCGCCTTCTATCTATGATCTCTTGTTATTAGATACTAGTCTTCACTTGAGAAAGAATAAGTTGAATTTATAGTGATTTTTCTGTTCTGTTGTGGTCTATCTTGCTTTAAAATTTGTCTTAAAATGATTTTAAAAATCATCTTATTTAGCTCGAAACTAGCTCGAGATCGACTCGAGAACATTACAAGCTGAGCACGAGTCACTTTCTGCAGCTCGACCTTGAGCTTCGCACATTTTGAGCTCGCTCGAATTTTAGTATGAGTTGAGCTGAGCCTGGGCCAACTCGCTCAAACTCGACTCGTTTGCAGCCCTAGGAGGGAGTAGTAAGTAGGAATTATGCGGTGGACGCGGAGTTTCTGCTCCCGAGCTCAAATGAGTTCGGGCGAACAGTAAAATTGAAAAAAACGAATAAAATTAAAAAATTCTAATTTTTTTGGGAGAAACACTAAACAAAAGTTTGAAGTGCTTGCAAAAATTCGTCATGAAATCATATTCCTAGAAGGCGTGGCAAAAAAAAAATCGGTACTCTGAAAATGCTACTTTCAAAAGCATTTTGGAGCATAGAATTTTTTTTTTGTCATGTCTTACAGGAATGTGATTCCATAACGAATTTTTGCAAGCACTTAGATTTTTTGTCAATGTTTATCCGAAAAAAATGTGATTTTTTTTTATTTTTTTCCTCGGTTTTACTGTTCACCAAGCTCATTTGAGCTCGGAAGCAAAAAAAAAAAAAAGAAGGCACTTTCGTTATGCAGTGCCATATTTAGTATCTCCTCGGTGCCGATGGCATGTCAAGATGGCAACCTCTTAGCCCGTGGACGCGACCGGCGTCAATCAAGCGAGGACTTTGTGGGACTTTGTTGGGGTCTCGACTCGAGGGCATACGTCGGCTTTGGGTCCTGTCACCGTATAGTGCAACTTTTGCTTCGTGGAAAATTACTCCCGTTCTGGGTGGCTCGTTGTGGCTTGGACGGGACGGGACGGGACGGAAAGCTGATTTGATCGGCCCGGCGAAAAGCCGTCGCTTTCTGCCTTCACTTGGGTTGCACAAAACCCAGGTAAGGGGGATTTGGATGTTGCACGGTCCAGGTCGAGGTCCACTGACGTATACGTAATTTGAAGCAACACCACATCGTATTTCATACGGCCAATACGGCCTCCTCTACATTTTTAGATGCCCAGGACCGAAGAGGAACCACCTAAAACTGTTTCAGAAGCCGGCAATACATACAAGCTAGTTAAAGGAAACATCACAGGAGCACGGCCATGTATCATGTGAGCATTCAGGATAGTACAAGTGAGCATTCAGCAATGAAGTTAGGGTAATGCGATACCATCAGGGTTTGGTGCCGCCCAAAATATGCTCAAGAAGCCACACGTATCAGGCTATCGGTGGCAGGTGGCATTGAATGCGGTTGGATGCGGAGCCATTATCAGCGGCAGCATACGCTTAGAATTAAAGCCACGGGCCGCCTGACACGCCCACGCCACCGTCCGTCCGTCCGTGCCCGCCCCGTCCGGCCGGCGCTGCGTCGCCTTCAAGTGCTCCGCAGACGATCGATGGACGCCGGCATGCATGGACAGATGGGCTGACCCTGCTGACCCGAGACGAGGCGTACATGACGCTACATGTGGATTCCTGAGCCATTTGGCATTAGGGCATGTTACAATGGGGAATGAGATCCTCTGACGTACACACAAGCTACTGCAGAGGGACGTCGTTGCATGTCGTCCGTTGCTTGCGCATCCGACGACAGCAGCTGAACTGCGTGGAAACACAGGGCAGGAGTCGGTCCAAAAGCATGATACGGCCCATTCCTCCGGCGCTCCAAGAAAATTTAATAGAACTGTTGCCAAGAACTAGACAGGGAAACCTTGATCAAGTTCAAATCAAAACTAATGTCGTCAGGTTGATCAATCTCAATTTAGATCAAAGAAAATCGAAAGACAGCTCAAAAAAAAAATCAGAAGATGGCAAGAGAGAGGCAGAGACATACATACTAGACCTTTTTTGAAAAGGAGCGGATCTATTATAAAAATTCACCGGAAGTATAAAGCATCTCAGACATAATAAAAATTAGAAAAAACTACATTTTTGTCCATCAACTCTTTCAAAAGTATAGAATTGGTCCCTCAATTTCAAAATCAGCAAAATTTAGTCCCTCAACATCTCAAACCTGATAAGAGTAGTCGCCAATACCGTTTTGGATGGTTTGTTTCATGCGTGGACACGGTTTTGTGTGGACCCACCTACCAACGGTTGAAAAAACAGGATATAGGAGGAACACTAAAAAATATTAGAGCATCTACAACTGGGCACCCCAAACCCGCCCTATATGCCCGGGCGGACGGCCCGGTCACGAAAAATCGACCCAGACGGACCGGCATCTCTCATATCCAGCCCAAATATGGGGCGGATATGGGGACGCCCGGGCGCGTCCGCCGCCCCTGCTCCAGGTCGTAGCAATCTCACCTGCAGCGACAGAAGCTCCTTCCTCTCTCATCGGTGCATCCAAATTTTAATCCCACATCACCGCGCGAGGCGGACGCCGACCGGCTTAGCCGCGCCGGCGGATGGCGGCAAGCTTCTCTGTTGTCGTGTAGGTCTATCAATTCTCGCCGTGTGAATGAGATAACTTGACACTAGACTGCGTTTCATCAACTGATGATTGTTTATCGAGTGTCAACTTTGTCTCGTTCATATACGTTGATACCCCTATTACAATGACAACAAAATTTTATTTTGTTCATCAATTTTTCTTGATACATTATTATTCATAAAAAGCAGTACTAACATGAATGTCCCCTTGTCAAGGAGATAGACCCTGACTGTGAATCTTCTACGTGATGAACATAGAAGATTCATAGTGTCGGTCTATCTTCTTAACAAAGGATGCAATGGTGTGAGAAGTTTATCGCTTCTGGACGACCCGACTATTAAAGCCGGTCGACTAGCTTGTCACGCAGCGAGGTGAGACTAATACGGATGTGAAAATCTAAGTATGAGCAATTTTCAGTGTGTTTGACAACTCGGCCGGCCCAGGACGGATGGGATGATCGTCGTGCATGGCCCTGCATGTAATAAATGTTTTGAAAATAGGGTATGTGGTTGCAAATCATAAAATTTGAGGCCTGTCTTCGGTCACTGTCCACGGACACGCTCGGTTAGACATTTAGGGTCCAAATTTGCAACTTGCGGCTGTAAATATGCTCTTATTGCGGCTGCGGGGATCGGGCTGACGTTGCAACGCTCGCCCTAGCCAGCTGAACCTACACCGATATATACTTAGCGAATCTTCTATAGTGTCAAAAAACGTCTTACATTTCGGGACCGAGGGAGTACATTTTTATTTATTTCTCTTCCCACAACTCTCTCAACTTTTGGTTAAAACCTGGGCTACATATAAGTTTTGGTCAAAAACCATGTGTTTCCACGGCTGTATCATGCTATTGAGCCGCCTCCTGCCCTGTGTTTCCACGCACTCCAGCTGCTGTCGTCGGATGCACAAGCAACGGACGACATGCAACGACGTCCCTCTGCAGTAGCTTGGAGTACGTCAGAGGATCTCATTTCCCATGACAAAAAAGTAGCTTGAGGTACCTACATTTATTTTTTCTTCCCAATGCAAGCTACAACTAGTGAGTCTCATTAAAAAATAGAAAATAAAGACTCTAGTATACATGCATCTCTACTTTTCACTCCAACATTTTCAGCTTTTGATACCGAACCATATTTTTTCTCTCCAAGCACCCGCTTCCTGCAGAGGATCCCGCTTCTCTATCCGAACCTACTTTCTTTTATATCCAAACCTACATGGCATGCAAGGCATATCCTAAGACTATGCATTATACATGCCTTATGCCTTAGTGCGAATTCTACTCTACATGTTGCGTCAGTTTCGTCCTTTGGACCCGGCTCCGTGTGTTCCAAAAGCTTTTGTATTCTTCCGAACGAAGGGAGGAGCCGAGCCTTGTGTGGCTCTCTACGATCTTTCATGTGGTTGATTAAGAATGATGATTCTCAGGGCCGTCAACGTCTCCGGTGACGGAGCCACGATTGAAACGAGCCCCGAGCCAAGACTAGACGCTTGTATAATATTCTCAGGGCCGTCAACGTCTCAAATACTCCACGTCCCCAAGAGTACTACCCCAACACCAGTCCAAAGACAAAGAAGAACATAACTTAGCTACCGGCGACTCCAACATTCCATTTTTTTTTCACAAATACGCAAAAGACTTGCTTATCATTGCATTCATTGCATTGATAGAAGAAAATAGAGTTTGAAGGTTACGGAGTTAGTCTTGCGAGCACATGCACGTCAGACGGTGTGAGCAAGACATACAAGAGCGCATAGAGCATTTCTTCACGTACGACAGAATATGTACGATTTCTGTAAGAAGTAGTATGGCCACCGTTGATCAACGCTGGCTCAAGGTGGGTTCACGGTGGATTGCACTATCGTACCAAATCGGACAAGCTTTCATCGTATGTGAGGCACTTCCGAAGCGCATAAGCAGGGCATGCGCTACAATACTGTGACAACCTCTGCAATTCAAATCCCACTTTTCACCCATAATCAGTTTTCGAGGCTTTGGGTGGAAGTATGAACCCACCAATGCAGGTGTTTAAGAGCCGATACAAACCGAACTAAATAACAAACCCAAAGCCTTCGGTAAAACTGAGCATCCAAAGGCAAAAACGACAAAATTAACCTGTGGACGAAATCAATTCACAAACTGAACTGCTTTCGAAAAAATTTCGCTCAGCTGACCCTTTTGTGTGGCGTCCGACATCAAGGCGCCACACTTTACAGTGCAACGCCTTGCTCTTCGTCTGGCCAACGTGCCACCCCCGGGCCCCGCACCCAGCAGTGCAGCGCCTTCTAGCTAGACGCCACACTTGTAATGTGCAGCGCCTGAGAGCTAGGCGCCACACATGTTATGTGCAGCGCCTAGCGCTTAGGCGCTGCACATCCTGTTAGTAGTTGTAGGCTGGCCCCCCTCCCCCACTCCCCCCACACACCCTAACCCCCAACCCCACCCCCACCCCCACCCGTGATTTGCCCTCTCTCCCCCTCTCTAATCCTTCTCCAAATCTTCCAAATCTGAAGATTTTCTCCGTGGATCTCGAACCCAATCCCTCCCTCAAGGTAATCTCCTCCGAACCCCTTGTTTCCATCCAAAAAATGCTAACATTTGCTCATTTGTGGCTAGTTTGGGGAAACCCTAGTTTTTTATGCATCTTGAAATTTGTATGAAGATATGAGATGTTTGTTAGCCAATTTCCTAGGATTAGGGTTGTTAGTATGTTAGGGTTATTGTTATGGGTGTTGTTAATTTGGTGCTACGGTTAGGCTTGTTAGTATGTTAGGGTTAGGTTATGGGTGTTGTTATGTTGGGGCTAGGGTTAGGGTTGTTAGTATGTGAGGGTTGTGCTTATGGTTATTGTTAAGTGGGGGTTAGGGTTATTGTATCTATGTCAGGGTTTGTATTCCGTGTTAATATTCGGATGAGTACTTATGGAAGATATGTTGCGTTTTGTTGTTTTAATGCTTATAGGGATGGGAAGAACATGTGTGTATGTTCATCATATGGGAAAACATGCCTTTTTGAAAGGCAATATTGAACCGGACCCGGATGAGCTTGACATGGTGTTTGATAGTAGTCTTGGAACAAGTGAGAAAACATTTGAATTGGATGGACCCAAGTGATATCGTTGAGTTTGAGGGAAAGCATAATGTTGGTTTTGGAATGCACATCCGTTGGAAGACCATGCGTGTGAACTCCGAGCAACGTTTGTTGGGGAACGTTGCATGGGAAACAAAAAATTTCCTACGCTCACTAAGATCAATCTAGGAGATGACTATCTACGAGAGGAGAGATTGGATCTACATACCCTTGTAGATCGCTAAGCGGAAGCGTTAAGAAACGAGGTTAATGTAGTCGAACATCTTCGCGATCCAATCACGATTCGTCCCGCGAACTCCTGATCCAAGTGCCAAACAGATGGCACCTCCGCGTCCAACACACGTACGGCTTGATGACGCCTTCACCTCCTCGATCCAGCGAGCGATGGTGAAGAAGTAGCTCGAGTCCTCCGGTAGCACGACGGCGTGATGGCGGTGGTGGTGGAGAAATCTTAGCAGGGCTTCGCCAAGCCTCACGGAGAAGAAGAAGGACTACGAGGGAGAGGGAGGGCAGCGCCGTGGCATAGATGGGTGTGGCTGCCCTCTCTCTACCCCTCTATATATAGGGGGAAGGGAGGAGGAGGGGGCGCCCTAGGGTTTCCCCTAGGAGGGCGGCGGCCACCACAGATGGGGGCGCCCCTAGGGAAACCCTAGGGTGACTTGCCCCCCAAGCCGGGTGGAGGCAGCCCTAAGGGGAGCGCTCCACCCCTTCTGGTGATCGAGAGATGGGGCGAGGGGGGGGCGCACAGCCCCTTAGTGGGCTGGTGTGCCCCCTCCCCTTGGCCCATGAGGCCCCCCAACACTTGCCGGGGGCCCCCGAAACCCCTTTCGATCATGCTGGTCATCACTCGGTACCCCCGGAACAATTCTGGACTCCAATACCCTTCGTCCAATATATCAATCTTCACCTCTGGACCATTCCGGAGTTCCTCGTCACGTTCGGGATCTCATCCGGGACTCCGAACAACCTTCGGTAACCACCATAATGACTCAACTATACTTATATCGTCACCAAACGTTAAGTGTGTAGACCCTGCGGGTTCGAGAACCATGCAGACATGACCGAGACACCTCTACGGTCAATAACCATAGCGGGACCTGTATGCCCATATTGGTTCCTACATATTCCACGAATATCTTATCGGTCGAACCTCGATGTCAAGGATTCAGCTAATCCCGTATGCAGTTCCCTTTGTCTATCGGTATGTTACTTGCCCGAGATTCGATCATTGGTATCTCCATACCTAGTTCAATCTCGTTACCGACAAGTCTCTTTACTCGTTCCTTAATACAAGATCCCGTGGCTAACTCATTAGTCACATTGCTTGCAAGCTTCTTGTGATGTTGTATTACCGAGTGGGCCCTGAGATACCTCTCCGTCATACGGAGTGACAAATCCCAGTCTTGATCCATGCCAACTCAACAGACACCCTCGGAGATACCTGTAGAGCACCTTTATAGTCACCCAGTTACGTTGCGACGTTTGGTACACACAAGGTACTCCTCCAGTGTCAGTGAGTTGCATGATCTCATGGTCATAGGAACATATACTTGACATGCAGAAATCGATAGCAATAAACTTGACACAATCCTATGCTACGTTCATAGTTTGGGTCTTGTCCATCACATCATTCTCCTAATGATGTGATCCCGTTATCAAATGACAACTCATGTCTATGACTAGGAAACCATAGCCATCTTTTGATCAACGATCTAGTCTAGTAGAGGCTCACTAGGGACACGTTGTTGTCTATGTATCCACACATGTATTTGAGTTTCCAATCAATACAATTAAAGAATGGATAATAAACGATTATCATGAACAAGGAAATATGATAATAACCAATTTATTATTGCCTCTAGGGCACATTTCCCACAGTCTCCCACTTGCACTAGATTCAATAATCTAGTTCATATCACCATGTGATTAATACCCAATTAGTTCTGGGGTTTGATCATGTTTTGCTTGCGAGAGAGGTTTTAGTCAACGGGTCTGCAACATTCAGATCCGCGTGTACTTCGCAAATTTTATGTCATACTGTAGATGCTGCTACCACGCTCCACTTGGAGCTATTCCAAATGGCAGCTCCACTATACGTATCCGGTTTGCTACTCAGAGTCATCCGGATTGGTGTTAAAGCTTGCATCGACGTAACCCTTTACACCGAACACTCTATCACCTCCATAACCGAGAGACATTTCCTTATTCATCTAAGGATAATTTTGACCGCTGTCCAGTGATCCACTCCTGGATCACTCTTGTACCCCCTTGCCAGACACGTGGCAAGGCACACATTAGGTGTGGTACACAGCATGGCATACCGTATCGAGCCTATGGCTGAGGCATAGGGGACGACCTTCGTCCTTTTTCTTTCTTCTGCCATGGTCGAGCTTTGAGTCTTACTCAACTTCACACCTTACAACTCAGGCAAGAACTCCTTCTTTGACTGATCCATTTTGAACTCCTTCAAAATCATGTCAAGGTATGTGCTCTGTGAAAGTCTTATCAGGCGTCTTGATCTACTTCTATAGATCTTGTTGCCCAATATGTAAGCAGCTTTACCCAGGTCTTCCTTTGAAAAACTCCTTTCAAACAACCCTTTATGCTTTCCAGAAATTCTACATCATTTCCGATCAACAATATGTCATCCACATACACTTATCAGAAATGTTGTAGTGCTCCCACTCACTTTCTTGTAAATACAAGTTTCTTGCAAATTTGTATAAACCCAAAAGCTTTGATCACCTCATCATAGCGTATGTTCCAACTCCGAGATGCTTGCTCCAGTCCATAGAAGGATCACTGGAGCTTGCATACCTTTTAGCATCCCTAGGACAGATAAAACCTTCTGGTTGTATCACATACAACCTTTCCTCACGGAAACCGTGAAGGAAACTTTGTTTTGACATCCATCTGCCAGATTTCGTAATTGAAAATGCAGCAACTGCTAACATAATTCCAACAGACTTTAGCATCGCTATGAGTGAGAAAGTCTCATCATAGTCAACTCCTTGAACTTGTCAGAAACTTCTTTGCGACAAGTCGAGTTTCATAAATGGTGACATTACCATCAGTGTCTGTCTTCTTCTTAAAGATCCATTTATTCTCAATGGCTTGCCGATCATCGGGCAAGTCCACCAATGTCTATATTTTGTTCTCATACATGGATCCTATCTCGGATTCATGGCTCCTAGCCATTTGTTGGAATCCAGGCCCACCATCGCTTCTCCATAGCTCGTAGGTCCACCGTTGTCCAACAGCATGACCTCTAAGACAGGGTTACCGTACCACTCAGAAGCTGTACGTACCCTTGTCGACCTACGAGGTTCGACAGTAACTTGATCCGAAGCTTCATGATCATCATCATTAGCTTCCTCTTCAACTGACGTAGGTGCCACAGAAACATCTTTCTATGCTGCGCTACTCTCTGGCTGAAGTAAAGGTTCAACAACCTCATCAAGTTCTATCTTCCTCCCACTCAATTCTTTCAAGAGAAGCTCTTTCTCGAGAAAGAACCCGTTCTTAGCGACAAACA
The DNA here is from genome assembly GCA_011799875.1 of Thinopyrum elongatum. Taxonomy (NCBI): domain Eukaryota; kingdom Viridiplantae; phylum Streptophyta; class Magnoliopsida; order Poales; family Poaceae; genus Thinopyrum; species Thinopyrum elongatum. The sequence continues at coordinate 582,641,857 of CM022303.1, forward strand.
CTTTGCCTTCGGATCTCAGATAGAAGGTACACCCAACCATCTCTTTTGGGTATCCTATGAAGATGCATTTGTCCGCTTCGGGTTCGAGCTTTTCCGGCTGAAGCCTTTTGACATAAGCATCGCAGCCCCAAACCTTAAGAAACGACAACTTAGGTTTCTTGCCAAACCACAGTTCATACGGTGTCGTCTCCACGGACTTAGATGGTGCCCTATTTAAAGTGAATGTAGTTGTCTCTAATGCATAACCCCAAAACGATAGTGGTAGATCGGCAAGAGACATCATAGAATGCACCATATCCAATAAGGTACGATTACGACGTTCGGACACACCATTACGCTGTGGTGTTCTAGATGGCGTCAACTGTGAAACAATTCCACATTGTCTTAAGTGATTGCCAAACTCATAACTCAGATATTCTCCCCTCGATCGGATTGTAGGAATTCAATCTTCTTGTTACGATGATTCTCAACTTCACTCTGAAATTGCTTGAACTTTTCAAACATTTCAGCCTTATGCTTCATTAAGTAAACATACCCATATCTACTCAAATCATCGGTGAAGGTGAGGAAATAACAATATCCACCGCACGCGTCAACACTCATCGGACCGCACACATCAGCATGTATGATTTCAAACAATTCACTTGCTCGTTCCATTGATTCGGAAAACGGGGTTTTAGCCATCTTGCCAATGAGGCATGGTTCGCATGTGTCAAGTGATTCAAAATCAAGTGACTCCAAAAGTCCATCAGCATGGAGTTTCTTCATGCGCTTTATACCAATATGACCTAAGCGGCAGTGCCACAAGAAAGTGATACTATCATTATCAACTCTAAATCTTTTGGCATCAATGTTATGAACATGTGTATCACTACAATCGAGATTCAATAAACCATTCACATTGGGTGCATTACCATAGAAGGTATTATTCATGTAAACAGAATAACCATTATTCTTAAATGATAACTGTATTGCAATAAACACGATCTAATCATGTTCATGCTAAACCCAGACACCAAATAACATTTATCTAGGTTCAACACTAATCCCGAAGGTAGAGGGAGCGTGCGATGATGATCACATCAACCTTGGAAACACTTCCAACACACATCGTCACCTCGCCCTTAGCTAGTCTCCATTTATTCCGCAGCTTTTGTTTCGAGTTACCAATATTAGCAACTGAACCGGTATCTAATACCCAGGTGCTACTAGGAGTACTAGTAAGGTACACATCAATAACACGTATATCAAATGTACTTTTGTTGAAGTTGCCAGCCTTCTCATCTACCAAGTACTTGGGGTAGTTCCGCTACCAGTGACCGTTCCCCCTTACAATAGAAGCACTTAGTCTCGGGTTTAGGTTCAACCTTGGGTTTCTTCACTGGAGCGGCAACTGGCTTGCCATTCATGAAGTTTCCCTTCTTGCCCTTGCCCTTCTTGAAACCAATGGTCTTGTTAACCATCAACACTTGATGCTCCTTCTTGATTTCTACCTTCGCGGCCTTAAGCACCGCGAACAGCTCTGGGATCATCTCCATCCCTTGCATGTTATAGTTCATCACGAGGATCTAGTAGCTTGGTGATAGTGACTGGAGAACTCTGTCAATCACTATCTTATCTGGAAGATTAACTCCCACCTGATTCAAGCGATTTAAGCACCCAGACATTCTGAGCACATGCTCATTGGCTGAGCTATTCTCCTTCATCTTGTAGGCAAAGAACTTGTCAGAGGTCTCATACCTCTCAACACGGGCATAAGCCTGAAATACCAATTTCAGCTCTTGGAACATCTCATATGTTCCATGGCACTCAAAACGTCTTTGGAGCCTCGATTCTGAGCCGTAGAGCATGGTGCACTAAACTATGAAGTAGTCATCAGAACGTGTCTGCTGGATGTTCACAACATCCACATACGACGCTAGAGGGGTTGGCACACCGAGCGGTGCATCAAGGACATAAGCCTTCTGTCCAGCAGTGAGGACAATCCTCAGACTACGGCCCTAGTCCGAATAATTGCTGACAATATCTTTCAACTTAGTCTTTCTCTTGGAACGTATTAAATGAGGGAGCTGCAGCGCGAGCTATTGATCTACAACATAATTTGCAAAGACAACTTAAACTATTGTTCATGATAATGAGTTCAATTAATCATATTACCTAAGAACTCCCACTCAAATCAACATCCCTCCGGTTGTCCAAGTGTAACATGATCCAAATTCACCAACCCAAGTCCGATCATCACGTGAGATGAGGTGGTTTCAATGGTGAACATCTCCATGTTGATCATATCTACTATATGACTCATGTTCGACCTTTCGGTCTCTTGTGTTCCGAGGCCATGTCTGTACATGCTAGGCTCGTCAAGTTTAACCCAAGTGTTCCGCATGTGCAAAACTGGCTTGCACCCGTTGTATGTGAACATAGAGTCTATCACACCCGATCATCACGTGGTGCTTCGAAACGACGAACTTTCGCAACGGTGCACACTTGGGGAGAACACAATATTATCTTGAAATTTTAGTGAGGGGTCACCTTATAATGCTACCGTCGTCCTAAGCAAAATAAGATGCATAAAAGGATTAACATCACATGCAAATCATAAGTGACATGATATGGCCATCAACTCGTGCTTTTGATCTCCATCTCCAAAGCACCGACATGATCTCCATCGTCACCGGCATGACACCATGATCTCCATCATCATGTCGCCATCGGGGTTGTCATAGCAACCATGCTTCTACTACTATTGCTACCGAGTAGTGATAAAGTAAAGCATTACATAGCGCTTAATGATTGACACGCAGGTCATACAATAATTAAAGACAACCCTATGGCTCCTACCGGTTGCCGTATGCATCGACATGCAAGTCGATATAAACTATTACACACATGATCATCTCATACATCAAATATATTTCATCATTTCTTTGGCCATATCATATCTGAACATACCCTGCAAAAACAAGTTAGACATCCTCTAATTGTTGTTGCATGTTTTACGTGGCTGCTATGGGTATCTAGCAAGAATGTTTCTTACCTACGCAAAGCCACAACGGTGATATGCAAGTTGCTATTTAACCTTCTACAAGGACCGCCTTTGTCGAATCCGATTCAACTAAGGTGAGAGAGACAGACACCCGCCAGCTATCTTTATGCAACAAAGTCACATGTTTGTCGATGGAACCGGTCTCATGTACGTGGACATGTAAAGTTGGTCCGGGCCGCTCCATCCCACAATACCGCTGAATCAAGAAAAGACCAAGGAAGGAAGCAATCTGAATATCAATGCCCAAAAACTCCTTTGTGTTCTACTCGTGATGTCATCTACGCATAGACCTAGCTCATGATGCCACCGTTGGGGAACGTTGCATGGGAAACAAAAATTTTCCTACGCTCACCAAGATCAATCTAGGAGATGACCATCTATGAGAGGAGAGATTGGATCTACATACCCTTGTAGATCACTAAGCAGAAGCGTTAAGAAACGCGGTTGATGTAGTCGAACGTCTTCGTGATCCAATCACGATTCGTCCCGCGAATGTCTTCGTGATCCAATCACGATCCGTCCCTCGAACTCTCGATCCAAGTGCCGAACGGACGGCACCTCCGCATTCAACACACGTACGGCTTGATGACGCCTTCACCTCCTCGATCCAGCGAGTGATGGAGAAGTAGTAGCTTGAGTCCTCCGGCAGCACGACGGCGTGATGGCGGTGGTGGTGGAGAGATCTCAGCAGGGCTTCGCCAAGCCTCACGGAGAAGAAGGACTACGAGGGAGAGGGAGGGAAGCACCGTGGCATAGATGGGTGTGGCTGCCCTCCCTCTACCCCTCTATATATAGTGGGAAGGGAGGAGGAGGGGGCGCCCTAGGGTTTCCCCTAGGAGGAGGGGGGGCAGCCACCACAGATGGGGGCGCCCCTAGGGAAACCCTAGGGTGACTTGCCCCCCAAGCCGGGTGAAGGCAGCCCTAAGGGGAGTGCTCCACCCCTTCTGGTGATCGAGAGATGGGGTGAGGGGGGCGCACAGCCCCTTAGTGGGCTGGTGTGCCCCTTCCCCTTGGCCCATGAGGCCCCCCAACACTTGCCGGGGCCCCCCGAAACCCCTTTCGGTCATGCTGGTCATCACCCGGTACCCCCGGAACAATTCTGGACTCCAATACCCTTCGTCCAATATATGAATCTTCACCCCCGGACCATTCTGGAGTTCCTCGTCATGTCCGGGATCTCATCCGGAACTCCGAACAACCTTCGGTAACCACCATAATGACTCAACTCTACTTATATCGTCACCAAACGTTAAGTGTGTAGACCCTGCGGGTTCGAGAACCATGTAGACATGACCGAGACACCTCTACGGTCAATAACCAATAGCGGGACCTGTATGCTGATGACCCACAAGTATAGGGGATCTATCGTAGTCCTTTCGATAAGTAAGAGTGTCGAACCCAACGAGGAGCAGAAGGAAATGACAAGCGGTTTTCATCAAGGTATTCTCTGCAAGCACTGAAATTATCGGTAACAGATAGTTGTGTGATAAGATAATTCGTAACGGGTAATAAGTAACAAAAGTAAACAAGATGCAGCAAGGTGGCCCAATCCTTTTTGTAGCAAAGGACAAGCCTGGACAAACTCTTATATAAAGCAAAGTGCTCCCGAGGACACATGGGAATTATTGTCAAGTTAGTTTTCATCATGCTCATATGATTCGTGTTCGTTACTTTGATAATTTGATATGTGGGTGGACCGGTGCTTGGGTGCTGCCCTTCCTTGTACAAGCCTCCCACTTATGATTAACCCATCTCGCAAGCATCCGCAACTATGAAAGAAGAATTAAGATAAATCTAACCATAGCATGAAACATATGGATCCAAATCAGCCCCTTACGAAGCAACGCATAAACTAGGGTTTAAGCTTCTGTCACTCTAGCAACCCATCATCTACTTATTACTTCCCAATGCCTTCCCCTAGGCCCAAACAATGGTGAAGTGTCATGTAGTCGACGTTCACATAACACCACTAGAGGAAAGACAACATACATCTCATCAAAATATCGAACGAATACCAAATTCACACGATTACTTATAACAAGACTTCTCCCATGTCCTCAGGAACAAACGTAACTACTCACAAAGCATATTCATGTTCATAATCAGAGGAGTATTAATTATCATTAAGGATCTGAACAAATGATCTTCCACCGAATAAACCAACTAGCATCAACTACAAGGAGTAATCAACACTACTAGCAACCCACAGGTACCAATCTAAGGTTTTGAGACAAAGATCGGGTACAAGAGATGAACTAGGGTTTGAGAGGAGATGGTGCTGGTGAAGATGTTGATGGAGATTGACCCCCCTCTCGATGAGAGGATCGATGGTGATGACGATGGCGATGATTTCCCCATCCCGGAGGGATGTTTCCCCGGCAGAACAACTCCGCCGGAGCCCTAGATTGGTTCTGCCCAGGTTCCGCCTCGAGACGGCGGCGCTTCATCCCGAAAGCTTCCTTGTTATTTTTTCCAGGTCAAAACACACCATATAGCAGAAGATGGGCGTCGGGGACCTGCCAGGTGGCCCACAAGGATGGGGGGCGCGCCCTCCACCCTTGTGGATGGCAGGTGGCCCCCTCTCTGGTACTTTCTTTGCCCAATATTTTTTATTAAATCCAAAATGACTCTCTGTGAAGTTTCAGGACTTTTGGAGTTGTGCAGAATAGGTGTCGGTGCAGTAAACAGGGGGTGTTCACTACCCCTGGACACGCACCGGCAAGTCGTAGCCTCCAGGCGGGAAGGGCTTGGCGGAGAAGGAATCCACTCATGGGCCGGTTTCCGGCAAGATTTACTTGCCGGGAATAGGTCTACGCATCGCCGGCAAGCTCAGGCCCGGCAAGGTCAAGAAAAACATCTCAGGAAGCAAGCCGGGATTTCCCGGCGAGGTATCCTCCACACCCGCGGCAAGGCTTGCCGGGGGTTAGCTGGGGAAGATACAGAACAGCGAAGGCGTCCGAATCAGAAAACGAGAAGAGCTGAATACCGAAAGCCAGCCTCCCCGACAAGATCTTGCCGGGGTGGCCTGCGAAGCCCGGCAAGATTCAGCGCCCGACAAGATCCAGCACCCGGCAAGATTCTACCACGGTGCCACCGCTTCGGCATAGCAACAAGCCTGACATTCTGGGTCCTTCTCTGGATGCGTGGCAACGCGCCAGTGGAGGAGAGCTTAAGCAGTGCTGATGGGATGGCTCCTTTTTCCATCCCCAAGAAGTGAGGACACCTAAACGGACACCTCACGGTGCATTAAATGCATTCGTCCTAATCCGTCAGTGGTTAGGTATGATGACCCTGTAGCTACTTTACACCTCAATGTATGTACATTTTGCCACTGTGGTGACCCCTTTGAGCGTATAAAAGGAGGCCCAAGGCAACTGCTACAGGGGGGAAGAGGATCTTCTGGCCCATTCTTCATGCGTAGCTGCTCTTTGAACATACTGTTCATCGCAAGCGCTCCTGGAGCCTGGGCTCAAGAACACTCATAATAAAACAAGGCAGGAGTAGGGTTTTACGCTGATCAGCGGCCCGAACCTGGGTAAAATCACCCCGCGTCGATCATTGGTTCTGCTCTTTGTGCATACCTCTCTCCCTGCCGAATCGTAAAGGGGTCCCTTGGGATCCCATAGGTGTCACACGCCGACAATAGGTCTCTAATATTTGCTCCTTTTCCAGCCCAGAATTCTAGCTGCCGGCATTCTCCCTCTTCTTGTAAACCTTGTAAAATAAGAGAGAAAAGGCATAAGTATTGTGCCATAATGTGTAATAACAGCCCATAATGAAATAAATATTGATATAAAAGCATGATGCAAAATGGACGTATCAACTCCCCCAAGCTTAGACCTCGCTTGTCCTCAAGCGAAAGCCGATATCGAAAAATATGTCCACATGTTTAGAGATAGAGGTGTCAATAAAATAAAATACGGACATGAGGGCATCATGATCATCTTTAGAACAACACATATATTGTCATATAATTTCTTATGCTAAAGTAACAATTCGTTCACAAGGTAAAGTACGAATCAAAAACTTCATTGAAAACTAACAAACTATGATCTCAGTCATTGAAGCAATTGCAATTTATCATAACATCGGAAAGAGTCAATATAAGAGCTTTTCAGCAAGTCCACATACTCAACTATCATTTAGTCTTTCACAATTGCTAACACTCACGCGATACTTCTGGGTTCAAAGCTTCCATCGGACACAGAGAAAGATAGGGGCTTATAGTTTCGCCTCCCAACCTTTTACCTCAAGGGTAGTGTCAACAGTAATACTTTATGATGACCTACATCCGAGTGGATATTTATATCTGGATCTTTCTCCAACACATAGTGCTTGCCAAAGGAAAAAGTGTAAAAAGGAAAGGTGAAGATCACCATGACTCTTGTATAAGGGTAGAAGATAAAAGTAAAAAGATAGGCCCTTCGCAGAGGGAAGCAGAGGTTGTCATGCGCTTTTATGGTTGGATGCACAAAATCTTAATGCAAAAGAACGTCACTTTATATTTCCGCTTGTGATAAAGAACTTTATTATGCAGTCTGTCACTTTTATTTCTTCCATATCACAAGTTCGTATAAAGCTTATTTTCTTCACACTAATAGATCATACATATTTAGAGAGCAATTTTTATTGCTTGCACCGATGACAACTTACTTGAAGGATCTTACTCAATCCATAGGTAGGTATGGTGGACTCTCATGGAAAAACTAGGGATGTTTGGAAGAACAAGTAGTATCTCTACTTGGTGCAAAGAATTTGGCTAGCATGAGAGGGAAAGGCAAGCTCAACATGTTGGAGGATCCATGACAATATAACTTCTATTCGGATATAAGAAAACATAACCCATTACGTTGTCTTCCTTGTCTAACACCAACTTCTTAGCATGTCATATTTTAATGAGTGCTCACAATTACAAAAGATGTCCAAGATAGTATATTTATATGTGAAGCCTCTCTTTCTTTATTATTTCCTATTAATTGCAACAATGACCAAAACTATGTTTGTCAACTCACAACAAATTTTATTCATCATACTCTTTATATGTGAAGTCATTACTCTCCATAAGATCAATATATGATCTTTTTATTTCTTTTTATTATTTTATTCCCTCAAGATCATAGCAAGAAAACAAAGCCCTCAACTCAAAACTACTCTTTATTATATAACTCACAGACTCGATTACATAGATAGAGATCAAAACAAAACTCAAAGCTAGATCATACTAAAACTTTATTCTACTAGATCAAGATATAACCAAAAGGATCGGACTAAGAAAAATGATAAAAGTAAAGGTGTGATGGTGATACGATAACGGGGCACCTCCCCCAAGCTTGGTAGTTGCCAAGGGGAGTGCCCATACCCATGTATTTATGTCTCTTTCTTCGGAGGTGGTGATGATGGAGTTGTTGATGTTGTATCCTTCCTTCTCAGCTTGCGCTTGAGGATAGCATTTTCCTCCCTTAAGTCATCGATCTCCTGCTCAAGCCTTAATATCTTTTTACCTAGTTCATGTTTGTTTTCCTGCAAGAGACAAAAAGGGATAAACTCGATCTTAGGTATCTTTGCTTTATTAGGAAGACTTGACCTTTTGAACTCCACGTGCATGTCCACAGGTTGGGGTAGTGGGACTTCCTCTTCATCGGAACTTGTCTCTTCTTTTCCTTTTTGGTCATAGTCCTCTTCTTCCTCCCTGGTCCAACCATAATGCTCCATATCCCCATAAACCTTGGGGTCTGCAATGTAATCAGCTACATAGCTCTCTCCCTCTGAATCTTAGGACGACATCTTACTCCAAAACTGCTACAGAAACAGCTCAAAACGAAAACAGGGGATTTTGCCGTGGTACGGTGGTCAAAACCTTCGGGAGATTATATAATGAATTTTTACCGACCAAAAGAAGTATTGTGCAAGAAAACAGAGTCCGGAGGGCACATGAGGTGGCCACAAGGTCGGGGGGCGCGCCCAGGGGGGTAGGGCTCGCCCTCCAACCTTGTGGTCGCCTCGTGTCTCTTTTGGACTACTTTTAATTTTCCTAATTTTTTAAATATTCCAAAACGGAGAAAAATTATCATTGGGAACGTTTTGGAGTCAGTTTACTTACCGTACCACATACCTATTCCTTTCCGGAGTTTGAAACATTCTGGAAAGTGTCCCTTATGAACTCCTCCGGTGTTACGGTGTCAATTATATTGGTCTCAACATTTATGGGAGTACCTGGGATATAATGTTTGATTCTTTGACCGTTTACCACCTTCGGATTTGTACCTTCGGCGTTGTTGATTTTTATGGCACCGGAACGATAGACCTCCTCGATAATGTAAGGACCTTCCCATTTAGAGAGAAGTTTTCCTGCAAAAAATCTTAAACGAGAGTTGTATAGCAAAACATGATCACCTATATTAAACTCACGCTTTTGTATCCTTTTGTCATGCCATCTTTTAACTTTTGCTTTAAACAACTTGGCATTCTCATAGGCTTGGGTTCCCCATTCATCAAGCGAGCTTATGTCAAATAACCTCTTCTCACCGGCAAGTTTGAAATCATAGTTGAGCTCTTTAATTGCCCAATAAGCTTTATGTTCTAGTTCAAGAGGTAAGTGACAAGCCTTTCCATAAACCATTTTATATGGAGACATACCCATAGGGTTTTTATAAGCAGTTCTATAAGCCCATAATGCATCATCAAGTTTCTTAGACCAATTCTTTCTAGATCTATTAATAGTCTTTTGCAAAATCAATTTAATCTCTCTATTGCTCAATTCTACTTGACCACTAGACTGAGGATGACATGGAGATGCAATTCTATGGTTAACATCATACTTAGCAAGCATTTTACGGAAAGCACCATGAATAAAATGTGAACCACCATCAGTCATCAAATATCTAGGGACTCCAAACCTCGGAAAAATAACTTCTTTAAGCATCTTAATAGAAGTGTTATGATCAGCACTACTAGTTGAAATAGCTTCTACCCACTTAGTAACGTAATCAACAGCAACCAAAATATGTGTATACCCATTAGAGGAAGGGAAAGGTCCCATATAATCAAAGCCCCAAACATCGAATGGTTCAATAACAAGTGAATAATTCATAGGCATTTCCTGACGTCTACTAATATTACCAATTCTCTGGCATTCATCACAAGACAAGACAAACTTACGAGCATCCTTGAAGAGAGTAGGCTAATAAAAACCAGATTGCAATACCTTATGTGCAGTTCTATCTCCCGCGTGGTGTCCTCCGTAAGACTCGGAGTGGCACTTGCGTAGGATCTGTTCCTGTTCATGCTCAGGTACACAACGTCTAATAACACCATCTACTCCTTCTTTATAAAGGTGTGGGTCATCCCAAAAGTAATGTCTTAAATCATAGAAAAACTTTTTCTTTTGCTGGTATGTGAAACTTGGTGGTATAAATTTAGCAACAATGTAATTAGCATAATCAGCATACCATGGAGTATTATGAGCAGCATTTATGACAGCTAATTGTTCATCAGGAAAGCTATCATCAATAGGCAGTGGGTCATCAAGAACGTTTTCTAACCTAGACAAGTTGTCTGCAACGGGGTTCTCAGCTCCCTTTCTATCAATAATATGCAAATCAAATTCTTGTATCAAGAGAACCCATCTAATAAGTCTAGGTTTAGCATCTTTCTTTTCCATAAGATATTTAATAGCAGCATGATCAGTGTGAACAGTTACTTTGGAATCAACAATATAGGATCTGAACTTATCACAAGCAAAGACAACTGCTAAAAATTCTTTTTCAATAGTAGCATAATTTCTCTAGGCTCTGTCTAGAGTTTTACTAGCATAATGAATAACATTTAATTTCTTATCAACTCTTTGCCCTAGAACAGCACCAACATCATAATCACTAGCATCACACATAATTTCAAATGGTAAATTCCAATCAGGTGGCTGAACAATAGGTGCAGAAATCAAGGCTTTCTTAAGTATTTCAAATGCTTCTACACAATCATCATCAAAAACAAAAGGAACATCTTTTTGCAAAAGATTGGTGAGAGGCCTAGAAATTTTAGAGAAGTCTTTAATAAACCTCCTATAGAAACCAGCATGACCAAGGAAACTTCTTATACCTTTGATATCTTTAGGACACAACATATTTTCAATAACATCTACTTTAGCTTTATCAACTTCAATACCTCTTTCAGAAATTTTATGTCCCAAGACAATACCTTCATTAACCATAAAGTGGCACTTCTCCCAATTCAAAACAAGATTAGTTTCTTCCCATCTCTGCAAAACTCGATCAAGGTTGCTTAAGCAATCATCAAAAGAAGTTTCATAAACGGAGAAATCATCCATGAAAACCTCAACAATCTTTTCACAAAAATCAGAGAATATGGCAGTCATACATCTTTGAAAGGTAGCAGGTGCATTGCATAAACCAAAAGGCATACGTCTATAAGCAAAGGTACCAAAAGGGCAAGTAAAAGTGGTCTTTTCCTGATCATCTTTTAACACAGGTATTTGAGAGAAACCAGAATAGCCATCTAGAAAGCAAAAATGTGTATGTTTGGATAATCTTTCTAGCATTTGATCAATAAACGGTAGAGGATAATGATCTTTTCTAGTAGCTTTATTTAATTTGCGAAAATCAATCACCATTCTATAACCTGTAACAATTCTTTGTGGGATCAATTCATTCTTATCATTAGGAACAACAGTAATACCTCCCTTCTTAGGGACACAATGAACAGGACTTACCCACTTACTATCAGCAATAGGATAAATTATACCTACCTCCCGAAGCTTTAGTATTTCATTTCTTACCACTTCTTTCATCTTCGGATTTAACCGTCATTGGTGATCAACAACTGGTTTAGCATCATTCTCAAAATTAATTTTCTGCTGACATAGAGTGGGACTAATGCCCTTAAGATCATCAAGAGTATATCCAATAGCGGCACAGTGCTTCTTCAGAGTTTTCAATAATTTCTTTTCTTCATGCTCTGAAAGGTTAGCACTAATAATAACAGGATATATCTTCTTTTCATCGAGATAAGCATATTTCAAAGTATCAGGTAATTGTTTAAGCTCAAACACGGGATCACCCTTGGGTGGAGGAGGATCCCCAAGGATTTCAACAGGCAAATTGTGTTTCAAAATAGGCCCTTGATTAAAGAATATCTCGTCTATTTCCCTTCTTTCATTCATAAACATATCGTTCTCATGGTCTAGCAAATATTGTTCTAAGGGATCAGTAGGAGGCACGACAATAGAAGCAAGACCAATAATTTCATCCTTACTAGGCAATTCTTTATCAAGGGGTTGTCTACGAAATTTAGAGAAATTAAAATCATGAGACATATCCCCTAAGCCAACAGTTGATGACCCACAAGTATAGGGGATCTACGTAGTCCTTTCAATAAGTAAGAGTGTCGAACCCAATGAGGAGCAGAAGGAAATGACAAGCGGTTTTCAGCAAGGTATTCTCTGCAAGCACTGAAATTATCGGTGACAGATAGTTGTATGATGAGATAATTCGTAATGGGTAACAAGTAACAAAAGTAAACAAGGTGCAGCAAGGTGGTCCAATCCTTTTTGTAGCAAAGGACAAGCCTGGACGAACTCTTATATAAAGCAAAGCACTCCCGAGGACACATGGGAATTGTTGTCAAGTTAGTTTTCATCATGCTCATATGATTCGCGTTCGTTACTTTGATAATTTGATATGTGGGTGGACTGGTGCTTGGGTGCTACCCTTCCTTGGACAAGCCTCCCACTTATGATTAACCCCTCTCGCAAGCATCCGCAACTACGAAAGAAGAATTAAGATAAACCTAACCATAGCATGAAACATATGGATCCAAATCAGCCCCTTACGAAGCAACGCATAAACTAGGGTTTAAGCTTCTGTCACTCTAGCAACCCATCATCTACTTATTACTTCCCAATGCCTTCCCCTAGGCCCAAATCATGGTGAAGTGTTATGTAGTCGATGTTCACATAACACCACTAGAGGAAAGACAACATACATCTCATCAAAATATCGAACGAATACCAAATTCACATGATTACTTATAACAAGACTTCTCCCATGTCCTCAGGAACAAACGTAACTACTCACAAAGCTTATTCATGTTCATAATCAGAGGAGTATTAATTATCATTAAGGATCTGAACAAATGATCTTCCACCAAATAAACCAACTAGCATCAACTACAAGGAGTAATCAACACTACTAGCAACCCACAGGTACCAATCTGAGGTTTTGAGACAAAGATCGGGTACAAGAGATGAACTAGGGTTTGAGAGGAGATGGTGCTGGTGAAGATGTTGATGGAGATTGACCCCCTCTCGATGAGAGGATCGATGGTGATGACGATGGAGATGATTTCCCCCTCCCGAAGGGATGTTTGCCTGACAGAACAGCACCGCCGGAGCCCTAGATTGGTTCTGCCCAGGTTCCGCCTCGAGACGGCGGCGCTTCGTCTTGAAAGCTTCCTTATGATTTTTTCTAGGTCAAAACACACCATATAGCAGAAGATGGGCGTTGGGGGCCTGCCAGGTGGCCCACAAGGACGGGGGGCGCGCCCAAGGGGGTAGGGCGCGCCCTTCACCCTTGTGGATGGCAGGTGGCCCCCCTCTGGTACTTTCTTCGCCCAATATTTTTTTATTAAATCCAAAATGACTCTCCGTGAAGTTTCAGGACTTATGGAGTTGTGCAGAATAGGTCTCTAATATTTGCTCCTTTTCCAGCCCAGAATTCCAGCTGACGGCATTCTCCCTCTTCATGTAAACCTTGTAAAATAAGAGAGAAAAGGCATAAGTATTGTGCCATAATGTGTAATAACAGCCCATAATGCAATAAATATTGATATAAAAGCATGATGCAAAATGGACGTATCAACTCCCCCAAGCTTAGACCTCGCTTGTCCTCAAGCTAAAGCCGATATCGAAAAATATGTCCACATGTTTAGAGATAGAGGTGTCGATAAAATAAAATACGGACATGAGGGCATCATGATCATCTTTAGAACAGCACATATATTGTCATATAATTTCTTATGCCAAAGTAACAATTCATTCACAAGGTAAAGTATGAATCAAAAACCTCATTGAAAACTAACAAACTATGATCTCAGTCATTGAAGCAATTGCAATTTATCATAACATCGGAAAGAGTCAATTCAAGAGCTTTTTAGCAAGTCCACATACTCAACTATCATTTAGTCTTTCATAATTGCTAACACTCACGCGATACTTATGGGTTCAAAGTTTCCATCGGACACAGAGAAAGATAGGGGCTTATAGTTTTGCCTCCCAACCTTTTACCTCAAGGGTAATGTCAACAATAATACTTTAAGATAACCTACATCCGAGTGGATATATATATCTGGATCTTTCTCCAACACATAGTGCTTGCCAAAAGGAAAAAGTGTAAAAAGGAAAGGTGAAGATCACCATGACTCTTGTATAAGGGTAGAAGATAAAAGTAAAAGATAGGCCCTTCGCAGAGGGAATCAGAGGTTGTCATGCGCTTTTATGGTTGGATGCACAAAATCTTAGTGCAAAAGAACGTCACTTTATATTGCCGCTTGTGATAAGGACCTTTATTATGCAGTCCGTCGCTTTTATTTCTCCCATATCACAAGTTCGTATAAAGCTTATTTTCTTCACACTAATAGATCATACATATTTAGAGAGCAATTTTTATTGCTTGCACCGATGACAACTTACTTGAAGGATCTTACTCAATCCATAGGTAGGAATGGTGGACTCTCATGGCAAAACTGGGTTTAGGGATGTTTGGAAGCACAAGTAGTATTTCTACTTGGTGCAAAGAATTTGGCTAGCATGAGAGGGAAAGGCAAGCTCAACATGTTGGAGGATCCATGACAATATAACTTCTATTCGGATATGAGAAAACATAACCCATTATGTTGTCTTCCTTGTCCAACATCAACTCTTTAGCATGTCATATTTTAATGAGTGCTCACAATTACAAAAGATGTCCAAGATAGTATATTTATATGTAAAGCCCCTCTTTCTTTATTACTTCCTATTAATTGCATCTATGACCAAAACTATGTTTGTCAACTCCCAACCAATTTTATTCATCATACTCTTTATATGTGAAGTCATTACTCTCCATAAGATCAATATATGATCTTTTTATTTCTTTTTATTATTTTATTCCCTCAAGATCATAGCAAGAAAAAAAAGCCCTCAACTCAAAACTACTCTATATTATATAACTCACGGACTCGATTACATAGATAGAGATCAAAACAAAACTCAAAGCTAGATCATACTAAAACTTTATTCTACTAGATCAAGATATAACCAAAAGGATCGAACTAAGAAAAATGATAAAGGTAAAGGTGTGATGGTGATACGATACCAGGGCACCTCCTCCAAGCTTGGCAATTGCCAAGGGAAGTGCCCATACCCATGTATTTATGTCTCTTTCTTCGGAGGTGGTGATGATGGAGTTGTTGATGAAGTAGTGCCACACATCGAGCGTAGTAGATTCTCCAGTTTACGAATAATGCCCTTGAGTGCGGTGATGTACTCTTGCAACAGAATATTTTCGCGAGTAAGATATTTATTTTGCACATGAACTAATTCAATAATCTTGAAAGCTTCAATTTCAGTATGGGTAAGATGATTGTAGTATGGTTGAAGGATGTCTTCTTCTTCTACTGCCAGAACTTGATCTCCCGCGACCTTCTTGATCTTATCACCCTCGTTGGTTTCCCCAAGTTCTTCTTTCTTCATCTCCATCTTCATTAGCCAAGCATCATCATCCACATTGTTGAAGGAGGAGGAAGACATGATGCCTGGCCTTGAAAACTCTGGCAGGAAACAGCTCAAAACAAAAACAGAGGATTTTGTCATGGTACAGTGGTCAAAACCTTCGTGAGATTATATAATGAATTTTTACCGTCCAAAAGAAGTATTGTGCAAGAAAACGGAGTCCGGAGGGCACACGAGGTGGCCACAAGGTCGGGGGGCGCGCCCAGGGCGGTAGGGCGCGCCCTCCACCCTTGCTGCTGCCTCGTGTCTCTTTCAGACTACTTTTAATTTTCCCAATTTTTTTAATATTCCAAAATGGAGAAAAATTATTATTGGAAATATTTTGGAGTCGATTTACTTACCGTACCACATACCTATTCCTTTTCGGAGTCTGAAACGTTCTGGAAAGTGTCCCTTATGTACTCCTCCGGTGTTACGGTGTCAATTATATTGGTCTCAACATTTATGGGAGTACCTGAGATATAATGTTTGATTCTTTGACCGTTTACCACCTTCGGATTTGTGCCTTCGGCGTTGTTGATTTTTATGGCACCGGAACGATAGACCTCCTCGATAATGTAAGGACCTTCCCATTTAGAGAGAAGCTTCCCTGCAAAAAATCTAAAACGAGAGTTGTATAACAAAACATGATCACCTACATTAAACTCACGCTTTTGTATCCTTTTGTCATGCCATCTTTTAACTTTTTCTTTAAACAACTTGGCATTCTCATAGGCTTGGGTTCTCCATTCATCAAGCGAGCTTATGTCAAATAACCTCTTCTCACCGGCAAGTTTGAAATCATAATTTAGCTCTTTAATTGCCCAATAAGCTTTATGTTCTAGTTCAAGAGGTAAGTGACAAGCCTTTCCATAAACCATTTTATATGGAGACATACCCATAGGGTTTTTATAAGCAGTTCTATAAGCCCATAATGCATCATCAAGTTTCTTAGACTAATTCTTTCTAGATCTATTAACAGTCTTTTGCAAAATCAATTTAATCTCTCTATTGCTCAATTCTACTTGACCACTAGACTAAGGATGATACGGAGATGCAATTCTATGGTTAACATCATACTTAGCAAGCATTTTACGGAAAGCACCATGAATAAAGTGTGAACCACCATCAGTCATCAAATATCTAGGGACTCCAAACCTCGGAAAAATGACTTCTTTAAGCATCTTAATAGAAGTGTTATGATCAGCACTACTAGTTGGAATAGCTTCTACCCACTTAGTAACGTAATCAACAACAACTAAAATATGTGTATACCCATTAGAGGAAGGAAAAGGTCCCATATAATCAAAACCCCAAACATTGAATGGTTCAATAAAAATTGAATAATTCATAGGCATTTCCCGATGTCTACTAATATTGCCAATTCTTTGGCATTCACCACAAGACAAGACAAACTTACGAGCATCCTTGAAGAGAGTAGGCCAATAAAAACCAGATTGCAATACCTTGTGTGCAGTTCTATCTCCAGCGTGGTGTCCTCCGTAAGACTCGAAGTGGCACTTGCGTAGGATCTGTTCCTGTTCATGCTCAGGTACACAACATCTAATAACACCATCTACTCCTTCTTTATAAAGGTGTGGGTCATCCCAAAAGTAATGTCTTAAATCATAGAAAAACTTTTTCTTTTGCTGGTATGTGAAACTAGGTGGTATAAATTTAGCAACAATGTAATTAGCATAATCAGCATACCATGGAGTATTACGAGAAGCATTTATGACAGCTAATTGCTCATCAGGAAAGCTATCATCAATAGGTAGTGGGTCATCAAGAACATTTTCTAACCTAGACAAGTTGTTTGCAACGGGGTTCTCAGCTCCCTTTCTATCAATAATATGCAAATCAAATTCTTGTAGCAAGAGAACCCATCTAATAAGTCTAGGTTTAGCATCTTTCTTTTCCATAAGATATTTAATAGCAGCATGATCAGTGTGAACAGTTACTTTGGAATCAACAATATAGGATCTGAACTTATCACAAGCGAAGACAACTACTAGAAATTCTTTTTCAGTAGTAGCATAATTTCTCTGGGCACTGTCTAGAGTTTTACTAGCATAATGAATAACATTTAATTTCTTATCAACTCTTTGCCCTAGAACAGCACCAACAACATAATCACTAGCATCACACATAATTTCAAAGGGTAAATTCCAATCAGGTGGCTGAACAATAGGTGCAGAAATCAAGGCTTTTTTAAGTATTTCAAATGCTTCTACACAATCATCATCAAAAACAAAAGGAACATATTTTTTCAAGAGATTTGTGAGAGGCCTAGAAATTTTAGAGAAGTCTTTAATAAACCTCCTATAGAAACCAGCATGACCAAGGAAACTTCTTATACCTTTGATATCTTTAGGACACGGCATCTTTTCAATAGCATCTACTTTAGCTTTATCAACTTCAATACCTCTTTCAGAAATTTTATGCCCCAAGACAATACCTTCATTAACCATAAAGTGGCACTTCTCCCAATTCAAGACAAGATTAGTTTCTTCATATCTCTGCAAAACTCGATCAAGGTTGCTTAAGCAATCATCAAAAGAAGTTTCATAAACGGAGAAATCATCCATGAAAACCTCAACAATCTTTTCACAAAAATCAGAGAATATGGCAGCCATACATCTTTGAAATGTAGCAGGTGCATTGCATAAACCAAAAGGCATACGTCTATAAGAAAAGGTACCAAAAGGGCAAGTAAAAGTGGTCTTTTCCTGATCATCTTTTGACACAGGTATTTGAGAAAAACCAGAATAACCATCTAGAAAGCAAAAATGTGTATGTTTGGATAATCTTTCTAACATTTGATCAATAAAAGGTAGAGGGTAATGATCTTTTCTAGTAGCTTTGTTTAATTTGCGAAAATCAATTACCATTCTATAACCTGTAACAATTCTTTGTGGGATCAATTCATTCTTATCATTAGGAACAACAGTAATACCTCCCTTCTTAGGGACACAATGAACAGGACTTACCCACTGACTATCAGCAATAGGATAAATTATACCTGCTTCCAGAAGCTTTAGTATTTCATTTCTTACCACTTCTTTCATCTTAGGATTTAACCGTCGTTGGTGATCAATAACTGGTTTAGCATCTTTCTCCAATTTAATTTTGTGCTGGCATAGAGTGGGACTAATGCCCTTAAGATCATCAAGAGTTTATCCAATAGCAGCACGGTTCTTCTTCAGATTTTTCAATAATCTCTTTTCTTCATGCTCTGAAAGGTTAGCACTAATAATAACATGATATATCTTCTTTTCATGAAGATAAGCATATTTCAAAGTATCCGGTAATTGTTTAAGGTCAAACACGGGATCACCCTTAGGTGGAGGAGGATCCCCAAGGATTTCAATAGGCAAAATGTGTTTCAAAATAGGCCCTTGATTAAAGAATATTTCATCTATTTCCCTTCTTTCATTCATAGACAAATCATTTTCATGGTCTAGCAAATATTGTTCTAAAGGATCAGTAGGAGGCACGGCAATAGAAGCAAGACCAATAATTTCGTCCTTACTAGGCAATTCTTTATCATGGGGTTGTCTACGAAATTTAGAGAAATTAAAATCATGAGACAAATCCCCCAAAACCAACAGTAACGATATCTTTCTCGCAATCTATCTTAGCATTAACAGTATTCAAGAAAGGTCTACCAAATATAATGGGACAAAAGTCATCTTGTGGGGAAGCAAGAACAAGAAAATCAGTAGGGTATTTTATTTTCCCACACAAGACTTCAACATCTCTAACAATCCCAATTGGTGAAATAGTATCTCTATTGGCAAGCTTAATAGAAACATCAATATCTTCTATCTCAGCAGATGCAATATCATTCATAATTTCTTTATATAAGGAAAAAGGAATTGCACTCACACTAGCACTCATATCACATAAGCCATGATAACAATGATCTCCTATTTTAACTGAAACAACAGGCATGCCAACTACGGGTCTATGTTTATCTTTACTATCGGGTTTAGCAATTCTAGCAGCATCATCACAGAAATAAATAACATGCCCATCAATATTATCAACTAAGAGATCTTTAACCATAGCAATAGTAGGTTCAACTTTAATTTGCTCAGGGGGTGTAGGTGCTCTAGTATAACTCTTACGAACCACAGTTGAAGCTTTAGCATGATCCTTTATTCTAACAGGAAAAGGTGGTTTCTCAATATAAGCAGTAGGAACAATAGGATCAACATTATAAGTAATAGTTTCTTCTTCAACTTTAATAGGTTCTACTACTTTAACTTCAATGAGAGGATGATATTTAAACCACTTCTCCTTAGGGAGATCAACATGAGTAGCAAAATATTCACAGAAAGAAGCTACTATCTCAGAGTCAAGTCCATATTTAGTGCTAAAATCACGAAAAGCATCGGTATCCATAAAAGATTTAACACAATCAAACTTAAGGTTTATACCTGACTCCTTACCTTCGTCGAGTTCCCAATCTTCAGAGTTGCGTTTAATTCTTTCCAATAAATCCCATTTGAATTCAATAGTCTTCTTCATAAAAGAACCAGTACAAGAAGTATCGAGCATGGATCGATCATTATGAGAAAGCCGAGCATAAATTTTTTGAATAATAATTTCTATTGGGAGCTCATGATTGGGGCATGAATATAACATTGACTTAAGCCTCCCCCAAGCTTGAGCGATACTTTCTCCTTCACGAGGCCAAAAATTATATATATAATTCTGACCACGATGAACCAGATGCATAGGATAAAACTTCTGATGAAATTCCAATTTCAATCGGTTGTAGTTCCATGATCCAATATCATCACACAGCCTATACCATGTCAATGCCTTCTCCTTCAAAGATAAAGGGAAGACCTTCTTCTTGACTTCATCCTCGGGCAAACCTGCAAGCTTAAATAATCCACAAACTTCATCCACATAGATTGGATGCATATCAGGATGTAATGTTCCATCTCCTGTGTAAGGATGAGCTAGCAGTTTCTCTATCATACCCGAAGGAATTTCATAATAAATACAGTAGGTACAGTAGGTTGAGGGGCAACTCTTTGCTCTTCCGGTCGGGGTGAAGATACCCCGAACAAACCCCTCAAAGGATTATTTTCCATAGTAACAAGTGACAGTACATTTCAGTACACTATATAAATGTTTCCTTACCAAATTCCACCTACCAAAGGCGCCTACTCCCCGGCAACGGTGCCTGAAAAGAGTCTTGATGACCCACAAGTATAGGGGATCTATCATTGTCCTTTCGATAAGTAAGAGTGTCGAACCCAACGAGGAGCAGAAGGAAATGACAAGCGGTTTTCAGCAAGGTATTCTCTGCAAGCACTGAAATTATCGGTAACAGATAGTTGTGTGATAAGATAATTCGTAACGGGTAATAAGTAACAAAAGTAAACAAGGTGCAGCAAGGTGGCCCAATCCTTTTTGTAGCAAAGGACAAGCCTGGACAAACTCTTATATAAAGCAAAGCGCTCCCGAGGACACATGGGAATTATTGTCAAGTTAGTTTTCATCATGCTCATATGATTCGCGTTCGTTACTTTGATAATTTGATATGTGGGTGGACCGGTGCTTGGGTGCTGCCCTTCCTTGGACAAGCCTCCCGCTTATGATTAACCCCTCTCGCAAGCATCCGCAACTACGAAAGAAGAATTAAGATAAATCTAACCATAGCATGAAACATATGGATCCAAATCAGCCCCTTACGAAGCAACACATAAACCAGGGTTTAAGCTTCTATCACTCTAGCAACCCATCATCTACTTATTACTTCCCAATGCCTTCCCCTAGGCCCAAACAATGGTGAAGTGTCATGTAGTCGACGTTCACAAAACACCACTAGAGGAAAGACAACATACATCTCATCAAAATATCGAACGAATACCAAATTCACATGATTACTTATAACAAGACTTCTCTCGTGTCCTCAGGAACAAACGTAACTACTCACAAAGCATATTCATGTTCATAATCAGAGGAGTATTAATTATCATTAAGGATCTGAACAAATGATCTTCCACCGAATAAACCAACTAGCATCAACTACAAGGAGTAATCAACACTACTAGCAACCCACAGGTACCAATCTGAGGTTTTGTGAAAAAGATCGGGTAGAAGAGATGAACTAGGGTTTGAGAGGAGATGGTGCTGGTGAAGATGTTGATGGAGACTGACCCCCTCTCGATGAGAGGATCGATGGTGATGACGATGGCGATGATTTCCCCCTCCCGGAGGGATGTTTCCCTAACAGAACAGCTCCGCCGGAGCCCTAGATTGGTTCTTCCCAGGTTCCGCCTAGAGACGGCGGCGCTTCGTCCCGAAAGCTTCCTTGTTATTTTTTCCAGGTCAAAACACACCATATAGCAGAAGATGGACATCGGGGGCCTGCCAGGTGGCCCACAAGGACGGGGGGCGCGCCCAGGGGGTAGGGCGCGCCCTCCACCCTTGTGGATGGCAGGTGGCCCCCCTCTGGTACTTTCTTCGCCCAATATTTTTTATTAAATCCAAAATGACTCTCCATGAAGTCTCAGGACTTTTGGAGTTGTGCATAATAGGTCTCTAATATTTGCTCCTTTTCCAGCCCAGAATTCCAGCTGCCGGCATTCTCCCTCTTCTTGTAAACCTTGTAAAATAAGAGAGAAAAGGCATAAGTATTGTGCCATAATGTGTAATAACAGCCCATAATGCAATAAATATTGATATAAAAGCATGATGCAAAATGGACGTATCATATGCCCATATTGGTTCCTACATATTCCACGAATATCTTATCGGTCGAACCTCGATGTCAAGGATTCAACTAATCCCGTATGCAGTTCCCTTTGTCTATCGATATGTTACTTGTCCGAGATTCGATCGTTGGTATCTCCATACCTAGTTCAATCTCGTTACCGGCAAGTCTCTTTACTCGTTCCGTAATACAAGATCCCGTGGCTAACTCATTAGTCACATTGCTTGCAAGCTTCTTGTGATGTTGTATTACCGAGTGGGCCCTGAGATACCTCTCCGTCATACGGAGTGACAAATCCCAGTCTTGATCCGTGCCAACTCAACAGACACCCTCGGAGATACCTGTAGAGCTCCTTTATAGTCACCCAGTTACATTGCAATGTTTGGTACACACAAGGTACTCCTCCGGTGTCATTGAGTTGCATGATCTCATGGTCATAGGAACATATACTTGACATGCTGAAAACGATAGCAATAAACTTGACACGATCATATGCTACGTTCATAGTTTGGGTCTTGTCCATCACATCATTCTCCTAATGATGTGATCCCGTTATCAAATGACAACTCATGTCTATGACTAGGAAACCATAGCCATCTTTTGATCAACGATCTAGTCTAGTAGAGGCTCACTAGGGACACGTTGTTGTCTATGTATCCACACATGTATTTGAGTTTCCAATCAATACAATTAAAGCATGGATAATAAACGATTGTCATGAACAAGGAAATATGATAATAACCAATTTATTATTGCCTCTAGGGAAAATTTCCAACAACGTTGGGTTGCATACATGGAGACGGTGGCCAAATCACTAGACAAGGCTCTTGAGTTATTTGCTACGAAGAAGGTTGATTCTAGTTTGCATTTGGACTTGAACCGGAAGCCATCCTCGTTGGTTGCTAGTAGTCCCCCGCGCATGAACCAAGATGAAATGAGTGAACCACCTTTGACTCAACAAGTGTGGCCAACATTGAGCCCGATTTCAGGCAACCAAAATGAAAGTTTGCAAGATGTAAATGATGAGTATGCGGACGATGACAATGGAGTTGATCTCCATGACAACAATGCGGGTGATCTCGACAAATATCATGTGCAAGAGGCAATGGACCCTTCCATCCCTTATTCCTGTGGCTATGCATCGGAGTTGGATGACGAATGTCCCGATGAAGAAGTTGATGAGGAGGGGTTCATGGTGAAGGAGGCCAAAGCTTTTGAGAAGGTATTCGGGCGGGATCATCGGACACCATTGTTCAAGGATTTTAGTCTCGCGGATGAAGCCGTGGTAGATGGTGGCCAAGGTATATCTCTTGGAGTTAGGCCAAGTTCTCACCGGGATTTGGAAGACGGCAAGAACAGGATTTCTCCCGGGTCTAAGTTTGGAACCTTCTTGGAATTGAAGATGTGGCTCGAAGCTACTCGGTTACGCATTATCGTCCACACAAGGTGGTTCACTCGGACGTCAATGTGCGTTACATGGTTGCTTGTGAAGAGAAAAAATGTCCATGGATTGTGTGTGCAAGACTACTTGTGTTACACGGTTACAAGGTTCATTCTCTCTTACCCGTGTAGAACTTTGTCTGTGTCCTCCCACCCCGGCGGATGAGGCTGGAACAAGCCAAACTAGTGGAACACCCGATATGGCATGTGAAGCTCAACCGCCCAGTTGCATATGAGTGGGCACCGCATATGCCAAAGATGCCAAGCCCTCATGCACATCAGATTCAGCTCAAACTCTCGAGCGATACCTAATCTATCCCCGACGCCATACGGCTCCCATTCCACCTACAACATAACATACAACAAGGCAACATTGAAGTCGTGTTTTGATAAAAGCGTGAGAATGAGTGATGCAATGTCAAATAACCTGCTCAGCAGTAATCGTGTCCAACTGGCTCGTGTACTGCTTATACATGAGCAAGGCATCGTCCATCATCTCATTTAACACATCCCGCTTGTATGCCCAAGTGGGGAGCCGTAGTGGGTCGTGTTTGTCGTCCCGGTCCTCGTACTTCACCTGCTTCGGGCGTCCAACTGGCAAGCGCTCCCAGCTCCATATAGAAAGTACGATCATACAACCACCAATACATCCGTCGTCCCTTGAGATCCTACAAGACGCGTCGTCCAACTACACATAAAAGAAAACATGGTTGACTTAACAGGAAGATCGCATTGATAATGTAGCAATGAAGTGAAGACAAACAATTGCCTACCTGTCTATATAAGTAAGCCAGTGCCACTGAACCCCAACTCCATTTGCTATCAAAGATGGTCAACGCCTTCAGCCACATCCATGGAGCATTCCTGCCTGTGGTGTCAACAAACAGAGTCCTGGAGATAACGTACCACATGTACACATGAGCGTATGTCTGGACCACATCATTGCTAGCATCATCAGGGCATTGCCCAAAGTGCCATGCAATCCAGGTGAAAGGAGCACCGGCTGCGACTCTTTCCTTCTTCTTTTCTCCTTTCGGTACTGGAGGTTCTGGAGGAGACATACCGATAAGGGCCTCCATCTGCTGGCGCCACCCATCAGAATCAGTGCTCATACAGAGAGGATTCCCCTCAATAGGAAGACCGACGATCATAGCGATATCCTGGAGCGTCACGGTCATCTCCCCGGCCCGAAGATGGAAACCGTGTGTCTCCGTCCTCCACCGACCAACAAGCACGATGATTGCTGCAGCATTGAGTCTCGGCGTCGATCGGCTGACCAGCTGAATGAAAGGGAGGAGTCCTGTCTCCCTTATGTACGGTGTGTACCGCTCATCATAGTGCATGCCACCACTGGTGACCCCGTGAGACCGAATCTTCAGAGGTTCAAGCTCCTACAAACAAGCAAATTAGAATATTACATATGGGGCATGTGTGTTTGAAATAAACACAAAATTCATAATACAGGCCACTTTGATTATTACCCGCTGCTCCACTTACATAAAGTAGGCCCGGTGTCGAGTGTCATAATGATCATCGAGAAGCCAAACCATCCTACAAATTTCAAACAATAAACATACGTTAGCTAACTACCATACTTCATACGGAAAATTTCAACAATCGGTACAAACTAAAAGGAAAATTGAATACTAATGTAATATATACAATCAAAGCTTGCCAACACAAACATCTAGACAAATCTAGGATTCTTGTCAATACAAATCGACACCAGGCCGCAAATCTAGGATTTCATCTCACTAATCTAAAAAAACATCAACACAAACATCTAGACATGTATAGGGTTCATCTCAACAATCTAGGTTTTCAACATGGAAGCATATATTGTCAATACAAATCAGCTAAACTAGGGTTACAAAATGATTAAAAATCATCTACAAATCCTAAATCTCACAAATCTATTTCAAAATATACATGCAAGTTTCTAATCCAATCAAATAAGGGTTCTACAAATCTTCAAAATAAGTAACATTTTCTGGATAGAAAGAAGGGGATCGGAGGAGAATACCTTCTAGGATGGATTGGTGAAGAAATCCACAGACCAAATCGTCAGATCTGAAGAATTTGGGAGAGAGGATTGAGAGGGGGAGAGGAGGAAGCCGCTGCCGCTAAGTTTCTTTAACTGGAAGGAATGGGTGGGATGGGGGAGGGCTAGCGCGCGGTTGCCTCAAAGTCACAGTGCAGCACCTAAGAGCTAGGCGCTGCACTGCTCGGTGCGGGCCTCGGGGGTGCCACGCTGGCCAGACATGCAACGCCTGAGAGCTAGGCGCTGCACCGTGGAGGAAATATGCCCTAGAGGCAATAATAAAGTTGTTATTTTATATTTCCTTATTCATGATAAAGGTTTATTATTCTTGCTGGAATTGTATTGATCGGAAACTTAAATACATGTGTGAATACATAAACAAATATCGTGTCCCTAGTATGCCTCTACTAGACTAGCTCATTGGTCAAAGATGGTTAAGGTTTCCAAACCATAGACATGTGTTGTCATTTGATAACAGGATCACATCATTAGGAGAATGATATGATGGACAAGACCCTTCCGTTAGCTTAGCATAATGATCGTTCAGTTTTATTGCTATTGCTTTCTTCATGTCAAATACATATTCCTTCGACTATGAGATTATGCAACTCCCGGATACCGGAGGAATACCTTGTGTTCTATCAAACATCACAACGTAACTGGGTGATCATAAAGATGCTCTACAGGTATCTCCGAAGGTGTTTGTTGAGTTGGCATAGATCGAGATTAGGATTTGTCACTCCGAGTATCAGAGAGGTATCTCTGGGCCCTCTCGGTAATACACATCATAAGCTTGCAAGCAAAAGACTAAGGAGTTAGTCACGAGGTGATGTATTCAGGAACGAGTAAAGAGACTTTCCGGTAACGAGATTGAACTAGGCATGAAGATACCGACGATCGAATCTCGGGCAAGTAACATACCGATAGACAAAGGGAATTATGTATGTTGTCATAACGGTTCGACCGATAAAGATCTTCGTAGAATATGTAGGAGCCAATATGGGCATCCAGGTTCCGCTATTGGTTATTGACCGGAGAGGTGTCTCGGTCATGTCTACATAGTTCTCGAACCCGTAGGGTCCGCACGCTTAACGTTCGTTGACGATATAGTGTTATATGAGTTATATGATTTGGTGACCGAATGTTGTTCGGAGTCCCGAATGAGATCAAAGACATGACAAGGAGTCTCGAAATGGTCGAGTGGTAAATATTGATATATAGGACGATGGTATTCGGACACCGGGAGTGTTTCGGAGGGTACCGGGTACTTATCGGGTCACCGGAAAGGAGTTTCGGGCACCCCCGGCAAAGATATGGGCCTTATTGGCCAAGTGAGGAAACACACCAGCCCACAAGGAGCTGGTGCGCCCCTATAGAGGCCAGCCCTATAAGGAGGAGAAGGAAAGAGGGGAGGGAAAGGAAAGTGTGGAGTAGGACTCCCCCTTCCTTCCCTCTCCCCCCCCTCTTTCCTTCCCCCTTGTTTATATATGGCAGGGGTGCGCGGCTTGGGAGGGACCCCAAGTAGGATTCCTCCTACTTGGGTGCCTCCTTCGGCTGCTCCACCCTCCCTCCCACCTATATATATGTGGGAGGGGCGCGCCTAGCACATACCATACAACTGCCTAGCCGTGTGCGGCGCCCCCCTCCACCGTTTACACCCTCGGTCATATTTTCGTAGTGCTTAGGCGAAGCCCTGCAAGGATCACTTCACCATCACCGTCACCACGCCGTCGTGCTGACGGAACTCATCTACTACCTCGACATCTTGCTGGATCAAGAAGGCGAGGGACGTCACCGAGCTGAACGTGTGCAGAACGCGAAGGTGTCGTGCGTTCGGTACTTAATCGGTTGAAGCGCGAAGAAGTTCGACTACATCAACCGCGTTGAGAAATGCTTCCGCTTACGGTCTACGAGGGTACGTAGACACACTCTCCCCCTCGTTGCTATGCATCTCCATGGATAGATCTTTGCGTGTGCATAGATTTTTTTTTGTTTTCCATGCAATGTTTCCCAACAGTGGCACCATGAGCCAGGTCTATGCGTAGATGATATGCACGAGTAGAACACAAAGAGTTGTGGGCGGTGTTAGTCATACTGCTTACCACCAACGTCTTATTTTGATTCGGCGGTATTGTGGGATGAAGCGGCCCGGACCAACCTTACATGTCCACGCACATGAGACCGGTTCCACGGACTGACATGCAACTAGTTTTGCATAAAGGTGGCTGGCGGGTGTCTGTTTCTCCTACTTTAGTTCAATCGAATTTGACTACCGCCGGTCCTTGAAGAAGGTTAAAACAGCAAACTTGATGAATCACCGTTGTGGTTTTTGCCGTAGGTAAGAACGGTTCTTGCTAGAAGCCCATAGCAGCTGTCGTGGTTCTAAGTCTGACAGTAGAATGGGGGGTAGGTATGAGGAGGCAAGATCCTAGCTACGGTGAGGTTGTGCACGCAAGATTTACGAGTTCAGGCCCTTCTCGGAGGAAGTAACAGCCCTACGTCTCGGTGCCCGGAGGCTCGGTCGATTGACTTATGCGTGAAGTTACAGGGGGTGCGAACCCTTGTGCCTGAGGAGGGGGTGGCTTATATAGAGTGCGCCAGAACCCCAACCGTCCCACGTTACAAGGGTTTCAATGTCTGTAAAGACAGGACGTTACTGATAACGCCAGCAATAAAGGCAAATAAATGATCATTAAGACTACGGAGTGAACGCCTGACCCTTGCCATCCTGAGTGACCTTAGATCTTCTGTCTTCCGAGTGGTTTCTGGTGGGGTCGAGTGAGTACACCCCGGTCGAATGGAATTGGGTTGTCCGAGTGAACTGTTGGTCGAGTGGGTTGCACCCTGTGGCGATTTCAGTCGGTAGATGGTGCCATCCTTTGAATGTCATTTGCTTTAGGGCAGTGTCCTCGGTAAGGGTGTCTAGGTCGGGCCTATTACCCTACCCTAGGTACATGTCTTCATCATTAGCCCTTGAATGGATCTGGGTTCGAGTGGAGAAGGGGTTGAAGATGGTTCCGACCCGATTTTTATGCTTCAGAGGCATTCTAACCGGGCCGGTGATCTTTGTAAAAACTTCAACTTCATTTTCAGTCGCCTGGGTCCATTCAGAGGTCGTCGAGTGATTTTTTCTGATGAGCTCCAAATGTTGATATGGTATAAGATCCTTGGCGCGATTGGTCACGCTGCCGCTTTCCGGATCTCACGGGATTCGAAATTTGGAGAAGCGCGCGGGACGGAGAGGACCGCAGTAGACGGAGCGGATTAGGCAGGGACGCCTCGATTCTCGTGCCACCTTTTTCGCCACGTATCCAGCGCGCGACTGTTGCAGGATTTGACTGGATTGCCTGGGCCCACTAGTCAGCCACTCGGGAGCGGACCCATATAAGGCGTCGGGGTCGATGAGCCCGGTACTGTGCTCCCCATCTCCTTCCTCCTCTCCTATTTCACCACCGCATTCGCCGCCACCTTCGACGCCACCGCCCCGCCCGAGCGCAGCCTACCGCGATGGGGAAGGAGAAGACGGCGGCCTTGGAGCGTGCGAAGAAAGCGACGGCGGCAGCGAAGGGCAAGAAGACGAGTCGGGGAGGCTCGTCGTCGAGATCCGGCCTGCCGCCCGGCTGGATCCAGGGCGATTGGATTCACTCCATGATTCAGCAAGAAGACATGGAGGATCTGGTCGAGGGAGGCTTGATCGACCATGGGTCTTGGAGGCTACCAGGTGACGAGACCGAGCCGCAACCGCAGGAGGGTGAGTGCGTCCTCCTCGCGACTCACGTCGACCGTGGTTTTTCTCTGCCCCCTCATCCTTTTTTCCGAGGTTTTCTGAACTTTTTCGGAGCCCAACTTCATCACTTTTCTCCAAACACCATCACATACCTAGCTGCGTTTGTCTCCATGTGTGAGAATTTCTTGGGTTGTCGACCGCATTGGGGTCTCTTCAAACACATCTTCACCTGCCGCTCACAGTCTGTGAAAAAGGCCAATCCGAGTGATGAGAGGACACACGTGATTCAGATGTGCGGAGGTCTAGGGATCCAGATGAGAGGCAAAAGCACATTTCCACCTATGACTCTTCTCGATTCGGTCAGAGGGTGGCAGTCGACCTGGTTTTATTGTAAGGACAAACCAACTCCTGGTCAGTCGACTGGCCGTCCTCCCTTTACCATGGGGCGAATTGAAAAGTCCTCTTCCTTGAAAGTGACTCCAGAAGAAAAGGTGGAGGTGAACATGTTGGTCAACCGCGTAATCCAACTTGTCCGCGATGGCGTGACTGGCATGGATTTGTTAGAGGTGTTCTCTCTCTCGCCGCATCCAGCCGCTCCAGGCCCGCGATCATCCTATGTGGATGTATTCGGGCGCCGATGATTCTGCTCGGATCCACCCGGAGGAAGTTGCCGTGGAGACGGTGGCGCGGTGGCTGCAGAGCATTACCGGAAACAGAGACAACCCCAGGGGGTCTAGGAGAATTCTGCCACTCGGCGCTGATAACGAACCAGACAAGGTCAGACCTTCGATGTCGAGTGACTTTTACTCTAATTTGTAAACTGTCTTTGGAACCGACTGATGCTTGTTTGATTCTTTGCTTCACAGATATATACTGAGATGTACTCGATGCCCAACGGGGAGCAGATCCAGGAAGGAGAAGAGAGCGGAGGTGACAGCGGCGACTGGAACTCCGATGGGGAGAGTGATGAAGAGCAGGAAAACTCGAGCAGTGAGGAGGAGGTCGATTCTCCACCTCGCACGGAAAAGCGTTCCAACCACAAGCACGACCCAGCAAGTATCCGGGGCAAGATGGTAGCACCGACTGGACAGACTTCGAAGCGCACTCGGACATCTTCTCTGGTGCCGACTGAGAAGGCTCCGAAGCAGCTCAAGACCGCGCCGTCCAAGCCACGGAAGGCTTTGCCCAAGATCAAGGTTGATGTTCCCGTCGCCTCTGCGTAAGCGTTTCGTTTTCACCCTTTGTTTGAAGAATCTTATATCAGTTGCCGACCCATCCACTTGCTTGACCGAGTGAACCTTGAGATTTGTAGTGCTGCTACCTCCGGGACTTCTGCTTACCAAGATGATGGTGACGAGGAGATGGAGGACGCGGTCACCTCCAAAGCGAGTACGACCCCTGTTATCTTCATCTTTTCTTTGCTAGCCAATTCTACAGTCGACTGAACTCTTGTGGTCGATTCTTTTGCAGCTCCGCGAGATGTTATTGAACTTCAAGACGATGATGAAAATGAGCCACAAGAACTCGTGGGTAGGAGGAGCAGGGCCTCAGTCAAGAAGGTGCCAGCTAGCAAGACGTCCCAGTCGACGCCGGCGACGGAACCAGCTATCCAGCAATCCGGGGACTTCAACTGTGCCTCCGTTACTTTTGCGATTCCCTTGTCAAGTGCTCGTCCTTCGTCGTCGACTGTGCGGGCCCTTCCTCTGTCTGTCCAACTTCATGCCTCAAGCTCTCATGCTACTGCAACTGATACACCGACTGCACCTCCCACCGCCCATCAAGTCCCAGAAGACCAAGTGAGTGCTGCCCAGGAGGCTATACGCCAGGCTGGCGTTATGATGGAGCAAATGAAGGTGGTGCGCGAGGCTAGTCAAGCTGCCTATGATGCCAGCTCAGCACTTCAAGCCAATGTCCAGGTTAGCTTACTTCCGACTGAACTCCATCTTGACGCTTGTTCTGTTGGGATATGATATTTAGGAACTGCTGCTTTATCTGCAAGACGTCCGTAGATGAGCGTTTTGGAACCTTTAATTGCACACCCATTGTCAGTCTGTACACCCACTGGGTGTTTTAATTTCTGTTGAGTAGTTTTTCCACTTGAGTCGACTAGGTTGTGCTGATCGAATCCCTGAACCAGTGGGGGCACGCTGAGTGCACCCATTGGGTGTAGTCCCCGAGACCGCCGTCGAATGTTTGATTCGGCAGGGGTCTTTTAAGAGATCTTTTCCACTCGGGCTGGGCAGATCATGCCGAGTGGAACCTTTACCAGAGGGGGCACACTGAGTGCACCCACTGGGTGTAGTCCCCGAGACCGTAGTCGACTGCGGGCAGTCGGCTATGGTCTGAGTTTTTTTTTTGACTAGACGGACCAAGTCGAATGAAAGAGTCAGACCAGTGGGGGCACGCTGAGTGCACCCACTGGGTGTAGTCCCCGAGACTATTGGCGAATGTTTGATTCGGCAATAGTCTTTGTGTCTGCCGACTGGCTATCTTCTGAACGCAGAAATCTTGTGATCTTGGAGCCCGGTTTGCTGACTTGGAGAAGAAGCAAACTCAGCTCAATCTTGACCTGGAGTTGGCTCGAAACAACTTGCAGAAGGCTAAGGATGACGCTGCTGGTAAGGAAAGTTTGTCGACCGGTTCTCTTGCCACCTTTTCTCCTCCTTTTTCTGATTCGAATGTTGTTCTTTCTAGAAACAATGAGACAAGCTTTGGAGAAGAAGGACCTTGACCTTGCGGTTGCGAAGAAAACTGCCGAAGACAAACTGGCGCTTGCTGACCAAAAGATGGCTTCAGTCGGACAGCTGGAGGGAGAGAATGCCAAGCTGAAGGCTGCTCTTGACGAAGCCAACAAAGAAGTGACTCGTCTGAAGAAGGACAAGCGAACCCTGACCGACAAAGTAGAAGACATCACCCGCAGGAGGAACGAGCTGGAGAACTACCTGGGAGGACTCACCAAAAAATTATTCCTTATGCTTGAAGGTACTTTTCTCTGTGCGATTGGTTTGCTTTCGTCGACTCACCATACCGCTGTCGACTCATTATTTTTCTGCGAGTGCAGAATTTTGTCAAGACTTCAAGGAAGAAACTGGGCGAGTCGAGACGAACTTGGACCCTATCAACTCCCCTGTCAAAGATGAAGCAGCCATGAATGTGCTCCGACTGGAGTCTCACCTCGCCAGTGCCTTGGAATATCTTGCTCGACTCAAGGTCGCAGTTTCGCGGATCGACACGGCGCTCTGGCCAGGGGACACGCTCCGAAACGACCTCGAGTCTCTGATGACTCGACTTAACGAGATTCCTGGTCGAGTGCAGGAGTGGAAGAAGTCCGCTGCTCGATGCGGTGCTGACGTAGCTTTATCCCTGGTTCGCGTCCACTGCAGGGAAGCCAGAGAAGAGAAGCTAGCGGCAATCAAGGTCGCCAACACCAAGAAACTCGACTTCCAGTCTTTCATGGAGACCTTCATTGCTGCTGCTACTCGAATCACAGACGGAATTGACCTGGACGAGTTTGTCGAGCTTGCCAGCCCCTCTGCGGAGTGAATGAAACTTTTATGATCTGATTCAATTTGCCTCGGTATGCCGAGTGATTCTGTAACCGTAAAACTCCCTTCGGGCCTGATGCCCGAGTACTTTGAGCTCCTTCGTCCGAACTTTTATGATCCGGTTCAATTTGCCTCGGTATGCCGAGTGATTTTGTAACCGTAAAACTTCCTCGGGCCTGATGCCCGAGTACTTTTAAGCTCCTTCGTCCGGACTTTGTTTGCCCTTAAATATGCTTGTTTTTATTTCCGAGTGGAACTTGTATCTTCACTCAGAACAGACGCAGTTCTGAGGATAGGGTCACGGACGACCTGCACCTCATCATCCTTGCAGATCAGGATGGAGCATGTTTTATACTTAGGCGAGTACAGGACTGCAGCTAAGCCTCCGAGTGAGAGGGTTGCTCATCACTCGATAGGATTTTTTAAACTTAGGCGAGTACAGGACTGCAGCTAAGCCCCCGAGTGAGAGGGTTGCTCATCACTCGGTAGGATTTTTTAAACTTAGGCGAGTACAGGACTGCAGCTAAGCCCCCGAGTGAGAGGGTTGCTCATCACTCGGTAGGATTTTTTAAGAAACTTAGGCGAGTACAGGACTCAGCTAAGCCTACGAGTAGAGGGTTCCTCATCACTCGGTAGGATTTTTTTTAAACTTAGGCGAGTACAGGACTGCAGCTAAGCCCCCGAGGTGAGAGGTTGCTCATCACTCGGTAGGATTTTACAAACTTAGGCAGTACAGGACTGCAGCTAAGCCCCCGAGTGAGAGGGTTGCTCATCACTCGTAGAGTTTCTTAAACTTAGGCGAGTACAGGACTGCAGCTAAGCCTGAGTGAGAGGGTTGCTCATCACTCGGTAGGATTTTTTAAACTTAGCGAGTACAGGACTGCAGCTAAGCCCCCGAGTGAGAGGTTGCTCATCACTCGGTAGGATTTTTTAAACTTAGAGTACAGGACTGCAGCTAAGCCTCCGAGTGAGAGGGTTGCTCATCACTCGGTAGGATTTTTTTTAAACTTAGGCGAGTACAGGACTGCAGCTACCCCCCCGAGTGAGAGGGTTGCTCATCACTCGGTGGAATTTTACAAACTTAGGCGAGTACAGGACTGCAGCTAAGCCTCCGAGTGAGAGGGTTGCTCATCACTCGGTAGGATTTTCTTTAAACTTAGGCGAGTACAGAACTGCAGCTAAGCCCCCGAGTGAGAGGGTTGCTCATCACTCGGTAGGATTTTTTAAACTTAGGCGAGTACAGGACTGCAGCTAAGCCCCCGAGTGAGAGGGTTGCTCATCACTCGGTAGGATTTTCTTTAAACTTAGGCGAGTACAGGACTGCAGCTAAGCCTCCGAGTGAGAGGGTTGCTCATCACTCGGTAGGATTTTTTGAACTTAGGCGAATCGGATTCGCGGCTAAGCCACCCAATGGGGGATTTTGGACACATGTGTTAGTAACAACAATCATTTAGGAGACTGTAAAACCATGTCTTTGATAAACGAACTGAAAGGTACTCTTTATTACATCTCATTAGTCTGAACACTTAAGTATAAAAATGGCGGAGTAGCTCTGCATTCCAAGCGCGTGGCTCATCTTTATTATGCTCCACATTGTAGAGGTGATACGCTCCGTTGTGGAGCACCTTGGTTGACGATGAAGGGACCTTCCCAAGCGGGGGCAAGTTTGTGAGGCCATTGCTGGTCCACTCGGAGCACAAGGTCCCCTTCCTGAAATGCTCGACCCTTCACATTTCTGGCATATAATCGACGAAGGTCTTGCTGATAAATGGTCGATCGGATCAAGGCCATCTCTCTTTCTTCTTCCAGAAGATCAACAGCATCTTCTCAAGCTCATTTTGCTTCGGCTTCTGAGAAGAGTTCTACTCGGGGTGCATTATGAAGCAAGTCACTCGGCAGCACAGCTTCAGCCCCATAGACCATGAAGAAGGGGGTTCGACCAGTCGACCGATTTGGTGTTGTTCTTAATCCCCAAAGGACTGACGGTAGCTCATCTACCCAAGCGCCGGCCGCATGCTTGAGGTCGCGCATCAATCGAGGTTTCAACCCTTTGAGAATCAAACCATTCGCTCTTTCTGCCTGTCCATTCGACTGAGGGTGGGCTACTGAAGCATAGTCGACCCGAGTACCTTGGGACGCACAGAAAGCTCGGAACTCATCAGAATCAAAGTTCGACCCATTATCCGTGATGATGCTGTGTGGGACTCCATATCTAAATGTTAACCCTCTGATGAAGCTGACCGCATTACTTGCATCCAGGTTTTTGACAGGTTTAGCTTCGATCCACTTGGTGAACTCGTCGACTGCTACAAGCACATGGGTGAAGCCACTCCTGCCAGTCTTCAGAGGTCCCACCATATCCAAACCCCAAACAGCGAAAGGCCAGACAAGTGGAATGGTCTTCAGGGCTGAAGCGTGTTTGTGGGACATGTTGGAGTAGAACTGGCAGCCCTCACATTTGTCAATTATCTCCTTTGCCATCTCATTTGCCCGCGGCCAATAAAACCCTGCTCGATACGCTTTGGCCACGATGGCCCGAGAAGACGCATGGTGACCACAGGTTCCCGAGTGAATATCATCGAGGATCATTCGGCCTTCTTCCGGAGTGATGCATTTCTGAACGACCCCCGTGACACTTTCTCTATAGAGTTGCTCCCCCATTACTGTGAAGGCTTTGGATCGACGGACAATCTGGCGAGCCTCTTCTTCATCCTCTGGAAGCTCTTTCCTGAGAATATATGCAATGTACGGCACTGTCCAATCTGGAATAACAATCAAAACTTCCATGATCAAGTCGACCACAGCTGGGATTTCAACTTCAGTCGGATCAGTGGAACTTTTAGGCTGTGGGGGCTCTTCTGTGAAGGGATCTTCTTGAACTGATGGTGTGTGAATATGCTCCAAAAACACATTGCTGGGAATAGGCTCCCGCTTGGATCCTATCTTTGCCAAGTCATCAGCTGCTTGATTCTTCAGTCGGGGTATATGGTGGAGCTCTAGCTCTTCAAACTTCTTTTCTAACTTCCTCACCGCATTGCAATAACCAGTCATAGCTTGGCTCCTGACGTCCCACTCCTTCATCACTTGATTAACCACTAAATCTGAGTCACCGTAAACCATTAGGCGGCGGACGCCGAGTGAAATGGCCATACGCAATCCATACAAGAGTGCCTCATATTCAGCTTCATTGTTGGAGGAATCAAAGTGAATCTGGAGAACATATCTGAGGTTGTCGCCCCGTGGAGATACCAGGACCACTCCAGCGCCTGAACCATTCAACATCTTGGACCCGTCGAAGAACATAGTCCAATGTTCCGACTGTATCTGGGTCGGTAACTACTGTTCAATCCACTCGACGAGGAAATCTGCTATCGCTTGAGACTTGATTGCTTTCTTTGCCTCGAACTTGATATCCAGCAGAAGGAGTTCAATCGCCCACTTTGCCACTTGGCCAGTTGCATCTCTGTTGTTTAGAATTTCTGACAACGGAGCGTCACTGATGACTGTAATCGAATGATCTGAGAAGTAATGTGCAACCTTCTTCGTGGTCAAGTAGATTCCATAGACAAGCTTCTGATAATGTGGATATCTCTCCTTGGATGGAGTTAAGACTTCAGAAATATAGTATACTGGGCATTGAACCTTGTAAGTTTTGCCTTCTTCTTCCCGCTCGACCATGAGTACTGTACTGACAACCTGTCCAGTGGCTGCTATATAAAGCAGTAAAGGCTCTTTGCTGATTGAAGCAGCAAGCACCGGCTGGGTGGAAAGCAGGGCTTTGAGCTCTGCAAACGCTGTGTCAGCTTCAGGAGTCCACTCGAACTTATTAGATTTCTTCATCAGTCGGTAAAGAGGCAATGCCTTTTCACCGAGGCGAGAGATGAATCGACTCAAAGCTGCCAAACAACCAGTAAGCTTCTGAACGTCGTGTACACGCACAGGGTGTTTCATTCGGAGGATTGCACCAACTTTTTCTGGGTTTGCATCGATCCCACGTTCGGAAATGAGGAAACCGAGTAACTTTCCACCTGGAACTCCAAATGTACACTTCGACGGATTAAGCTTGATATCATATCTTCTCAAATTGGCAAAGGTTTCAGCAAGGTCAGTCAGCAGGTCGGAACCTTTGCGCGACTTAACTACGATGTCATCCATGTATGCTTCCACATTCCGACTGATTTGAGTTAGCAGGCACTTCTGTATCATGCGCATGAATGTGTCACCAGCATTCTTGAGACCAAAGGGCATGGTGACATAGCAAAAGCACCCGAATGGGGTGATAAAAGCTGTTTTAATTTCATCAGGTCCATATAGTCGGATCTGATGGTACCCGGAATATGCATCCAGGAAGGACAATCGCTCACATCCCGCAGTCGAGTCGACTATCTGATCGATGCGGGGGAGAGGAAAATGATCTTTCGGGCAGGCCCGATTGATATGCTTGAAATCAATGCACATACGGAGTGAATCGTCCTTCTTGGGAACCATGACAACATTGGCGAGCCACTCGGAGTGGTAAATCTCGCGGATGAACTCAGCTGCCAAAAGCCGAGCCACCTCCTCGCCGATTGCCTTTCTCTTCTCCACAGCGGACCGACGGAGGTGCTCTTTCATGGGTTTTGCCTTTGGATCGACTCGCAAACGGTGCTCAGCCAGCCCCCTGGGTACACCCGGCATGTCAGATGGCTTCCATGCGAAGATGTCCCAGTTCTCACGGAGGAACTGGATGAGCGCTTCTTCCTATTTGCTGTCGAGTGTTGTTGAGATACGAGTCGGTGCAGCACTGGGATCGGTCGGGTGAATGTGAACAGGCTTTGTTTCACCGGACGACTGAAATGCAGACTCAGAAGCAGGCTTCTTAGTGCGCAACAAATCATTCGGATCTGCAGTCTTCTTATACTCTTCCATTTCAATCGCTGCCATCTGTTCATCAGCAATCTTAGAGCCCTTCTGGAGGCACTCTTCTGCTCGTTGCCTATTGCCAGTGACCGTGATCACGCCCTTGGGGCCAGGCATCTTCAGCTTGAGGTACACGTAACACGGTCGAGCCATGAAACGGGCATATGCAGTTCTACCCAGAATAGCATGATAGGCACTGTGAAAATCCACAACTTCAAATGTCAGCTTCTCCTTGCGGTAATTCTTTGAGTCGCCGAAAACCACGTCAAGAGTGATCTGTCCGAGTGAATCAGCTTTCTTCCCTGGAATGACACCATGGAACCGCATGTTGCTCTCACTGAGCCTGGACATCGGAATGCCCATCCCACGAAGAGTCTCTGCATACAAAATGTTCAAGCCGCTGCCACCATCCATCAAGACTTTGGTCAGTCGGGTGCCCCCAACGACCGGGTCGACCACCAACGCTTGCCTCCCGGGGGTGGCGACGTGCGGTGGGTGGTCAGATTGGTCGAATGTGATGGGAGTCTTTGACCATTTCAAGTATGTCGTCGTTGCCGGAGCAACCATGTTTACCTCTCTGTTGATGACTTTCAGTCGACTTTTACTCTCAATGTCAGCAAAAATCATCAAAGTGGAATTGACGTTAGGGAAACCGTCATCATCTTCTTCCTGATCACCATCCTTGTCAGACTCTTTTTCCTTTTCATTGGGATGTTTCTCTCGGAACTGCTGGATAAGGAGCCGACACTGTCGAGTGGTGTGTTTGGGATAAATCAGATTTCCCTCTTCATCCTTCTTGGTGTGAATGTGACATGGCAAGTCCAACACATCGTTCCCAGCCTGATCTTTCACCTTCTTGGGGATCCAGGGTCCCTTGGGCTTTCCTTTGAATTTTCCTTGAGTTACAACTGCAGCTTCACCTGGACCTGCTGGCTCGGCTTTGCGTTTCTGCTTCCGACCCAGTCCGGTGTGTTGGGCGACTGGCTTGCCCTTCCCACTGCGGAGTCGGTCCTCTTCTTCACCATTAGCATACCGGGTGGCTATTTCCATCATTCGGGTCAGAGACATATCTCCTGTCCGACCGAATTTCAAGTTAAGCTCCCGATACCGAACGCCTTCCTTGAAGGCACAAACTGCTTGGTGTTGGGATACATTCTCTACCGTGTGGTGTAGTGTGGTCCATCTTTGGATGTAATCCCTCAGAGTTTCATTCGGCTTCTAAACACAATGCTGCAATTCTGTCAACCCCGCAGGTCGTTTGCATGTGCCCTCAAATGTCCTGACAAACACTCGGGCTAACTCCTCCCAGCTGAATATACTGCCTGGAGCCAACTGATTCAGCCATGCTCTGGCCGACCCTTCCAGCATGAGAGGAAGGTGTTTCATAGCTACTTCATCATTTCCACCATCGATCTGGACAGCCACTCGGTAATCTTCCAGCCAAGTATCAGGCTTCGACTCACCGGTGAACTTACTGACCCCAGTCGCCAACCTGAAGTTGGGGGGGATCTCAGCGGCTCTGATAGATCTACTAAAACACTCGGGACCCGAAACATGAATCCTGCTTCCACTCGGGCGATCTCTGCCTTGCCCCTCTCTGTGTGCTCGGTTCCTGTCGACCAAACCTTGCACCAAAATTGACCTCGCATCAAACCCTGGCTCCCTTGGGTCGACCGGCGTCCGCCGCCCTCCGCTGTACGGGCGCCTGTCATCATAGTGCCGGGGCACATATGATCCGCTTCTCGGAGGGGGTGTAGGCGCTCGACGGCGGTCATCGCGGCCGAGTCGATGATCGTACTGCTCGTGGATCCGACCCAAATGCTGATCCTGGCGATGCACCCGCCCTTCACGCCGCGGAGGCGATCTCGGGCTGTGAGCCTACTGAACTGTGTCAGCCACCACAGATCTGCTATGGATTCTGTCATGCGACTGTGATACTGCAGTGTTTTGGTCTCCGGCCGCCCGGAGCAGAGCCCGAATCTGCATCAAACCTCGCCCAGCTTCTGACTGGGATGGCTGGATGGATTCTGCTATACGAGCTGCAGCTGCAAGGTTCTGAATCGGAGTGCGGTATACCTGAGGTTCAGGAGGGAATAATTGCCTCCATCGACTGGACTCAGGAATCCGCTGCCGAGCACGTTCGTCGAGTGCATGCTGAAGATTTTCCAGTCGAGTGCGTTCAGCCAAAGTGGCCAAGTGCGCGGCCTCCAAGGCCCGAGCTTCAGAGGTCTCTCCGATGATGGGCGTGTGGAGTGCTCCCTCGTTGCGGCGGTGAAGTTCCTCCCTCCGCTGTGAAGAGAGGGTTTCGGGGTGGTATTCCTCGTGAACATGCGACGGATCGCCACCGCCGTCGCCGCCTCCGTTGCGACGCATGCCAGGCGGGCTACGCGGCGTGTCGACCATCAGGAGCTCCGCCGCAGGATCGCTGCTGTCGCACTCGGACAGAGTCTCGATGGAGCCAGTAGACAGATCGAACAGGCCATAGAGAGATTCATCGGGCTCGATTGCCGTGACTTGAGGAGTGGCCGATTGACGTGCCACTGCATGCTTCACCCACCGCTGAAGTCGCGATCGACCAGATCGCTTGCGACGGCGAACAGCGGGGGACGAAGACGCCGTAGGAAACGACCGATATTGGGTCGACGGCTGCCGCAGAAGGACGCCGGGGACACATGCGCGAAAGTGTGTCGCCCCGCGGACGGGGAACGTCTCGACGTCGACGGGGGCCTCCTGGAGCCAGGCGGAGTCGTCGGCGATGAAGACGAGTGCACCGAGACGGATCTCGTGGCCCTCAGCCAAACCTCCACCCGAAACCATGATGATGGGAATCGGAAAAAATCGCAACCTCACCGGAAAGTTGCTAAGACACCTGCCCCACGGTGGGCGCCAACTGTCGTGGTTCTAAGTCTGACAGTAGAATGGGGGGTAGGTATGAGGAGGCAAGATCCTAGCTACGGTGAGGTTGTGCATGCAAGATTTACGAGTTCAGGCCCTTCTCGGAGGAAGTAACAGCCCTACGTCTCGGTGCCCGGAGGCTCGGTCGATTGACTTATGCGTGAAGTTACAGGGGGTGCGAACCCTTGTGCCTGAGGAGGGGGGTGGCTTATATAGAGTGCGCCAGAACCCCAACCGTCCCACGTTACAAGGGTTTCAATGTCTGTAAAGACAGGACGTTACTGATAACGCCAGCAATAAAGGCAAATAAATGATCATTAAGACTACGGAGTGAACGCCTGACCCTTGCCATCCTGAGTGACCTTAGATCTTCTGTCTTCCGAGTGGTTTTCGGTGGGGTCGAGTGAGTACACCGCGGTCGAATGGAATTGGGTTGTTCGAGTGAACTGTTGGTCGAGTGGGTTGTGCCCTGTGGCGATTTCAGTCGGTAGATGGTGCCATCCTTTGAATGTCATTTGCTTTAGGGCAGTGTCCTCGGTAAGGGTGTCTAGGTCGGGCCTATTACCCTACCCTAGGTACATGTCTTCATCAGCAGCCACGTAAAACTTGCAACAACAAAGTAGAGGACGTCTAACTTGTTTTTGCAGGGTATGTTGTGATGTGATATGGTCAAGACATGATGTGATATACATTATTGTATGAGATGATCATGTTTTGTAAGTTATCGGCAACCGGCAGGAGCCTTATGGTTGTCTCTTTATTGTATGAAATGCAAACGCCATGTAATTGCTTTACTTTATCACTATGCGTTAGCGATAGTTGTAGAAGCAATAGTTGGCGAGACGACCACGATGCAATGATGGAGATCAGGGTGTCGATCCGGTGACGATGGAGATCATGACGATGCTTTGGAGATGGAGATCAAAAGCACAAGATGATGATGGCCATATCATGTCACATATTTTTATTGCATGTGATGTTTATCTTTTATGCATCTTATTTTGCTTAGTACGGCGGTAGCATTATAAGATTATCCCTTAATTAAATTTCAAGGTAAAAGTGTTCTCCCTGAGTATGCACCGTTGCTACAGTTCGTCGTGTTGAGACACCACGTGATGATCGGGTGTCATAGACTCTACGTTCACATACAACGGGTGCAAGACAGTTTTGCACATGCGGAATACTTGGATTAAACTTGACAAGCCTAGCATGTACAGACATGGCCTCGGAACATTGGAGACCGAAAGGTCGAACGTGAATCATATAGTAGATATGATCAACATAGAGATGTTCACCATTGATGACTACCCCATCTCACGTGATGATCGGACATGGGTTAGTTGATTTGGATCACGTATCACTTAGATGACTTGAGGGATGTCTATTTAAGTGGGAGTTTTTAAGTAATTTGATTAACTGATCTTAATTTATCATGAACTTAGTCCTGATAGTATTTGCATATTTATGTTGTAGATCAATAGCTCGCGATATAGCTCCTATATTTTTTTTGATATGTTCCTAGAGAAAACTAAGTTGAAAGATGACAGTAGCAATGATGCGGACTGGGTCCATGATCTGAGGATTATCCTCATTGCTGCACAGAAGAATTATGTCCTTGATGCACCGCTAGGTGAAAAAACTGTTGCAGGAGCAGATGCAGACATTATGAATGTTTTGCAAGCTCGATATGATGACTACTTGATAGTTTAGTGCGCCATGCTTTATGGCTTAGAACCGGGACTTAAAAAATGTTTTGAACGCCACGGAGCATATGAGATGTTCCAAGAGCTGAAATTGGTATTTCAGGCTCATGCCCGTGTCGAGAGGTATGAGACCTCTGACAAGTACTTTGCCTACAAGATGGAGGAGAATAGCTCAGCCAGTGAGCATATGCTCAGAATGTCTGGGTACTACAATTGCTTGAATCAAGTGGGAGTTAATCTTCCAGATAAGATAGTGATTAACAGAGTTCTCTAGTCACTATCACCAAGTTACTAGAACTTCGTGATGAACTATAATATGCAAGGGATGACGAAAACGATTCCCAAGCTCTTCGCAATGTGAAATCGGCAAAGGTAGAAATCAAGAAAGAACATCAAGTGTTGATGGTTAATAAGACCACTAGTTTCAAGAAAAAGGGCAAAGAAAAGAAAGGGAACTTCAAGAAGAATGGCAAGCAAGTTGCCACTCCCGTGAAGAAGCCCAAAGCTGGACCTAAGCCTGAAACTGAGTGCCTCTACTGCAAAGGGAATGGTCACTACAAGCGGAACTACCCCAAATACTTGGCGGATAAGAAGGATGGCAAAGTGAACAAAGGTATATTTGATATACATGTTATTGATGTGTACTTTACTAGTGTTCATAGTAACCCCTAGGTATTTGATACCGATTCAGTTGCTAAGATTAGTAACTCAAAACAGGAGTTGCAGAATGAACAGAGACTAGTTAAGGGCGAGGTGACGATGTGTGTTGGAAGTGATTCCAAGGTTGATACGATCACCATCGCACACTCCCTCTACCTTCAGGATTAGTGTTGAACCTAAATAAATGTTAGTTGGTGTTTGCATTGAGCATGAATATGATTAGATCATGTTTATTGCAATACGGTTATTCATTTAAATCAGAGAATAATTGCTGTTTTGTTTACATGAATAAAACCTTCTATGGTCATACACCCGATGTAAATGGTTTATTGAATCTCGATCGTAGTGATACACATATTCATAATATTGATGCCAAAAGATGCAAAGTTGATAATGATAGTGCAACATACTTGTGGCACTGCCGTTTAGGTCATATTGGTGTAAAGCGCATGAAGAAACTCCATGCTGATGGACTTTTGGAAACACTTGATTATGAATCATTTGATACTTGCGAACCATGCCTCATGGGCAAGATGACTAAAACTCCGTTCTCCGGAACAATGGAGCGAGCTAATGACTTATTGGAAATAATACATACCGATGTATGCGGTCCGATGAGTGTTGAGGCACGTGGCGGGTATCATTATTTTCTGACCTTCACAGATGATTTAAGTAGATATGGGTATATTTACTTAATGAAACACAAGTCTGAAACATTTGAAAAGTTCAAAGAATTT
Organism: Thinopyrum elongatum; assembly: GCA_011799875.1. Taxonomy (NCBI): domain Eukaryota; kingdom Viridiplantae; phylum Streptophyta; class Magnoliopsida; order Poales; family Poaceae; genus Thinopyrum; species Thinopyrum elongatum. Next base: position 582,686,049 of record CM022303.1, read on the forward strand.
CAGAGTGAAGTGGAGAATCATCGTAACAAGAACATAAAGTTTCTACGATCCGATTGCGGAGGCGAATATTTGAGTTACGAGTTTGGCCTTCATTTAAAACAATGTGGAATTGTTTCACAACTCACGCCACCTGGAACACCACAGCGTAATGGTGTGTCCGAACGTCATAACCGCACTTTATTAGATATGGTGCGATCTATGATGTCTCTTACTGATTTACCACTATCGTTTTGGGGATATGCATTAGAGACAGCTGCATTCACGTTAAATAGGGCACCGTCTAAATCCGTTGAGACGACACTGTATGAACTGTGGTTTGGCAAGAAACCTAAGCTGTCGTTTCTTAAAGTTTGGGGTTGTGACACTTATGTCAAAAGGCTTCAGCCTGATAAGCTTGAACCCAAATCGAAGAAGTGTGTCTTCATAGGATACCCTAAGGAAACAATTGGGTACACCTTCTACCACAAATCCGAAGGCAAGATCTTTGTTGCCAAGAATGGAACCTTTCTAGAGAATGAGTTTCTCTCGAAAGAAGTGAGTGGGAGGAAAGTAGAACTTGATGAGGTAATCATACCTTCTCTCGAATTGGAAAGTAGCACATTAGAGAAATCCGTTCCCGTGATGCCTACACCAATCAGTGAGGAAGCAAATGATAATGATCATGAAACTTCAGATCAAGTTACTACAGAACCTCGTAGGTCAACCAGAGCACGATCCGCACTAGAGTGGTACGGTAATCCTGTTCTGGAAGTCATGTTACTAGACCAAGGCGAACCTACGAACTATGAAGAAGCTATGATGAGCCCAGATTCCGACAAATGGCTTGAGGCCATGAAATCTGAGATAGGATCCATGCATGAGAACAAAGTGTGGACTTTGGTGGACTTGCCCGATGATCGGCAGGCCATTGAAAATAAATGGATTTTCAAGAGGAAGACGGACGCTGATGGTAATGCTACCGTCTAAAAAGCTCGACTTGTCGCAAAAGGTTTTCGACAAGTTCAAGGGGTTGACTACGATGAGACTTTCTCACCCGTAGCGATGCTTAAGTCTGCCCGAATCATGTTAGCAATTGCCACATTTTATGATTATGAAATCTGGCAAATGGACGTCAAAACTGCATTCCTTAATGGATTTCTGAAAGAAGAGTTGTATATGATGCAACCAGAAGGTTTTGTCGATCCTAAAGGTGCTAACAAAATGTGCAAGCTCCAGCGATCCATCTATGGACTGGTGCAAGCATCTCGGAGTTGGAATATACGCTTTGATGAGGTGATCAAAGCATATGGTTTTATACAGACTTACCGTGAAGCTTGTATTTACAAGAAAGTGAGTGGGAGCTCTGTAGCATTTCTGATATTATATGTGGATGGCATATTGTTGATTGGAAATGATATAGAATTTCTGGATAGCATAAAAGAATACTTGAATAAGAATTTTTAATGAAAGACCTCGGTGAAGCTACTTACGTATTGTGCATCAAGATCTATAGGGATAAATCAAGACGCTTAATAGGACTTACAAAAAGCACATACCTTGGCAAAGTTTTGAAGAACTTCAAAATGAGTCAGTCAAAGAAAGGGTTTTACCTATGTTGCAAGGTGTGAAATTGAGTAAGACTCAAAACCCGACCACGGTAGAAGATAGAGAGAGAATGAAAGTCATTCCCTATGCCTCAGCCATAGGATCTATAAAGTATGCCATGCTGTGTACCAAACCTGTTGTGTACCTTGCCATGAGTTTGGCAAGCGGGTACAATAGTGATCTAGGAGTAGATCACTGGACAGCGGTCAAAATTATCCTTAGTTACTTAAGAGGACTAAGGAGATATTTCTCGATTATGGAGGTGATAAAGAGTTCGTCGTAAAGTATTACGTCGATGCAAGCTTTGACACCGATTCAGATGACTCTGAGTCTCAAACTGGATACGTGTTGAAAGTGGGAGCAATTAGCTAGAGTAACTCTATGCAGAGCATTGTAGACATAGAAATTTGCAAAATACATACGGATCTAAATGTGGCTGACCCATTGACTAAACCTCTCTCACAAGCAAAACATGATCACACCTTAGTACTCTTTGGGTGTTAATCACATGGCGATGTGAACTAGATTATTGACTCTAGTAAACCCTTTGGGTGTTGGTCACATGGCGATGTGAACTATGGGTGTTAATCACATGGAAATGTGAACTATTGGTGTTAATCACATGGCGATGTGAACTAGATTATTGACTCTAGTGCAAGTGGGAGACTGAAGGAAATATGCCCTAGAGGCAATAATAAAGTTGTTATTTTATATTTCGTTATTCATGATAAAGGTTTATTATTCATGCTGGAATTGTATTGATTGGAAACTTAAATACGTGTGTAATACATAAACAAATACCGTGTCCCTAGCATGCCTCTACTAGACTAGCTCGTTGGTCAAAGATGGTTAAGGTTTCCTAACCATAGACATGCGTTGTCATTTGATAATGGGATCACATCATTAGGAGAATGATGTGATGGACAAGACCCATCCGTTAGCTTAGCATAATGATCGTTCAGTTTTATTGCTATTGCTTTCTTCATGTCAAGTACATATTCCTTCGACTAGGAGATTATGCAACTCCCGGATACCGGAGGAATACCTTCTGTTCTATCAAACATCACAACGTAACTGGGTGATCATAAAGATGCTCTACAGGTATATTCGAAGGTGTTTGTTGAGTTGGCATAGATCGAGATTAGGATTTGTCACTCCGAGTATCGGAGAGGTATCTCTGGGCCCTCTCGGTAATACACATCATAAGCTTGCAAGCAAAAGACTAAGGAGTTAGTCACGAGGTGATGTATTACGGAATGAGTAAAGAGACTTGCCGGTAACGAGATTGAACTAGGCATGAAGATACCGACAATCGAATCTCGGGCAAGTAACATACCGATAGACAAAGGGAATTACGTATGTTGTCATAACGATTCGACCAATAAAGATCTTCGTAGAATATGTAGGAGCCAATATTGGCATCCAGGTTCCGCTATTGGTTATTGACTGGAGAGGTGTTCTCGGTCATGTCTACATAGTTCTCGAATCCGTAGGGTCCGCACGCTTAACGTTCATTGATGATATAGTGTTATATGAGTTATATGATTTGGCGACCGAATGTTGTTCGGAGTCCCGGATGAGATCACAGACATGACGAGGAGTCTCGAAATGGTCGAGAGGTAAACATTGATATATAGGACGATGGTATTCGGACACCGGAAGTGTTTCGGAGGGTACCGGGTACTTATCGGGTCACCGGAAAGGAGTTTCGGGCACCCCCGGCAAAGATATGGGCCTTATGGGCCAAGTGAGGGAACACACCAGCCCACAAGGGGCTGGTGCGCCCCTATAGAGGCCATCCCTATAAGGAGGAGAAGGAAAGAGGGGAGGGAAAGGAAAGTGTGGAGTAGGACTCCCCCTTCCTTCCCTCTCCCCCCCTCTTTCCTTCCCCCTTGTTTATATATGGCAGGGGGGGCGTGGCTTGGGAGGGACCCCAAGTAGGATTCCTCCTACTTGGGCGCCTCCTTTGGCTGCTCCTCCCTCCCTCCCACCTATATATATGTGGGAGGGGGGCGCCTAGCACATACCAGACAATTGCCTAGCCGTGTGCGGCGCCCGCCTCCACCGTTTACACCTTCGGTCATATTTTCGTAGTGCTTAGGAGAAGCCCTGCGAGGATCACTTCACCATCACCGTCACCACACCGTCGTGCTGACGGAACTCATCTACTACATCGACATCTTGCTGGATCAAGAAGGCGAGGGACGTCACCGAGCTGAACGTGTACAGAACGCGGAGGTTTCGTGCGTTCGGTACTTGATCGATTGAAGCGCGAAGAAGTTCGACTACATCAACCGCGTTGAGAAACACTTCCGCTTACGGTCTATGAGGGTACGTAGACACACTCTTCCCCTAGTTGCTATGCATCTCCATGGATAGATCTTTGTGTGTGCGTAGAAATTTTTTTGTTTTCCATGCAATGTTTCCCAACACACCGTAGGGTGGGGCGCCTGGCGCCACACAAAAGGGTCATCTGAGCGATTTTTTTCCGAACCAATTCAGTTTGTGAATTGTTTTCGTTCATAGGTCATTTTTGTCGTTTTTGCCGCGTCCAAACTCCAAAGTTGCGGGCTTTTCGAGGCAAGTTTTTTAACCATACGAAGAGCGTACTTCTAGGTCCGGAGGCTAGCTCCGAGCCTTCGGGCCCATGAAGAGTAGCACCAGCCAACATAGTAAAAGTTCGATTGACAGTCATCTACGATGATCTAGTCACAATTCCAGCTTCTATGTTGTAAATGTTGTTGATAATGTTGGTAAAACAAGAATTGGTAGCTCTCCGACTGAGATATGTTTAATGTAACTCTATTATAAATATTTTGTTTATTTAGTACTGAAAATATCACATAACTTTTGTTCTATTGTTCTGGGCTGATTTTTTTTCTATGTAACTTGGGATTTGTTTTAACATTGGTCTCCCCTCCTTGATTTTCACCCGACTCCTCTTAATAGTAGTGCTTTCATATCACTCAAAACATAAATAAATGAGTGCATGAGATTAGAGATATTATCTTTGTTGAAATATATTGCCCGTCTCTCTTCATCACTTCGGACTTTTGGAGCAACTGGCTGGTGAATGAATTCAATATGGTATCCGAGCCAAGAGATCTTGAGTTCAAGACCGTGCCAACACAATATTAGAAAAAACATTCCGCGGCCTACATCGATCGCACGTCTAAGTACTAAAATAGCCTAGACGTGAGGGGAGTGGTAAAATATATTGTCCACCTCTCTCCATCAGTTCGGACTTTTGGAACAACTAGCTGGTGCATGAATTCAATAGTCTTCTTTTACCCTTTTTTGCTTAAGGGATCTTCAACCACACTCCTTGCATTCTACAAGACTGAAAACATGTCCATACACTCTAGTAGAAATATTCGTCCCCTAATCACTTGTCATTAACATTAAAACACACTCTAGGAATATGAATATTGTTTCAATGCCTCTGTTCTTTTATTCACATCTTCACATAACTTCAGAGGGTTTTATAGGAACGACATCAATGCCTGACCAACACCAAAAACAAGGTCGTTCCACAAATGCCACATTTGCCGGTTATTCCAACTGCACCATGAGGAGTAGCTAGTCTGGCCATGTTCGCACGAAGCAATTTTCTGTCGATACTTTTTAATCCAACTGAAGAGGTTCTTAGAAGTCTCTTGCCTTTGTACATTCAACAACGTTGTGGAATCCATCCCCTCTCCTTGCCAGCATATGGAACACTTGGCATTTATGATTGAATCTCACGCTTATGTTGCAGTTTGGTGCCTCTTATACAAATTTTCCTGACAAATATATGTATCTTTCGTTGCAAAATAGAGCATACAGATTTGAACTAGATAGACTTTTTACTATCTCCCGTTGTTGTTAGTCACATGGCAACTGGGATACACTTTCTTAGAGAGATTTGGCCATATAACTCAATCTGATACCAAAACCACAATGAGAGTTGAAGAGCAAATCATAAGAGAGAGCCACAGGGATGGGGCGGGGGTAGATACAACAACTCTTTTTTTATGCATGCCATAGATTGTCATATTTTTATTATGAAAGCCACAATAGCAAGTTTGTGCCCAATATGTTACAAGCCTTTTTTTGTATCTTTTATGAAAACACAATTGTGAATTTTTGCTAACTATGAGGACCCGAGATTAATTTTATCCAAATCCTAAATTTTACTTTGTCAATGGGGCTGAGGTTCAGTGCTGCATCTCTACCCTCGAAAAAAAAGATAATGTTGCCCCTCAAAAGGAGTTTACAGTTTTTGAAGCCAGAGTAGTTTATAAAACAAAGTAGTTAACGGTAGGTGAAGTCAAATCTCTACAAAGATTTAACTAAAACTGAAGACCAATTATGAATCAAGAGAATTTAGTACCTCTACCTGATACAACTACTTTTCTTTAAAATTCACAATCTTTTATGAAACATACCGCGTACCAAATCGCATTTGCTCATCCTAGACTCCAGAGTGAAACAACTGAAGTATGCTATTATCACTAGCCATGAACATAAGACTAGTCACAATGGATAGTAACTTAGACTAATAACATGCATATGTTACTAGTCTATATTACTACCTCTATAGTGGGGAGTAACATATGTGTGATGTCATGCAACACTTCATTTATTAGGATATAGACTCATCTTGTCTTGGTATGTGTGATGTTACAGTAACTAGCTATGTTACCACATGCCTCTCTTTTCTCATTAATTACTCGTCACATCATCTGTTTTGCCTAGAGAAGTGTGATGTTACCATCTATATTACTCCCACTGTGCGTAGTCTAAAGCCCCGACAAGAAGCACCTAAAAGATAGATATCTCCCACTGATAGTTTTGTTTAATCAATCTAGAATGCTGTGAGTGATAGCAGATCAAGAAAAGCAAGTGTACTATACGCACCAACAGCATTGATTAATCTAGAGTGGCGTAAGATACTACTCGGCCAGAATCTTTGCACCGGGGATCGACAGCAACGCAGCACGTGGACCATCAAAGCATGGTGTGTCTTTGGTGTTAACATTGACGGGAGTATTCTTATGGCGGCTTCCCAAGAATGTTTGCCGCCGTGCAAATGATGCTACTGGTGCTATTAGTAAATTAACAAGATGCTACTTAGTGTACTAGGCGACGTGGTGGTACCTGATGATAAATCATCATAGTCAATGGGTTCAGAAGCGATGTAACGATCTGCTCTTGAATACCAAAGCCCCTGTTTCTAACCAAGTTTAAGCTTTCATGTTTCACCACTTGGCCGATCGGGACTGGAGGGCCTATGGAATATGGACACGTGCATTAATTTGGGAGGTTGGGGGTATAAATCACGTGTGGCTGTAGGTTTGTCGGTAAATTTTCTTAACGTGATCTGTGTGTTCGTGTGTGCGTCTACCATTTTCGATCTGTGTGGGCCAGTCCCGGCCCGTTGACCTAATTGCGTGTCCGCTTCGGCATCCTTTGATACATCTGGGCTGCCGTGAGGTGGGCTTTGTCCTTCTTTCGGCTTGGTTGATCGTCTCGGCGCCGCTTTTATCGCTCAATGTGGATAAAACATTTGATCGGTGCCGCTTTCCTCGCTCAATCTAGATGCGCTGCCGCGAGATGTTTCGTGTTTGCTTTCGTTTTTACCTTCCGTCTTCTACTGGATTATAAATAGGCCTCTTATTCCTGTGGTTCTTCGACTGATTCGTTTCAAGTCTGGATTAACGGAGGCCACAGCTCCCGACCACGCGGGACACAGGGCTCCGGTTGCATATGGTGAATTGGTGATGGGGCGCGGGCGATCTTGGCGGGCAGGTGGTCGAGGAGGAAGGCGGTTCGCGGCGTTGAGCACGAGGCACGATTGGACGACACGGGACAACCTGGACACCGGCCGTCTGAACAGGCGCGAGCTTGAGGCATCAGCGAGCTGGGCGCGAGCGGCGTCATGAGCACCATCGACATCTTGCTCCTCTCTCCGTCTCGCGCCCACCGCCGCCTCTGCTGCCACACGGTCGTCGCGCTTTGCGGCCACACGCTCGCCTCCTACGCCTTACTCCTTCGCCGCGACCACACCCTCGCGCTCCGCGCCGGCAAGGGACTGGAGGGATTAGGTCGCGCTGGTGAGTCTCTTGGACATGGGCCCTTCACCCATTGTGATGGGTCGCATGCGTGCTTGTGAATTGTGCGGGCTACTGCTGCGTCCCTGCGTGCGTGTATGGATTGCGTGTTTTTTATGCTGCTGCGTGCATGTGTGCTTTATGGGCTTGATGCCAGTGTTTGCTAGCTAGGTGCTGGATTCATCCATTTGATACTTCTGTATCATCTTTTGGTGATTCATTAGCTAAAATTGTTGGCCACTATATTTAGGCTAGACTTTAGCAGTTCAGCTACTGAGTGTAGGAGCGGTGGATCAAGCAAGTTAATTAGTGTGCTCTAGCAAACAAGCAAAAGAATCATAATGGCTTTGTGAAGCAGAAATATGCACTTCAAAATGAAAGGAGAATCAATCCCTATTCATATACTTCGGTGTCGTTCCATGATTTTGTTTACTGCGTACTATATGGCCGTGGTGCACAATATTGGATTTTGCTCCCTGTTTGCAGATGCTCTTTAGGAGGACAAACTAATTAAGCAAGGAATTGCATTGGTAATGTTTTCTCCTACCCCGTACTTGATTAGTTCGACAACAGTTCTTTTGTTTATTTGATATATATAGTGCAATTTCCAAAAGATTTTTTAACCTGCAATTATTTTCATTTATAGATGATGATTTTTTGAAGGGTTCCTAACGGAATGTCGTACCCTCAACCATGGTGAGCAAAATTTTCATGCAATCTGCATCACAAACATTCAGTGGTAGTTAATAGTCTATATCCTTGGTCATTCTCCAAACTTTACTATTTCCCTCAAGATTAAACCTAATATGACCATAGCCAATAAAGAAGCTTTAAGTAGCGAGGATCTGAATTTTAATATAGCTGTTGCTAAGATCACTAGTAGAAAAAGGGCCTAATGTGAAGCACATTAGTCCCGGTTTGTAACTGAACTGGCACTAATGTGCTCATTAGTGCCGGTTCCAACGGCTAGGCGGGCGGCGATCATTAGTACCGGTTCATGGCGAACCTTTAGTACCGGTTCGTGCCACGAACCGGTACTAAAGACGTGGTGGCAGGCTTGTGTCAGTCTGGGGCCCCACCAGCACCTTTAGTACCGGTTGGTTATACGAACCGGGACTAGAGTCCCGGTTCGTATAACCAACCGGTACTAAAGGTCATCCTATATAAATCCCTTCGTCGAGCCCGAGCGCTTTGTTCTTCCCCTTTCCCCTCTCCTCTATTTTCTTCCTCTTCCTCTCGAGCTCACACTCCATTTTTGCCAAAATTTGTGAAGATTTGAAGGCACCCCATCCATCCAAGTGATCACAAAGGTTAGCAACTTTGTCCTTTCATCTCTCATTGCTAGATTAGCTCTTGCAATGCTCTATAAGTATAGTGATTTGTGTGTTTTATTTTGAGAGGAATTATATGTGGTAGTATTTGATTTATATGCAATTTGAGGTCAAAACAACTCTTAGTTTGCATATGTAGGTGTGGTTTACTTAGTGCCTTCCCGTCTCCGTCCTAACCACCGTCGATCGCCCGCACCGTCCCGTCGCCGGCACCACCTTGTGGTGAGCCTCTTGTTTTTATCTTTTTTATATAAAAAAAATCATGTTTGTGTGATTTAGATATATAGTTACTCGTATAATTATCTTACCCGTACGTTGTTTGTTATACATAGTGCCATGGTTTTGATATCCGTCCCCGTCGGCCCTCGTCCGGGTTATGATTCGGATGTGGTATATTCTCTTTTATAACTATTTGTTGCATTTCGTGTTTATGACAAATTATGCCCATCAAGTTGACATAGATATTTTTATCTAGGAGGTATGTGAACCGGAAATTCCAACCGACCCTATTGTCGAGAGGTTAAATTTACTTGAAAGAGAAAATGAGTATTTGAAAGAAAAATTGAAAAGAATTGAGGGGGAGAAGATGGAATTGGAGTTGCATGTTGCCGATGTCGTCGATGATCACAAGATCAAGATAGAGAAAATACGCTTGAAGAATAGAAAGATTAGAAAATATGCCATTGATAGTGAGGCTTGGTATCATTATGCTGTTGGATCAATTGTTACCTTAGTTGCGATCTTGATCGCATTTGTTGTTGCATTTAAATGCTTTAGCTAGAGAGTTATTTGTATGTTTGTTTTATGAGAATAAGTGTTGTATGAACTTGTATTAATTTGGTCTATTCGGTGTTGTGTAATGAAGATTAGCCGGCAATGGATGTACGATGACCGATGCTCTCCCCAGTTCGTTAATGGCGTGCATACTTTTCTGCTTGCGGCTGAGGCAAACAAGCGGGCGGATGGTTTTATGTCTTGTCCATGTGCTGGCTGTAAGAATGATCGGAATTACTCTAAGTCAAGAACCATTCACGTCCACCTGTTTGAGTCCGGTTTTATGCCCCACTATAATGTTTGGACCAAGCACGGAGAAAGATGGGTTATGATGGAAGACAATGAAGAAGAAGAGGACGACGACAGCTATCCTGGCCATGACGGGTTCCCTGAATACGATGGTACAACAATGGGGGAAGAAGCTGAGCCGGCAATGCGGGAAGAAGCTGAAGAAGAGGCATCAGATGAGCCCGCTGATGATCTTGGTCGGGCCATTGCCGATGCAAAGAGAAACTGCGCAAGTGAAAAGGAGAGGCTGAAGTTGCAGTGCATGTTAGAGGATCACAAGAAATCGTTGTACCCAAATTGCAAAGCTGACAAGAAAAAGCTGGGCACCACACTGGAATTGCTGCAATGGAAGGCAGAGAATGGTGTATCTGACAAGGGATTTGGAAAGTTTCTGATAATATTAAAGAAGATGCTTCCAAAGGACAACGAATTGCCCGAGAGTACGTACGAAGCAAAGAAGGCTGTCTGCCCTCTAGGGTTAGAGGTGCAGAAGATACATGCATGCCCTAATGACTGCATCCTCTATCGCGGTGAGTACGAGGATTTGAACGCGTGCCCGGTATGCGGTGCATTGCACTATAAGATCAGCCGCGATGACCCTGGTGATGTCGAGGGCGAGCGCCCCAGGAAGAAGATTCCTGCGAAGGTGATGTGGTATGCTCCTATAATACCACGGTTAAAACGTTTGTTCCAAAACAAAGAGCATGCCAAGGCGATGTGATGGCACAGAGAAGACCGTAAGAAAGACGGGAAGTTGAGAGTACCCGCTGACGGGTCGCAGTGGAGAAAAATCGAGAGAGAGTACAGGGAGGACTTTGCAGGTGACGCAAGGAACGTATGGTTTGGTCTAAGTGCAGATGTCATTAATCCTTTTGGGGAGGAGAGCAGCAACCATAGCACCTGGCCTGTGACTCTATGTATGTATAACCTTCCTCCTTGGTTGTGCATGAAGCGGAAGTTCATTATGATGCCAGTGCTCATCCAAGGCCCTAAGCAACCCGGCAACGACATTGATGTCTACCTAAGGCCATTAGTTGAAGAACCCTTACAGCTGTGGAATGGAAAAGGTGTACGTGCGTGGGATGAGCACAAACAGGAAGAATTTGATCTACATGCGTTGATGTTCGTGACCATCAATGATTGGCCTGCTCTCAGTAACCTTTCAGGACAGACAAATAAGGGATACCGCGCATGCACGCACTGTTTGGATGGTACCGACAGTATATATTTGGATAATTGTAGGAAGAATGTGTACCTGGGACATCATCGATTTCTTCCGAGCAGGCATCCCGTAAGAAAGAAAGACAAGCATTTCAAATGTGAGGCAGATCACCGGACGAAGCCTCGCCACCGTACTGGTGATGATGTACACGATATGGTGAAGGATTTGAAGGTAATCTTTGGAAAGGGTCCTGGCGGACAATCTGTTTCGAATGACGCTGACGGACGCGCACCCATGTGGAAGAAGAAATCTATATTTTGGGACCTGCCCTATTGGAAAGACCTAGAGGTCCGCTCTGCAATCGACGTGATGCACGTGACGAAGAATCTTTGTGTGACCCTGCTTGGCTTCTTGGGCGTGTATGGGAAGACAAAAGATACACCGGAGGCATGGGAGGACCAGCAACATATGCACGGAAAAGATGGCATACATCAGGGTCATGCCAGCTACACTCTTACCAAAGAAGAGAAGGAAATCTTCTTTGAATGCCTACTCAGTATGAAGATATCGTCTGGCTTCTCGTCGAATATAAAGGGAATAATAAATATGGCAGAGAAAAAGTTCCAGAACCTAAAGTCTCATGACTGCCACGTGATTATGACGTAACTACTTCCGGTTGCATTGAGGGGGCTTCTACCGGAAAACGTTCGATTAGCCATTGTGAAGCTATGTGCATTCCTCAATGCAATCTCTCAGAAGGTAATCGATCCAGAAATCATACCAAGGTTAGAGAATGATTTGGTGCAATGTCTTGTCAGTTTTGAGTTGGTGTTCCCACCATCCTTCTTCAACATCATGACGCACGTCCTAGTTCACCTATGCGAAGAGATTAACGTTCTGGGTCCTGTATTTCTACACAATATGTTCCCCTTTGAGAGGTTCATGGGAGTCTTAAAGAAATATGTTCATAACCGTGCTAGGCCAGAAGGAAGCATCTCCAAGGGCCATGAAAATAAGGAGGTAATTGAGTTTTGTATTGACTTTATTCCTGACCTTAAGCCGATTGGTGTTCCTGAATCGCGGCATAAGGGCAGACTGGGTGGAAATGGCACGCTAGGACCGAAACAAATAATATGTATGGACGGGCATTCTCTCACTCAAGCACACTACACAGTTCTATAAAATTCCGCCTTGGTGGCTCCGTATACGGAGGAACACAAGAATTTTCTACGCTCCAAACACCCGGAGCGGTCTGACGACTGGATTACACGTGAACAAACGGGGACTTTCGCCGGTTGGTTGTAGACACGTGGCATGCATGACGCCGCTGTTGAAGATGGCCTGTACTTGCTGTCCCAGTTACCATCTTCGAATATAATGATTTTCAAAGGGTACGAGATAAATGGGAATACATTTTACACGATCGCCCAAGATAAGAAGAGCACCAACCAAAACACTGGTGTCCGTTTTGATGCAGCAACCAAGAGGGGAAAGGACAAATATTATGGTTACATAGAGGACATATGGGAACTTGACTATGGACGTGGTTTGAAGGTCTCTTTGTTTCGGTGCAAATGGGTCAATATGACACGAGGCGGGGTAACGGAAGACCCGCAGTACGGAATGACAACAGTGGATCTCAACAATCTTGCGTACGCAGACGAACCATTCGTCCTAGCCGATGATGTGGCGCAGGTTTTCTATGTGAAGGACATGTCTACCAAGCCGAGAAAAAGAAAAGATAAGGAAGCGAATACATCATACGATGAGCCAAAGCGCCACATAGTTCTTTCAGGAAAAAGAAACATCGTGGGAGTGGATGACAAGACAGACATGTCAGAAGATTATGAAAAGTTTGATGAAATTGCTCCATTCACAGTGAATATTGACCCGAGCATCCAATTAAATGATGAAGATTGTCCATGGTTACGGCGCAAAGGGACACACACGAAGAAAAAGTTTCACACCCAAAGATCCCACTCTGGGATGTGATCGGCTTCACTGTCATCACTTTCTTCTCTAGTGAGTTTCCGGACTTGTATATCTGGAAAGTCCCACTTTGGACAAACCATAGGGAATCTTTGTAATAGTTAGGGTGCTTATGTGTTTTGACATTTGAAACGCGTACTTTTGTGCTTCGGACAAACGTGTACCTTTCTGACTTCATTTGCTATTTTTCAGCTCATTTACTGATTTTTTTAGAGCTAAATACCCTGAAATTGAAAAGCAGTACAAATGAACTCTGAAAAGGTTGAAAGTTGGCATGGTACCATCATTTCACCCACATAGCATGTGCAAAAAAGTTAAGAGGGTTACGGCAAAAACTGAATGCACTTCGTGTACAAAATGGACAATCTCTTTCGAAGTATCAGGGTTTAGGACGAAAACTCATCTGTTACAAAGGCAAATTTTTTTAACTTATTACAATTCCAGACTTTTTGTGCGTTCAGTATGCACCATTCAAAGCCACGTCATCAACTTTCAACCATTTCTGACATCATTTGCTATTTTTCATGCATTTACTGATTTTTTTGAGCTAAATGACCCTGAAATTGAAAAGCAGTACAAATAAACTCTGAAAAGGTTGAAAGTTGGCGTGGTATCATCATTTCACCCACATAGCATGTGCAAAAAAGTTGAGAGGGTTACGGCAAAAACTGGATGCACTTCGTGTACAAAATGGATAATCTCTTTCGAAGTATAAGGGTTTCGGACGAAAACTCATCTGTTACAAAGGCATTTCATTTTTTAGATAACCTAAGTATTACCAAATTGAATATAATGATAAAACACATTAATATTAAACATAAGAAAAAAGAATCACTGAAAAATCTATTTTTAAAGTTAAGTTATTCACAAACTAGTGATTCACACAAATTTCAAATAACTCAAATTTAAACTATTCAAATTTGAAAACCACTGGCACTAACAGAAAGTTTGTAATTTTTTGTACCTAAAGCAAAAATATTCACAAAGAAACTCTAAATACAGCAAAAAACAACTTAGAAATAAATAAAAGAAAATAAATAAATCAGAAAAGAAAATAAAACTAAATAAAAAAAGCCCGCCTACTGGGCCACATCGGCCTGCATACGACTAGAAACCCAACCTTAGGTTGGGCCACGATGCAGGCCCGCAAGGCCCAGTAAACCCACAGGACAGCGTGGCAGAGTTAGGCCCAGAAGCCTGCTATGGAGAGGAGTTCGAGACAGCAGCCGCGCCGGGGCTTTTAAACCAGTGTGGACGCCCCTCGGCTAGCGAGGTGGGACTAAACTTGCCACACCGCACATGCGCCAGCGCACCCCTTTAGTACCGGGTCGTGGCTCCAACCGGTACTAAAGGGGGGGGGGGTCTTTAGTACTGGTTGGAGCCACGACCCGGTAGTAAAGGGGTGCGCTTCCCGCCGCTTGGCCTGGCCAAAACAGACCTTTAGTACCGGTTGGTGGCTCCAACCGGTACTAAAGGTCCAACCTATATATACAACACTTGAAAAAAATTCAGTTTCCCTCTGTTCTTCCTCTGTTTCTTCCTCTCCGTCGACGACGCACCACCTACCCGGCCTGATCCACGCCGTCGCCGCACCCGACGCGCCGCCCCTGACGCGCCGCACCCGACGCGCCGCCCACGCCGTCCCCTGTCGCGCCGCCCACCGCCCCCGTCGCGCGCCGCCCCTCCCTCGAGCTCGCACGCCGTCGCCGTCGCCGCCCCGGCGCCCCGCTGTGAGCCCCTGCCGCCATGGCTGCCCTCACACACACACACGCACACACACACACATATTTTCTTATTTTCTTATTTTCTGTTTTTTATAGTTTTAGTTATAGAAATGTTAGATGAATTTTAGATATAGAAATGTTAGTTAGATGAATTTTGACATTTTCTTTCACTAGATGATTAGATGTATATAGAAAAAAGTTAAGGAATTTGATACTTTTAGTTATATATATATATATATATATATATAAATGTTAGATGAATTAGATATATAAATGTTAGATGCATGTTTTTTTTAGTTTTTTATACTTTTAGTTATAGAAATGTTAGATGAATTTTAGATATATAAATGTTAATTAGATATATAAATGTTAATTAGAAATGTTATATTGTTAGTTTTTTATACGTGAACGATGCCCGGCCCGCATCCTCGCCGTCGACCCGTTCACGACGACGTCCTGCTTCAGAGGAGCCTTGTCCGGGACTGGGCTCCGCCGGGCTGGCACTGGGAGGTGCTACCTTCAGGGGCGCGCCGCTTTGTGAGGAACCCGGCCCCGGGTCCCGTCGTCGACCCGGAGCTCCTTTAGTGGCGTTCGCGTGGGCCACTTTCGGTGCGGAGGGAGCCGGCCCCGCCGGTGGTGGTACGTCGCCGTGTCAGGGAGGAGGACGAGCACGTCCGTCGCTACATGGCTGCTATGGACGTCAGGTTCTCCAATACCTGGCAGGTTCTTCGGGGATCTCACCCAAGCTATGATCCTGTGATGGTTCCTTCTCTTTGGGTGTTCACCGCCCGCGCCTCAGGAACCGCGAGTGAACTAGATTATTCGATAGTATTCGATCTATATTAGCTAGCTAGCTAGTGATGTATTCGATATATAATATTCGAGACGATGTATTCGAGATTATATATATTATTCGATAATATTCGAGATGATGTATTCGAGATTATATATATTATTCGATAATATTCGAGACGATGTATTCGAGATTGTATTCGATGATGCATATTATGTACTATGATTCAGTTTTTCCTTATTGATTGCATGCATGCATTGTAATTTGAATAATAAATTGTTTTATATTTCTTCTGGATTAGTTAAATAAAAGCTATGGCGGACAATACCGGCAGAGAAGGAGAAGAGGCCCTGTTCGAGATCATACGCTCCCCTCTCCGGCCAGATGATCAGAATGAAGAAGATGACGGCTCCCAATATCTGAACAATACTGGGGAGGGTGATATGATATTCGATCAAGACGACCGAATTGCTGAAGTTCAGAACTATGATTATGATGACGAAGAAAATGTTGATCTTGAAATAACAGAGACCGGCGAGGTATATTTATATAAGCAGGCATCTGGTGATCATCACATGTTTTAAATGATTTGAAGATATATTAACGAATCGATCTTTCTTCTTTCAGCCCTCCGGATCGAGCAAATCTTCTACAGGCAGCAGGACAGTGCGAGGCCCGGGCAAAAAGTTGAAGGAGGGCGTAAAGTACAACATCGATGCCATCAAACCTAATGGCGAACCAAGCGAGCCTAAGAAGAATGCGAACAAGTTCATTCGTCAGTGCGGAGTTCTTGTGAAGGACCAAATCCCGATCTCCATGCAAGAATGGAAAAGGCCAGCAAAGGAACGTCCAGATCTTACTTTTGTCGACCAAAGAGCAAAAGATCAGCTTTGGGAATCTCTCATGGAACATTTCACCCTACCAGATCATTTCACAGATGCAGATGTGCAGAAAGTCAAGGACGCTGCTCTTAGGAAGATGGCAATTGCATTCAGCACCCACAAGAAAACTATATGGGCCAAGTACGTCGAAGGAGAAAAGAAGACTCCAGAATTCACGGGAACACTGGAGAAGCAAAGAGATCACTGGCCCGCTTTCGTGAAATTCAAGGAATCGGAATTATCTAAGGAACGGTCGAGAATAAACAAGATCAATGCCGCAAAAAAGGAGCATTTCCATACGCTGGGGCCAGGTGGCTACGCGGTGGCCCGGCCTAAGTGGGATAAGTCTGAGCAACAGATGCTGGATGCAGGGGTCACTCCAGTTACATTGAGCTGGCCAGAAAGGTGCAGGACTTGGTTCTATGCGCATGGGGGGGCGTTGGACCCGAAGACAGGCAAGGTTTTAAAGAAGGCAAGTCTTAAAGGAGCCGACGACAAGTTACTTGTTGCAATAGAAGAGGCTCGAACGGGGGTGTTCACGCCCAACAGAGAGAACGACGAGCTGACGCGCGCCCTGGGAAATCCTGAACACCTGGGAAGAACACGAGGCAAAGGCGTTGTTCCGTGGTATGAGGGGTTTGCGGACTGGAACGCCGACTACAGAAGCCGTGCGAGAAAGAAGATGGAGGAGGAGAAGAAGAGGAAGTTGGAGGAGG
Source organism: Thinopyrum elongatum (assembly GCA_011799875.1). Lineage (NCBI taxonomy): Eukaryota > Viridiplantae > Streptophyta > Magnoliopsida > Poales > Poaceae > Thinopyrum > Thinopyrum elongatum. The sequence goes on from CM022303.1 coordinate 582,703,383, forward strand.
AGTAGAGGAAGCACGAAGCAGAACGCCTTAAAGGCCTAGAATCAGTGCACGTGGAGTTGGCACTCCAATTCTAGCGGCAGCAGCAGCAAATCGACTCACTTAGCCAAGAAAGGGGGTCTCAGCAGCGGCAGCAGCTAGCGGATGATCCAGCATTGGATAGCACCGTCCCATCCATGCCGAGAAGCAGCGTGGGTTCCGCCCCGGGCGAGGCACTGCTGGATACATACCCTGTGGATGACATCATGGAGAACACTAATTGTGAGCTACACTTCAAAATGAAGAACATATCCATGAAGGTGGCGGACGCCGTTGCTTATACAAATCCCCCCAAAGCAACCTTCCATTGCAACCCGATTCCAGCTGGCTATGCTCGTGTCGTGGTTGATGAAGTGATGGCACAATATTCGGGGCTAGAGCTTGACATTCCTGGAGGTGACGGCGAGCACACACTGGGAGAGGCCATACATCGTATCATCCTATGGAGAAAGGATTGCATCATCTTTCTAAGGCCACCGACACCGCGCCAGTCGACTCCTCCTCGAAGTCCACCACCGCGTCAGCAGACTCCCGCTCCTCCAAGTCATCAGCCACCGCCTCAGCAGAGTCCTGATCCTTCAAGTCCGCCAATGCGTCGGGCCACTCCTCCTCCTCCAAGTCCGGCACCGCGTCAGCCCACTCCTCCTCCTCCAAGTCCGGCAACGCGTCAGCCCACTCCCTCTCCTCCAAGTCAGGCACCGCGTCAGGCGTCTCCGCCGCCTCAGCGGGCTACGTTGCCTAAGCAACAGCGGAAGAGAGCCGCCACAGCTATGGTGGCTAGCGGTACAAGTACAGGTACAGGAGGCAAGAGATACCAATTTGGTCCAAGCCTCGCGCCTCTTCCGAAGAGGCCTTACGACCTGACTGAGGAGGAAAACGAAGCAGAAGTGCAAGCCCAAGTGAGGGCCCATTTTGGACCGAAACCGCCACCGCCGCCAAAGGAGAAAGTAGCTGAGCATGTCGTTGACCACTTTATTCGTATGGCTAAAGCACCAGCTCCCAAGCCTGTTGACTCAGACTATGAGTGCCAAATCAGGAAGGCACATCGAGCACAACAAAAGGAGTCGAGCTCGAGCCAATCAGCTGCCAAAAAAAGCGGGAAAACTGTTCCCCAGCTGGGAGAACAGGCAGTGCAATCGATCCCCCCGCTCATTGTACCAACACTTGCGAGTACCAGCGCCGATCAGCTGGTAATAACCGACGAGCATAAAAGACAGGCTGCAAAGCTCGGTATCACTGTTTATCAACTCCTAGAGATCGAGCCCATGGATACGCTTAGAGAGGACATAAAACGGAAATATGCCCGCGGCGAACCTTTGGTCAAGCCTGAGGAGGTCAAGAAGCTCCCAACGAGAATTTATGAATTGCATGAATGGTACATGAAAATTGCCAAGACTACCAATCGAGAGTCCCTCATGGTGAAAGTCAAGGCAGAGCATTACTTCAATGAGACAGCTCTGTATGTTGAGTTTACAGAACTGTTTCAGTTATTCAATCAAGACGCACTCGACAAATCTATCGTCAGTTGCTATTGTCTGTAAGTGATTTCTTTCTGTAATTTAAGTCTCAAGCTAGCTGTAGTGCTCGTTAATCATTACCTGTAATTATCCTCACTATATTCTTTTCTGTGGTATTATGCAGGATGAAGATCTATGAAATGAAAAAAGATGGACGCTATGGCATTGGGTTCATTGACCCAAATACCATTAATCAAGAGACATGGACATATGAATGGTATCGAGAAGAAGTAGAGAAAAACATGCTAGAGTTCTTGAAGCAACTCAACAGCAATCGAGATATACTACTTCCTTACAACTTCGGGTGAGTCACACTGTCTTGTACTACAAATTCTGCTTTTGCTTACTAGCTAGATGTTAATAAGTGTATAGCGTTTAGGGTAGTTGATGAGTGTTATGCACATGCCTGCTTAATTTATACATGCAAACGTGTACGCATGCAGTTTTCACTGGATCTTGTTAGTCATTCAAGTTGAAGAAGGAAAAGTTAAAGTACTGGACTCACTACTTAAACCAGTTACTGAGTACGAAATCGTGAAGGGGATAGTCAACAGGTAATTTCAATCATTATCGAACTATATGTCGGCCTCTTTAATTCGTCATTTCCTGATATCAACTAATTAATAACTCTTTTATTCATTTTCTTTGCCGGCGGGCAGGGCTTGGCAAAAGTTCATCAAAGAGATTCCAGGCGAATGGAAACAAAAGTTGTATTGGTATCAACCCAAGGTAATTAATTAAGTAGTACTAGCTAGCTACCATATCTTTAATTCTAGTTTCAATACCATTAATTATCATGCTTGATTAATTATTATCTGATTGAATTCTATTCTCGTAAAGGCCATGAAGCAGGCGCAGGGGACTGATTTATGTGCATACTACGTTTGCGAGAACATTCGCATGATGGCGTCCGAAAGGAACAGATCTGATAGACAGATATGGGTACGTTTGCCAGAACACTATTCACAATTTTTACATCATTATCGATATCTAATATATATACACACAACTAATACATGCATATTTGATCTCCTTCTTTAAAGTTCAACAAGATGCGGGATAAGCTCCTACCAACGGATCGCGTACGAGCAATTCAAGAGGAAATAGCGGGATTTTTGCTCGACCAGGTCATAGATCCCAAAGGAGAATTCCATTACCCGCTACCGCAGTAATGCCTCAATGTAGGAGAAATTGTATATACCAAATTGCATATATACATGTGTATGTGTGAATGATGGTGCGAGACATTCGATGATATATATATATATATATATGGTCGGTTCTACGAGAAATTCTATTTATATATATGCATATCGTGTATAATATGTAGTATCGTAAAATACCAGCAAAAGATAAAGAATTCAATGGAAAACACAAAATTAAAGGAAAAAGAAATCATAAACCCAAAACCCCCTAAACCTTTTAGTACCGGTTGGTGGGTCTCCCAGCCCCCGGCGCTGGCTCGTGCCACGTGGTGGCCCTTTAGTGGCGGTTCGTGTTGAACCGGTACTAAGGGGGGGGGACCTTTAGTCCCCACCGTTTTGTGCCGGTTGCAGAACCGGCACTATAGGGCCTTACGAACCGGTGCTATAGCCCGGTTCTGCACTAGTGGATATGAGAAGAGTGTGAGTACAGAAGATCTTAAACTGATCCAGTAAATTAATACTATTAGTTTTAGGATATATCTTCTCACGTTCTTCAGGTAGTCAGTTGTTTACTACATTTACGTTACAATCTTTTAAGTAAACTATCATAGTATAGTTAGATTTGTTTCATTACATCGGAAGTCATGCCATAAAATGTATTCAAACTTCTCTCTTTATTCAAGTCGCTGTCGTGCTGTTATATATTTCTTTTCTTCATTATGATTAGATTATAGATGGTTTTCTTAGCAATGATAAATTCACTGATGTAACACTTCTATTTTGATTCTGCAAAATCTGGTACTGATTATTATGGTGGCTTTCAGTAAGTAACTCTTTACAATTTCGATTCTTTCTATCATTGGTTGAGTGCAGGCTAATGCAAACCCATTAGCTACAATTCTTAGCGATTCTGCTGAAATGTGGCCCCGAAGTCGAAAGTGCTGCCAAGAGAGTTGGAACCACCGTGTTAGAGAGACATTGGACAAGAGGTCCAAACTGGGGACATATATTCTATGGTTGTCATGTGTAGAACTAATAATTGATACAATTGTGTTTTGGATTGGTTGATTGTCATTAGAAAGGAAGCACTTGTTTTCACATCTGTTTTGTAATTTTAAGCAACCCATAACATGTCAATGTTTCTACACACACACACACACGCACGCACGCACGCACGCACGCCACAACAGCCTATGCCCTACGACCGTCCAATCAAATTACAATGAGACACCAACACCTACGCGCATCACACATGCATGCACCATGTATGGTGATAATAAATGTTTTTTTTAGATTCTCTTTTTGTGGCCACAATCTCACACATATAATGCTCTTACTTTAAATTGAGTCTTACTGTAAACAATAAAAATACTTCATATATAAACATAACGTATCAATGGGGCGCGGTGTGCCACCGAGCGGGCAATGCTAGTAATGTTATCAGAGACTACGATAAGGCTGTCAGAATCTTGTTGACCTCTTTATCTCAAAAGAAAAAAGACAATCTTGCTGACCTGATGCGTATTATTTGTGCGGCTCACTACTCTTGGTAGACACTACTGGCTTTCAGTTTGGGCCTCAGAGAGTGGATCGAAGCAGCAGGCTCAGCCCCAAAGGCGAAAGGCACAACAGCTGCTGCTCGTCTGCCCAAACAGTCGGGTTGCTAAAAAAGGAGCGTACAGTTCAGCAGAACCATCTCGACCATCTCATCATTAGTGGTGCGCCACGACCATGTTTGGTTTTTTAGGCTTAGGATAAGGCGGCGCTCCATTGTTACGATCGGTACAGGTTTATGGACCACCCTGCCTGTACTTTTATGCTTCTAATCTTCTCTATTTAACTTGTTTTATTGCTCCAAAGATGGCCATATACTAGTGGTATCACCAGCAGATCCAACAGAGTCATATTTTGTGCCAAATTTTGACCTTACAAAATTTTAATGCATGTCACTGAAAATAGCATCACCGAAAACTATGTACAAATACGAATCGAAGGATGTAATTTTTGGTGACATGCATTCATGTTTTGTTAATTAAATCTATGGTCAAAATTCGACACAAAATACAAAGGGAATCAGTGAACTAGGACGGAGGTAGTACAAGACTGAAAACATGTCCATACACTCTAGTAGAAACATCGTCCCCTAATCACTTGTCATTAACATTAAAACACACTATAGGAATATGAATATTGTCTCAATGCCAACGTTCTTTTGTTCGCATATCTTCACGTAACTTCAGAGGGTTTTATAGGATGGACATCAATGGCTGACCAACACCAAATACAAGGTCGTTCCACAAATGCCACATTCGTCGGTTGTTTCAACTGCACCATGAGGAGTAGCTAGTCTGGCCATGTTCGCACGAAGCAATTTTCTGTCGATACTTATTGATCCAACTGAAGAGGTGCTCAGAAGTCTCTTGCCTTTGTACATTCAGCGATGTTGTGGAATCCATCCCCTCTCCTTGCCCGCATATGGAAACACTTGCCATTTATGATCGAATCTCACGCTTATGTTTCAGTTTGGTTCCTCTTATACAAATTTTCCCGACAAATATATGTATCTGTCTGGCAAAATAGAGCATACAGATTTGAACTAGATAGACTTTTATTATCTCCCCTTGTTGTTAGCCACATGGCAGCGATTGGGATACACTTTCATGTAGAGATTTGTACAAATAACTCAATCTGATACCAAAACCACAATGAGAGTTGAAGAGCAAATCATCATGGAGAGCCATAGGGACCGGGGCGGGGGTAGATACACTAACTCATTTTTATGCATGCCATAAATTATCATATTTTTATTATGAAAACCACAATAGCAAGTATGTTACAAGGCTATTTTTTGGTATCTTTTATGAATACACAGTTGTGAATTTTTGCTAACTATCAAGACAGGACATTAATTGTATCCAAATCCTTAATTTTACTTTGTCAATGAGGCTGAGGTTCAATGTTGCATCTCTACCCTCGAAAAAATAGAGATAATGTTGCCCCTCAAAAAGGGTTTACAGTTTTTGAAGCAAAGTTCTACCTCTGTATCGAAATACTTGTAGCTGAGGAAACTAGTACAAGTTCCCCCAACTACAAGTATTTTGGTACAGGGGGAGTAGTTAATTAAACGAAGTAGTTAATAGTAGATGAAGTCAAATCTCTACAAAGATTTAACTAAAAAAACTAAAACTGAAGCCCAATCATGAATCAAGAGAATTTAGTACCTCTACCTGCTATAGCTACTTTTCTTTAAAAATTCGCAATCTTTTCTGAAACATGCTACGAACCTAATCGCATCTGCTCATTCTAGACTCCAGAGTGAAACAACTGTAGTATGCTATTATCACTAGCCTTGAACATAAAGCCCCGACAAGAAGCACCTAAAAGATAGATATCTCCCACTGTTAGTTTTGTTTAATCAATCTAGAATGCTGTGAGTGATAGCAGATCAAGAGGTCAAGAAAAGCAAGTGTACTATACGCACCAACAGCATTGATTAATCTAGAGCGGCGTAAAATACTACTCGGCCAGAATCTTTGCACCGGGGATCGACAGCAACGCAGCACGTGGACCATCAAAGCATGGTGTGTGTTGGTGTTAACATTGACGGGAGTATTCTTATGGCGGCTTCCCAAGAATGTTTGCCGCCGTGCAAATGATAGAGCAGAGGCATCATGGCTGGCTAGAGGTACTAGCGAGGGTTCGGCCGTGTACAGCTCAGACAGTGCGTGCAAGGTGTTTGATAAAATGCCTCATTAAGTCAATGTGAGAAGGAAGAATGTAGGAGAGAGAAATACTGCCACATACTTTCTCTGTTCTTAAATATAAGTCTTTTTTAGACATTTTAAATGGACTACAACATACAAATGTATGTAGACATATTTTAAAGTATAGATTCAGTCATTTTGCTCCGTATGTAGTCAATTTTTTTTTTTGGAAAATGAGGATGTACCCCCGGCCTCTGCATCTGGATGATGCATGCAGCCATTTTATTAATTATTCACAAAGACCATACAAAGTAATACACCAGTACGCCTAAAGCCACCATCTAGGCAACACTTGTTGCTACTCCTATCCCCTTGATGAAGGAGTACCGAATGTCCGAGCCAAATACCAAACAGACATCGCACCAAAGCCTAACATCTAAAGCCGGATGTCCCAGCCCAGCCATGTACCAAGACTGGGTCACACATCGGACCAACGCACTCTCAGATGCTGTCGTCTCCATCTTCCACCAGTCCATCTCCAGAGCAGGAACGGACGCATCGACCTTGCCTGGCCTGCCGTCGACGTCACCATGGCGCCAGACAACGCCACCACCCTGCACGTATCTGTCCACACGCGACCGTCGCCGAACCTCCGCAGCGCCATGCCGCCAGGACCCGCCGTCGGCCTTGCGGTAGATGTAACACTGCTCATCCTCTTGTCCCCTCCAGCCAGCACTTGCTCCAAAACGATGCCCCCAGAAGGGATAACAACATCGAAGATGCCATCATCTTCCGATCTGGTAGACCCAGATATAGGGTTTCCCCCGGAGCATCACGAGCGGGTGCCACGATCTGCAATAACGATGCCTCGAGAAGGGAACGACGTCACAGACGCCGCCATCGCCCGCCATGACCGTAGTCACCGGAAGTCACGGCCTCCCGATCTCGTAGCTGACTGGAACCGTACGAATCCTCGCCGTGAAGACGAACGCCGCCGTCGGCATACCGGCAGGGAGCCTCCAGTCGCCCCTCACCGGTCCCTCCACACGCCGCCGGTTGGAAAAAAACCACGTCGGGGTGGACCTGGACGGGACGCTAGATCCGCGGCTTCCGCCGCCACCCATCTTCAGGCACATACTCCACTGAGGGGAAGAGCACCATGCCGGTCATGGATCTGGCCGCCGCCGCACAGGCAAGGGGCGTCGCCCTACCTGCTGCTCGCGGATCCAAGGCCGGAGTCGCCCCTGCCGCCTCCGGTAGATCTCACAGCACACCACCCACCCTAGCGCTTTGGCATCGGGCCCGCCGCCACCGCGGACTTGGCCGACGGCAGGAGAGAAGACGGGAGGAATGTAGTCACTTGTTGGAATGTCTACACAGACTTATATTTGGAAACGAAGGGAGTAGATAAAGACCGGTCAAAACCACGCTGAGTCAGCAGCGACACTGGGCATGTCGTGACAAGGGACTGAACTTGTCCGGTTTCGATAGTTGGAGGTGCAAGTTGTCTGGTTTTAAAGTTGAGGGACTAAATTTAGACTTCACAAAGAGTCGAGGGACGAAAAATATACTTTTCTCATACCAAAACCACAATGAAAGTTGAAGAGCAAATCATCAGGGGGAGTCATAGGGATGGGGGTGGGGGGTAGATACACTAACTCATTTTTATGCATGCCATAAATTGTCATATTTTTATTATGAAAACCACAATAGCAAGTTTGTGCCTAATATGTTACAAGGCAGTTTTTTTGTATCTTTTATGAACACACAATTGTGAATTTTTGCTAACTATTAAGACACGAGATTAATTGCATCCAAATCCTTAATTTTACTTCGTCAATGAGGCTGAGGTTCAATGCTGCATCTCTACCCTCGAAAAAATAGAGATAATGTTGCCCCTCAAAAAGAGTTTACAGTTTTTGAATCAAAGCAGTTAATTAAACGAAGTAGTTATAGGTGAAGTCAAATCTCTACAAAGGTTTAACTAAAAAAACAAAAACTGAAGACCAATCATGAATCAAGAGAATTTAGCACCCTACCTGATACAGCTACTTTTCTTTAAAAAATCGCGATCTTTTCTGAAACATACTACGAACCTAATCGAATCTGCCCATTCTACACTCCAGAGTGAAACAACTGTAGTATGCTATTATCACTAGCCTTGAACATAAAGCCCCGACAAGAAGCACCTAAAAGATAGATATCTCCCACTGTTAGTTTAGTTTAGGCCATCTAGAATGCTGTGAGTGATAGCAGATCAAGAAAAGCAAGTGTACTATACACATCAACCACATTGATTAATCTAGAGTGGCGTAAAATACTACTCGCCCAGAATCTTTGCACCGGGGATCGACAGCAACGCAGCACGTGGACCATCAAAGCACGGTGTGCCAACATTGACGGGAGTATTCTTATGGTGGCTTCCCAAGAATGTTTGCCGCCGTGCAAAAATGATGCTACTCCTACTGGTGCCATTAGTAAATTATTAACAAGATGCTACTTGGCGACGTGGTAACTAGTATCTGATGATAATTCATCATAGTCAATGGGTTCAGAAGCGATGCAATAGCGTGGGAACAGCAAAGGCTCGACTCCTTTGAAGATCTGCTCTTGAATAGTGTTGTCGGTCACTGATAGACTGATAGTGCAGTGGCTTATGACATCTTGAATACTGTTATCCTGTTGACCTCTTTATTTATCTCGAAATGGAATCTTGTTGACCTGGTGCGTAAATTACTTGTGCGGCTCGCTGCTCTTGGCTGACACCACTGACTTTTAGTTTGCACCTCAAAGAGTGGATCGAGCAGTATTTTTTTTATAAAACTGAGGCAAAAGGCTTGCCTCATTCGTTAATTAAGGAGTTTAGAGTACGTAACCGGTTCCACAACATAGCTCGTCAAATAAAAATTACATACGGATTACTCTCTTGGCATGATCTTGCTCAAGCGCGTAGCTCCCGCGGTGACTCATAGCTTGGCCTCATCTTCAATAAGTTTCATGATGTAGAAAGACGCCGTTGATTTTTTTCTTTCTAAAAACTCTAGCATTTCTCTCGTTCCAGATGGTCCAACAGACAAACATGACGAGAGAAGCCATCACCTTCGGATTTGATTTGCGGTATTTAGCCCGGACATGCCGGTCCACTACCTCTTGATGTTGTGCTCGGCCCCCTATCGGTTCATCTCAAGCGCTTCAAGCCCGAGCCAATCCTTGACCATCCTTCAAACACACAGCGTGAGCCGGCATTTGTAGAATAGGCAGCGGCTGTCTCGTTAACCCTAGGAAGTGAACCCTAGTGACCGTAGAGTGACACGCCTGGACTGCAGTCTATCCGCCGTCCAGATACGTATCATTTGTGCGGCTCACTGCTCTTGGTTGACGCTACAGGCTTTCAGTTTGGGCCTCAGAGAGTGGATAGGAGCAGCAGTACGCACCAGCTCCAAAGGCGAAAGGCACAACAGCTGGAGAGGCTCAACTGCTCGTCTGCCCAAACAGTCGGAAAAAACAAGAGCCTACAGTTCAGCAGAACCATCGTTAGTAAGATGTGGTACCATATAAAAATGTGGCTATACGTAGAGCCAAAATGCACCACGACCATGTTTGGTTTCTTAGGCTTAGGATAAGAGGCGGCGCTCCATTGTTACGGTCGGTACAGGTTTATGGACCGCCCTACCTGTACTTTTATGCTTCTAATCTTCTCTGTTTAACTTGTTTTATTTATCGGTTTTGCTAAAACTCATTCAGCTGAGAATTTTTTTGGTCTCATTCACTTTTTCCATCATTGGATCCAATCACGTCAGGATTTGTGTTTCGTCCAGGCGGAACGCTTGTAGCGAGAAGGAGCAGCCCATTTGTTTTGTCGCACGGTGAGGGAGAGGACCCCGTGAAGGGTTTTGTCCCCTGGGCCTGTGTAGGCCTGTAACGTTGGGTCTGTTTCTTTTTACTTTTTGTCCTAGGCTACAGGGATGCACGAGAGATATAAGGAAACAAGTGACGTCTTTTTTTGCATTTCGTTTTTCTTTGCTGTTTTATTTTTTATCCATTTTTTCTATTTAACTTTCTATTTTACCTTCCTTTTATCTTTTTATTTTTTCACTTTTTTGGTTTTTATTTTTGGGTTGGGAGAGAATATGTAAAGATATTTTTAACTAATTTCTAAGCAGATGAGATTTGGTTAATTCTTGAAATGTACTAGAAGATTTTTTATACTTTTATTTTGTGTTCCCGGGTTTTTCTATCATTTGTGTTTTCTTTTTTATGCTTATCATTATTCATATTTTTGACTCACAAAGAAGATGACAGCTAGATTCATTCTAGAATGGAAGAGAGCGTGAAAGAAAGTAATGGTTGCCTCGATTTGCTTTATATCCTCCGACTGCAGTATAAGGGGAGAGTAGTGGTTCTAAATTCTTTTTTTCTGTTTTTCATTGAAATTTTTGGTTTTTGTTGTTCTTATAATTTTTGCAAGTTCACATTTTTACTCATGCTTCCCTTTCTCATTTTGTTTTTTATTTCGCATTTTTCTTCTTGACGTTTTTTCTTCTTCATCTATTAAAAATTTCTTTCGTTTCCTACTATCTATAAGCAATATGCATACAACTGCAAGCGTCGCACCACACACGCAACAACAAGCCTGGCAACTTCCACGTAGTTGCAAGTGTCACGCCTTAAGCGCAACTGCAAGCGCTGTCACACGTGTGTAACTGTGAGGAATTCTTATTTTACCACAAGACATGTAACCGCAAGCGTTATAACTCGATTGCACCTGCATGAGCACAAAGCCAATGCAACTCGAGTCGAGAGGGGGGTTGTCGGGGCCAGTTGCATGTCCATCACTAGACATGCAACTGCAAGTGTTGTAACCCGGCAGCAATTGCATGGCCACAAAGATACTGTAACTGATGTCAAGAGAGGGTTGTCGGGCCAGTTGCATGTCGAACACTAGACATGCAACTGCATACATTTTAACTCGGATGCAATTGCACTGGTTGCAAAGAGACTGCAACTAGGGTCGAGACGGGGGTTGTCGAGCCAGTTACATGTCCAACACTAGACATGCAACTGTAAACATTTTAACTCTGTTGCAATTGCACTAGGTGCAAAGAGACTGCAAATGGGTTGGGATGGGGGTTGTCGGGCCAATTGCATGCCCAACACTAGACAAGCAACTGCAAACATTGTAGCTCGACTGCAATTGCACTTGGTGCAAAGAAACTGCAACTGGGATCTGGACGGGGTTTGTCGGACCAGTTGCATGTCCTCTAGTAGACATGCAATTGTAAGCATTGGAACCCAACTGCAACTACACGGGACATAAAGAGACTTCAACTGAATGGGGAGGGAGTTGTTGGCACTAGTTGCATGTCCAACACTAGACATGCAACTGCAAGCATTATAACCCGACTGCAACTGCATGGGCACAAAGCGACTACAACTGGAGTCGGGATTGTGACGACCCCGGCTTAATCGTGCACTAACCATACACGCAAATGCACACGATCAAGCCTAAGGACTCACTTGAAGATATCACAACACAACTCTAAAACATAAATAAATTCATTCAAGCTTTATATTACAAGCCAGGGCCTCGAGGACTCGAATACATAGCTCGATGGCATACAAGTGTCAGCGGAAGCATCAGATATCTGAGTACAGATATATTACAGAAACAGAGATAGGCCTTTAAGAAGGCGGGGCAAAATAAAACTCTACGATCGAAAGGCGTAGGCCTCCTGCCTAGGACCCTCCGAATTCTACTCCTGGTCGTCAGTCGGCTCCTCGTAGTAGTACTCGCCGGGAGGGTAGTAGTAGTAACTGTAGTCGTCGACGGGGGCTGCTAACTCAGGGGCTCCGTCATCTGGCGGCGTCAAATGGATATGGGGAGAAAAAGAAAATAAAGCAAACATGAGTACTCATCCGAAGTACTTAGCAAGCAAGAATCTACACTACATATGCAACATTTTCAAAGGGGACTGTATATGTGGACTGGGCTGCAGAGATGCCAGAGTAGAGGGGGAAAGCCTAGTACTATCAAAGACTAGCATCTTCAATCATCTTCATCAGTCTTGCAGCATTAGAAGAGTGCAGATTACACAATGTAAAGTAGTAGTAGTGTAACAACCTCGGCCAGAGATTCTTCCTCGACTCCCTGCGAGAAAGCAATCCCAGAGCCATACTATCCTTATATCATCTCAAGTTCTAGTTGTACCGATCGGGATACAACTCCGAGCGTCCGTTACCGTAGGACAGGCAATCGATAGATTAGTTCTACCCTGCAGGGGTGCACCAAGTTACCCACCACGCTCTCTTAACTCCGGCCGGACACACTTTACTGGGTCATGCCCAGCCTCGGCTAAGCAACACGCCGCAACCCGACCGAAAACTTAACAGAGAGGTCAGCACGCCGGACTAAACCTATGCCCCCAGGGGTCTTGGGCCATCGCCCCGGATGCTCCTGCATGTTGCGTACACCGCCGGTGAGCAGACCTAGCAACCCCTTAGTACAAGTGCGGTTGCGTTACCAGTCCAACCCAGCGTGTGCCGCTCAGTTGCTGACGTCTATTAAGCTTCGGCTGAAGTATACGACGCAGAACGCCCATACTATGCCCACGTGATGGTTAGTGCTATCAGGCCAGAGGCCCCTCGGATCAAATATTCAAACTGTTAGTGTGTTGGTAGTGCGGAAACGAGCAGAGACTCACGAAAGATGTGACCCCGTCGCCCCGTCTCGAGGACTTGCGGCAAGGGCGAGGAATGCCCGGCCACGCCTCGTGTTCAACCCTCGGGCACCATCCAGGTCCAGCTGATTCCACATCACTCGCTTATTAAGCTCGCGCGGGTACCCCTCAGGGACGACCCGTCTTTATCCAGTATGAACAGTTATAACAGTAATGTAAGTCATCCGTGTGGCTACCGCATCAAGAAGGAATCCGAGGCATCACCCTTGTTGGATCCCCACCTGACATAACCGTCAAGGTGAACTGAGGAGGAATCACCCTCGAGGTCCACACTTGAGGAGTTGCGCGACGACGTCGTTATCGGGGGTGGTGTAGGAGGAATCACCCTCGCTTACCCACGACCGAATAACTAACCTACAAGGTTATCATCAGAAGTGCTGACGAGGTATCACCCTCGACACTCGATAGTAACCCAGCAGTGTCGGCAACTAAGGGGGATGTGACGTGCGGTGCCGGGGCCTGGTCTTCAATCCCGTTGATCGGGTCTTCTGAGAATCCAGCGGGGCAGTCAGGACAAGTGGGTCTCTGATAGGGCTCTACCCATCCTATACTAAACAGTTTAGGATAGCAGGCAGGTATCAATAGTAGGCTACAATAAACAGGCTATGCAACAGAAGTAGGATAACAGTAGCAGCAGTAACATCTAATGCAAGCATAAGAGAGAAGGGAATAGGCGATATCGGAATGCTCAAAATGGGGGTGCTTGCCTGTCTGCTCGACGGCAAGGGCAGGGTCGTCAACTGCGTTGTCGGGCTCCTGAGCAGCGTCGACTTCGGGAGCTACGTCGACGTCGGGGTCTACCGAGAGAGAAGAGATGGGGAGGAAACAAGTAAATACACAGCAACGATGCAACACAGAACATGTCATGACTAGGATGCAGTGCAGGGTTGCCTGAAGTAGGTCTAAGTCATTTTAGTATTTATAGGATTAACGCGGGATTTCTTAATCGGAGTGTGTGCACTATTCATGTACCGGAATCGGGCTCAGAGTTATGAGTTCTCCTACGTAGGGGGTTTCGGCATCGAAACAGACGACACGATCAGATTCGTCTCGTCGTTCTGAGCAACTTTCATGTTTTAAGTTTTTCGATCTGAGCTACGGTTTAAAAGTTATGTATTTTCGAAGTTTAAACGATTTTATGGAATTATTTTAATTAACAGAAAATGATATATAGCGTCAGCATGATGTCATGCTGACATCAGTAGGTCAACAGGTCAGCTGACCAGTCAAACCTGACATGTGGGTCCAGTGGGACCCACATGTCAGCCTCTGTTAAGGTTAACAGTGAGTTAACTCAGCTAACAGGATTAATTAGGGGGTGGGCCCCATCTGTCAGTGACACATTAGTCTAAAGTAATTATCTTTATTTAATTAAACATTTTAGTTAATTAACAGGGCGCGTGGGGCTGGCGTGTCAGCGACACTGGGCTGCCCAGTCAGCAGTTGACTGGGTCAACCCAGTCAACTTGGCCCCCCGGACCCACTGGTCAGTGACCCAGGGGCGGGACCCACCGAGCCACGTCGGCGGCCAGCGCCGGAGCGACGCCGGTGACCAGAAAACGCGGCGGCGCGGCCTCGAAACTCGCCGGAATCTCGCTACGGGGGACCATTTCGCACGGGGTTTGCGGCGTTCGAACGGGCGCTCTGAGCCGCGTTGAGTGGTGGCACTGGCTCGACCGGAGATGGCACGAATCTGCGGCGGCGAGCAACACGACGGATGCCGGCGTTCGGCCGTGGTTGGTAATGGAGTTAGAGGGCACATCAAAAGGCGTGGGGGCGCGTTCCAACCGCGGGGTGAAGCTGAGCACGTTCCCGTGCTCGGGCAGCCATGACAGGGGCTAACTCCACGGCGGCGAGCTCCGCGGCGGCAGTACTCTCGGGCGGCGCAGGTGGGGTGGCTACGGTGGCGGAATAGCTCGGGAGAGAGAGGGGAAAGGTGCGCGCGCTCACCGTGGAGGCACACGTAGGCCCGGCGAAAGCTTAGGAGCTGCAGATCGACGGCATTCGCCGGCGGAGCTCCGGCGATAGAAGATGAAGATGGGCTCGATCCGCTCGATGCGGTGGCGCAGAGCTCGAACCAGCAGTCGGAGAGGAAGGAGAGGAGGCAGGCGGACCGAACGGGCTCGGTCTCAGGCGTTGAGGAGGCATGTGGCCACGCCGGCGAGCTCGGCCATGGCGGCGGCTTCGGGCGTCCGTGCGGGAGGGAGAAGAGAGCGAGCGAGGGGAGAGAGGGGGGGGGGGAGAGTGAACGGAGGTCCAGGAGGGATGGACGGCTTCGGCCTTATCCCCCAAGCGTGTCGGTGGCGTCGGCGCCGTCGCCGTGTCGCCGCCCGGCTGGCGCGCGCGCGCGCGGCCACGACGCGGCCGACACGGGGAGGAGGGAGAAGGAGTTGGGCCAGGTGGGCCGCGGTCGGGGCACTGTGCACTAAGGCCCAGTGCACAGTGCCTCGTTTTATTTTTTTTCTTATTTCTGTTTTACTTTTTCTTTATTTATTTTCTGTTTTGAATTAGTTAGGACACCTTTGCACTTTTGTAAAATATGAGAGTTGACCCAAATATTACTGTGCAATGTTAGCATTCACCAAAAATTGGTTTGAGCAAAGTTGGGCTTTATTTGAAATTGATATGATTTTAAATGTATTAAATATTGTTGTTCTGGTGCTGTTTCATGTGGTTTGAATCATTTACCTAGTTCCAATTCCATTGTTTATATTTTTATGAGTGATTCTGGAATATTTGCTATTTAGTGAACATTTTTGCAATAGTGTTTGAGCAAATTTATTTTGCACTTTTGAATTTGAGTTGATTTTCAAAATGGAGTTGAATTGCTTTGGTTAACCACTATGTTTAAGCACTGCAAATGATATGACTGGGCATTATTAGCAGTTGATCACGGTGACTAATACACAGGGGTGTTACAGGGATGGGGTCTGTCGGGCGAGTTGCATGTCCACCACTAGACATGCAACCTCATGTGCACAAAAGCTGGGAGAGGAGTTTGTCGGGGCCAGTTGCATGTCTATGACTAGATATGCAACTGCATGTGTTGTAACCCGGCTGCAACTGCACGGGCACAAAGCGACTGCAACTAGGGTCGAATGGGCAGTATTGTCAGGCCAATTGCATGTCCACTACTAAACATGCAACTAAAAGTGTTGTAACCCGACTACAATTTCATTGGGTACAGAGCGACCGCAACTTGGTGGACGAAATGGTTGTTGGGTGAGTTGCATGTCCACCATGAGACATGTAACTGCAAGTGTTGTAAACAAGATGAACATTTTTCAGATATGTGACGGCCTTTTTTTAACATGCGGTGAATATTTTTTTGATTAAGTGTTGAACATATTTTAAAATATACGATGACAATTTTGAATAAGCTGCAATTTTTTTTCGGAAACACTAACGCCCACACGTGTGGGCGTTTGCATCTCGCCCACACGCGTGGATCCGCGTTCGTTTGTGGGTGCACGAATCTTGGCATGTTTGCGGTGCCACGTAGGACTGGGCTGGTGTGTGAGCATTCACCCGGTCGCCCACACGTCCGTTTCACCACACGGAGGGGCCGGTGTGTGGGCGTTTATCAGTTTGCCCACACACCCGTCTCCTCTCCCACACCCAAAGCTGTCACTTGCCATGTGTTTTGCAGGGTACATGGCAACTGCCCTATTGTGCTTGCAAGCAGATGGCAACTCTCTCTTCACCCGAACATGTTGTTTTGCCATGTCTTTTTATAGCGCTACACGACAACTACCTAGTGTTAGTAGGTGGCAACTCGTAAAGTTTTCAAATCATGGCAACTGTAGTAAACCAGACCATACGTGACAACTGCCTAGTGTTAGTAGGTGGTAATTTCTAAAGTTTTCAAATCATGGAAACTGTAGTAGACCAGACCATACATGGCAACAGCTGCAGTTGTCCAAAAATGGCATCTGGCACTTGACCCGAGATGGCAACTGCAGTTGAGCAACCATGGCAACTCCTAAAGATACCACCGTCGCCCACACGCCCGTCTCCTCTCCCACACCCAAAGCTGTCAGTTTGCCATTTGTTTTTGCAAGGTACATGGCAACTGCCCTAGTGTGCTTGTAAGCAGATGGCAACTCTCTCTTTACCCGAACATGTTATTTTGCCATGTCTTTTTGTAGTGCTACATGGCAACTGCCTAGTGTTAGTAGGTGGCAACTCCTAAAGTTTTCAAATCATGGCAATTGTAGTAGACCAGACCATACATGGCAACAGCTGCAGTTGTCCAAAAATGGCATCTGGCACTTTGACCTAAGATGGCAACTGCAGTTGAGCAACCATGGCAACTGTAGTTGTCAGACATGGCAATTGTAGTTCAGCAACATGGCAACTGCAGTTAAACGAACATTGGAAGGGGGTCCGGAACATGGCAACTGCGGGTACGCGTGGTTACTGCCACGCGGGGCGTGTGGCTCGCAGGTGGGGAGGGGCGACGGCCGAGAGAGGTCGTGCGGGCCGCGAGGGGTCGTTCGCCCGGACGTGTGGGCGATTGTGCGACACACCGGACGTGCGGGCTGTGGCTGGGTGCGCCCGGACGCCGTCGTGCGGGCGGGGTTGTCTCCGTGCCACACAGGGCGTGCGGCACAACCCCCTAAATGCCACACATGTGACAGTTATCATCGTCCTTTTTTTTCCAATTAAGTGATGAAATATTTTTGAATATGTGACAAGAAAATCAAGTACGCAATATGCATTTTTTACGTAGTAACATAAAAATACTTAGTCAGCTGAGCTCCAGACACTCACTTATTTTTATCTATTTTTTTGTTTTTCTACTAGTCACACACATGTGAGTCGTGCACGATGCACACATGCACAAATTGCAACCATTGCAACAACTCGTAACAGGTGCTAGCCCGTTTTTTCTTTTTTTGGTTGTTTTTTGTTTTATACTTTTCTTTTTTTAGTCGTACGTCCATGAGTTGCATGAGGCAAACCCGTCCGTAACTGGCACCTATCACAACACGCGTGTAATTAGGGTAGTGTCGCAACTACATACGTCGCAGCACACACGTAATTGCATGCGATACGGAGCATTTGCAACTAGATTTTTGTTTGAATAACTAGGTTTTCTTAATATTTTTAATATAATTTTCAAAATAGGAAATTATAATGAGAAGGAACAAAAGAAAGCAAAAAATATATTAAAAGAAATTCTAGTCGCATGCAAAATTTACAACACTACATATTTTATCCATCGAGTAGAGTCTAGTGGTATCACTAGCAGATCGAGTAGAGTCATTTGGCTGGTTGGTTGAACTGCTTTTTAATTTTTAGGTTTTTATCATTTATGTCAACAGAGGTTGCGTCCCGTAATAATCTGGCTCAGGGCCTCGCTATCCTGTGTGTTGAGAGATGGGGTCATCAAAGAGATGAAACCTCTGAACCTGAACCCCGGCTGGTTGCTTTCTGTCTCTTCCCAAGCCTCCGGTTTCCCTCTCCAATCCCACCTCTATCGTGCAATTCCTAGTGAGAACGTAGCACTCTTGCCGCTATCGTTCCTGACGCGCCCTGCATTAATTCTAGGCGCAGGTCCAGTCTGCTTCGGTCTCCGAGTTGGTGTGGCCGTCGGTGGCGAACTCGGAAACGGAGACGGAGTCGGACACGCCCAGACAGCCGGCGGGTATAAATGTACCTAACCCAGCCTCTCCTCCATCGACAACACGAATCCCTTGACAAAATCACACGCGCACACACAGGAACAGGAAGGTAGGGACTAGGGAGAGCGATGGCGACGGCGCTTCGACACGCGGCGATGAGGCTGGGCGGCGGCGGATGGGCGAAGTTGCTACCAAGAAGGCTAGTCCACAGCGGCGCAAGACCAGCCGCTGCCGCCGCGGCGGACGGCAAGACCCGCGCTCTGAACCTGATCAAGCAGAAGAGGGAGGAGCTCTTCGACCTGATCGCCGACACGGAGCGGCGGTACGACACGCACCTCACCAGGGAGGGGTTCCAGAACACCCGGATGCTGCAGCAGCTCGCCGTGCAGATCAAGCCCAGGCCCAACGACCCGCTCTGGTACGTGCCCCTCGACCAAGCGTAGATATGCTCGATCGGCTGATCTCCTTCCCTTCTTTGTGACGACTGACGATAAAGAAGATGAATCTGCTGATATCAATTTCGTCTTTTTGCGGCTGATATCAATTTCGTTGCAGGCGCTCGAAGCGGAATTCGAAGCTGACGAACGATTTCCTTGGGTGGGCGGGGGCTTGCGTGGCGAGCTACATGCTCACGACCAAATGGCTTCATTCCGACAAAGAGGTAGAGGAAAAAAAGATGCCGGATCCACATGTGTAGAAAAAAAAAATGCTCCGAGGATCATATTTTTTCAGGATCAATTTTTTATTTTTATCGAAGCCGGCTTAACTTTGTCGATGACATATTACTACTACTAATTAGTGTTCTCTTTGGGCAATCTTCTATCTTGTATAGAAAGGACAGCAACTGTGAAACAAGTTATGCGTTGTTATGTTTGTAAGGAAAATTATGTGTTGTTATGTTTTTTTTTTAGACAATTATGCGTTGTTATGTGGTTTTTGAGACATGGCGCTCTGCGCAGGCCAACGGGCCGCGGCCAAATCGCAGGCCACACGTTTAGCTGGCTCGCTCGGGAACACTGGCACAATCTGGCGGCTATGGAAGCACAAAGTTTTTCCCTCAGTAGCAACCCTTAGTTTTTTTTTTTTTGAGAATCTGTGGCAACCCTTAGTTAGTTGCTCTCGAGTTGTATCGTCCGCTTGCATGAAGGAAATCGCGTTGCGTTTAGCTGTGCGACCCCATTTCTTCTCGCTTTCTCGCTCGCTGCTCTAGTTTTGGTCATTTTTTTGGTTTTCTATAAAAAAATATTTCTCTTTTTTTTGTTTTCCTTTTCTGCTTACTTTGTATGTTTATGATTTTCTTCAGTTTTCTGTTTTTCTTTGATTTTCACCCTTCTTTCGTGGTTTTTTTGGTTCTTTTTTCTTTGTTTTTTATTATATTTTTTGCTTTTCATGCTTTGTTTCTTCATTTTTTATTTTTCTTTGTTTCTCTGTTTTTATTTTTTTCGGTTTTCATTGTTTTCCTTTGTAGATTTTTTGTATGCGTCAGGACCATTTTTACATATTGAAAAACCATTTAATTCATGTTTAATATTTTTTTTGAAAATTTATATAGTTTTCATGTCTATGTTTTTTCATACATATTGTTAAAAAATTGTATACATCAGGAACATATTTTATATGCATGTTTAACATTTTTGAAATGCATGATTAATAGTTTTTTAAACATATGTTATTTGTGTCCATTTTTTCATAAACATTGTATATTTTTTGTAAATCATGAAATTTTATATATACACGTTTAAAATATTTCAAATACATGATTAACATTTTTGAAATATTTTTTTTCATGTTCACTTTTTTCATATACAATGTACATTTTTTGTATACATCAGAAACATTTTTTGTATGCACATTTATCATTTTCCAGATACATGATTACTACTTGTGAAAACTTAAATTTTTCTATGTCTATTTTTTTCATACACATTGTAAATTTTTTGTATACATCTGAAACATTTTTTATACACATTTAATAATTTTCAAATACATGATTAACATTTTTGAAAAAAAATCTATTTTTATGTCTATTTTTACCTTACACATTGTACATTTTTCGTATACATCGGAAACATTTTTTCTATACACATTGAACCCTTTTCAAATGTAAGATTACATTTTCGATTGTTTTATGTAAAGTTTTTTAATAATATTTGGAAGTATGAAAATGCAAAAAGGTTAAAAAAACATTAAAAAAAAGAGAAAAACGAGTCTGTGGCCTCCCACGCGCTAGGCCAGCCAATTTTCGCACGCGTATAGGCGCCCCCCGCATAGTCTCACGCTGGGGGGAAGAGATTGGGGAGGGTGGGTGACTGCGTATTCCCTGGCTTGCTCATATTTCGTTACCGCAAAATTTGTTGCTCATTCACGATTTTGAAAAAAACTGTTCATGTTAGAAATGAGTTTGCAATTTGAAAAAAAGTTTTTGGATTTAAAAGACTTCACGAATTGAAAATTTGTTAAAAAAAATAAAAAAATCACGACTTTGAAAAATCTTCATGAAATTGAAAAATTCATGTATTTGGAAAACCTTCACGAATCTGACAAAAGTTTGGGGATTTAAAAAATCTTGAATTTGAGAAAAGTTTGTGGGTTTCTAAAAAGTTCATGAATTTGAGAAAAGTTTAGGGGTTTAAGAAAAGTTCATGAATTTGGAAAATGTTTGTGAATATGAAAAAAATGCGGATTTCAAAACAAAATATTTGAAATATCCATGGATTTTTTTAAAAGTTCATGAATTTGAAAAAAAAAATCATGGGTTTCAAAAAAGTCATGAGTTTGATTTTTTTGCAGGTTTCTAAATAGTTCACACACTTGAAAAAAGACGTCGGGTCCAATGAATTCAAAAAAAGTGGGTTTCAAAAAGGTTTACAAATTTAAGAAAAAAATCAAATTTGAAGAAGTTTTTGAATTTAAGAAAAGTTCATGAATTTGAAAAAAAATCTACTTTAAAAGTTCATAAATTTGATAAAAATAAAAGAGAAAAAACATAAAACTAAAATTGAAAAGAAAGGAAAAAAAGAAACAAAACCCGTGCTTGGAAAAACTATGGAAAACCCGCCCGAGAAAAAAACTCGGCGAAACCTGTTAGAATGTTCCGGAAACCGATGAGAAAAAGGTGAAAGATGTAAATGTGCATGATGTGAACGAGAAAGAATCACTCGTACAAGGTAATGGTGTCCCGGCCAAGGGGTCCCTCACCAAGTCGGTTCCTGGCCTGATTGGTTGAGCTAAGGACCCCTAGGCCAGTTTCGTCCTCGACCACAATGGCAAGACCCGCACTCTGTACTTAATCAAGCAGAGGAGGGAGGAGTTGTTCGACCTGATCGCCGACACGGAGCGGCGGTACGACACGCGCCTCACCAAGGAGGGGTTCCAGAAACACCCGGATGCTCCAGCAGCTCGCCGTGCAGATCAAACCCAGACCCAATGACCCGCTCTGGTACGTGCCACTCAACCAAGCATAAGTATGCTCGATTGGTTGGTCTCCTTCCCTTATTTGTGATGACTGACGAGAAAGAAGATGAATTTGCTGATATGTATATTGTTGCAGGCGCTCGAAGCGGAATTCGAAGCTGACACACGATTTCCTGGGGTTGGCGGGGGCTTGCGTGGCGAGGTACATGCTCACGAAAAAAATGGCTTCGTTCCAACAAGGAGGCGGCGCAGGAGAAGATGCCAGATCCGCATGTGTAGGAAAAAAAATGCTCCAAGGATCATTTTTTTTTTCTTGAATTGAGGATAGATTATTACTTTTTTTTGCAAGAAACTTCCAATCTATTCAAGGATAGATTATTACTATTATCTCCTATCCTTTTTACTTGTAGCTCAAACTGATATATTGAAACAAATGTGTCTACACGTATATCTGTTCGAGCAACAAGTAATATGGACCGCAGAGATTACTACGGAGGGAGTACTCATTAGTGTTCTCTTTGGACGAACTTTTATCTTTGTATAGAAAGGATAGTAATTGTGAAACCAGTTTTGCGTTGTTATGTTTTTCTAAAAGAAAAGTTACGCGTTGTTTTTGTACAATGCAAGCTGATGGTAAAATAAACCATCTGTAGAAGGGTATCTAATTAAACGTCTACCCTCTACAAATAAGAACCAATGTTTCTAAAAATTGGTTTAGTCCTAAGCTTAGTTAGTTGCTCTCGAGTTGTATCGTACGCTCCCCTGAAGGAAATAGAAATATCGTTTTAGTTGGTCTGGCCCATATCTCCTCGCGCGCTCGCTCACTTCGGGATCGATTCGCTCGCTCGTTGCTCTGATTTTGGTCCGGTTTTTTCATGTTTTCTATAGTTTTTTCTTCTTCTTTCCTTTTTGGTTTTCTTTATATCTCTAGGGTTTTTTCCTTCCTTTTTCTTCACCCTTTTTTGGTTTCTTTCAAGTTTTTTTTGGTATCTACTTTTCCCATATACAATGTATATTTTTTTAATAGATTAAAAACATTTTTTGTATACATGTTTAATATTTTTTAAATACATGATTAACACTTCTGAAAACTTATATTTTTATGTCTATTTTTTCATACACATTGTACATTTTTTCGTATACATCTGAAACATTTTTATACACATTTAACATTTTACAAATATATGAACAACACTTTTAAAAATTTAGAATATTTTGAAGTATAAACAAAAGTAAGGAAAAAGAAAGCCAAAAACGAAACAAAAACCATGAAAAAAAAGAGAAAAACATGTCTGCGGCCTCCCACGCGTTGGGCTGGCCTATTCTCGTGCACTTCCAGCGACCGCTCGTACATCCTCGCGTTCACAATTTGAAAAATAGTTTCTGGATTTAAAAACTTCATGCATTTGAAAATTTGTTCACAAAATTCAAGAATGCTCATAAATTTGAGAGAAGTTCATGAATTTGAAAAATGTTCATGAATCTGAAAAAAAGTTTGCGGATTTAAAAAGTTCATAAATTTGAGAAAAGTTCACAGGTTTCTAAAGAGTTCATAAATTTGAGAAAAGTTCATGGGTTTCAAAACAAGTCACAAACTTGAAAAAAGTTTGAGCTTCCCATGGATTTGAAAAAAAAAACAAATTTGAAACAAGTTCATGGATTATAAAAAGGAATTAAAAAAATCCATGGATTAAAAAAAGTTCATGAATTGGGAAAAGTCAATGGTTTCAAAAAAATTCATGAGTTTGAAAATTTTAAAGGTTTAAAAGTATTTCAAGAATTTGATAAAACATCCAAGGTCACGTGAATCCAAAAAATGTGGGTTTCAAAAAGGTTTACGAATTTGAAAAAAAATCTAATTTGAAGAAGATTTTGATTTGAGAAAAGTTCATGAATTTGGAAAAGTTTCAAATTTAAAAGTTCATGAATTGGATAAAAATAAAAGATAAAAACTGAAAACAAAAAAATGATAATAGGAAAAAGGAAAACAAAAATCCAAACAAAACCCGTCCTAGAAAAACTAGGAGAAAACCGCCGGAGAAAAAAAATTTGAAACCTGCTAGAATGTTCGCAAAACCGATGAGAAAAAGACGAACGGTACAAACATACATGATGCGAATGGGAAAGAATTACTCGTACATGGTGACAGTTCCCGGCCAAGGGGTCCCTCACCAAGTCGGTTCCTGGATTGATGGGTCAGGCCGAAGACCCCTAGGTCAGTTCCATCATCGGCCACATTGGGTAGCCATGGTGAATTTTACGAAGACTCCGGAATATTTGGAGAACAATCCACATATATCGAAGTCGTGGAGGACTCTACCTCCACCAACTAGGATCTGTAACTGTAGGACCTCCGGTGTGCTATACAAGCCGGGGGTCGAGCTCATCGATACGATAGATTACAATCTCTCGGTACTTTACCCGTACTTTCTACACACCCCAACACAATATATACAAGCAAGAAATAGAGTGTTATCTCCTCCGCGAGAGCTCAAACATAGGTAGCCCCAGTTACCATCGTGCTAAGTCGCCTAGCTAGAATACCCTACCGAGGGATCTGCTGGATCTAGCTTTGATAGTGGTGGCCTATGCAGGTCCTGCCAGGTTAACGTCGTGGCTTGATGGGAGTTTGGATAAATGCTTAGATCGGTTTCGACATGACATTCGTGTCGGGACAATGTTGGTCTTCGGCATCGCCGAGTCGACTGGCCATCTGGGCCAGGTAGAGACTTTCGCTCCAGACCGGATCATTATATTCGGCAACATGGAGTACGCCGTGAACTACCGTAGAGAACTGATCTTCCAGGGTTTGGCATCTTGCCAGGTATAGGAGCAGCAGGAGACGGTTATTGTGATCTTGATGCCAGAAAGGATCTTGGAGCAGCCAGAGGAGGTCGACTTTTTCGGCCCACCCACCACCCATCTTGTCGCCAACGTCGAATATCTCATGCACATGCTCGAGGGAGAAACCAAGGAAGCTGAAGACCAGGAAGAGGAAGAAGGCGAGTCAGCGGACAACCAGCCACAGCCGCAGTGCCTCTGTGCAGGTGGTAGGCGACCTCGACCTACAAGTGCTACATAGTTGACTCCAACTGAGAAGACCATGGCTTTGACCGAGGAGGCCAAGGATCCATCGACAGTCGCCTGGACGACCTCGACTACACTCCGAGGGACCCCTCTGTCCAGTGGCTCCAGCACATTCAGTAAAAACCGCTAGAGAGGGATATAGATCAACTGATTTTTGCTACACTTTAAGTAGGATATGATTTCCTAGGAGTATGAGGGAACCCACAAAGGTAGTGCCTGCCATTGACTCCAAGTTCACGTCATCTGGGGTCACTATTGGCTCTTTAAGATGGCATACAAATACGATGATGTTGACTCTTAATGGAAAGTTTGTTTATTCCCCACAACAATAAATATACATGATAGGACTAAGAGTTAGCCTTTAAGTTTCAATAAAGCTAGCCATGATGGCCTTCCCTAAAAAAAGAGAGTTAGCCTTTAAGATGCCCTTAGCAAGAAAAGAGGAGGAACCGACGGAGGATTGACATACGATGAAACGGTGGAAAAGATCAACCATCACGAGGACGTATGCTCTAGTTTAGGGCCTCTTCCATTTGCACGATTTCCAAAACACGGGAATAGAGAGGCATACCATCTTCAATGATACTATAAGTATTGTCAGTATGTTTGAATGGCGGATTCTATTTAAAAAGTCAAAGAAGCCTTTAATGCTCTCTCCATTTAAAAAGTTGCAAATGAATTGATGAGAAAATAAAATGGCGGATTTCATGGGTGTTTTCTCATCCACTCCAACTTTTTAAATAGAATCCGCCATTTTCTTTGAAAGAAAATGGCGGATTCTATCAAAGAAAATGGCGGATTCTATTTAAAAAGTTGGAGTGGATGAGAAAACACCCATGAAATCTAGTGCAAATGAATGTAAGGAAAAATTCTTATGGCTTGCAGTCCTACGAATCAAACAACCCACACACAATTTTTTTCGAAGGATTAGAATCCTCCCAAATTCCTTTGCAAATTCTACAAATCAAAGAAGCCTTTACTGCTCTCTCCATTTTTGTATCGAAGGCCACTTAACATTTCTATGTATAATTTTGATCATTAATTTTACCAATAAAATATGAGCTAGATGCCACAAAAGGTATGCCTATGGATACACATTTCAAAAAACTTTTCGATGATATATAAACTCACATTTTATTGACCAAAATTATGAGTCAAAGTTTGACAAAAAAGTGGCTTGTATACAAAAATGGAATAAGTTGCAAAAATAGCGTGACCACAACAGGGACATGGTGTCGAAAACTAGCATTTTCACACGAATACTCCCATGAACTGACTCGATCACGAACGTCCATTTATGACCGAGTTGTGACCCTTGCCGTGCGATTGACCATCTTCTGCTTCACAAAAGGGCGCTTCTCCACTACCTTAACCCCCGACCACTCTTCTACCTTTCCTCCCCTCCCGCCGACAAGTTTAGGGCCTCTTCCACCACGAGGACATATGCTCTAGTTTAGGGCCTCTGCCATTTGCATGATTTCTAAAACGCGGGAATAGAGGGGCATACCATCTTCGATACTATAAGTATTTGTGAGGATGTTTGATTGTCTGTAGAGAAAATGGTGGATTCTTTCAAAAAAGTTGGAGTGGGTGAGAAATTACCAATGAAATATAATGCAAGGAAAATTTCCTTATGGCTTGCAATCCTACAAATCAAACAACCTACACACAAATTTTTCTAAGGATTAGAATCCTCCCAAATTCCCTTGCAAATCCTTCGAATCAAAGAAGCCTTTAATACTCCCTCCATTTTTGTATCAAAGGCACTTCACATTTCTAAGTCTAATTTTGATCATTAATTTTACCAATAAAATATGAGCTAGATGCCACAAAAGGTATGCCTATGGATACACATTTCAAAAAACTTTTCGATGATTTATAAACTCACATTTTGTTGACCAAAATTATGAGTCAAAGTTTGACAAAAAAAAGTGGCTTGTATACAAAAATGGAGTAAGTTGCAAAAATAGTGTGACCACAACAGGGACATGGTGTCGAAAACTAGCATTTTCACACGAATAACTCCCATGAACTGACTTGATCACGAACGTCCGT
This sequence comes from Thinopyrum elongatum, assembly GCA_011799875.1. Classification (NCBI taxonomy): domain Eukaryota; kingdom Viridiplantae; phylum Streptophyta; class Magnoliopsida; order Poales; family Poaceae; genus Thinopyrum; species Thinopyrum elongatum. Next base: position 582,730,705 of record CM022303.1, read on the forward strand.
TTATGACCGAGTTGTGACCCTTGCCGTGCGATTGACCATCTTCTGCTTTACAAAAGGGCGCTTCTCCAATACCTTAACCCCCGACCACTCTTCTACCTTTCCTCCCCTCCCGCCGACAAGTTTAGGGCCTCTTCCTTCACGAGGACATATGCTCTAGTTTAGGGCCTCTGCCATTTGCATGATTTCTAAAACGCGGGAATAGAGGGGCATACCATCTTCGATACTATAAGTATTTGTGAGGACGTTTGACTGTCCGTAGAGAAAATGGTGGATTCTTTTAAAAGTTGGAGTGGATGAGAAATTACCAATGAAATCTAATGCAAATGAATGCAAGGAAAAAAAATCCTTATGGCTTGCAATCCTACAAATCAAACAACCTACACACAAGTTTTTTCTAAGGATTAGAATCCTCCCAAATTCCCTTGCAAATCATTGGAATCAAAGAAGCCTTTAATACCCCCTCCATTTTTTTTTATAGAAGGCCACTTCATATTTTTATGTCTAAATTTGGCCGTTATTTTTACCAATAAAATATAAGTCACATGCCACAAAAAGTATGCCTATTGATGCACATTTCAAAAAACTTTCCAATGATAAATAAATTCAAAGTTGGTGATCGAAATTATGAGTCCAAGTCCGACACGAAAAAAGAATTAAGAAGTGGCTTGTATAAAAAAACGAGGGAGTAGTTTAAATACTCCCTTCATCCCAAAATAAGTGTCTTAACTTTGTACTAACTTTAGTATAAAATTGTAAAGTTGCAAAAATAGTGAACAACGGGACATAGTGTCGAAAACCAGCATTTTCAATATGAACAACTCCCACGAAGCGACTCGATCACAGACGTCCGTTTATGACCGAGCTGCGACCCTAACCGTGCGATTGCCCATCTGCTTCACAAAAGGGCACATCTCCAAAACCTTAACCGCCGACCACTCTTCTACCTTTCCTCCCCTCCCGCCGCCGCCGCCGCCGCCCGTACGAGCGAGCATGCCCAGCGCTTTCCACTCCCTCCGCCCCTCGCTCATCAAGAGGAAGCACAAGCACAAATCCGCGCGCCGCGGCGGGAAGCGCGCCAAGAAGACCAGTGAGTCGACGAACCTCGCCGCCGGAGGCGGAGACGCCTCCTTTGACCTGAAGAGCTCCGCCTCCGCGTCCACCGCGTCTGGGTGCGGCGGAGGAGGCAGCCTCGTCCAGCCGCTCGGGAACCTCCTCCTCGCCGCCGCCGGGCGCCCCAACCTCCGGGACGCGGGCCTTGGCGGGCTTCGCCAGCTCCCCGACGACCTCCTCCTCGACGTCCTCGGCCTCCTCCCCGCCCGCGACCTCGCCGCGCTCGCCGCGGCCTCCAAGGCGCTCTACGTCATCTCCTCCCACGACCCGCTCTGGCGGGCCATCGTCCTCGACGAGCTCGGCGGCGACTTCGCGTTTGCCGGCTCCTGGCGTGCCACCTACATCGCCGCCGTGTCTGGCCGCGCCCATCGCCCCCCGCGCGACCTTGAGATCAGTGGCTTCTACTCGGACTACCTCTTCCAGAGCTGGCTATGCGCCAACATGGAGATGCGGGCCGAGTGGCTGGAGCGGGACACCATTGACCGCCGCCGCGGCTTATCGGTGGAGAAATTCATCGCCGAGCACGAGGAGCCAAACTGGCCGGTGCTGCTTGAGGGGTGCCTTGATTCCTGGCCGGCGTTGCAGAAATGGACGAGGGAATATCTGCTTGAAGTCTCAGCTGGCAAGGAGTTCGCCGTCGGTCCGGTGAGCATGCCACTGGATAGGTACTTCCAGTACTCCGACAATGCGGAGGAGGAGAGGCCATTGTACCTATTTGACGCGAAATTTGCTGACAAGGTTCCGGAGATGGGGAGCGACTACCAGGTGCCGGTGTACTTCCAGGAGGACCTGTTCAAGGTGCTCGGGGAGGAGAGGCCGGATTATAGGTGGGTTATCATCGGTCCGGCTGGATCAGGGTCATCGTTCCATGTAGATCCCAACTCGACGTCGGCGTGGAATGCCGTGATCAAGGGGGCCAAGAAGTGGGTGATGTTCCCGCCGGAGGTGCCGCCACCGGGGGTGCACCCAAGTTCGGACGGGGCGGAGGTCACTAGCCCAGTGTCTATCATGGAGTGGTTCATGAACTTCTACGGAGCCTGTAGAACCTGGGAGAAGAGGCCAATTGAGTGTGTATGCCGGGCCGGGGAGATTGTGTTTGTGCCTAATGGATGGTGGCACTTGGTTATCAATCTTGAGGAGTCCATTGCCATCACTCAGAACTACGTGAGCAGGTTAGATTTCAGATTGCATACTGTTTCGTTGTTTTTTCACTTCATATGTATTGTACCTATTATACTCCCTCCGTCCCAAAATAAGTGTCTCAATTTTGTACTAGCTCTAGTACAAAATTATACTAAGCTTGAGACATTTATTTTGAGACGGAGGGAGCACTTACTAAGCTTCTGCAATTTGTATCCTTCATCTAGGGAGAACGGCTGTACTATTTTGTCCTTTTTGTATGAGCACATTCCCAAAACTATTATCTCCATGCCACTCGAACAAATTAAAGTGTACGCAGACAGAATTGCAAGAAATTCCAATCTCAAAACATATTCAATTGAAAACCAAGGTTCTATGTTTCTAACTCTATATTGGTTGCTTAAAAAAACTACTCCCTCAATTCATATTAATTGTCGCAGCTTTAGTACAACTTTGCAGAGTACTAAAGCTGCGACAATTAATATGGATCGGAGGGGTACTACAGTTTTGTTGACAGAAATCTGGGTATTTGCCTTGTATTCTTCAATTTAGTTCTATTCATATCACTTCAGCATTGTCAGATAGACATTGTGTCAGTTACGAATTATGATCGATTTAAGAAAAATACTCATCTTCCAAAAGAGTTTCTCTTTGGTTTAAGAACCTTGCTTCCTAGTTTATACATGCCATCTTCCTTCTTCAGGATCACATAATTTTTTATTAAAAGGTTTAGCCTTTAAACTGAAGAGATTAAGCTGACTCCTGGCTTTTGCCCAGTATCTCTGTTTCTGGGGCAGCTACATGGTTGAATAGACATGCAAAATTCTTTAACTGGATGATTTCAGCAAAGTGTAACTTATCTTTGTGAGGTAAAGTGCTATTTGCATGAAAAGTATATATAGCTTAATAAAACGGTTTCTCTTTCTTTCCTTGTGAAATGTCCAGGAGGAACCTGTTGAATGTTCTTGACTTTCTCAAGAGGCCCAATGCAAGTGAACTTGTGTCAGGGACCAAGGACAGAGTGAACCTGCACGACAAGTTCCGGAACGCCATCGACACAGCTTACCCCGGGACGATTAGTCAGCTTGAAGTTGAAGCTCAGCAGAAGGCTGCTGCTCGGAAGAAGAAAGATGCATTCTGGGATTCTGCTGTCGACGCTAACACTGGAGGATTCAAGTTCTCTTTCTGATTTTCTTACAGCAGCTAGGTCTGTGGACTTAACATTTGATCTTATCCTGTTTACATGAGCCATCTCATTTAATTTGATTTGAGACCTTGGGTTCATGGGCCTTCATTGATCTGCTTGCAGTGAAGCAGATTATTTTGCCCGTACATGGCTGCAAGCACCCTAAAACTTGGAAGAACAAAATCTTAAGACCATTGCCCCCCATTGTTGTTGTAAGGTTGGACCATATATTGCATCATGAAAATGGATATTCGATCTTCAATAAATTGGGCTGAAAATTGTTTGCATTTTGGCAAGTTGACAGTGCACTAAGATTGTTCTTTGTATTTTACAATTGTGAGCACCAAATTAAACATTTGTGGCAAGTACCAGCACCAATGGTGCATTTACCTCCTCATTTGGAGGTTTAAGGCCGATGGTAGATGGTCCCAAACCGCTTACCAAAGGAAGACTGTCGTCGACCATAGATTTTTTGCGTGATGGGTGATGAAAGGCCCTCAATGAGCTTAGTGCACAAGGATTTGATCGAGAAGCAGGCCGAGGCTTCCAGGTCCCGGTGAACCTTGTGCCTTTCCTCTGAGAGGTGGACGTATGCTTTTTTATATGTCTATGTTTTTATTTTCGTGTCACTGCTTTCACTAGACACTACTAGTTAGCCTAGTAACCAATCCAATTTGGCACATAAGAAATCTTTAAAATCTCATTAGTTACTCTTTTATTTTCAATTACTATTTATTTTAAAAACTCAAATATACGGTGCACGACATTATTTAGTAGCTAATTACTTATTGCAACTAGCAAATGTAGTGAGATTGACCATCTTACTCGAACTGCTGGGGTCACTTATGCTCTTTATTGTATTCCAGTGTCGTTGGTGGGAAATTTGGGTGCTATCTCCAGAGATTGATACCTTGATTTTTTTTTCCTTTTTTGAGGGTGATACCTTGATTTCTTATCTGAGTGGAAAGATGCCACCTGCTGCGAATTCTTGCACCATCTTCGGCTGATTTTGTGCATACAGTTTCTCTGTTTTTTCACTTCATATATGTGTTACCTATTATACGCTTACTAAGCAACCATCAGGAAGCACAAATATGCGATCTTCTGCAATATGTATCCTTCATCTAGAGAGAACAGCTGTACTATTTTGTACTTCCTCTGCAAACTAATATAAGACGTTTTAGATCACTACTTAGTGATCTAAAACGTCTTATATTTGTTTACAGAGGATGTATGAACACAATCCCAAAACTATTTTATTTCCATTTCACTTGAACAAATTAAGTGTATACAGCCAGAATTGCAAGAAACTCCAATCTCAAAACAAATTCAATTCAAAACCAAGGTTCTAAGCTACTAACTCTATATTAGTTGCTTTAAAAAAAACCAAGGTTCTAAGCTACAAATTCATATTGAGGAACCTGTTGAATGTTCTTCACTTTCTCAAGAGGCCCAATGCAAGTGGGCTTGTGTCAGGGACCAAGGACAGGGCGCCATACGCGGCTTACCCCGGGACGATTAGTCAGCTTGAAGTTGAAGCTCAGCAGAAGGCTGCTGCTCGGAAGAAGAAAGTTGCATTCTGGGATTCTGCTGTTGACGCAAACACTGGAGGATTCAAGTTCTCCTTTTGATTTTCTTGCAGCAGCTAGGTCTGTGGACTTAACATTTGATCTTATCCTGTTTACATGAGCAATCACATTTGATTTGCTTTGAGAACCTGGGTTCATGGGCCTTCGCATTCATCTGCTTGCAGTGAAGCAGATTATTTTGATTGTACAAGGCTATGACATCCTAAAACTTGGAAGAACATAATCTCAAGACCATTACTCCCCATTGTTGTTGTAAGGTTCGACCATATAATACATCATGAAAAATTGATCTTTGATCTTCAAATACTTGGGCTGAAAATTGTTGCATTTTGGCAAGCTGACAGTGCACTAAGATTATAGCATATTCGATGCTCAAGTACGTGTCAGTACTTATGTTCATGCATTACAGATCACTCGTACCTTGATATCTCTGCGAACATCAATGTAATAGTAGCACTTGGCATTGTAATTCCTCCAGGATGACTTGCGCTCTTAATATCATTGCACTTATGTTCATCCTAAGTTATGGAAGAGCTTGGTCGCAATATAACGCGTTTATCCCATTGTTGTTGTGAGGCTGTACAATGTACTGTAATTTACATCATGCAAAATAACTCTCAACATGATCGTGCTGAGTAAATAGGCAATTTTTCGACTAATTTAATCCATAAATAGATGACTAGCATGACATTGACAGAATTAATGATATACTGATACTGATCTAAACAAGCACGTACTACGCAAACAGTAGACAAATCTACACATAATGCTAGTACTGCTAATGCGGAAATAATCAGGAGAGGGATAAACGCGTTATACCCTCCAGTAGGCCATGCAGAGGCCGCCGCGGCGGTGGCGGCAGCAGAGGCGTCCTCGGCGGCCTTCTTGTCGGGTTCAACTTTCTCGGCGGCGGCACGTTCAGCGTCGGTGGACATGGTGATGATGAGAGCGACGCGGACGTAGAGGAAGTAGACGAACATCGAGCAGTCGCGTGATCGCTTCCCAAAAACCTATTCGCCCCTCCCCCGTACAGGAACCGGAGGGGCGGGGTTTCGGAGACCTGCTCTCCCGTCGACCGTGTATGCGGCGGACGGGATGGAGTCACCGGCGGCAGCAGCAGCAAAGGAACGACGGTGGGCAGTGCGCGTGAGCAGATGTGATCTGTTCGTGGCGGCTAGGGTTAGGAGACTCCGCACACTTATATAGGCGCAGTCGCGTGGAGAGACATGGGCTCGACCCATGTCCGAGTCCGTGACAGCCCACGATCCGACGTCTCAGATCGTGGCCCAGCTGTGAGAAACTCTTCGTTAGTGACTGGCAAAAATAAGCGCGTAGGCGTGAGCTCGGCTCGGCTCATTCCCGCGGCGCGGCGCGGCGCGGCGCGTCGTGACGAGGCGGGCGGCGGAGGAGGAGTGCGCGAGGGCCTCTTCTCTTCTCAAGCTCCAATAGCATGTAGAAGAGAAACCCTTATAAGGAGGTCCAACTCCTCTTCCACTTCCGGGGTGGGACTAAACTTCCCACTACACCTAGTGCCAATAAAACCCACATGGGCCCTTAGAGATTTTTCAGAAATTGCTATATGGGCCTAAAGCCCATCTCAAATTTCAGCAATCCCCCACCAGATCTCGAGGGCCCATTGTGTCCTCTGTTCCATTTGCTGTTTCGATATACTAGTGTTTCAGTGAAGACCTGTTAAGGTTGAGTTTCACCTAGAGCAAGTAGCTACACTCATTCACAACTGAACAATGGACTGTGCATTGAATTGTCAGTTTGGCGTAAAGAAGTTTCACCATATGTCTTACTAGTACTAAGCTGCCGAAGGCTGACCCCTCGGGTGGAGCATATAAGTCACACTCCTGGCCTATTCATGAGCTTACTAGAGATCACCCCAATCTCATAGACTGTGACTAGCAGTCAGGCTCATATAGGTGTGTTCCTCCAAAGATCGCTCTGTAGGATAGCATCTTGCTTACACAAGCTTTGGAACACATTAAGACAATAGTCACCCTACCATACAGTATTGAGAGTATTGCATCTCCAACGGAGTGAGTTAATATAGTTACTCTCCTCAGTTCACCACTGGCTTGTTTTCCCAGATCTTACTTCACGGGATCTCCGATCACATAGGTTGGGTTACCACCATGACAACTCATGTGGGTCTCATACCCATCTCCCTCGATGCACTATCTATCACAACACGTGATAGCCCTTTTGTAAAGGGATCTGCCAGATTCTTAGCCGTATGGACATACTCCAACGCTATCACTCCGGAGTTTCTTAATTTCCTGACAGCTTTTAGTCTCATTCTTATGTGTTTGTTGGACTTCATGTTGGCCTTTGAACTCTTCACCTTGGTGATGACAGTCTGATTGTCACAGTTCATAAGGATAGCCGGAACCGGTTTATCAACCAATGGCAAGTCCATCAAAAGATCTCGAAGCCATCCTGCTTCGACACCAGATGTGTCTAATGCTGTTAATTCTGCTTCCATTATCGATCTCGTTAAGATTGTTTGCTTGCAAGACTTCCAGGAAACAGCGCCACCTCCAAGAGTAAACATATACCCAGTTGTGGCCTTCATCTCATCAGCATCAGAGATCCAATTCGCATCACTATACCCTTCAAGTACCGACGGGTATCCGGTATGGTGAAGTCCGTAGTTCATAGTACCTTTCAGATAGCACATAACTCTCTCAATAGCATGCCAATGTACATCACCCGGGTTGGAAACAAACTGGCTCAGTTTGCTCACAGCAAACGCGATGTCAGGCCTCGTTGCGCTCACTAGGTACATGAGTGAACCAATGATTTGAGAGTATCTCAGTTGATCCTTAGCTGTGCCTTCGAACTTTCGAACCAACACACTAGGATCATATGGTGTTTGAGATGGTTTGTAGTCCGAATATCCAAAACGGCTCAACACCTTCTCAACATAGTGGGATTGTAGAAGTGTAATCCCACCCTCATTATCTCTTAGTAGCTTGATGTTCAAGATAACATCAGCCACACCAAGGTCTTTCATCTCAAAGTTCTGAGATAGAAACGATTTGACCTCCTCAATGACTTTGAGGTTTGTTCCGAATATCAGTATGTCATCAACATACAAGCACAGTATAACTCCTTTGCCCCCACCATGGCGATAGTATACACATTTGTCAGCTTCATTAACAACGAAACCAACAGATGTCAGAGTTGTATTAAACTTATCATGCCATTGCTTAGGCGCTTGCTTCAGGCCATATAAAGATTTCAGCAACCTACACACCTTTCTTTCCTGACCATCTATCACAAAGCCATTTGGCTGCTGCATATAGATTTCCTCGTTTAGCTCTCCATTCAGAAAAGCCGTCTTAACATCCATCTGGTGGACGAGAAGACCATGTGAGGCCGCCAACGAGAGTAATACTCGAATGGTGGTCAGTCTGGCCACAGGTGAATAAGTATCGAAGAAATCTTCCTCTTCTTTCTGGTCATAGCCCTTGGCCACAAGCCTAGCCTTGTACTTTTCAATCGTACCATCGGGCCTAAGCTTCTTTTTGAACACCCACTTACATCCCAATGGTTTGCAACCATAGGGACACTCAGTGATCTCCCATGTCCCGTTAGCCATGATGGAATCCATCTCGCTACGGACCGCATCCTTCCAGTAGTCAGCTTCTGGAGAGGCATACGCTTCTGAAATAGAAGTGGGAGTATCATCCACGAGGTACACGAAGAAATCATCACCAAAGGTCTTTGCAGTCCTTTGTCTCTTGCCCCTACCAAGGGTTTCCTCGTCATCCTCCTCAGGATTTTCATCATGTGTTCGTTCATAATATTCCATAGGAATGGCAGGCTCAGGAGTCTCCTCAGATTCCTGTTTAGAAGTGCTTTGCATATCTCTCATAGAAAAAATATCCTCGAAGAATGTAGCATCCTTAGACTCCATAATTGTACCGACCTTCTGGTCAGGTACCTCAGATTTCACTACTAGAAATCTATAGCCAACACTGTTCTTAGCGTAGCCCAAATTAACGCAGTCCACAGTCTTAGGTCCAAGCTTACGCTTTTTGGGGATCGGCACATTGACTTTCGCCAAACAGCCCCAAGTACGCAAGTATGAGAGTGTTGTCCTTCTCTTCACCCATTTCTCATAGGGAGTGATCTCATTATCCTTTGTCGGGACTTTATTCAGGACATGACATGCCGTCAATATAGCCTCCCCCCACCATGCCTTGGATAAACCCGATGTATCTAACATGGCGTTAACCAAATCAGTTAGAGTACGGTTTTTCCGCTCGGCAACCCCGTTTGACTGGGGTGAATAGGGAGGCGTCCTCTCATGAATAATACCGTGTTCCGCATAAAAGGAATCAAACTCACTCAAGAAGTACTCTCCACCACGATCTGACCGGACTCGTTTAATTTTCTTTTCAAGTTGATTCTCAACTTCTGCCTTATAGATTTTAAAGTAGTGTAGAGCCTCATCTTTAGTATTTAGCAGATACACATAGCAATATCTAGTGGAATCATCTATCAATGTCATGAAGTATTTCTTTCCACCTTTAGTCAACACACCATTCATCTCACAAAGATCAGAATGTATGAGTTCTAATGGTGCCAAGTATCTCTCCTCCGCAGCCTTGTGTGGCTTGCGAGGTTGCTTAGCTTGCACACACGAAAGGCACTTAGAACCTTTGGCCAAAGTGAAACTCGGGATTAAATCCAACTTAGCTAGCCGCGTCATAACACCGAAACTAATGTGACAAAGACATGAATGCCAAACTTCAGATTCATTAACACTCGAATGAATATGGTTCACGACTTTATTACAAAAATCTGCGAGGGAAAGGCGGAACATCCCTCCGCTCTCATAACCTTTTCCAACAAATAGTCCATACTTAGTAACAACTAATTTATTAGACTCGAAGACCAACTTAAAACCTTCTCTACATAGAAGGGAGCCACTAACGAGGTTCTTCTTGATGGCGGGGACATGCTGCACGTTCTTCAGCTGCACGATCCTTCCCGAAGTAAACTTCAGATCGACCGTACCAACACCATGAACAGAAGCACTCGCACCATTCCCCATCAATACGGACCCGTGGCCTGTGACCTGGTAAGAAGAGAACAATGAAATGTCAGCACACACATGAACACCTGCACCTGTGTCCACCCACCAATCGGTGGGCTGAAACACCGAAAAGACAGTAAATAAATTACCGTACCCAGATGCACCATTCTCATTGTTGCCCATAATCATGTTGGCAGACTTGGAGTCCTGTCCTGACTTCTTAAACTTGTTTGGGCACTTGTTGGCCCAATGTTCAACCGAACCACAAGTAAAGCAGCCCTCATCCTTCTTGTTCTTCTTGAAAGTCTTCTTACCCTTCTTCTTAAAGTCGGTATTCTGTTGGACACCGTTTTTTCCCTTAGGCTTGTGGGAGTTGAGGTTCCTCTGGTTCACCATGTTGGCGACAGAAGTCCCTTCGGCCCTTTTTCCGTGCGAGTCCTTTGCCCTCAAATTCTGCTCAACACTCAGATGGCCAATGGCATCCTCCACAGAGAATTCACGCCTCTGATGTTTCAGAGTGGTGGCAAAGTTCCTCCAGGAATTAGGGAGCTTAGCGATTATGCAGCCCGCGGCAAACTTGCCCGGTAAATCGCACTTCAGAAGCTCAAGCTCCTTAACGATGCATATTATCTCATGAGCCTGCTCCAATACAGGACGGTTTTCAACCATCTTGTAATCATGGAACTGCGCTATAATATACATCTCGCTCCCGGCATCGGTGGCCCCGAACTTAGATTCGAGCGCCTCCCACAAGTCCTTGGCGACATGCACATGTAAATATACGTCGACCAGTTTATCTCCGATCACGCTAAGAACTGCTCCGAGAAACACGACGGTGGCCTCTCTGAACGCCTTCTCCTGTTCAGGAGCAATCGTTCCCGTGGGCACACCGGCGACCCAGAATACGTTCATAGCTGTGAGCCATAAAGTGGTCTTAGTCTGCCAACGCTTAAAGTACGTACCGGTAAACTTATCCGGTTTCAGTGCAGCGACAAAGCCACTTGCCGAAAAATTCCTACACATAATAGGTTTTTGGATTGCTGAGTAAATAGGCAATTTTTCGACTAATTTAATCCATAAATAGATGACTAGCATGGCATTGACAGAATTAATGATATACTGATACCGATCTAAACAAGCACGTACTACGCAAACAGTAGACAGATCTACACATAATGCTAGTACTGCTAATGCGGAAATAATCAGGAGAGGGATAAACGCGGTATACCCTCCAGTAGGCCATGCAGAGGCCGCCGCGGCGGTGACGGCAGCAGAGGCGTCCTCGGCGGCCTTCTTGTCGGCTTCAACTTTCTCGGCGGCGGCACGTTCAGCGTCGGTGGACATGGTGATGATGAGAGCGACGCGGACGTAGAGGAAGTAGACGAACAGCGAGCAGTCGCGTGGTCGCTTCCCAAAAACCTATTCGCCCCTCTCCCGTACAGGAACCGGAGGGGCGGGGTTTCGGAGACCTGCTCTCCCGTCGACCATGTACGCGGCGGACGGGATGGAGTCACCGGCGGCAGCAGCAGCAAAGGAACGACGGTGGGCAGTGCGCGTGAGCAGATGTGATCTGTTCGTGGCGGCTAGGGTTAGGAGACTCCGCACACTTATACAGGCGCAGTCGCGTGGAGAGACGTGGGCTCGACCCACGTCCGAGTCCGTGACAGCCCACGATCCGACGTCTCAGATCGTGGCCCAGCTGTGAGAAACACTCCGTTAGTGACTGGCAAAAATAAGCGCGTAGGCATGAGCTCGGCTCATTCCCGCAACCCGCGGCGAGGCGGGCGGCGAAGGAGGAGTGCGCGAGGGCCTCTTCTCTTCTCAAGCTCCAATAACATGTAGAAGAGAAACCCTTATAAGGAGGTCAAACTCCTCTTTCACTTCCGGGGTGGGACTAAACTTCTCACTACACCTAGTGCCAATAAAACCCACAAGGGCCCTTAGAGATTTTTCAGAAATTGCTATATGGGCCTAAAGCCCATCTCAAATTTCAGCAGACCGTGCCCTCCTGAATAAGATGTGGTTCGCAATTTTCCGGTTCTCTGCAAAGCGCGCAAGTGCCATCCCCAAAGCCATGTCTCTTTTAGGAGGTAAATACACCATTAGTGCTGATACTTGGCACGCATGTTCAGTTTGGTGCTCTGTAAAATACAGAGAACTGGTTTCAAAATTTGGCTTACGTTTGTTTGAAAAAAAAATTTTGGCTTTCGCATGCAATACAGTGCCTTCGCCGTCCGTAGATGTTAACTGTGCTGATGTGGCACGTGACGTGGGGCACATTTGCAGCGGAGTAGAACGAATATTAACATGAAAAATGTTGGCGATTTTTTTATAGACAAACTCCGAAGTTTTCATTCAACCATCACAATGTTTACACGGACGAATAAAAGTCCATTAGGCTGTCCAATAGAACAGGCAACCTCGTTGCAATTGTGACCGCTGCGATAGCCACTAAACCCAATAAAGTTACATGTCTACGAAGGTTAACTAGGCTTAAATGGGCCAACACTTGGGCCCATTTCCACATGCCAGTTTTTTACGTTTATCAATTTTTTTATAGAATACATAAATCATTCTTGTGCTAGAATATTCATGTATAATAAATAATATACATAAAAATAAAAAGTACTTTAAAAATGTTAACGAAATTTTTAAAAATATTCCTGTATTATTAAAAAAGCATATAATTAAAATAATATTCTTGAATTATAAAAATAATTGTACAATGTGAATAATATTCATTTGAGGATCTGTAGCCTAGGGGCACAATAGGCTCGTATTTAGTTTCCCATTCATCATTTCTATTTATATTTGTTTTAAAATATATTTCTATTTATATTTCACTTGGTTATTAATCTCGAGGAGTACTGCTCCCTTACAGGTGGAGCCCACCCGGAGCCACATTTGCAATTGAAATTACTACTCTTTTATACTTTTTGTTGACAGGTGTGAACCACACATGCCACGTAGGTGGAGTAGATGACAATAAACTTAGACATGGTGTTTCGAAAAAACAGGCAACATGCGCCCTTCTCCTGGTCCAGTGGCTGACTACAGCCCCACATGCCTAGTCATCGCCGATTCCGTATAGATAAGCATTGTATTTGCACATCAAAGCCAAGTTTTTGCACCATTTGGATGAACACCACAACTTCTAGCACCAAAGTATCCGTTTGCGCCAAGTTTTAGTACCACTAGTATAATTGGCTCAAACAGAAACTTCAAACCAACTGCGTAACCAAATAACTCGGTACTTACAATTAGTATGTGATTGGACAAGTCGAGTGCTCAAGCAGCCGCCACAGCTATAGTTGGTTTCCGACTTCAGCCTAGCAGCAAACACCATGGAGGAGAACGGTGGTTCGGCGACGGCTGGTCCATACCCGCAAACATGAAGGAGAACGGTGGTTCGGCGACGGCTGGTCCATACCCGCAAACTCCGGCTGAAAGAGAGAGCAGAGGCAGTGGCGAGGCTTCACTAGGGCCAAGGGGGGCTATGCCCTCTTCCCTAGATAAATTATATGAAATGTCATTAGTTGTTAAGCTAAAATTTTAAATATTAACAAAGTTTAAGCAGGTCGATTGGTCCAGAGCCGCACTTTTTTTGTGTTTTCATTTAATTTTTACACTGGCCGGACAGGCGGGACCCACTTCTCATAGAGGTAAAAAAATATGTCACCTCCCCTATGTGAATAGGGGCTATTTTGTGAAAATAATAATAATTAGAGGGTGTTTTTGAAAAACAAAACCGGCCACATGCGCCCTTGTCCTGGTCCAGTGGCGGACAACGGGCCCCACGCGCCTAGTAATCGTCGATTTCGTATAGAAACGAGATAAGCGCTATATTTGCACGTCAAAGCCAAATTTTTGCACCACTTAGATGTACACCACAACTTTTAGCACCAAAGTTACCATTTGTGTCAAGTTCTAGCACCACAGTTTATAGAGAACTGGTTTCAAAACTTGGCTTCCGTTTGTTCAAAAGAAAATTTGGCTTTCACATACAATACAGTGTCTTTGTAGACATTAACTGTGCTTATGTGGCACGTAACATGGGGCCCATCTGCAGCGGAGTAGAAACGAATATTGACATGAAAAATGTTGGCAGTTAATAGGAGTCGATAGAACAGGCGACCTCATCGCAATTGTGACCGCTGCGCTAGCCACTAAACCCAATGAATTTTTTTAGGGGTTCTAAACCCAATGAAGCTACACGTCTACGGAGGTTAACTAGGCTTAAATGGGCCAACACTGTGGCCCATTTCCATATGCTAGATTTTTAATTTTATCAAATTTTTAAAAAGAATATGTAAATCATTCTTGTGCTATAATATTCGTGTATAATAAAAATATATAAATAAAAAACTTTTCTTTAAAATTGTTCACAAAATTGTAAAAATGTTCCTGTATTATTAGAAAAACATATAACTAAAATAATTTTTTTGCATTGTAAAAATGATTGTACAACGTAAATAATATTCATTTGAGGATCTATAGCCTAGGGGCACACTAGGATCACACTTATTTTCCCACACATTTTTTCTATTGCGAGATTGTTTTGAAACTTGTTCTTTGTATACAATTGCGAGCACCAAATTAAACATTTGTGGCAAGTACCAGCACCAATGGTGCATTTACCTCCTCATTTGGAGGTTTAAGGCTGACGGTAGACGGTCCCAAACCGCTTACCAAAGGAAGATTGTCGCCGACCATAGGTTTTTTGCATGACGGGTGATGAAAGGCCCTCAATGGGCTTAGTGTACATGGATTTCACCGAGAAGCATCCCGAGGCTTCCAGGTCCCGGTGAACCTTGTCCCTTTCCTCTGAGAGGTGGACGTATGCTTTTTTATATGTCTATGTTTTTATTTACGTGTCACTGCTTTCATGAGAGACACTATTAGTTAACCTAGTAATCAATCCAATTTGACACATAAGAAATCTTTAAAATCTCATTAGTTACACTTTTATTTTCAATTACTATTTATTTTAAAAACTCAAATATGCGGTGCACATCATTATTTAGTAGCTAATTACCTATTGCAACTAGCAAATGTAGTGAGATTGACCATCTTACTCGAACCGCTGGGGTCACTTATGCTCTTTATTGTATTCTGATACGTCTCCAACGTATCTATAATTTATGAAGTATTCATGCTGTTATATTATCATTCTTAGATGTTTTACAATTATTTTATAGTAACTTTATATCATTTTTTGGGACTAACCTATTGACATACTGCCCAGTGGCAGTTGCTGTTTTTTGCTTGTTTTTTAATCGCAGAAAATCAATACCAAACGGAGTCCAAACACAACGAAACTTTTTAGAGATTTTTTCTGAACCAGAAGACACCCGGTGGGCCAAAGAAGTAGCAGAGGGGAGCTCCGAGGGGAGCACAACCCACCAGGGCGCGCCTGGGGGCCCAGGCGCGCCCAGGTGGGTTGTGCCCACCTCGGTGGCGTCCCGCACCGCCTCTTCGCCCTATAAATTGCCAAATATTCCAAAAACCCTCAGGGTAACCCTTGATCAGAAGTTCTGCCGCCGCAAGCCTCTGTAACCACGAAAAACCAATCTAGACCCCGTTCCGGCACCCTGCCGGAGGGGGAAATCATCACCGGTGGCCATCTTCATCATCCCGGCGGCCACCATGATGAGGAGGGAGTAGTCCACCCTCGGGGCTGAGGGTTTGTACCAGTAGCTATGTGTTTAATCTCTCTCTCTCTCTCATGTTCTTGAGATGTCACGATCTTGATGTATCGCGGGCTTTGTTAATATAGTCGGATCATATGGTGTTTTCCTCTCTCTATCTTGTTGTGAATTGAGTTTTCCCTTTGAGATTTCATTCCTATCGGATTGAATACTTTTATGGATTTGAGAACACTTTATGTATGTCTTGCTATGTATACCCGTGGTGACAATGGGGTATCATATTTATTCACTTGATATATGTTTTGGCACTCAACTCGCGGATTCCCGAGGTGACATTGGGGTAATCTATGCATAGGGGTTGATGCATGTTCTTGTCTTTGTTTCTCCGGTAGAAATCTTGGGGCACTCTTTGAGGTTCTTTGTGTTGGATTGAGTATTATGAATCTAAAATTGTTTGATGCATATCGTATAATCAACTCACGGATACTCACGGTGACATTGGAGTATCTAGGTGACATTAGAGTTGGTTGATGTGTATCATATGGTGTTATTTTAGTACGAACTCTTGGTTAGATCGATCGGAAAAAATAGCTTGGTGTTATTTTTGAAGGAAATATGCCCTAGAGGCAATAATAAAGTTGTTATTTTATATTTCCTTATTCATGATAAATGTTTATTATTCATGCTAGAATTGTATTGATCGGAAACCATAATACATGTGTGAATACATAGACAAACACTGTGTCCCTAGTGAGCCTCTACTTGACTAGCTCGTTAATCAAAGATGGTTAAGGTTTCCTAACCATGGACATGAGTTTTCATTTGATAACGGGATCACATCATTAGGAGAATGATGTGATGGACAAGACCCATCCGTTAGCTTAGCATAATGATTGTTCAGTTTTATTGCTATTGCTTTCTTCATGTCAAATACATATTCCTTCGATTATGAGATTGTGCAACTCCCGGATACCAGAGGAATACCTTGTGTGCTATCAAACGTCACAACGTAACTGGGTGATTACAAAGATGCTCTACAGGTATCTCCGAAGGTGTTTGCTGGGTTGGCATAGATCGAGATTAGGATTTGTCACTCCGAGTATCGGAGAGGTATCTCTGGGCCCTCTCGGTAATACACATCATAAGAAGCCTTGCAAGCAAAGTGACTAATGAGTTAGTTGCAGGATGATGTATTACGGAACGAGTAAAGAGACTTGCCGGTAATGAGATTGAACTAGGTATGAAGATACCGATGATCGAATCTCGGGCAAGTAACATACCGATGGACAAAGGGAATAACCTATGTTGTCATAACTGTTCGACTGATAAAGATCTTCGTAGAATATGTAGGAGCCAATATGAGCATCCAGGTTCTGCTATTGGTTATTGACCGGAGAGGTGTCTCGGTCATGTCTACATAGTTCTTGAACCCGTAGGGTCCGCAAGCTTAACGTTCGATGGCGATATAGTATTATATGAGTTATGTGATTTGGTGATCGAATGTTGTTCGGAGTCCCGGATGAGATCACGGACATGACGAGGAGTCTTGAAATGGTCGAGAGGTAAAGAGTGATATATAGGACGATGGTGTTCGGACACCGAAAGTGTTCCGGAGGGTACCGGGTACGTATCGGGTCACCGGAAGGGGTTCCGGACACCCCCGGCAAAAGATATGGGCCTTATGGGCCAAGAGGGGAAACGTACCAGCCACAAGGGGCTGGTGTGCGCCCCATATGGGCCAGCCAAGAAGGAGAAGGAAAGAGGGGAAGGGAAAGGAAAGAGAGGGAATAGGATTCCCCCTTCCTTCCCTCTCCCCCTCTCTTTCCTTCCCCCTCCGGTAAATAAGGAAGGGAGGGGCGCACCACTTGGGAAACCCCAAGTAGGATTCAGATCCTACTTGGGGCGCCCCCTGGCTGCCTCTCCTCCCCTCCCACCTATATATATGTGGGGAGGGGGGCACCTAGAACATACAACATCAATTATTAGCCGTGTGCAGCGCCCCCCTCCACAGTTTACGCCTCCGGTCATATCTTCGTAATGCTTAGGCGAAGCCCTGCGCGGATCACTTCACCATCACTGTCACCACACCGTCGTGCTGACGGAACTCATCTACTTCCTCGATACCTTGCTGGATCAAGAGAACGAGGGACGTCATCGAGCTGAACGTGTGCAGAACTCGGAGGTGCCGTACGTTCGGTACTTGATCGGTCGGAGCTAGAAGAAGTTTGACTACATCAACCGCGTTGTCAAACGCTTCCGCTTTCGGTCTACGAGGGTACGTAGACATACTCTCCCCCTCTCGTTGCTAGGCATCTCCTAGATAGATCTTGAGTGAGCGTGGGAAGTTTTTTGAAATTGCATGCTACGTTTCCCAATAATTTTAGTACGAACTCTAGGATAGATTGATCGGAAAGATTAGCTTTGAGGTGGTTTCGTACCCTACAAACAATTTCGTCTTATGTTCTCCGCTAGATAGGAACTTTGGAGTGATTCTTCATCACACGTTGAAGGATGGTTATATGATCCAATTATATTAGCATTGTTGAGAGATTGCACTAGTGAAAGTACGGACCCTAGGCCTCATTTTCAAGCATTGCAATACCGTTTGTGCTCCGTTTTATCAATTGCTACCTTGCTGTTTTTTATTGTTCCTATTACAAAAATCAATATCTACTATCCATATTACACTTGTATCACCATCTCTTCACCGAACTAGTGCACCTATACAATTTACCATTGTATTTGGTGTGTTGGGGACACAAGAGACTTTTTATTATTTGGTTGCAGGGTTGTTTGAGAGAGACCATCTTCATCCTACGCCTCCCACGGATTGATAAACCTTAGGTCATCCACTTGAGGAAAAATTGCTACTGTCCTACAAACCTCTGCGCTTGGAGGCCCAACACGAGTCTACAAGAATAAAGTTGCGTAGTAGACATCAAGCTCTTTTCTGGCGCCGTTGCCGGGGAGGTGAGTGCTTGAAGGTATATCTTTAGATCTTGCAATTGAATCTTTTAGTTTCTTGTTTTATCACTAGTTTGGTTTATAAAAAGAAAACTACAAAAAAAAATGGAATTGAGGTTGCATCATATTGTTCATCTTTATAATGTCTTTCGTGAAAATGATGGAAAGGAAAATTGTGCTCCATTAATAGAGGAAGAATTCTATAAAATGTTTGATAATAAATCTTTCAATGATGAGCATGATTGCAATGTTGTTGGTATGAACTCTTTGAATATCCATGATGCTAATGATATGCAAAGCCATAAGCTTGGGGATGCTATGTTTGATGAAGATGATATTTTTAGTCCCCCAATTTTTGATGAGAAAATTTATTATGATGAAAGCATGCCTCCTATCTATGATGATTATGGTGATGACATGTATGCTATAAAGAATAATGATAACCATGAAACTTGTCATCATGATTTTAATTTCCAATCACATGATAGTTATTTTGTTGAGTTTGCTCCCACCACTATTCATGAGAATAAATTTGCTTATGTGGAGAGTAAGAAAATTTCTATGCTTGTCGATCATGAAAATAATGATTTATGTGATAGTTATATTGTTGAATTCATTCATGATGCTACTGAAAATTATTATGAGAGGGGAACATATGCTTTTACATATTGCAATAATATCAAGTTTCCTCTCTTTATGTTGAAAGTTTTGAAGTTGCACTTGTTTTGCCTTCCTATGCTAGTTGATTCTTGTTCCCATAAGTTGTTTGCTCACAAAATCCCTATGCATAGGAAGTGGGTTAGACTTAAATGTGCTAGTCATATGCTTCATGATGCTCTCTTTGTGTTTCAATTCTTATCTTTTATGTGAGCATCATTAAAATCATCATGCCTAGTTAAAAGCGCTTGTTGGGAGACAACCCAACATTTATCCTTACTATTTTTGTATGTTCACATGATTAGGCTACTGTAGTGATCTTGTTTTATAGCTTTTGTTTCAATAAAGTGCCAAGTACAGCCTTTGGGATAGTGTGGATGATAGTTGACTTGATTCTGTGCAAAAACAGAAACTTTTGCGTCCAGTGCAGAAATTCCTGTCTTTTACTGAAACATGGAAAAATTCTGAATTTTTTACAGTTGATGGGTATACAAATTTTCTACGTTTTTCTAATTTTTCAAAATTTCTGGAGTTACAGAAGTATGACTTTAATGGACGTAGAGTTTCTGCACCCGAGCTCAAATGAGCTCGGGTGAACAATAAAATCAAAACAAAATAAAAAAATTCAAAAAATTCCAAATGTTTTTTGGGAGAAACATTGAAAAAAATTTTAAGTGCTTGCAAAAATTTGTCATGAAATAACATTCCTACAAGGCGTTGCAAAAAAAAAAAACAAAATCAGTACTCTAAAAATGCTACTTTCAAAAGTATTTTGGAGCACTGTATTTGTTTTTTTACCACGCCTTACAGGAATGTGATTTCATGATGAATTTCTGCACGCTCTTAGAACTTTTGTCAATGTTTCTCCCAAAAAATATTTGGGATTTTTTGATTTTTTTTCGATTTTACTGTTCACCAAGCTCATTTGAGCTCGGGAGCAGAAAAGCACTTTCGGACTTTAATTCAGATCTTTACGTACTGTTCTGTTTTTGACAGATTCTGTTTTCAATGCATAATTTGCTTGTTTTCTAGTTTCTATGGCTTATATTGCTTAATATAAATTGTGGAAATTGTAGAGTACAGTAGGCATTGTGTGAGAACAATTATGAATCTTGTCTTTGACAGTACCAAAGTGAATGATTTGTCTTTATCATACTAACCCATCTCACGAAGTTCCGTTAAGTTTTGTGTGATTGAAGTTTTCAAGTTTTGGGTGAGATATCGATATGAGGAGAATAAGGAGTGACAAGACCCTAAGCTTGGGGATGCCCAAGGAACCCCCAAGGCAATATTCAAGGAAGATCCAAACAACTAAGCTTGGGGATGCCCCGGAAGGCATCCCCTCTTTCGTCTCCGACATTATCGGTAACCTCACTTGGAGCTATAATTTTATTCGTCACATGATAAGTGTTTTGCTTGGAGCATCATTTTATTTTATTTGTATTTTCTTGCTGCTATTTATAATAATGTTTTGCATCTTTTATTTCAATAAAAATGTCAAGGATGGCCTTTACCATGCTTATTTTGCAAGTCTATTTGTTGCTGTTTCAAAACAGAAAGTTTAGCGCTGTTGTAAAAATTCCCGAGAAAATTCAGAATGCGATAAATTATTGAAACTTTTTGCACAATAAGCTCTGATAAATTTTCTACAGTGTGGTAAATTTTTAGAATTTTTGGAGTTAGGGAAGTATGAGTACAATTGCACTCTTTACAGACTGTCCTGTTTAGACAGATTGCTGTTATGCTCGCATTGTTTGCATATGTTTGCTTGTTTAATGATTCTATTTGAGGATAGGAGTATTAAATATGCAGAGGAATTTAGTATGAAATGTTGAATAATAATCTTAGTGATTTTCTACAGTAGAGAATGATAATGTTTTGCATTGATTTATACTAACTTATCTCACGAGTTCTTGTTGAGTTTTGTGTGGATGAAGTTTTTAAGAATCAGGAAAACCGTAATTTGAGAGGAATGAAGAAGACACAAGAGCTCAAGCTTGGGGATGCCCAAGGCATCCCAAGTTAATATTCCAAGAAGTCTCAAGCATCTAAGCTTGGGGATGCCCCGGTAGGCATCCCACCTTTCTTCATCAACAATTATCGGTTAGCCTCGGTTGAGCCTAAGTTTTTACTTCTTCACATGATGTGTGCTATTCTTAGAATGTCATTTTATTTTGTTTTGCTTTCTGTTTTAATAAAATACTTAGATCTGAAAGTTTTAAATAAGAGAGAGTCTTCAATTAGCTACCCATTTACTTAACTACTCATTTGATCTTCACTTGTATCTTTTTGGAGTAGTTTGTCATTTACTCTCATGCTTCACTTAGATTATTTTGAGAGTTGAAAATTTTGAAGAAATACTTATGCTCTCGTGCTTCACTTAAATTTATTTGAGAGCTTGTTAGTAGCAATGGTAATATATAAATTTAGTCCCAAAGTAATGAATATTCAAGAGGGATATAATAAAAACTTTCATGAAGATAATTGGATATGATAAGTTTGATTCCTTGCAATAGTTTTGCCATATGGACATAGTAATATGTGAGTCATGTTGGTGAGTAATTGTGCTTTAGTAAGAATATTGGTTTTAAGGTTTGTGATTCCCTATGCAAGCATGAAAGTCAATAGTTATGCAATGAAATTACATCCTACTTGTGGTGCATTATTCGGTGTTAGTTATGCTCAATGCTCATTTATGTGAATTTTCGTTTCTTGGTTGATTTCTTCTCAATCTATTTGCTAGCCTCCATTTGTACTAAGTGGGAATACTACTTGTGCATCCAAAATCCCTAAACCCAGTTTTGCCACATGAGTCCACCATACCTACCTATATGCGGTATTCCCGTGCCGTTCTAAGCAAATTTGTATGTGCCATCTCTAATTTTCAAAATAAATATCCTTTTTGTGTGCTCATACTGCTCATGAAGCGGCAGGGGGTGGCCAATATTTTCCATGCTAGATGTGTTATTCTCAAGATGAGTGTTTATTCACTTGTCATTGCACGAGAGTACGACAAAGGTATTAGGGATGCCCAGTCCCAAAATAAAAAATGAATTTACTTTATGTTGTCAAATAATAAATTCCTTGAAAAGTGTTGGTATGGAGGGCACCCGTGGATACGGCTAGCCATGGATTGTGAAAGAATGGTGGAAAAAGGAATAAACTTTATTTTCTGTTTGGGAACCGCCTATGATATATCTAGCATGGAAAGTGTTGGGAATTACTCGGTCGTTTTCGTTGATGGGAAATGTATGCCTCTCAAAATTTTTATCTCTCAATTTAAGCTTTGAGCTCTAGCACCTCTACAAATCCCTACTTCCCTCCGCGAAGGGCCTATCTATTTACTTTATGAAATTTTTATTTTTATTTGAGTCTCCATCTTCTCTTATAAAGCACCAACTAAGGGGCACTATAATCGTACTTGAGCATTGGATGTAGCTAATATTCGAGTGTGTCTCATGAATGGATCAATGATTGAGCATGATGGGCTAGGGATAACTTTCTTTAGTGTTGATATTTTGAAAGACATGGTTGCTTGTTGATATGCTTGAGTATTGATGTCCTCATGTCAAATTATAGACTATTGCTTGGAATCATTCAAGTCCAAATGTCCATGCTACAAAAGAAAGATTATATGATGAATATGATAGGTAGCTTTCCACAACAAAAATTCCGTTTTCAATTGCTACTTTATCATAATAAGTTTTATGAGAAAGAGTTGCTGTTATGATGCTAGGAAAAGTGATTGAAATTATCATTGATCAAACTTATGCACTTTGCTAGCATTCACACTTCATAAATTATTTCTTTTATCATTTACCTACTCGAGGACGAGTAGGAATTAAGCTTGGGGATGCTGATACGTCTCCAACGTATCTATAATTTATGAAGTATTCATGCTGTTATATTATCATTCTTAGATGTTTTACAATCATTTTATAGCAACTTTATATCATTTTTTGGGACTAACCTATTGACATAGTGCCCAGTGCCAGTTGCTGTTTTTTGCTTGTTTTTTACATCACAAAAAATCAATACCAAACGGAGTCCAAACGCAGCGAAACTTTTTGGAGATTTTTTCTGGACCAGAAGATACCCGGTCGGCCAAAGAAGTACCAGAGGGGAGCTCCGAGGGGAGCACAACCCACCAGGGCGCGCCTGGGGGCCCAGGCGCGCCCAGGTGGGTTGTGCCTCAGTGGCCTCCCGCACCGCCTCTTCGCCCTATAAATTGCCTAATATTCCAAAAACCCTCAGGGTAACCCTAGATCAGAAGTTCCGCCGCCGCAAGCCTCTGTAGCCACGAAAAACCAATCTAGACCCCGTTCCGGCACCCTGCCGGGGGGGGGGGGGAGGGGAATCATCACCGGTGGCCATCTTCATCATCTCGACGGCCACCATGATGAGGAGGGAGTAGTCCACCCTCGGGGCTGAGGGTTTGTACCAGTAGCTATGTGTTTAATCTCTCTCTCTCTCGTGTTCTTGAGATGTCACGATCTTGATGTATCGTGGGCTTTATTAATATAGTCGGATCATATGATGTTTTCCCCTCTCTATCTTGTTGTGAATTGAGTTTTCCCTTTGAGATTTCGTTCTTATCGGATTGAATACTTTTATGGATTTGAGAAAACTTTATGTATATCTTGCTATGTATACCCGTGGTGACAATGGGGTATCATATTGATTCACTTGATATATGTTTTGGCACTCAATTCGCGGATTCCCGAGGTAACATTGGGGTAATCTATGCATAGGGGTTGATGCATGTTCTTGTCTTTGTTTCTCCGGTAGAAATCTTGGGGCACTATTTGAGGTTCTTTGTGTTGGATTGAGTATTATGAATCTGAAATTGTTTGATGCATATCGTATAATCAACTCACGGATACTTGCGGTGACATTGGAGTATCTAGGTGACATTAGAGTTGGTTGATGTGTATCACATGGTGTTATTTTAGTACGAACTCTTGGTTAGATCGATAGGAAAGAATAGCTTGGTGTTATTTTAGTACAAACTCTAGGATAGATTGATCGGAAAGAATAGCTTTGAGGTGGTTTCATACCTGTCATGGACTTAACATGGCAGATGCCCTAGCAAAAGGACTTAGGTGTGGAGCCATCGCAACTTGGTTAGCTTAAAGAGGTTGAACGGGACAAAGGACACAGAGAGTTTACCCAGGTTCGGCCCCTCTCAATGAGGTAAAAGCCTACTCCTGCTTTTGGTTGTATTGCTTGGGTTTTGATTACCAGGGAGCGAATACGCTTGACCTAGTTTTCGATTGATTGTCTCTTGAGTTAACCCGCCGCCGGGTCACCCCTTTATATACAGGTTGATGCCTGGCGGCTTACAAAGTCCTGACCGGCCCACACAAACGTGACCAGTTCGGTTTCTAACTAAGCTTGCCTTACAGAACAAGTCATCGCCTGGCGGTTCACATCTTCGGGCCTTAAGTCACCTCCGGGTCTTGGGCCTTCAATGGGCTTGCTCTATGAACCGCCATCTTCATCCTTAAGTTGCCAATGGCATGACCTGGCCCCTCCTGGGCGGGTCATACCCAGTAGTTATATCCCCAACATTAGGCCCCAGGTTGATTTGAACTTGTTCACATCAATCTTCACCACTTGACTTGGCAGAATCTTCCATTATCAATTCCTTACCAATTCGCTGTAACCCGCCATGACATCATATCACAGAACCTCTGTAACCCACCATGACATCATGCATATTAATACCGCACAAAGCCCAGGACATCTCAACAGATCTTTATCTTAATAGACCTCCCAAAAATCGAGGCGTCCATATAGCCACATAATCATTTCGGCCTCCTCGATTCCCGCGCATGCCGTCTAGTCACCTCCTTATAAATAGGGACAGGGGGCCCTTTTTCACTTTTCCCCCAGTCCTCTCATCTTCTTCTTCCTCCTCGCGACTCCGGGGCGACCGAGCTCCGCCGCCGTCGTCCTTCATCAACAGCACCAACTCCAGCCGCTGCATCGACCTGAACAGACCAGAAAACTGCGGCGCACCTCCGCTGTTCTCAGCGTCAGTAAGTACTCACCTTCCTTCATAGCAGATCTGCATTAGGGTTTCTGCCGTTCGTTGGTGTTCTTCACCGTTCTTCATTTTTCCTCTTTAGAACGCGTAGTTTGATCTGAACACGATACTGAAGTTGTACGGTAGCAGTTTTAGCATCCCTTTCCAATCACAGAAGGTACCCTTTCTGCACAAGATCCCATCTGAGCACATGAGTTCTTCCACTGCCGCAATCTTAGGTTTAAGATTTATTTTATTTTTTGAACTGCTATAGATCCAAAATCATAGAGCTGATCCGCGGAACCTGTTTGTTCAATACTTAGCAAAATTTCACTTATAGGTCTACAGATACGTGTGAACTGCAGCCTTGCGGGCGGCTTATATGATAGGCCGTAACCCGCCAAACACCATTAGTCCCGCTTTAAGCCGCCAGTGTATGTTCAGAACCTGTATAACCCGGCATTGCCTTCCGGTTTAATCATGCCAACCTTTATAGCACGTATTCTCTGCATACGAATTAGCCTTGCATAATGCACTTACTTTTTAATCACTGGACGGCTTTAACAACATAACCTTAATCCGGCAATATTTTCCTTTCTAGGCTTTTCATCAATAAAATGACCAAAACCGTTACTTCATGCAACTGGGTCGCCTCTCCGGTCATAGAACAGACGTTGAATGAGTATGTCCAAGTGGGTGCCTTAGCTGCAAAAAATGTTATCCACTGGAGAGTCCCAGGAACAGAGACCACCCCTGTCCCACAAGCAGGCGAAGTCATAGTTTTTACTGATCATATGCTCCGGGGGTTTACCCCACCCGGCTCAAAATTCTTTCGTGACGTGCTGCATTTCTTCCAACTTCATCCTCAAGACATCGGGCCCAACTCTGTTTCAAATATTTGCAACTTTCAAGTTTTCTGCGAAGTGTACCTTCAACAAGAGCCCATTGTAGAATTGTTCAGGGAATTTTATTACTTGAACCGCCAGACTGAGTTCACAGATGGGCCCAGCCTAGAACTAGGTGGCATTTCAATTTAGAGGCGGAAAGAAGCCACTTTTCCTGCCGCTGCACTTCCCAGTCATCCTAAGGACTGAAACCAGACTTGGTTTTATTGCAAAGACACATCTCTAGAAGGCGAAAATCCTCTGCCGGGTTACCGTGAAAACCGGCTTAGCAACAGGCACCCTCTCCGAGAGCAGATCAGCACCGAAGAACGGGCCAAATATATGCCCATTTTTGGAAAGATCAGAGCCTTAATGGCCAATGGTTTAACTGGAGTCGATCTAGTTCGATGCTAGGTCGTATGGAGAATCTTGCCCTTAAGCCGCCGGTCCGGCTTAATGTGTGAGTATACTGGCGATGTCAAAGATCCGCTGCGTTACTCTCCAATCTGTCTAGACGATAAACAGATCAATGATATGACTAAGACTCTGCTCCATGAGAGTTTAGAGACTTGCCGCAAAGTGGGGCTGAACCCCTTCTGCACTCTTAACCCGGCTCCAGCCGTAAGTACCTTATCTCGATTTTCTTATAATCATTATCCATACTGCATTGTACATCTTTCATCTTGGTTTGCTTCCTTTTCAGGCTGATGCTCCCTTCTGGAGCAAGAAATTGCAAGATAAGCCGGCCAAGAAGACCAGGACAATGAATAAGGCTCACAAAAAGCCTGCTAAGAAGAAAACGAACACCTCAGAGCTGTTTGATTTGAATGACGATGAGTCGGAGGTAAAGCTTGACTCCCTTGGCTCTTTTTTATACACCTTATTCATGCTGAAAACTCTCAGGATGACGCGGAAGCCAGCCACGCAGATGGTGAAGAGGTAACTATCCTTTCCTCCGACTCCGAACCTTTGCCAAGACCGAAAGTTCGACAAGCGAGCTGGAAAATAAGGTTTTCTCACCCTTTAGCTTATCTAGATCCCAACTTTATTTTGAAGAAACAACAGCATGAAGTTTGCCGCACGACCCGGAACAGCAGCGGCGGCAACATTTTCTCCGGTTTACCCAACACGCCGGCTCCTCGGAAACGCCGGAATGAGAAGCCACAAATTCCAACCCTCTCCTTTCCTAAGGCGGGTCTTATCCGTCAACCACTTAATCCGTCCGACTCAAATTATCAGGGTACTTCTCATTCCTCTTCTGGCGACTCAACTGGGACTCAGATTCCCTTCTTCAAAGTTGCTCCTGGGTGAGTATATTAAACTTTTCTGCTTTAACACTTGTATAACGATATACTGATATCCTTATATGTCTTACTTTCAGCGGCATAGCCAAACCCAGCAAGAAGTTAAAAGTAAATAAACCGGCCGAAGATCCCAAGATTGTTGAGCCGAAAATACCAACTGTGTCTGAAGCTTCTCAAAGGACTCCGGAGGCTGCTGCTGATGACCCGCCACCAGAGATTCAGAACCTTGCGGAGGAGCCAATAGATGTTGATCCCTCTAAGAATGAACCGCCAAGATCCACCAAGCCTGCTGAAGAAGAGGCTAAAGATGTTATAGTCACTGGGACCAGTTATGCAGAACCGGGCAATCCCATCGTGTTATCAAAGCACAATGCCAAGGAAGAATTCTCCGCTGCCGAAAAAGGCAAATGGAAACTGGACTTGGAGAGTTACGCCAGTTTCAGCGCCAGCGAGATTCATTCGGGCTACCTAAGCCGCCTGCATACTAGCCGAGACATGGAAGCCGGTTTAGTCAACCTGATGAAAGAGCGCTTTGAGGTAACCACTGAAATCTGTCTCATAGTAATATATATGTCAGCCGCCAAGTCTATAGGATACGAAAGAATTTGAGAATGCTGTAGACTTAAATGATAGCCTTCATGCAATCCTTCAAAATTACTCAATCTGTATTAGATCTAATTACGTAGGCCCCAAGGGCCGGCTTAAGCTGAATAGCTAAGCCGGGACTTAACGTCATGTTTGTAATCAAAATCCGAATATGTAGCCCCCATGAGCCGGTTGAATTTAGAAAATATAGCCAGGTCATTAAGGATCTGTCTTGAGAAAGAATCAACCTACATTAGCCCCCAAGTGCCAAGTAAAATACTTTGTAATGTGCTTGGGACTTCAACCAAATCATTGTTATCATTCCTGAGCATTGTCTGATTTACCCTTTCAGGCTGAGTTAAACATGAAGGAATCCCAGGTGATCGATTTGTAGAAGAACATCTCATTACAACAATCAGAGACATCAAAGGCCAAATTAGAATTGAAAGCCGCCTTGGAGGTTTCTGAAAAGTTAAAGACGGATTTCAACACGCAGAGAGCCGGCTGGGAAATCGAGAAGGCCGCTCTTTTGAAGAGAGCTGAAGATGCTGAGGCTGCTCTTAAGCCGGTGACTGAAGAGTTATCCGGCTTGAAGTGTCAGATTAATAGCATGATAGCTGCCATCTTTGGTAAGTAATATTGTACTTCAATTTTTCACCACCAATATATAGCAATCATCAGCCGATTTATCAATATCTTTGCCGATGCAGGCCCCAGAAGTTCCAACCTTGGTCAAGACATGCGTGTGAAACTTAAAGCCGTATATACCCTTGTGGAGCAGTTATACACCGGCGCTCAACGGGCCATAGCTGCTATCTCGCATAAAAAGCAATCACCTTCACTCATCAGGGAAGTGCTGGATAAATTATCTGTGCTGCCTCAAAGAGTTGAAGAGCTAAAGCGATCAGCTGCCAGAGCCGGTGCCATCACCGCGCTGAGCCGGTCAAAGGCATGGCAAGCAGAACTGGACCTAGAAGAGTTGGCCAATGGCTGCCCAAGCCTAAAAGAGGACGGGTCTCCCTTCGAAGCAGCCGATTTCGCCAAGTGTGTAAGGGAAATGCGCCCTTTGGCAAGCAAGCTAGCTGAGGAGACTGATTTGTCAAAATACCAGGCGGCTTACACCAAAGAAAACTCAAAAGTATCAGCGCCGGTTCATGATGCCGTGGATCTTATCCCGCCAACACGTAAGCACACCTTCGCTCCCGATATTGATCCGTCGACCCTTATAGATGACGAAGCTGTATTTAAAGCTTTTACTGGGATCAATTGGGCCACATCTGACTTCCAGATGATGGGGGAAGACGAAGAATCGGCGCAGGATGACCCGGAATCTTCAACCCGCCAGGACCAAGATAACTGACCAAAGGGCCGGCTTATAACCTGCCGTGTAGAATCTGTGCGCAGAAAAAACACTTATTCTTTTGGGCCGTAAGACACCTTGTAATAGGCTAGCTGAACACAATGATCTGCCATGCCATCGTGCATGTTTATCGTTTTCGTTTTGAAAACTGCTGATGAAAAACTTGATGTGCTACCAATGAGGCAAAAATTTCATCATCCTTTCCAGTGATCATATGAGTTCAAATGTTCCTGCACATATGTTTAAACAATATTCGCCCTGGCGGTTTAAGCCAAGGCGGGTTATATTGCCCAACAAAATATTTTCTGGCGACTTTAAAGTCTATAACCAGGGCGAGTTATCAAACCTCGCATATTCATATAACAAGTAAAAACATACCTGTAAAATTGGTTCATACCGCCGGCTTACATCGCCATATCCAGTGAGGGCGACAACCCAAAGATTTATAAGTGCATAATTTCAATTGCACAATCAAAGTATACTGGCGACTTAACGTCCAAAGCCAGGACGGGTTATCAAAACCCCAAATATGCTCAAATATGAGTCATAAAGAATAAGGCTACATGGCCGGAATTGTTTTAAACCATATATTAATATGGTACAAGGATATGAATCCAAACAATGGTCAGAGAAAATAACAAATCAGAAAAAAGAAACAAGGTTTTCATAGGCCGCCAAGCCGAAATTTCAAGTGCTTTCATGGGCCGCACAGCCACTGAGTTAATCCTTCATTCAAACCTGTAAGCCGGCCCTCACATGACCAACCACCATTTTAACCTCGACAAGTTCAGGGTCTTTATTACAAGATTGACTGTTGAGAGTATGGCGGGTCATTCCAGGATTACCTGGGCGGAGTGACAAGGACATACAGGCAGGATAACCCGGAAATTGGTGTTTACACCTGGCATACAAGCCGATCAAGAGGGTAAGTATAGCTATGTTCATTGAATAGGAAGCCCCCAAGTGACCTATAATAAGCCCTCAAGGCAGGATACCTATGTTTGAACTGCGCACTGCAGCAAGTTCTCTTTGGTAACCTTTAACTTGGGCAGGAAGCCCCCAAGCGATTTGTAACAAGGCGTCTAAGCCGAATCAAGAGGGTAAGCACAACTATGTTCATTGAACAGGAAGCCCCCAAGTGATCTTATGAACTGACAATAAAGACTCAGATACTCAGAAATGAAACGACAAAGGCCCTGAATTATCAGGGATGCCGGCTTTATTATACTGATCATAATATATACATTGATGAAAGTATGTACAACACAAGAGCCGGTGGCTCAAGTGTAATAAGGCCGAAGATGAGCAATGTTCCAAGGCCGGCGGGTCTCCTCCTCCAAAGTGCGTGAGTCCTTGTGGTCTCGAATGTCAATGAGGTAATATGACCCGTTGTTCAGATTTTTGCTGACCACAAAAGGCCCTTCCCAAGGTGGGGATAATTTGTGCATATCTGTTTTCCTGGATGAGCCGGAGCACCAAATCACCTTCCTGAAAGGTCCGGGTTTTAACTCCGCGACTATGATAACGACGCAGATCTTGCTGGTAAATCGCCGAACAAGCCGCCACAAGGTCACGCTCCTCATCCAGGAGGTCGAGATCATCCTGACGTGCTTTTTCGTTATAAGCTTCAACATAAGCCGCCACACGGGGTGAGTCGTGACGGATGTCACTGGGAAGAACCGCCTCTGCTCCGTAAACCATGAAGAAGGGCGTATAACCCGTGGATCTGTTGGGGGTAGTATTAATACTCCAAAGCACTGAGGGTAACTCTTCCACCCAACAACCCGGCGTCCTTTGCAAAGGAACCATAAGCCGGGGCTTTATGCCTCTCAAGATCTCTTGATTGGCCCTTTCGACTTGACCATTGGACTAGGGGTGAGCCACTGATGAAACGTGAAGACGAATATGCTCTCGTTGACAGAACTCTTCCATAGCTCCCTTAGACAGATTAGTACCATTATCAGTTATGATGCTATGCGGGTAGCCAAAGCGGAAAATCACCTTTTAAATAAATTGAACCGCCGTTGCCGCATCACACTTGCTGACCGGCTTTGCCTCAACCCACTTAGTAAATTTGTCAACCGCCACCAAAAGGTGGGTCTTTTTGTCCTTGGATCTCTTGAAAGGTCCAACCATATTTAGACCCCAGACTGCAAACGGCCAAGTGATTGGAATCATCCTCAATTCTTGAGCCGGCACATGAGCTCGTCTGGAAAATTTCTGACAGCCGTCGCACTTGCTAACCAGATCTTCTGCATCAGCATGAGAAGTCAGCCAATAAAACCCATGATGAAAAGCCTTGGCCACGAGAGACTTAGAGCCGGCATGATGGCCACAATCTCCTTCATGAATCTCTCTTAGAATCTCACGGCCCTCCTCAGGAGAAATACAGCGCTGAAACACCCCTGTGACACTGCATCGGTGTAACTCGCCATTAACAATGGTCATTGACTTAGACCGCCGGGTTATTTGCCTGGCCAAAGTTTCATCCTCAGGTAACTCTCCCCAGGTCATATAAGCCAAATACGGAACTGTCCAATCAGGAATAGCATGAAGAGCCACCACCAACTGCGCCTCCGGGTCAGGGATAGCAAGATCCTCTTCCGTAGGCAATTTAACCGAAGGATTATTCAGAATATCAAGAAAGACATTAGGTGGTACCGGCTTACGTTGAGATCCCAGCCGGCTCAAAGCATCAGCCGCCTCGTTTTTTCTGCGATCAACATGTTCCACTTGATAACCCTTGAAATGACTAGCAATACCATCAACCGCCCGGTGATAAGCTGCCATGAGTGGGTCTTTGGAATCCCAAGTTCCTGAGACTTGCTGAGCCACCAGATCAGAATCGCCAAAACACCTGACCCGGCTGAGGTTCATCTCTTTGGCCATCTGAAGACCATGGAGTAAGGCCTCATATTCAGCTGCATTGTTAGTACAAGGAAACATTAGCCTTAAGACATAATAGAACTTATCAGCTCGTGAGGAAGTCAAAATAACTCTAGCCCCCGAGCCTTCCAACTGCCTGGATCCATCAAAATGAATAGTCCAATACGTATTATCAGGCTTCTCCTCAGGCATCTGCAACTCTGTCCAGTCATTGATAAAGTCCACCAGTGCCTGAGATTTGATGGCTATTCGAGGCATATACTTTAACCCATGGGGTCCAAGCTCAATGGCCCACTTGGCCACCCGGCCTGTAGCTTCTCTGTTTTGAATAATATCCCCTAGAGGAGCAGAACTAACCACAGTAATAGGATGACCATGGAAATAATGCTTCAGTTTGCGACTAGCCATGAACACTCCATAAACTAGCTTCTGCCAATGTGGGTGCCTTTGCTTAGATTCAATTAATACCTCACTGACATAGTAAACCGGCCTTTGAACCGGATATTCCTTGCCTGATTCCTTTCTCTCTACCACAACCGCTACGCTGATGGCTCTGCTGTTAGCAGCCACATACAAAAGCAAGGGCTCCTTATCAATAGGAGCTGCAAGAACCGGTGGCTCAACCAACTATTTTTTAAGCGCCTCGAACGCCTGATTGGCAGCATCACTCCAGACAAAATGACCTGTTTTCTTCATTATCTGGTATAGAGGAATAGCCTTTTCTCCCAGGCGGCTTATAAACCTGCTTAAAGCTGCAATACGACCCGCCAAACGCTGGACATTGTTAACACATGCCGGTTTAGCCAAAGAAGTGATAGCCTTGATTTTCTCCGAATTAGCTTCAATACCTCTCTCAGAGACCAAAAAACCCAAGAGCTTGCCAGCTGGCACACCAAAGACACATTTGGCCGGGTTAAGCATCATCTTGTAGACCCGGAGATTGTCAAAGGTCTCCTTCAGATCATCTAACAAGGTCTCCTTCTTCCTGGATTTCACAACAATATCATCCACATAAGCATGAACATTACGCCCAATCTGGCCGTGGAGGCAATTCTGAACACAACGCTGATAAGTCGCCTGGGCACTCTTGAGCCCAAAAGGCATAGACACGTAGCAGAAGGCTTCAAAGGGAGTGATGAAAGCTGTCTTCTCCTGGTCCTTAACTACCATCTTGATCTGATGATAACCAAAATAAGCATCTAAAAACCTCAAACGCTCACAACCCGCCGTAGCATCAATGATCTGATCAATACGAGGGAGAGCAAAAGGATCAGCCGGACAGGCCTTGTTAAGGTCCGTGTAATCCACACACATACGCCAAGTGCCATTTTTCTTAAGTACCAACACTGGGTTAGCCAACCATTCAGGATGAAAAACTTCAACAATAAACCCGGCCGCCAAGAGCCGGGCCACCTCTTCACCAATGGCCTTGCGCCTCTCTTCATTAAAATGACGAAGGAATTGCTTGACTTGTTTAAACTTTGGATTAATATTGAGAGTGTGCTCAGTGAGTTCCCTTGGTACACCTGGCATGTCTGAAGGCTTCCATGCAAAGATGTCCCGGTTCTCACGGATGAACTCGATGAGCGCGCTTTCCTATTTCGGATCCAAGTTAGCACTTATAATGAACTGTTTGGATGAATCGCCAGGGACAAAATCGACCTGCTTGGTGTCATCTGCCGACTTAAACTTCAACAAGGGGTCATGCTCTATGGTTGGCTTCTTCAAAGGGGTCATATCCGTCGGGTCAACATTATCCTTGTAAAACTTCAACTCCTCTGTTGCACAAACAGCCTCAGGATAGGCAGCATCACCTTCTTCACATTCCAAAGCTATCTTCCTGTCACCATGCACCGTGATGGTACCCTTATGACCCGGCATTTTAAGCTGCAAATAAACATAACAAGGCCGTGCCATAAATTTGGCATAAGCCGGCCGTCCAAACAAGGCGTGATAAGGGCTCTTAATCTTGACCACCTCCAAAGTCAATGTTTCAGCCCTATAATCATGCTCATTGCCAAAAGCCACTTCCAAGACTATCTTACCCACCGGATATGCCGACTTACCAGGCACCACCCCATGAAAGACGGTAGAAGACGGCTGACGATCTTTGTCATTCAAATTCATGCGGAGAAAAGTATCATAATAAAGGATGTTGATACTGCTGCCCCCGTCCATGAGCACCTTTGTGAACTTGTACCCTCCAACCTGAGGAGCGACCACCAAAGCCAGCTGACCCGGGTTGTCAACCCGGGGCGGGTGATCCTCACGGCTCCATACAATGGGCTGCTCTGACCATCGCAGGTACCGAGGGACTGCCGGCTCAACCGCGCTCACCGCTCGTTTATGAATCTTCTGGTCTCGCTTGCATAAACTCGTGGTAAAAACATGATATTGGCCACTATTCAGCTATTTTGGATTGCTCTGGTAGCCAGACTGCTGCTGTTGATTACCCTGACTGGGCTGCTGCTTAAAACCGCCTTGATTGCCTTGGCCTTGAAACCCAGAGTTTGAGCCGCCACCTCCAAAGCCAGGCCCGTGAGAGCAGGATCCTGACCCGCCATTCGGGCCATGATGGTCCTGATAAAAACCGGAATTCCTATACTCCTTCATGATGAAATAATCTTTCCATAGATGAGTAGCGGGCTTATCCTGAGAATCGTGCTTTGGGCAAGGCTGATTCATTATCGCCTCAAGGTTGAACTTTGGCCCGCCAAACCGGGGCATCGATGATTTCCCCTTCCGACGCTGATTGTTATTCTGCGTGTTGGCATTAGCCACAAAATCTGAACCGCCGTCAGCTTGCTTGCGTTTACCATTATTGCCTTGGTTCTGACCCGCCGTATTATGCTGTTGTCCCTTACCGTTCTTCTTCCCCTTGCCAGGCTTCTCCTCATCAGACTCAGGGTCTTTAGTGTTATTAGAGTCGGCATATTTGATGAGAGCTACCATGAGCTCTCACATGTCGTTGCAGTGGCGCTTGAGTCGCCCCAGCTTCTGTTTGAGCGGAACGAACCGGTAATTTTTCTCCAAAATTAGGACGGCTGAGCCAGCGTTGATGCTTTCCGATGAGTGGATAATGGCCGAGATCCGGCGTACCCAATGGGCGGTTGACTCATCCTCCCTCTGGATACAAGTGTCTAAATCAAGAATCGACGTAGGCTGCTTGTATGTGTCTTTGAAATTCTGAATAAAGCGCGCCTTCAATTCAGCCCATGAACTGATGGAGTTAGGGGGCAATCCCTTTAGCCAGGTGCGAGCCGGCCCATCCAACATCATGGTGAAATACTTAGCGCACACAACGTCATTGACGTCCAACATCTCCATGGCCAGCTCATAGCTCTCAATCCAAGCCTCTAGGGGTTGATCTGCTGTGTAATTGGGCACCTTACGGGGCCCTTGAAATCCTTTGGCAGATGCTCATTACGCAAAGCCGGCACAAGACACGGCACACCTACGGTCCTAGAAGTCATCCCAGCTTCTACAGACACCGACGGGTTATGCTGAGGTTGCTGGTGAGCCGCTAGCTGAGCCGCTAACTCCGCCTCCCGACGTGCCCTGGCCTAATCCACCAAAGTCTGAGCATTGTTATCAGCACGTGGCGGGTCATGCCCACGGGGCTGGTTACGGTGCCGCTCACTACTCAAAACCGTCGGCGACTCGATGCGCCGGCTATAGCTTTGGCTATGGCGTGGGGTTGAATGAATCCGCTCACGGCTATATGAGTAGGCCGCTTGTTGAGCTACCGCGGTTTGAAGAAGTTCCACGGCCTTCCGCGCCTCAACCGCCGCGGGAGACTCGCCTTGCACCGGGAGAGCCGCCAGGTGCGACGCCGTAGCAATCATGTTATCCAGAGGGTTAGAATAATGACCCGACGGTGTCGACACCTGCTAAGGTGGGGTTACATTCAAACGAGGCGGGTCTGCCATACGTGGTTGAGCCGTCGCCCCGGTCACGGGCACCTCGACAGCCCGGGTTACCTCAGGCGGATTACTTGGTCCGGCCCCAGGCATGTTGAAAAGATTCCTCGCATCGTACTCCAAAGGTAGACGACTCTGGTGCCTCCTTCGCAGAACGGCGTTGGATGCATTCTATCCAGGCTTAACCGGAAATTCTCCGCTTGAATCCGTTGTGACTCGGTGTCCAGGGCGGCTCGTTCTGTCGCCATCCTAGCATTCTCCGCGTTAAGCTCAACTTTGGCCTGAGCTATCTCATCTCGCAGTTTTGCTACGTCCACCTTATGTTGTGCTTGAGTCGCTGGGGTCACCTCGGCCTCCAACAGAGTTGCCAAAGCACCCAAGAGCTCAGACAAAACCTGAGCTGGTGGGCGCACAGAGCCGCTCGCTCTGGCTGTCACCTCGGCCGTTGAACCGGAAGTCATAGCCGCAGCAGTTGATGAATTGAGCACCGGTTGTGTGCCGGCCATGAAGATCGCGACTCTGTTCGGCGGCTCATAGGGGCCCGGAATACTGTCGCCATCGGAACAGCCCCCAAGCCTGCCGTCTTGCAGTTGATACATTGAACTGGTCTCACCGGTTGAGGATTCATCATCAGAGTAGATGGCCGTCTCTCCACCGGATACAGATCCTTCCTCAAGATCCGCTCCGTGAATAAAACAAACAAAAGTGTGCTTCACGGCGGTTTGAACCTTGGCGGGTCATGCGCGCAGAGCCGTCTCGATGATGTCGGTGCAGGTGTCCGGCTCAGGCTCCGACTCGCCAATCTTGCCGATGAAGACGTGGATTCCGCCGAAGGGGACCCGGTACCCGTATTCGATTGAATCGGCCTCGGGGCCCCAGCCTACGTCGTCGATGTAGATTTTGCCGCGGCGACTCTTGGTCATCCGGCCCACGGCATATCCCTTGATCCCTGAGAAGCTGCCCTTCAAGAACTCGAAACCACCGTGCGCTGGCCCCACGGTGGGCGCCAACTGTCATGGACTTAACACGGCAGATGCCCTAGTAAAAGGACTTAGGTGTGGAGCCATCGCAACTTGGTTAGCTTAAAGGGGTTGAACGGGACAAAGGACACAGAGAGTTTACCCAGGTTCGGCCCCTCTCAATGAGGTAAAAGCCTACTCCTGCTTTTGGTTGTATTGCTTGGGTTTCGATTACCAGGGAGCGAATACGCTTGACCTAGTTTTCGATTGATTGTCTCTTGAGTTAACCCGCCGCCGGGTCACCCTTTTATATACAGGTTGATGCCCGGCGGCTTACAAAGTCCCGGCCGGCCCACACAAACGTGACCAGTTCGGTTTCTAACTAAGCTTGCCTTACAGAACAAGTCATCGCCTGGCGGTTGACATCTCCGGGCCTTAAGTCGCCTCCGGGTCTTGGGCCTTCAATGGGCTTGCTCTATGAACCGCCATCTTCATCCTTAAGTCGCCAATGGCATGACCCGGCCCCTCCTGGGCGGGTCATACCCAGTAGTTATATCCCCAACAGTACCCTACAAACAATTTCGTCTTATGTTCTCCGCTAGATAGGAACTTTGGAGTGATTCTTCATTGCACGTTGAGGGATGGTTATATGATCCAATTATATTAGCATTGTTGAGAGATTGCACTAGTGAAAGTACGGACTCTAGGCCTCATTTTCAAGCATTGCAATACCGTTTGTGCTCCGTTTTATCAATTGCTAGCTTGCTGTTTTTTATTGTTCCTATTACAAAAATCAATATCTACTATCCATATTACATTTGTATCATCATCTCTTCGCCGAACTAGTGCACCTATACAATTTACCATTGTATTTGGTGTGTTGGGGACACAAGAGACTTTTTATTATTTGGTTGCAGGGTTATTTGAGAGAGACCATCTTCATCCTGCGCCTCCCACGGATATATAAACCTTAGGTCATCCACTTAAAGGAAAATTGCTACTATCCTACAAAACTCTGCGCTTGGAGGCCCAACACGAGTCTACAAGAATAAAGTTGCGTAGTCGACATCATATTCCAGTGTCGTTGGTGGAAAATTTGGGTGCTATCTCCATAGAATTATAGCTTGACTTCTTTTTTTTTTCCTTTTTTGAGGGGGATACCTTGATTTCTTATCTGAGTGGAAAGATGCCACCTGCTGCGAATTCTTGCACCATCTTCGGCTGATTTTTTTTTACATTCTATTCTTTAGAGTCTGGGAAGGTTTACGGAACCACATACATAAATAAATGCAATCTTACCTCCTAAAAATTTATTTTTATGTTAATCTATTTTTCAAAAACTATTTTGTAAAATGTTAGTAAATTTGTATAAACATCAAAACCAGCAGGGAATACTTGGCATCAATTTATTTTAACTAGTCTACAAAATCATCTTATATTTTGAGACGGAGTAGTATTTCCATGGGTATATTTTTTCCAATAAAGACTTTAGCAGAATGGCTGTACTCAGTTCATTCTCTTCCTAGTTTTTTCTAGTTTTTATTAT
Source organism: Thinopyrum elongatum (assembly GCA_011799875.1). Classification (NCBI taxonomy): domain Eukaryota; kingdom Viridiplantae; phylum Streptophyta; class Magnoliopsida; order Poales; family Poaceae; genus Thinopyrum; species Thinopyrum elongatum. The sequence goes on from CM022303.1 coordinate 582,769,524, forward strand.
CGTATTTTGGGTTTGAATATATTTTTTTTGCTAGAAAAAGGGGTTTTTTTTGCGGGGGTTACTGGATCCAAACAACAGTGCGATCCTCAGTCCTACCAAAGTTCCCTAAAAAATGACTAACATTATTCTGCTCTCGACTAATATGCGTAATGATACACTCCCTTTCATCCATGAGTCTTCTTGCACCACCATGGCGTACTGAGACCGATCCTGCTCCTTTGAGTTCACTATCTGTACTGCCAGCAAGCTGTCACATTCAACAATTATCGGTAAGTTGGTCCATTGATGAGCCAGGGCTAGGCCTTCCATGCATCCGGCCAGCTCGGCGTGCAAAACATCCGGGCAAGACCATAGGGACCGGCAGGCAGAAAAAATGATAGAACCATCATGGCCACGGAAGACCATTCCAGCACCAGCACTCCCGTTTTCAGTGGAGAAGGAACCATCCACATTTAGCTTAGCCCAATTCTCAGGTGGTACTTGCCATTTCCTGGTCGCTGGGTGTGAGGGCTTCACATGTGATGATATGGGCGCTGCAATACCTTCATCTATGACAGCCATCTTGCCTTTCACCAAGTCTGCTGCCGAGTACTGGTTCATGCCGAGCAGAGAATTTACATAGCTTTGCAAGAATCTCCTCGAGGCCTCGACGGGGGATGCCGGCTTCGCATGTGTGATCTCGTTTCGTACATGCCAGGACCTCCACATCACCATCAACACCCGTAGTCGATCTCCTTCATTCAGTTCAGCAAGGGCATTTAAGAGCCATTCTGGTCCTGTGTTGCGCATAGTACGGATGTCCGGGATGCTCCAGACCTGCGCCATTGCTCGCCACAGCTCGACCGCACACGGGCACCTGCAGAAGACATGAAAGGTGTCCTCTCGTTCGAGACCACACAAGGGGCACACGTCAGATTTCTCCATATGGCGATCAAACTTGTTCGCCCAAGTAGCTAACGAGTTCGTTGCTACACGCCAACCAAACACACGCACCTTTGGAGGAGCAGGGAACCTCCATAAGAATGCCCAGACGGCACGTCGCCCGTCCGGTGCCCTGCTCACCGCGACTGAAGAGGGTCGAAGAAGCTCCTCTAGCGCCAGCCGGTACGCGCTGCGGACGGTGAAGATACCATTCCGCTCAGCTCCCCACGCAAGGAAGTCATCACCCAGCCGAGGAGATGCCTTGATTTTCAATATTTCTTGGACATCCACCGGGTGGAACACCTGCTGCAGCAAATTACCACGCCATGCCCCAAGTTCATCTAGAAGTTCATTCACACGCCGAAGTCTGCACCTTCCTTGCTGTGTTATTGGCGGCCGACTGACCGGATGCGGAATCCATGCGTCCCTCCATATCCGAACTGAAGTTCCATTTCCAATGGGCCAGATTAGACCACGTTTGAGGAGTTCTAGACCATGCACTACAGCCTGCCATGTGTGGGATGCGTTGCTACTGAACACTGTATCTTCTAGCCGGCCCTGAGGGAAATAACGAGCTTTCATCACTCGTGAACAGAGGCTGTCCGGTCTTGTCAGTATACGCCACGCTTGGCGTGCGAGCATGGCCTGATTGAAGAGTCGAAGGTCTTTGAATCCCATGCCTCCCTGTGCTTTTAGCGCCAACAAGTGCTTCCAAGCTCGCCAATGTGTCTTGCGTTTGTCTTTAGCTGCGCCCCACCAGTAATTTCGCATCATCCGGGTGAGATCATCACATGTGCTTCGAGGAAGCCTGAAGACACTCATGAGAAAAGTTGGCAGCGCCTGCCCTATCGATTTTATTAGGACCTCCTTGCCTGCTTGAGAGACCAGTTCACCCCACTGTATAATTCGCTTGGTTAGCTGCTGTTCCAAACTCAGGAATTTGCCCTTGGACATGCGGCCGTTCGGGGTAGGGAGACCGAGATATTTCTCTTCAAAGTTGGCGTTGTTAACTTCCAAAATTTGCATCACCTCCTTTTTTTTTTTTTTTTGAAAAGGGGGACTCCCCGGCCTCTGCATCAGAACGATGCATACGGCCCTCTTATTAAACAAATAAATAGGTTCCAACAAGGTTTTAAAGTCTAAAAAAAAAAGAGCTCACACAGAGCCAAAAAGGCTAGAAGACAGACTAGCCAAATAAAGGACGTCACAACCGGCTGGCAAAAAGAGAGATAGGTAAACTAATTGCCTATCCTATTACATGACCGTCATCCAAACCGGTTGAAGATATCCCGAGCTACCATCTCCCAGCGGATAGATCCAGTAACCAAACGCTCCCTGGCCTTCGTCGGAGTGAGTAGCGACCAACGAACGGATCAACGCCGTGGCTCGGAAAATAACCTGCAAAAAATGAATGCGTGTTGTCCTGTTAAAAACCAAATCATTTCTGCAATTCCAGAGGGCCCACAACAAGGCGCAGACTCCTACGCGAATATGTCTCGCTAAATCGGGCTCTATCCCGTTAAGCCACGTTACAAATAACGTGTTGACAGAATTCGGTGGAGTAATATTAAAAGCAATATGGACCGACCGCCATAAAACTTTGGCTAGCGGGCAATCAAGAAAAAGGTGTTTGATCGTCTCATCCCAATCATAGAAACTACACCTAGTAGGTCCTGTCCAATTACGCTTTGTCAAGTTGTCCTTGGTTAAAATAACTTGTTTATGGACAAACCACATAAACACTTTGATTTTCAAAGGAACTTTGACAGCCCAAACATGTTTGGAACTAGGAATCGAGCTTGAATTGATAACATCAACATACATTGATTTAACTGAAAATACTCCAGACCTAGTAAGCTTCCAGCGTAATTCATCGGGTTGTTGAGAAAGCTGAACTTCCATCAGTTTACTTACTAAACGGAGCCATTCTTCCCAACGATTGCCCACTAGCGCCCTTCTGAACTGAATATTAAGGGGGATAGATTGAAATACCATTGCAACGAACACCTCACGTCGCTTGCATCTCAATACATCGCTTGCTGAACAGTATAGAGCATTTAGCCGGATTGATTAATTGGCCAGTGGCTCGTGAATACCCGAATAGGGGATATGCGGTGCATCTCAATGTCCTGTTTCAGAATGGCATCCAAACCATCAGCAATAAACAAAAATAGAAATGGTGAAAGAGGGTCTCCTTGCCGTAGTCCACGAGACGGTGCGAATGAAACCGAGAGGGTTCCATTTAATTTTACTATATATCTCACAGAGGTGCTAGAAAAAGGGCTTGAATATCCATAGCACGGTATCACGCAGTGGGATCCAACTCATCTGATTCTTTTTTTTTGCGGGTGAACTGATCTGATTTTGATGAGTGCTTCGGCGAAATGGTCATTATCACCGTTCACTGTCATGCCTTAGTTAAATGGCTCTGGCATTGCATATGAGCTTTCAGCCAGACCAGAGGTTAGGCACGAAGGCCATGGGCATTTGGCTTTGCCATTAGGAGAAGGGCTGGTGGCCTGCAGCTCAGGGCAGATCTCTGACGAAGCTGACTCGCCCTGCTAGTCAATCACACGCAAAGCAAGGGCCTCGATCGAATATTTCAGAAGGAATTTACGGACAATTTATAAAAGAACAATTTAAAATGGGTATGAGATTAGTTAGGCCCCATGAAGCAATCAACGCTAGTAGAAAAATGCCCATTTGTCCCGGTTCCAGAGGCCCAGTTGTCCCGGTTCTGGAACCGGGACTAAAGGGTCGGGACTAAAGCCCAATACCTTTAGTCCCGGTTCGCCTACTAACCGGGCCAGATGGGGCTCCACGTGACCGCTGCGGCTTGCGCAGGCAGGAGGGCCTTTTGTCCCGGTTGGTAGCACCAACCGGGACCAAAAAGCATCCACGCGTCAGCAGTTCAGGGGCTGGGGTTTTTGTTTTTTTTTTTGAGGGGGGGGGGGGTTTGGGGGTTTTGTAGGGTTAATTTAGGGGTTTCATATATTGTGTTAGCTAGCTAATGAGAGAAGTGACCTCTCTTATCTTCGTGCTTGGTCGACGCTAAGTACTATACGTATAGAGTGGACTCGACACGCTAGCTAGTAAGCAAATGAAGGAAACCATTGAAGTACACAAGATCGTCATGAACATATACAGAGAGAAGTGATCGACCTCCTCCTTCTCCGAGAGATTGGTCGAACAACAAGTTTTTGTATATCTATCCGACGCTACTAGCTACATATATACAATATAAGATCTCTTACAATCCCTAACATCTAAAGTCAGTTTCCACATGGTATTCTCCGGCTGGATTGATGACGTGGTCAAGAAAGAATCCCGCCAATTTCTCTTGAATTGCTTTTATGCGATCTTGTGGTAGGAGTTCATCCCGCAGCTGCCACATCTAATTTGAAGAAGGGGGTCAATACATATATATGAATGAAACTCAACACAAATGATGGTAATAAAATAAAATTGTGAATATTATTGCTTACGCACTTCATATTGTTTTTCAGAGTAGCCCCGCTTAGAGGTCGTCGCGTTGTAGATGTACTCGCAAACGTAGTATCCACAAAAATTATTCCCGCCTTCCTCCCACAACCACTTTACGAGAAATAGAGGTCAATCAAACTAATAATCAAGCATTATAAATGATATTGATGAAACTAGCTAGAATCAATGGGATATGCGCGAAACTAGCTAGTAGTACTTACTTTCGGGTGTGTAAATCGGAGCTTCCCCGGCAGTCCCGGAGCTTCTGCGGTGAACTCTTTCCAAACCCTGCCAGACAAAGAAAACAATTACTTGATATCAGGAAATGAACAAAGTTGCCGATATGGTGCGATAACGATCGATTGAACTTACTTCTCGAGCATTTTAGTCATGGCCGCATACTCCTTGGGATCTTTTCGTCTCGAGTCTAAGACGGTTACTAGTCCCTGCTCAAGCTTAATCTCTAGAAAAATAAAGTGGAAGCTGCGCACGCATGCATAACTCATCAATTACATTACTATAACCTCGAGTAATAAGGGAAACCGAATATCCACAAGACAGTAACACTCACTTGAAGTTGTAAGGAAAGAGTATTTTATCTTTGTTTTGATTTCGAAGCAACGATTGTAGCAAGTTGGCCTCGGTTTCTTTGGCATTATATTTAACTGTCCATTCATCTATGAGATTTGTGTTAATGAACCCAATATCATAGATTTGTGCATTTCTGCATTCGACGATCTTCAATCTGCATAATTGTGGCACCCCGGCTCAGAGTAAACTGGAACGCCCCGTATTCCAGCCCAGGGACAAGTCCTCTGAAATACGGCACTGTTGGCATAGAACAAATCAGCTCTTTATTACAATGGATATGGGTACAAAGGGTACATGGATTACATCGGCACGGCGACACTACGCCTGCCCGGGGTAGCTCTATGCTAACAGCGAAGTAACTCTCTCAGCAGCGGAACATCGACGGCGGTGACGGACTCCACTCCGCAGGGACTCTGGCTAGAACGCGTATCCTAGGTCGCAAACTCGGGATCCTCGACAAGCAAGCAATCATGGCATGACCTGCAAACTGGCATGACACGCCAGGTGAGTACTTTGAATGTACTCGCAAGCTCACAACAGACATCAACATTAAGGCAAGACAACATCATAGCAGTCAAGATTAACAAGCAGGGTTATCCAGCAAGATAACTTCTGAAGTAAATGCAGTAAGGTAAAGCATATTTAAATTTGTACTCCGAATAATCTCAGGATGCAATCCAAACCTGTGCCAAGTCCAATCATGTGGTCATCCGACCACTCATCCCGTTGCTGACATATCATATACCTGATACCAACTGTACCACAAGTCTGACAAAATTACTCTCTTTCGGGCTGTCTCACAACCCTCAGAATACTCACGATCCATCGAGTACTTCCGATCATAAGACGAGTTCTTTCATCATTATCATCGCTACCATGGTTGACCACCTAGTGAGGTCTGGTCGGACTGTCCAATACCGTGGACACGGCTATTCGAATAGATTTTACACTCTCCAGAGGTTGCGCACTTTACCCACATTATGGAGCACTGACCTCGTGATCCCATTCGGGTGGACCAGTGTTGCTCCAACGAAACCTGCCTAACCAGTGACTCCTCCACCGTACCACCGGCATTCATCCTCCCCCGGAGTCCTGCCCTGGGTGGCCCCTGTGTCACCTTGTGACACCTGCCACCGTCGTGGCCAAACTAAACTGTCCCAAACGGGGACCTGGTACCATACAACTCAACTGGGCTCACAAGGTTATCGCCGCCTACCGGGCCAGGGTAGCGCGCACGCATAACCTTCCCTGTCGGGCGGTACCGGTGAAAGAGCACGCGATCAGACCAAGTCAAGGCCGTCCCATACCGGAAAATGTGGCTGCACGGATAAGTCCGGACAGGTGACTCAAGGTCAACCGACTAAATATCATATCTCCGAATAATATTTCCGTCATAGCTGACACTCCGATAACCAGTATGCTTAAGCCACAGCTACTAATTCATCTCTACGAACTCCGGATGAACTCCAAAATAATCATGGACAGTGATCTCAACATCATAGTATCAACAAGTGGGTAAGCTACTAGTCACTAATAATCCGGTACTCAACATGGTAGTCACCTATCCGAGAATTAACTCGATCGTTACATAATCCAATTCATTTCACAGATACTCATACTTGCTGATAAAGTAAATAGTTAAACTATGACATTGCAATGCGATGATGCAGATGAGAGTTGTGGCTTGCCTGGGGATGAAGGAACCATCGGGAAGGAATGTGGAGAGTCCGCGGGGTTGACTACCGAAAACAGTTCTCTCTCGGAGGGGGCTGTTTACGGGCAAGGGAAAAATGGTCATTTTCACAGTGTCAAAACATTATGAAAATGATACCAACATGACGGGCTCGACGAGACGAAGATGTGGGCTTTGGACTCACCTCGATCGGAGTTACGGAGAAAAAGATACAGCCAGGTGAAGTTCAGGGACCAATCTGTAAAAATAACTCTACAAACAGGTCCCTGGCTGGTTTTTTTCTTGAAAAGGATAAACGGCACTGTGCTGATGGGCTGCCTCGGGCCGAATCTCACCACCGCTGCTGCTGTTGCTCCTGGGCCGGCCCACTTACTGCTGCTGCTCTTTTAAAAAAAACGGGTGGGCTCCTGATGGGCTGGCCCACCTTATCTCCCTCCTTCTCCCTGGCGCCCGACAGAAACAGAGAGAGGGGCGAGGCAGAGGGGCGGCTGGGCTTGGCCGGTGATGAGCTCGGCGGCTCCGGTGGCGTCCGGCCAGGGCGAGGCTGCCGGCGAGTGCGGGGAGGAGCGCCGCATCCACCAAGGGCCTCTGCAGCGCCAGGGAAGAACGGGGTGGCGGCGACGCGCGGGGACAGAGGGTGCAGGCGACAGCTTGGTTTGGAGGGTACCCGCGGCCACGGTGGCTCCAGCGAGGGGACGTGGTGGTGGGGAGGTGCGCCAGGAGGTGGAGAAGACGACGGTGGTGGCGGGGAGGGGAGAGGAGCTCGGGATGGCCGGATTTGCTCGAGCTCCGGCGAGCACCGCGGCGGACAGAGGAGGGGGAAGAGGGTCTCCGGTGGGTTAGGGAGGCAGGGAAAGGGTGGATGAGACGCGGGAGACCTCAGGGCAGCTACTTATAGCCGCGGGGAAGGCTCTGGAGTGAGCTATGAGACGGCGAACGGAGCTTCGCGAGTCACGGCGAGGTGGCGGCGTTCCGACGGCGAACCGAGGTCGGCAGAGGCGGCTAAGAGCTAGGGGACGAAGGGAGGAGGTTCTAGACGAGCCACGCGTGCGGTGGAGGGCTCGTCGGCGCTCCCGGACAAGCCGGAGCTCGCTGGAGTGAGCTCCCGAAGGGTCCAAAGCACCAGAGCACGCATTTGGCGCGCTCTGCCCATGGTCACCACATGGCCACGGCGTTGCCACGCCCTGCTAGATGCCAAATGGTGTCTGGGGGCTTCTCCTTCCTTCCCGGAGATGACCTATGCAGCTGGATGACTCAGGAGGGGTCTAAAGTGACTGTACCATAGTCAACAAGTTTCTAGCAGCAAACTTGACCACATTTCTGTGATCAACAGAAAGGTGATAAGGTCAAAATGAGATGTCTGGAAGGTGTAGGGTAGGAAGGACTATAATACTGTGAAATTTGGAAATAAATGGACCAAGATTTAATAGGGTTGCCTTGCAGCTGACCACTCTGGTCCAGATATTCAATCTTGATGTGCCACTCATATGGAGTAGCAACTGGAGCTGAAATTGGGCATAGGATGATGATTTGGTCATATGAGAGTGCCATAAAAATTTCATGCCATTTGGACAAGCCAAAATGGTACTTCCTTCATAGCTATCCTCTCTGACCAGAATCTTAGAATAATTCTAGAGAATTATTGGTAAGATTAAATGAACCCAAATTTTGTGGAGATATGTTATATGTGTAGGGGAATGCTTTGGTAAATTTTCAGCAATTATGGAGCAATATAAAATATAGTTGCTTCACAATGTGAAAATATGACTAGAAACAAAGATTTAATGCTGTGGTCACATAGTTGATTGGATAGGGTTGAAACTTGGTGGAGAGTCATGATTTGAGCATATGAAGATGCTTGCAAAATTTCAACTTATTTGGATACTCCTAGCTAGCACTTGCTTCACAAAGATTCCAGTTGCCCAGAAACTTTGGAAATTAGCCAAGGGAGATTTAATATCCAAATAAAGTTTAATTTTTGCATGTGGCAATGATATGGATAGGAAAGAATGCCCAAAAAGTTTGAGACCAAGCAAGCAAATATAAATGGTACTTGCTTCTCAAACTGCCAGCTAGGGCAGAATCAGAAAAGGAATATTTGTGAAATATTTTTGAACATGGCAAGGAAGGGTTTGACATATTTGTGGAAGATATGACCCAAACAATTTATGAGAATCATTTGAGAATTTTGGGAATGATGGAAATGTGGGTTACTTCACAACCCAGAACAACAGGGTTATTCCTTTAATAGAAAAAGGAATATTCCCATGGAAAAAGAATATTGGGGTTGGTCCAAGATGGAAATGACATGGTCTTGGAATGATTTTGAGGTTGGCAAGCCACTCGGGAAGAAGAATGAAGGGTGATCCCTCCAGGTTTCAAGACTACTAAGCCACAGAAAAGCGAATCTGGACCAAATCAAAAGAAAAAGAAAATGGGAAAAATCCAGGGTGTTACAATAATATAGTGAGGATAATTATATATACATGCAATGAAAGAGCTGAGCTATATATAGAGACTTAATTACAGAAGTAGTACTTACAGACAGTAGCAAGTGACGATTATTTTATCGAGGGCCTTTTGATTGAAAAACTGGAAGAACTCCTCAAATGGAACAGACAACAGATCAATTCCAACGAGGTCGTGCTCCTCTTTAACTCTCAGCGTCAAAGTATCCTTCCCAGACTCGCTGCAGGTGTCCATGTACCACTCATGGAATCTTCGCATCATCGTTGTTAGAGGAGGATGACCAGGTTTGACGAGAGGCTTCCTGTGCCGGTATTTGTATTCGTCCACCTCCATTATATCAAAATGTGCATCGTCGGGCAAGTAATCACCAGGATTGGTACCGGGCAGCATCCCCGACAGATTTGCGATGATATCGCTAGACACCTTGAGCGGGGGGCACGATTGGTTCGCCTGTTCGCCGAGCTGGGGAATTTTTTCCCACTTCTTCGTTCTTGTAACCTTTTGTCACTTGAAGTAGTTCCCGACCGGCGCGCTCCTTGCACTGCCTTTTTAAGAGCGCAGACATGGTTGTCATCCGGCGGAGGCGGTGGTGGTCGCTTCAGGGCATCCAAAGTGCGCTTCAATTTCACCGGTTCTATCTTCTCCTCTGGAGGTGGATTTTTCTTTGCAAAAAAGTCCTTCACTTGGGCTTGACAGATCTGCGCGTTTTCCTCCTCGGTCATCTCGTATGGTAACTTCTCTAGAGGCTTGAGAGATGGACCGAATCTGTATTGCCTCCCGCCTCTGGCTGTACTACTAGACGCCGGAGAAGCCGGAGCAGCTGCGGCTGTATTCCTTCGTTGCTTACGAGGCGGAGAAGGAGGCGGAGTGCTACGACGCGCCGGAGCAGCCGGAGCGGCGGCGGCTGTCTTCCGCTGTTGCTAACAAGGCGGAGGAGGAGGCGGGCTGCTCGGACGCGCCGGCGCAGACGGAGAAGGAGGCGGAGTGCCGCCACGCACTGGAGCAGCCGGAGAAGGAGGCGGAGGAGGAGGCGGGCTGCTCGGACGCGCCGGCGCAGGCGGAGAAGGAGGCAGAGTGCCGCCACGTGCCGGAGCAGCCGCAGAAGGAGGCGGAGTGCCCTGATCACTCGCCGAAGGAGGAGGCGCAGGAGGAGGCGGAGTGCCCTGACTCGCCGGAGGAGGAGGAGGAGGCGGAGGCGTCCAGTTCGGAAGGTTGATGAGCTCCTTCCGCCATAGACATGGAGTCTTCAGAGTAAGACCCAACTGAGTCTCCCCTTCACCGGTAGGGTGGTCAAGCTCGAGCTCCTCAAATCCCTCCGTTATTTCATCGACCATCACAACTGCATAGCCTTGCGGAATCGGAAGGCAGTGAAAAGTTGCGCCGGGTTCAGGAGGTGCAACAAAGCCGACAGCCGCCTTGACTTTGAGGTTGTAACACCCCCTAGTAATAAGCTCTATGACACTCTGTTAAAACTGCCAAGTCATGATCATTTGCAGTGCCAAATCATTTGGGTCAATAATCCAATTCAAATTCAAAATCTGAAAATCAAATTAAATTCCAAAGTGCAAATTGAAGTTGATCAAACTCTGCTGGAGAAATGTTATTTAATTAGCAAATAATCCAGTGGTCATGGCAAAATCATAATCATTATTTTTGGAGTTAGCTAAGTGAGTGAAACAACCTGAAACAGCACTCAAAACAGACTATTTACATCTATTAAATTAATATCAAACTCACATGGAATCCAAATTTGTCCAAACCACTTTTTGATGAGAGATAATATTGCATTGCAATAATTGGGCCAACATTCACATTTTTCAAAAGAGCACAAGTGGCCTAATCTTTTTGAAACAGAAAAAAGGGATAAAAGAAAAGGGAGAAGAGAAATAAGAAAAAAATAAAACGCTACTGTTGGCTGGGCCTAAGTGCACAGTGTGCGGCCCAGTCTAACAGCGGCCCACCTCACCTCCCTCCTCGTGCGTGTCGGCGCGCCCCTGGCCAAGCGCGCGCGCCGGCGAGCGCGCGACACCGGGGCAGCCACCGACGGAACAGGGCGCGGAGGGGATAAGGTCGACGCCCTCCACTTCGCCCTGGCCTCTCCGTCATTCTTCCCCCTCTTCTCCTCGCTCGCCTTGCCTTCTCTTCCCCTCAGATCCACGCGAGGCCGAACGGATCCGCCGCCGTTCGTCGCCGTTCTCGTGGCCAGCGACGCCGCCTCGTCTCGCCATCGTGTCCAGGAGACGCGCCGTGATCGACCACGTCGCCTGCTCCGTCGAATCGTGGCGTGGAGGCCCTGCAGCTGCTGCTCGCCATCGCCCCCTTTCTTCCTCGACTCCGGAGCTCGCCAACGGCTGCGACCCTCTCTGCTGCTACTAAGCTCCCGCAGGTCTTTCGTGACCACTCGGTGAGCTCCTCCTCCTCCTGTCTCCCCTCGTTGCCCTCCTCGCACGCCGTAGTTAGCTGTCGCCGCACCCGAGCTCTGTCCGTCGTCGACGAGCTCGTGCCCGTGGCCATGGCCACTGTCACCTACACCTGAGCACAGCTGCGTGCTCCTGGTGCTCCCAGCAACCGAACGCGCCCGCATGCGAGCTATTCCACGCCCTCTAGCTGCGTTCCCGACGAGCGCCAGATTGCGCCGCCGCTCGCGCTCGTCGCCGGCGCCGTTCCGATGACCAAATGGTCACGGGGACGGGCCTGTTGCACTCGTCGCGTCGCGCAGCTCCTTCCCAGCCTTTCCTTTTGCCCCGTAGCGCGCTGCTACTCCGTTTCCAACTACGGCCGAACTCCGGCGTCCGCCGCGATGCTCGCCGCCGTCGCTACACGCCGTCTCCGGCGACGCCACCGCCACGGTTGGACGCGGCGTTGAACGCCCGTTCGAAAGAACCTACCCACGGCTCGAACCGAGCTTTGTAGCGCAAATCCGAGCGGCTCCGGCGACGCACCGCCGCGATTTTGGTCGCCGGCGCAACTCCGGCGCCGGCCGCCGACGTGGCTGCCACGTGGGACACCCCTGGGTCACTGCCAGTGGGTCCCACGGGCCCAGTTGACCGCGTTGACCCGAGTCAACGCGGGCACTGTTCACCCCTGTAGCTGACACGTGGGTCCCGTTCGATAATTAGACTAATTAAAGATTTAATTAATTAGAAACTAATTAGATTAACCTAATGTCTCACTGACATGTGGGGTCCACCCCCTAATTAATCCTGGTAATTAAACTGAATCACTGATTAAAGAAATAGAGGCTGACATGTGGGTCCCACTGGACCCACATGTCAGGTTTGACTGGTCAACCGTCCTGTTGACTTGCTGACGTCAGCAGCGCGTCATGCTGACGTCATAATTCATTTTCTGTTAAATAAAATAATTCCAGAAATTCAAATAATCTTTAAAAATTAATAACTTTTAAACCGTAGCTCGGATCGAAAAAGTTAAAACATGAAAGTTGCTCAGAACGACGAGACGAGTCTGATCGTGCCGTCTGTTTCTCCATCGGAACCTCCTACGTAGAAGAACTCGAAACTCCGGACCCGAATCCGACAGATGAATAGTGCACACACGTCGGATATTAAATCCCAGAATAATTCTAAAAATAACTAAAATGACTTAGATGCATATTCAGGCAACCCTGCACTGCATCATAGCATAGCACGCACTGTGTGGCATATGATTGCATATTGTTTACCTATTTCCTCCCCCTCTTCTCTCTCGGTAGCCCCCGACGTTGACGTAGCTCCCGAGGCAGACGCCGCACAGGAGTACGACTACGTCCCTGACGATACTACTGAAGACCTTGCCCTTGCCCCCGAGCAAACAGGCAAGCACCCCCATTTTGAGCATGCCTATATCGCCTATTCTCTTCTCTCTTATGCTTGCATTAGAACTGCTACTGCTACTGTTTTCCTATATCTGCTGCATAGCCTGATTATTGTACCCTGCTTTGTTACCTTACCGATTATCCTAGACTGCTTAGTATAAGGTGGGTAGAGACACGACAGAGACCCCCACTTGATCCCGACTGCCCTGCTGGACATCAGAAGACCCGATCATCGGGATTGAAGACTAGACCATGGCACCGCACATCACTTCCCCTTAGTTGCCGACACTGCTGGGTTATCATCGAGTGCCGAGGGTGATACCTCGTCAGCACTTCTGATGTTAACCTTGTAGGTTAGTTACTCGGTCGTGGTAAGCGAGGGTGATTCCTCCTACACCACCCCCGATAACGACATCGTCGCGCAACCTCTCAAGTGTGGACCTCGAGGGTGATTCCTCCTTCGTTCACCTTGATGATAACATCGAGCGGGAATTCCATCAAGGGTGATTCCTCAGGGTTCCCTTCGGTGTCAGACACACAGTTACCTTGGATATTATGACTTGCACTAAACTATGATACTAAAGACGGGTCGGCCCTGAGGGGTACCCGCGCGAGCTTATTGCGAAGTGATGTGGAGTCGGGTTGACCTGGATGGTGCCCGCGAGATAACTACGAGGCGTGGCCGGGCATTCTTAGCCCTTGCCACAAGTCCTCGAGACGGGGCGACGGGGTCACATCGATCGTGAGTCTCTGCTCGTTTCCGCGCGCTCCTAATCCACTACGGTTTGGATATTTGATCCGAGGGGCCTCTGGCCCGATAGCACTAACCATCACGTGGGCATAGTATGGGCGTTCTGCGTCGTACACATCAGCCGAAGCTTGTTTGACGTCAGTAAGGAGCGGCGCACGCCGAGTTGGACTGGTAATGCAACCGCGCTTGTATAAGTGGTTGCTAGGTCTGCTCTCGGTGGCCCCGTAACGTGCAGGAGTTCCCGGGGCGATGGCCCAAGACCCCTGGGGGCATAGGTTTAGTCCGGCGTGCTGACCTCTCTTATAAGCCTAGGTCGGGTTGCGGCGTGTTGCTTAGCCGAGGCCGGGCATGACCCAGAAAAGTGTGTCCGGCCAGAGTTAAGTGAGCGTGGTGGGTAAGTTGGTGCACCCCTGCAGGGAAGAAACTTCTATCGATAGCCTGTCCTACGGTAACGGACACTCGGAGTTGTATCCCGATCGGTACAACTAGAACATGTGGTGAGAACTGGATAGTACGGCTCTGGGATTGCTTTCTCGCAGGGAGTCGAGAAAGGATCTCAGGTCGAGGTTGATGATATTACTACTACTACTTTACATTATGTTCATCTGCTCTCTCCTGATGCTGCAAGACTGTCGAAGATTGTTGAAGATGCTAGTCTTCGATAGGACTAGGCTTTCCCCCTCTACTCTGGCATTCCTGCAGCCCAGTCCACATATACAGCCATTCCTTTGACAATGATGCATATGTAGTGTAGATCCTTGCTTGCTGAGTACTTCGGATGAGTACTCACGTTTGCTTTATTTTCTTTTTCCCCCATTTTCCATTTGATGCCACCAGACGACGGAGCCCCTGAGCCAGAAGCCCCAGCCGACGACCAGTACTACTATCCGCCTGGCGAGTACTACTACTACGAGGAGCCGTTCGACGACCAGGAGTAGGATCGGAGGGTCCAGGGCAGGAGGCCTACGCCTTTCGTTCGTAGTTTTTATTTTTACCCCGCCTCTGTGAAGGCTTATCTCTCTCTCTGTAATATATCTGTACTCAGATATCTAATGCTTCCGCTGACGCTTGTATGCCATCGAGCTTGTATTCGAGCCCTCGAGGCCCTGGCTTGTAATATTAAGCTTGTATGACTTTATTTTATGTTTTAGAGTTGTGTTGTGATATCTTCAAGTGAGTCCTTAGGCTTGATCGTGCGCATTTGCGTGTATGATTAGTGCACGATTAAGCCGGGGTCGTCACAGGTTGGTATCAGAGCCGACTGCCTCTAGGATTCCCCCTTCCAACTCTTTGGCCGAAGTTGAATCTAGTGGTCAAAAACTGTTTTACTAACTTGGCTGTGTGGCTTACGGGCCCACGTCGCCAACTGGGTGGTATTAGGATCTTTTATTCCTCGTCTTTACTCTGGGATTCTAATCTCTCATCTATTCGGGTTTACTAAAATTTACTAACACCGACATTTAGGATCTCGTTAATTCTATCCACCCGGAGGACTGGATTCAGTGCGATTTCCCTGTCATTGATCTGATTAGTCTGATAATCATTTCCTTTCCATTGTTTTGGTTAACCTTTCCTTTTGAGATCGGTTATATTTCTCAATGTCTTACGACAATCCTGAACTTCTTATTTCAGATGGATCGACTGTTTCCCCCTCGTCCTACGACGCAGCTCGTGCTTCGCACCTGTGCTCGAGACGTCCCTGGGTTTCCAGCTGTTCTGATCGCCCTCTTGATCAGGCTGGGATACCGCTGGTGCCCCGAGTACATGGTCTATGAAGTTTATCGTGAGTTCAACCAGGAGCAGTACTATGCTGATGTTCGCATCTACGATCAGCAGGATAACTCTGACACTGAGCTTCACCGTTTTCACGGTATCGGCGTGACGATTGAGATGGCAGTCCATGATGCTGCTTACTCTGCCGTCGCACGACTTCGAGGACAGCTCAGTGCTGACTTGGATGCCGATGACTGGCTGCGTGACATCTCCCATGAGATGGAGTCTGCTAGTGTCGCCGAAATTAACTATGTCACTTTTGCGACATATCTTCTTAAGGGTCCCGCAGCCCAATGGTGGGCCACTCATCGACAGACTCTGCCGCCTGGTACTGTCGTCACTTGGGCAGAGTTTAAGATTGCTTTCCGTGCCCGCTACATTCCTCTAGCTGTCATAGCTAGGAAGAAGGCTGAGTTCCGTAGCCTTGTTCAGGGCAACAAGACCGTGGAAGTATATCAGCGCGAGTTTCTTGACTTATCTCGCTATGCTGAAGAAGACATTCCTACTGATGAGCGAAGACAGGAGAAGTTCCGTGAAGGACTGCATCATGACATACAGTTGGCACTGCTTGTCCAGGATTATCCTGATTTCGCCACCTTGGTGAATAAGGCCATCATGGTTGAAACTGGACTTAAGAAGCACAAGGAAGCGTCCAGACGCACCCGTGAGTCGGGCTCCTCTTCGGGCTCGTCTTCCCAGAAGCGACGCATCTGGTTCCCCAAAGGCATGTTCCGTTCAGCAGCTCCTGCGAACAGACCCTTTTATGCTGCTCCACGACTGCCTCCTCCACCACCGAGGCAGCCCCTGCCAGCTCCAGCACCTCGAGCTCCAGCACCTCGTCCTGACAGCGGACTATGCTTCAAGTGTGGCAAGCCAGGTCACCGTGCTAGAGATTGTTCTCAGAATCAGAATCAACTAGCTCTCCCTTCTGCTGGACGTGGAATTGGCCGTGGTATTCCTCAGCAGCGCAACAATAATGCCAGACCTTCTTACGGTCGTGGGCAGTACTACCACGTCAACATGTCTGAAGCTCCAGATCAACCAGATACTGTGATGGGTACACTTCTCGTTAATTCAGTACCAGCATCTGTTTTATTTGATTCAGGAGCATCGCATTCCTTCATGTCAGAACATTTTGCACGCATGCATGACATTAAATGCGAATACATGAACACACCTTTATTGGTACACACCCCCGCGGGTGGTTGCCGAACCTTTGCAATTAGCTATAATGTTCCCGTTGAAATCGAAGAGTTGGAGTTCAGTGCGTCTCCCATTATTCTGAAATCGTCCAAGATTGACCTTATTCTGGGAATGGATTGGTTGAAGGCCCACTATGCCTCAATCAATTGTGCCACCAAAGTTGTTCACCTCTTGCACCCCTCGAATGAGATGGTGAATTACCATGCTCATATCACTCAGAACGCCGAGGCTCAAATTTATGCCTTGAACGCGTTGAATGCTTCTCCGCTTGATGGGATTGAGAATAACCCAGTGGTCTGTGACTTCCCGGATGTTTTTCCAGAAGAACTTCCAGGAATACCCCCTGCTAGAGCTGTCGAGTTCGTCATCGACTTGAAGCCTGGCACCACTCCTATTGCGAAGCGTCCCTACAAGATGCCTCCGCACCACCTCATCGAGCTTAAGGAGGAAATTGATAAATCTTTAAGGAAGGGTTTCATCCGCCCTAGTTCCTCTGCTTGGGGAGCACCTTCTCTCTTTGTTAAGAAGAAAGATGGAACGAATAGGTTGGTCCAAGATTATCGTCCTATCAACCAGGCAACCATTCAGAATAAATATCCACTTCCCCGGATCAACGATTTATATGATCAACTCGCTGGATCTTCGGTGTTTTCTAAACTCGACTTGAGGTTGGGTTACCACCAGATCCGTGTCCGCGAAGAGGATATTCCCAAGACTGCATTCGTTACTCGTTATGGCTCATACGAGTACACCGTCATGTCATTTGGTCTGACGAATGCTCCCGCTACCTTCTCCCGCTTAATGAATTATACATTCATGGACTACCTCGACAAATTCGTCGTGGTATATCTGGATGATATTCTGGTTTATTCGAAGAACAAAGAAGAACATGCTGAGCACCTTCGACTAGTTCTGGAGAGACTTCGAGAGCACCAATTATATGCCAAGTTCTCTAAATGCGAATTCTGGCTTCCTGAAGTGACCTATCTTGGACATGTGATTTCCAAGGACGGTATTGCCGTCAACCCGGAGCGTGTTCAGGCTATCCTTGACTGGACTCCTCCGAAGAATGCCAAGCAGGTCCGAAGCTTTCTCGGTCTAGCCAGCTATTGTCGCCGATTCGTCGAGAACTTCTCCAAGATCGCCAAGCCCCTGACTAATCTGCTCCACAAAGGCGTTAAGTTTGAGTGGACAGACAAGTGTCAGGAAAGTTTCCAAACCCTCAAGGACAAGCTCACTTCTGCTCCAGTGCTTGCTCCTCCTGATTCTTGCAAGGACTTTGTCATATATTGCGACGCCTCTCGTCAGGGATTAGGCTGCGTCCTAATGCAAGAGCGGAGAGTAATTGCATATGCTTCACGTCAATTGCGTCCACATGAAGAGAATTATCCAGTGCATGATCTTGAACTTGCAGCAGTGATGTATGCATTGAAGTTATGGCGGCACTACCTTCTGGGTAATCGGTGTGAAATTTATACCGATCACCAAAGTCTGAAATACTTATTCACTCAACCGGATCTTAATCTCCGACAACAACGATGGTTAGAAGCTATTGCGGATTATGACTGCGGTATTTCTTATACCCCGGGCAAAGCTAATGTAATGGCCGATGCCCTGAGTCGCAAGTCATATTGCAACAACCTCATGGTTAGGCAAGCTCAACCTCGTCTTCACGCAGAACTGACTCAGCTGAATCTGCGAATTCTTCCCCAGGGTTCTCTTAATAACCTTGTGGTACAGCCAGACCTTCTGAAGGCTGCTAAAGAAGCGCAAGCCAAAGATGCTGAAATTGACTTGATGAAGAAGGAGCTTCACCTTGCTAAGTATCGGGATTTCTCAGTTGCTGAAGATGGTACATTATATTTCAGAGACCGCATCGTAGTACCTCGCTTCGAGCTGATGACTGACAAAGTCATGAAGGAGGCCCATGATACACCGCTGTCTATCCATCCGGGTAGTACCAAAATGTATCGAGATCTTCGTCAAAGGTACTGGTGGTCTAGGATGAAGCAGGATATTGCTCGTTATGTTGCCGAGTGTGACGTTTGTCGTCGCGTGAAGGCAGAACATCAGAAACCTGCTGGAATTCTGCAACCGCTCCCTATTCCTCTATGGAAGTGGGATAAAGTGCAAATGGACTTCATTACTGGTCTTCCCAAGTCTCAGAAGGGTCACGATGCCATTCTTGTCGTCGTCGACCAACTCTCCAAGGTTGCTCATTTCCTACCTGTTAAGGAGACTATCACCGCTAGCCAGCTAGCAGAACTGTACATTGCCAGAATTGTTTCACTCCATGGTATTCCCAAGGAAATCAGTTCAGACCGTGGCAGTATTTTCACTGGCCATTTCTGGGAGAGTTTCCAGAAAGCAATGGGAACTCATATTACCTGGAGTTCCGCATATCATCCTCAGTCCCAAGGCCAAGTTGAGCGCGTTAATCAAGTGCTTGAAGACATGCTTCGAGCTTGTGTTATATCCTTCGGTAAGAAATGGGAGGAATCTCTCCCGTATGCCGAGTTCTCTTATAACAACAGTTATCAAGCCAGCTTAAAAATGGCCCCATTTGAGGTTCTTTATGGTCGTAAATGTCGAACCCCTCTGAATTGGTCAGAAACTGGGGAACGACCTCTTGTTGGACCGGACATTATTCAGCATGCCGAAGAACAAGTCCGAATTATCCGGGAGAATCTCAAAGCAGCTCAAGACCGTCAGAAGAGTAATTATGATCGCAAGCGATGGGGTGTGATCTATCAACCTGGTGATCAAGCTTATCTTCGTGTCACTCCAATGAAGGGCACCCGTCGTTTCGGAATCAAGGGCAAGCTAGCTCCTCGCTATATTGGTCCTTTCCGCATCGTGGCTAGACGGGGACAGGTGGCATATAAATTGGAGTTGCCACCGCAATTCTCCCATATTCATGATGTCTTCCACGTGTCGCAACTCCGTAAGTGCTTCAAGGAATCCCCGCACCGTGCAGTGGATCATGAGATGCTCGAGCTACAAGATGATCTTTCCTATAAGGAGCATCCGATCCGCATCCTCGACGAAGCTGAGCGTCGTACTCGTCAGAAGACGACCAAGTTCCTAAAAGTGCAATGGTCGAATCACACTGAAGACGAAGCCACTTGGGAACGCGAGGATCATCTTCGGGAAGAATATCCCGGACTTTTCCCTTCTACCTCCTAAAATTCTCGGGACGAGAATTTCTTTTAGAGGAGGAGAACTTGTAACACCCCTAGTAATAAGCTCTATGACACTCTGTTAAAACTGCCAAGTCATGATCATTTGCAGTGCCAAGTCATAAGGGTTAATGATCCAATTCAAATCCACATCTGAAAATCAACTCAAATTCAAAAGTGAAATATAAAGTTGTTCAAACTCTGTTGGGAAAATGTTCATTAAATGGCCAATAATCCAGGAACATTTCTAAAACCAATATCAAAATAATTGGAGTTGGGCAAGCGACTCAAACAAGATGAAACAACACCCAAAACAGCAATATTAATTCATTTAAAATCATTACAGATTCAAATGAACTCCAAATCTGCCCAAACCACTTTTTGATGAGAGATAATATTGCATTGCAATAATTGGGCCAACATTCACATTTTTCAAAAGAGCACAAGTGGCCTAATCTTTTTGAAACAGAAAAAAAGGGATAAAAGAAAAGGGAGAAGAGAAATAAGAAAAAAATAAAACGCTACTGTTGGCTGGGCCTAAGTGCACAGTGTGCGGCCCAGTCTAACAGCGGCCCACCTCACCTCCCTCCTCGTGCGTGTCGGCGCGCCCCTGGCCAAGCGCGCGCGCCGGCGAGCGCGCGACACCGGGGCAGCCACCGACGGAACAGGGCGCGGAGGGGATAAGGTCGACGCCCTCCACTTCGCCCTGGCCTCTCCGTCATTCTTCCCCCTCTTCTCCTCGCTCGCCTTGCCTTCTCTTCCCCTCAGATCCACGCGAGGCCGAACGGATCCGCCGCCGTTCGTCGCCGTTCTCGTGGCCAGCGACGCCGCCTCGTCTCGCCATCGTGTCCAGGAGACGCGCCGTGATCGACCACGTCGCCTGCTCCGTCGAATCGTGGCGTGGAGGCCCTGCAGCTGCTGCTCGCCATCGCCCCCTTTCTTCCTCGACTCCGGAGCTCGCCGACGGCTGCGACCCTCTCTGCTGCTACTAAGCTCCCGCAGGTCTTTCGTGACCACTCGGTGAGCTCCTCCTCCTCCTGTCTCCCCTCGTTGCCCTCCTCGCACGCCGTAGTTAGCTGTCGCCGCACCCGAGCTCTGTCCGTCGTCGACGAGCTCGTGCCCGTGGCCATGGCCACTGTCACCTACACCTGAGCACAGCTGCGTGCTCCTGGTGCTCCCAGCAACCGAACGCGCCCGCATGCGAGCTATTCCACGCCCTCTAGCTGCGTTCCCGACGAGCGCCAGATTGCGCCGCCGCTCGCGCTCGTCGCCGGCGCCGTTCCGATGACCAAATGGTCACGGGGACGGGCCTGTTGCACTCATCGCGTCGCGCAGCTCCTTCCCAGCCTTTCCTTTTGCCCCGTAGCGCGCTGCTACTCCGTTTCCAACTACGGCCGAACTCCGGCGTCCGCCGCGATGCTCGCCGCCGTCGCTACACGCCGTCTCCGGCGACGCCACCGCCACGGTTGGACGCGGCGTTGAACGCCCGTTCGAAAGAACCTACCCACGGCTCGAACCGAGCTCTGTAGCGCAAATCCGAGCGGCTCCGGCGACGCACCGCCGCGATTTTGGTCGCCGGCGCAACTCCGGCGCCGGCCGCCGACGTGGCTGCCACGTGGGACACCCCTGGGTCACTGCCAGTGGGTCCCACGGGCCCAGTTGACCGCGTTGACCCGAGTCAACGCGGGCACTGTTCACCCCTGTAGCTGACACGTGGGTCCCGTTCGATAATTAGACTAATTAAAGATTTAATTAATTAGAAACTAATTAGATTAACCTAATGTCTCACTGACATGTGGGGTCCACCCCCTAATTAACCCTGGTAATTAAATTAATCCACTGATTAGCCTAAACAGAGGCTGACATGTGGGTCCCACTGGACCCACATGTCATATTTGACTTAGTCAGCCGACTGTTGACTTGCTGACGTCAGCAGCACGCCATGCTGACGTCATAATTCATTTTCTGTAAATAAAAATTTATTCCAGAAATTCAAATAATCTTTAAAAATTAATAACTTTTAAACCGTAGCTCGGATCGAAAAAGTTAAAACATGAAAGTTGCTCAGAACGACGAGACGAGTCTGATCGTGCCGTCTGTTTCTCCATCGGAACCTCCTACGTAGAAGAACTCGTAACTCCGGACCCGAATCCGACAGATGAATAGTGCACACACGTCGGATATTAAATCCTAGAATAATTCTAAAATTAACTAAAATGACTTAGATGCATATTCAGGCAACCCTGCACTGCATCATAGCATCACACGCACCGTGTTGCATTTGTTTGCATTATGTTTACCTGTTTCTTCCCCCTCTTCTCTCTCGGTAGCCCCCGACGTTGACGTAGCTCCCGAGGCAGACGCCGCACAGGAGTACGACTACGTCCCCGACGATACTACTGAAGACCTTGCCCTTGCCCCCGAGCAAACAGGCAAGCACCCCCATTTTGAGCATTCCGATATCGCCTACTCTCTCCCCTCTTATGCTTGCACTAGATGTTACTGCTGCTATTACTATCCTACTCTGTTGCATAGCCTGTTTACTTGTAACCTACTTTTGATACATGCCTGTTATCCTAAACTGTTTAGCATAGGATGGGTAGAGTCACGACAGAGACCCCCCACTTGATCCCGACTGCCCTGCTGGACATCAGAAGACCCGATCATCGGGATTGAAGACTAGACCATGGCACCGCACATCACTTCCCCTTAGTTGCCGACACTGCTGGGTTATCATCGAGTGCCGAGGGTGATACCTCGTCAGCACTTCTGATGTTAACCTTGTAGGTTAGTTACTCGGTCGTGGTAAGCGAGGGTGATTCCTCCTACACCACCCCCGATAACGACATCGTCGCGCAACCTCTCAAGTGTGGACCTCGAGGGTGATTCCTCCTTCGTTCACCTTGATGATAACATCGAGCGGGAATTCCATCGAGGGTGATTCCTCAGGGTTCCCTTCGGTGTCAGACACACAGTTACCTTGGATATTATGACTTGCACTAAACTATGATACTAAAGACGGGTCGGCCCTGAGGGGTACCCGCGCGAGCTTATTGCGAAGTGATGTGGAGTCGGGTTGACCTGGATGGTGCCCACGAGATAACTACGAGGCGTGGCCGGGCATTCTTAGCCCTTGCCGCAAGTCCTCGAGACGGGGCGACGGGGTCACATCGATCGTGAGTCTCTGCTCGTTTCCGCGCGCTCCTAATCCACTACGGTTTGGATATTTGATCCGAGGGGCCTCTGGCCCGATAGCACTAACCATCACGTGGGCATAGTATGGGCGTTCTGCGTCGTACACATCAGCCGAAGCTTGTTTGACGTCAGTAAGGAGCGGCGCACGCCGAGTTGGACTGGTAACGCAACCGCGCTTGTATAAGGGGTTGCTAGGTCTGCTCTCGGTGGCCCCGTAACGTGCAGGAGTTCCCGGGGCGATGGCCCAAGACCCCTGGGGGCATAGGTTTAGTCCGGCGTGCTGACCTCTCTTATAAGCCTAGGTCGGGTTGCGGCGTGTTGCTTAGCCGAGGCCGGGCATGACCTAGAAAAGTGTGTCCGGCCAGAGTTAAGTGAGCGTGGTGGGTAAGTTGGTGCACCCCTGCAGGGAAGAAACTTCTATCGATAGCCTGTCCTACGGTAACGGACACTCGGAGTTGTATCCCGATCGGTACAACTAGAACATCTGATGAGAACTGGATAGTACGGCTCTGGGATTGCTTTCTCGCAGGGAGTCGAGAAAGGATCTCAGGTCGAGGTTGATGATATTACTACTACTACTTTACATTATGTTCATCTGCTCTCTCCTGATGCTGCAAGACTGTCGAAGATTGTTGAAGATGCTAGTCTTCGATAGGACTAGGCTTTCCCCCTCTACTCTGGCATTTCTGCAGCCCAGTCCACATATACAGCCATTCCTTTGACAATGATGCATATGTAGTGTAGATCCTTGCTTGCTGAGTACTTCGGATGAGTACTCACGTTTGCTTTATTTTCTTTTTCCCCCATTTTTCCATTTGATGCCACCAGACGACGGAGCCCCTGAGCCAGAAGCCCCAGCCGACGACCAGTACTACTATCCGCCTGGCGAGTACTACTACTACGAAGAGCCGTTCGACGACCAGGAGTAGGATCGGAGGGTCCAGGGCAGGAGGCCTACGCCTTTCGATCGTAGTTTTTATTTTTACCCCGCCTCTGTGAAGGCTTATCTCTCTCTCTGTAATATATCTGTACTCAGATATCTAATGCTTCCGCTGACGCTTGTATGCCATCGAGCTTGTATTCGAGCCCTCGAGGCCCTGGCTTGTAATATTAAGCTTGTATGACTTTATTTTATGTTTTAGAGTTGTGTTGTGATATCTTCAAGTGAGTCCTTAGGCTTGATCGTGCGCATTTGCGTGTATGATTAGTGCACGATTAAGCCGGGGTCGTCACAGAGGTGCTGCCATTGTGTCACAAGGTGGCAATCTTGAGCCTCCGTGATAGCATCCACGGGGTAGCTGGGAGCCGTGAAGTCAGGCTGCTGAAGGAGCTCAGTGGAAGCCACGCTGCTTCTCCGCTGAGATGGCGGGGTAGCTTCTGGGGTAGCTCCGGCAGGTCGCTGGCTCTGAACTAGTGCTTGTTCCTCTAGCGCTCGTACCCTTGCATTCAGCTTCTACAGTTCGGTCTGCTCCACTTTCCTCCACCTCTCCCGGGTTTTGTAACCGCCTGCGCTGGGAAACCCAACATTCCACGCAACGGAGCCTGCCGTGCCTCGTGTTCGTCCTAGGTGCTCAGGATTCCCGAGGGCCTGTGTGAGCTCGTCGTTCTCTTTGTCGGGAACAAACGTCCCTTGCTGCGCTGCGGCGATATACTTCTGAAGCTTCTTGACGGGTATTTCAAGTTGCTCCTCCGTCCAACGGCACTTCCCTATTTCAGGGTCCAAGGTTCCCCCAACCCCGAAGAACCAAGTCCTTGAACGGTCTGGCCAGTTCAATGTCTCTGGTTCGACCCCTTTATCAAGCAGGTCCTCCTCAGCCTTGTCCCACAACGGCCGGGCTTTGAGGTAGCCACCTGACCCCGTGCGATGGTGATGCTCCTTCTTTGCAGCATTTTTCTTGTTTGTCGCTGACATCTTCTTACTCTTCTCCGATGTCTTGTGGGCCACAAATGCGGGCCAGTGATCTCTTATCTTCTCAAATCGGCCGGTGAATTCTGGAGTCTTCCCTTTGTCGACAAACGTTGATTTCAACTCATTCTTCCACCTCCTGAATAGATCTGCCATCTTCTTAAGAGCATGAGCCTTGACCAATGGCTCTATAACTGGCTTATCCGGATCCTCCTCTGGCGGTAGGGTGAAATTTGCCTTCAGCGCGGTCCAAAGATCATCTTTCTGTCTATCGTTGACAAAAGACACTTGAGGGTCTTCGCTCTTAGGCTTATTCCATTGGTGGATGCTGATCGGGATCATGTCCCTAACAAGAACCCCGCACTGAGCAGAAAATGCTTCCTTGGTCCGCCTGGGTTCAATCGGTTGGCCATCGCCCTTGATTGCTGTGATCGTGAACCTTTCATCCTGGCGCAACCTTTTCTTCGGGCCTCGTCTCATTACCGAAGTTTGGCTCAATCCAGAGGGCTAGAAAAGAAGAAAGAAGAGAGTTAATATGTGTACATACCAAAACAATTAATGCATCAATTAGCTAGTCAGCACAGGCTTAATTAATATATATACCTCGCCGGACTTTGCAACAGCTCCTTCCTCCGTTCGCTCACTGGAGCAGTCATCACGGTCTCCTTCTTCCACCGGCATTCCGTCACCGGAGCCATCATAATCATGTCCTTCCACCTCCATTGTTCGATCACCGGAGCCTGCTTCACCCTCTCCTTCCAGACCATCGGTGTCGTTGAGATACGACAAGACATCACCTCCGCCGAGGATTATGTCCCCCAACAACTGTTCTGCTTCGATGTCTCGGTGCTCCATAGTTTCTGCAAATATTACAACATGGCAATTAATATACAAACATGACAGATGGATATATTAGTGCAAACGTAGACCTAGCTAGCTCGACGCTTCTACGGTTTGGGGTGGCCTCGACAACGCTTCTAGGGTTTGGGGTGGCCTAGGCAACTCTTCTAGGGTTTGGGGTGGCCTCGACAACGCTTCTAGGGTTTGGGCCGGACCGCCTCTCTCATGAATGTCCGACGTCCGGACCGACAAGTGATTTAACAAAATGATGCCATTCTGGATGTGCAGAAAATGGTCCATATTTTTCCTGATCTCATCTACCCTTCTATATGTCACTTTGTCTAGTGTCAATGAATTCAAGAAAACCATGACTTCATCATTAGCCGGAAATGACAGGCGCATAATGGTATGAAGCTCTTCAAAGTTGTTTTGGAACGGAGTTCCCGATAGAATAATTCGCTTTTTGGTACAAAGTTCAGCAAGAGCCTTCCGAATATCGCTATTTGGAAGGCCTTTGCTGAAATTCGTACCAAAAGGCGAATTATTCTATCAGGAACTCCGTTCCAAAACAACTTTGATGGGGGCATTCTTGATAAATCTGGACCCTCGACCCCTGGACGACCCTCGACCCTCGACCCTCTACCCTAGTTCACGACCCTCGACCGCTCGGCGATCCACGACCCTCTACCCTAGTTCCCGACCCTCGACCCCCTCATGTCACGTTTGTCTAGTGTCAAAGGATTCAACAAAACCATGTCTTCATCATTAGGCGAAAGTAACAGGCGCATGATGGTATGAAGCTCTCCAAAGTTATTTTGGAACAGAGTCCCAGATAAGATAATTCGCTTTTTGGTACAAAGTTCAGCAAGAGCCTTCCGAATATCGCTATTTGGAAGGCCTTTGCTGAAATTCGTACCAAAAGGCGAATTATCCTATCCGGGACTCCGTTCCAAAATAACTTTGGAGAACTTCGTACCATCATGCCTCGGTTACTTCCGGCTAATGATGAAGCCATGGATTTCTTCAATACTTTGACACAAGGCAACCTCTCGACCCCTCGGCGTTCCTCGACCCTCGACCCCTCGACGACCCTCGACTCTCGAACCTTCGGCGACCCTCGACCCCTTGGTGACCCTCGACCCTCTATCCTAGTTCCCGACCCTCGACCACCCGGCGATCCTCGACACCCTCGTTCCCGATAAAGATTAAGAAGAGGAAGAAGAAGAAAAAACAAAAGAGGAGAAGAAGAAAAAAAAGGAGAAGAAGAAGGAATAGAGGAGAAGAAGAAAAAATAGATTAATATCTTCTTCTCTTTTTTTTCTTCTTCTTCCTCTTCTTTTTTTTTTCTCCTCTTCTTCCTCTCCTCTTCTTCTCTTCTTCTTCTCCTTCTTTCTCTTCTTATTTTTTTTCTCCTCTTCTTCTCTTTTTTCTCCCCTTTTTCCTCTCCTTCTTTTTCTTCCCTTCTTCCTTCTTCCTTCTTCCTCTTTTCCATACATATAAAAAGTTTAAAAAATACATACATACCTACTACAAAAAATACATACATATATACATATAAAGAAAGCATATATATTATTATAACAAAAAAACATATATAAAAAAGCAACGCGGCGGCGGCGGCGGGGCAGGGGCGCGGTGTGCTCACAGAGGAGGCGTCGGGCGGGCAGGGCGGGCCGGCGGTGGGGCGTCGGTGCGGCGTCGGCGTCGGGCCGGGGCTGCGTCGGCGTCGGGCGTGTGTCAAATCTTTCCGGGTGCTTCGTCCGGCGTCCGGGTCGGGTGCAGGGGCGGAGAAGACAAGTGATTTTTGGAGATACTGCTAAGTTTTTCTTACATACACGAAACATTGGTCCTGGTTCGTGGCACAAACCGGGACCAATGCCCCCCTTTGGTCCCGGTTCGTGCCACCAACCGGGACCAAAGGTCTCTTTTCAGCAGCCCAAAGGGTGGGAAACAGACACCTTTGGTCCCGGTTGGTGGCAAGAACCGGGACCACAGGGGGGGGGGGGCATTGGTCCCGGTTGGTTCCACCAACCGGGACCAATGCACCCCTTTTGTCCCGGTTGGTGCTACCAACCGGGACCAAAGGCTTTGCGCTGGCGCGGTGCGGTGGGATGTTTAGTCCCACCTCGCTAGTTGAGAGAGCTCGAGAGTGGTTTATAAGCGCTGCTGCGCCCACCCTCTCGAGCTCCTCTCAGCTGCAGGCTTTCGGGCCTACTCTTTCAGTCCTTGCCCGTGGGCCTATTGGGCCTGCTGCGGGCCTGAATCCTGGCCCATGGTTGGGTTCCTAGTCGTATTCAGGCCGTGGTGGCCCAGTAGGTGGCATTTTTTTTTCCAGTTTTTTTGTTTTCTTTTTTGCTTTATTTATTTTATTTTGTTTCTACTTACAACAAAATACTTACTGTTTTTCAGTGATTCTTTTTGCTTTTAGGTAATAAAAATTATAAACTTTCTGTTAGTGCCATTAGTTTTCCAATTTGAATAGTATAAATTTGAATTCTTTGAAATTTGTGTGAATCACTAGTTTGTGATTAACTTTACTATAAAAATAGATTTTGGAGTGATTCTTTTTCCTGCTATTTAATATTACTGTGTTTTATCATTATATTCAAAAACAATTTTTGTTATTTTAGTTTCTAACAAAAAAAATCTTTGATAATTCTTTTTGCTATTAAAGTTTTAACAAAAAAAGTCTTTATGAAAATTTCTTTTTGCTTTTAATTTTTTGAACAGAAAATACTTTGATAATTTTAGTTGCATACATTTTATATAATTTTAGTTTCAATAATACTAGAGGATTATAAAAGCTTTTTATTTGATTCCTTTTGCTATTAGAGTTTCATTAAAGTTTTCTAGTTCATTCTTTTTTCTATTAGAGTTTCATTAAAGTTTTCTAGTTCATTCTTTTCGTTTATTATTTTTGCTATTAGAGTTTCATAAAAGTTTTCTAGTTCATTCTTTTTTATATCAGTTCATTCTTTGAGCTAAATGATCCTGAAATTGAAAAGCACTTCAGATGAACTCTGAAGAGGTTGAAAATTGGCATGGTATCATCATTTCACTCACATAGCATGTGCTAAAAATTTGAGAGGTTTACGGCAAAAACTGGATGCACTTCGTGTACAAAATGGACAATCTCTTTCGAAGTATCAGGGTTTCGGACGAAAACTCATCTGTTACAAAGGGATTTCATTTTTTTCAACTTATTTGAACTCTAGACTTTTTGTGTGTTCAAAATGAACCATTCAAAGCCACATCATCAATTCTCAACCCTTTCTGACTTCATCTGTTATTTTTCATGCATTTACTGATTTTTTTGAGCTAAATGACCCTGAAATTGAAAAGCACTTCAAATGAACTCTGAAGAGGTTGAAAATTGGCATGATATCATCATTTCACCCACATAGCATGTGCTAAAAAGTTGAGAGGGTTACGGCAAAAACTGGATGTACTTCGTGTACAAAATGGACAATCTTATTCGAAGTATCAGGGTTTCGGATGAAAAATCATCTGTTACAAAGGGATTTCATTTTTTTGAACTTATTTGAACTCCAGACTTTTTGTGTGTTCAAAATGAACCATTCAAAGCCACATCATCAATTTTCAACCCTTTCTGACTTCATCTGTTATTTTTCATGCATTTACTGGTTTTTTTGAGCTAAATGACCCTGAAATTGAAAAGCACTTCAAATGAACTCTGAAGAGGTTGAAAATTGGCATGATATCATCATTTCACCCACATAGCATGTGCTAAAAAGTTGAGAGGGTTACGGCAAAAACTGGATGTACTTCGTGTACAAAATGGACAATCTCATTCGAAGTATCAGGGTTTCGGACGAAAAATCATCTGTTACAAAGGGATTTCATTTTTTTTGAACTTATTTGAACTCCAGAATTTTTGTGTGTTCAAAATGAACCATTCAAAGCCACATCATCAATTTTCAACCCTTTCTGACTTCATCTGTCTTCACTTTTTCTTCGCTTGTGTCCTTTGCTTATTGCGCCGTAACTATGGATATTCTTCATCGCTTAACATGGTGCTTGGGTCAGCCTTGACTTTGAAGGGAGGAATTTCATGAAACTTTTCATAATCTTCAGACATGTCTGTCTTGCCCTCCAATCCCACGATGTCTCTTTTTCCTGAAAGAACTATGTGGCGCTTTGGCTCATCGTATGATGTATTCGCTTCCTTATGTTTTCTTTTTCTCGGTTTGGTAGACATGTCCTTCACATAGAAAACCTGCACCACATCATTGGCTAGGACGAATGGTTCGTCTGTGTACCCAAGATTGTTCAGATCCACTGTTGTCATTCCGTAATGTGGGTCTACCTGTATCCCGCCTCCTGACAGATTGACCCATTTGCACTTAAACAAAGGGACCTTAAAATCATGTCCGTAGTCAAGTTCCCATATGTCCACTATGTAACCATAATATGTGTCCTTTCCCCTCTTGGTTGCTGCGTCAAAGCGGACACCGCTGTTTTGGTTGGTGCTCTTTTGATCTTGGGCGATCGTGTAAAATGTATTCCCATTTATCTCGTATCCTTTGTAAGTCAATACAGTTGAAGATGGTCCCCTGGACAACGAGTACAGCTCATCAGAAATAGTGTTGTCACCTCTGAGACGTGTTTCCAACCAACTGCCGAAAGTCCTGATGTGTTCACATGTAATCCAGTCGTCACACTGCTCTGGGTGTTTGGAGCGCAGAATGTTCTTGTGTTCATCGACATACGGGGTCACCAAGGTAGAGTTCTGTAGAACTGTGTAGTGTGCTTGAGACCAAGAATGCCCGTCCCTGCATATTATTGAGTCACCTCCTAGCGTGCCTTTTCCAGTCAGTCTCCCCTCATACCGCGATTGAGGGAGGCCAATCTTCTTAAGGCCAGGAATGAAGTCAACACAAAACCCAATGACATCCTCTGTTTGATGGCCCATGGAGATGCTTCCTTCTGGCCTAGCGCGGTTACGGACATATTTCTTTAGGACTCCCATGAACCTCTCAAAGGGGAACATATTGTGTAGAAATACAGGGCCCAGAATGACAATCTCGTCGACTAGATGAACTAGGGCGTGCGTGATGATATTGAAGAAGGATGGTGGGAACACCAGCTCGAAACTGACAAGACATTGCGCCACATCACTCCTTAGCCTTGGTAGGATTTGTGGATCGATCACCTTCTGAGAGATTGCATTGAGGAATGCACATAGCTGCACAATGGCTAATCGAATGTTTTCTGGTAGAAGCCCCCTCAATGCAACCGGAAGCAGTTGCGTCATAATCACGTGGCAGTCATGAGACTTTAGGTTTTGGAACTTTTTCTCTGCCATATTTATTATTCCCTTTATATTCGACGAGAAGCCAGACGAGACCTTCATACTGAGCAGGCATTCAAAGAAGATTTCCTTCTCTTCTTTGGTAAGAGCGTAGCTGGCAGGACCTTCATACTGCTTTGGAGGCATGCCGTCTTTTTCGTGCAAACGTTGCAGGTCCTCCCGTGCCTCCGGTGTATCTTTTGTCTTCCCATACACGCCCAAGAAGCCTAGCAGGTTCACGCAAAGGTTCTTTGTCACGTGCATCACGTCGATTGAAGAGCAGACCTCTAGGTCTTTCCAGTAGGGTATGTCCCAAAATATAGATTTCTTCTTCCACATGGGTGCTCGTCCCTCAGCGTCATTCGGAACAGATAGTCCGCCGGGACCCTTTCCAAAGATTACGTGTAAATCATTGACCATAGCAAGTACGTGATCACCGGTACACATGGCGGGCTTCTTCCGGTGATCTGCCTCGCCTTTGAAATGCTTGCCTTTCTTTCGACATTGATGGTTGGTCGGAAGAAATTTATGATGCCCCAGGTACACATTCTTCTTGCATTTGTCCAGGTATATACTTTCGATGTCATCTAAACAGTACGTGTATGCGTGGTATCCCTTGTTTGTCTGTCCTGAAAGGTTACTGAGAGCAGGCCAATCATTGATGGTTACAAACAGCAACGCATGCAGGTCAAATTCCTTCTGTCTGTGCTCATCCCACACACGTACACCGTTTCCATTCCACAGCTGTAAAAGTTCTTCAACTAATGGCCTTAGGTACACATCAATGTCGTTGCCGGGTTGCTTAGCGCCTTGGATGAGTACTGGCATCATAATGAACTTCGGCTTCATGCACATCCAAGGAGGAAGGTTATACATACATAGAGTCACGGGCCAGGTGCTGTGATTGCTGCTCTGCTCCCCGAAAGGATTAATGCCATTCACGCTTAAACCAAACCATACGTTCCTTGGGTCACCTGCAAACTCAGCCCGGTACTTTCTCTCGATTTTTCTCCACTGCGATCCGTCAGCGGGTGCTCTCAACTTCCCGTCTTTCTTACGGTCCTCTCTGTGCCATCGCATCAACTTGGCATGCTCTTTGTTTCTGAACAGACGTTTCAACCGTGGTATTATAGGAGCATACCACATCACCTTCGCAGGAACCCTCTTCCTGGGGGGCTCGCCGTCAACATCACCAAGGTCATGTCGTCTGATCTTATACCGCAATGCACCGCATACCGGGCATGCATTCAAATCCTCTTACGCACCGTGGTACAGGATGCAGTCATTAGGGCATGCATGTATCTTCTGCACCCCTAATCCTAGAGGGCATATGACCTTCTTTGCTGCGTACGTACTGTCGGGCAATTCTTTATCCTTTGGAAGGTTCTTCTTCAATATTTTCAGTAGCTTCTCAAATCCTTTGTCAGGCACAGCATTCTCTGCCTTCCACTACAGCAATTCCAGTACGGTACCGAGCTTTGTGTTGCCATCTTCGCAATTGGGGTACAACCCTTTTTGGTGATCCTCTAACATGCGATCGAACTTCAGCTTCTCCTTTTCACTTTTGCACTGTCTCTTTGCATCAACAATGACCCGGCGGAGATCATCATCGGGCACATCGTCTGGTTCCTCTTGATCTTCAGCTTCCCCCGTTGCGGCATCACCGTATTCAGGGGGCACATAGTTGTCATCATCCTCTTCTTCTTCACTGTCTTCCATCATAACCCCTCTTTCTCCGTGCTTGGTCCAAACATTATAGTGTGGCATGAAACCCTTATAAAGCAGGTGGGTGTGAAGGATTTTCCGGTCAGAGTAAGACTTCGTATTCCCACATATAGGGCATGGACAACACATAAAACCATTCTGCTTGTTTGCCTCAGCCACTTCGAGAAAATTATGCACGCCCTTAATGTACTCGGAGGTGCGTCTGTCACCGTACATCCATTGCCGGTTCATCTGCGTGCATTATATATAATTAAGTGTGTCAAAAACCATTACAGAACATCATGAATAGATAAGTGACCAAATTAATAGAAGTTCATCATCACATTAGAACCAAAGTACATACATAGTTCTCATTGAACAACATATAGCTCTCCAGAGCATCTAATTAAACCATACATTGAAACTATGTAAAACATTTCAATGCAACAACAAATGCGATCATAATCGCAACCAAGGTAACAATTGATCTAACGGCATAATGATACCAAGCCTCGGTATGAATGGCATATTTTCTATACTTTCTAATCTTGAAGCGCATTGCATTCATCTTGATCTTGTGATAATCGACGACATCGGCAACATGCAACTCCAATATCATCTTCTCCTCCTCAATTTTTTTCAATTTTTCCTTCAAGTAATTGTTTTCTTCTTCAACTAAATTTAACCTCTCGACAATAGGGTCGGTTGGAATTTCCGGTTCACATACCTCCTAGATAAAAAAATCTATGTCACGTTGGTCGGCATAATTGTCACAAACAATAAATGAACCAAATAGTTATAAAATATAATATATACCACATCCGAATCATAGACAGGACGAGGGCCGACGGGGGTGGATACCAAAACCATCGCACTACATAATAACAAACAATAATAAAAGTAAGAAAATTATACAAGTTACTATCTAAATCATACAAGTAAGAATTTGTTTTCTTTTAGAAAGAAGATAAGAACAAGAGGCTCACCACGGTGGTGCCGGCAACGAGATCGGCGCGGGCGATCGACGGCGGTGAAGACGGGGACGGGACGTGACGGACCGCTAAACCTAGACAAATCTTGAGGAAAATGGAGCTTGGAGGTCGAGTTTGGAGAGGAGAAAGCTTAAGTAGTGTGGCTCGGGCATTTCATCGAACACCTCATGTGCATAGGAGGTGAGCTAGAGCACCACAAAGCCCTCCCCTAGCCGGCCAGAAAAAACAGAGCAGTGGAGTGCTCTGCTTGCGGGCGAGGGGATATATATAGCCACACCATTGGTCCCGGTTCGTGGCTGGAACCGGGACTAAAGGCCACCCTTTGGTCCCGGTTCCATCCACGAACTGGGACCCTTTGGTCCCGGTTCCATCCACGAACCGGGACCAATGGATGTGGGCCAGGAGCGAGGCCCATTGGTCCCGGTTCGTGTATGGAACCGGGACAAAAGGGTCCAGAAGAACCGGGACCAATGCCCCACGAGGCCCAGCCGGCCCCCTGGGCGCGCGAACCGTGACGTATGCCCTCATGGGTCCCGGTTCATGACTGAACCAAAGCCCTGTTTTCTACTAGTGCAATGAAAACATTCAGAGAAAAGTCATGCCAAATGATGCGAAAAAATTCCAAGAAAGCATGTCATTTGCTACTTCATCGCTAAGTCTCAAAATGTTCTCAATAATATACAGTCATAGTACAAGCCAGCAAATGTTTAAAACTCTGTACAGTTACATCCCTGGATTCAATAATACAGATCGATGTCGATCAAAGATAGAGTAGGAAATTGATGGTTGGTTGGTGAAGAAGAAGAAGACCATGTATAGCTCTTAGGAGGAGGAAACTTCAAACCAATTGCGTAACCAAACAACTCGGTACTTACAATTGGTACGTTATTGGACAAGTCAGAGTGCTCAAGCAGCCGCCATAGCTGTAGCTGGTTTCTGACTTCAGCCTGGCAGCAAACATCATGGAGGAGAACTGTTGTTCGGCGACGGACTTCGTCTCAAAGAGAGAGCAGAGGCATGGCGGAGCTCCACTAGGGTGAAGGGGGGCTATGCCCCCCTACCCTAGAAAAATTGTATGAAATGACATTAATTGTTAAGCTAAATTTTTAAATGTTATCAAAGTTTAAGCAGGCCGGCTGGTCCATACCCGCACTTTTTTGTGTTTTCCATTTAATTTTCACTCTAGCCGGACAAGCGAGACCCACTTCTCATAGAGGTAAAAAAATATGTCACCTCTCCCACATGAACGGGCTTTTTTGTGAAAATAATAATAATTAGAGGGTGTTTTCGAAAAACATAACCGGCCACATGCGCCCTTCTCCTGGTCTAGTGGCTGACAGCGGGCCCCACGTGCCTAGTAATCGCCGATTTTATATAGAAACGAGATAAGCACTGTTTTTGCACGTCAAAGCCAAGTTTTTGCACCATTTTGATGTACACCACAACTTCTAGCATCAATGTAACCATTTGCGCCAAGTTCTAGCACCACCGTTTATAGAGTACTGGTTTCAAAACTTGGCTTTCGTTTGTTTCCAAAAGAAAAAAACTTGGCTTTCGCATGCAATACAGTGCCTTCGTAGATGTTAACTGTGCTTATGTGGCACGTGACGTGGGGCCCATTTGCAGTGGAGTAGAAACGAATATTGACATGAAAAATGTTGGCAGTTAATAGGAGTCGACAGAATAGGTGACCTCATCGCAATTGTGACTGCGGCGCCAGCCACTAAACCCAATGAAGTTTTTTTTAGGGGTTCTAAACCCAATGAAGTTACATATCTACGAAGGTTAACTAGGCTTAAATGGGCCAACACTGCAGCCCATTTCCACATGCCAGATTTTTCATTTTATTATTTTTCTAAAAGAATATGTAAATCATTGTTGTGCTAGAATATTCTTGTATAATAGAAAAATACACATAAAAATAAAAAGCTGTAATTTGAAAATGTTCACGATTTTTTTTAAACATCCATGTATTATTTGAAAGACATATAACTAAAATAAAAAATTTGCATTATAAAAATGATTGTACAACGTAAATAATAAACATTTGAGCATCTGTAGCCTAGGGGCACACTAGGCTCGCACTTATTTTCCCACACGTTTTCCATTTATATTTGTTATAAAATATATTAAAAAAATTGGCAAACAGACAAACTTTATGAAAACATGTGAACCCTTGTTTGAACAACATAAATTTTTTTGTAAATCATGAATGCTTTATTTACTACAGGAAAACATTAATTTTTTAAAGTTATATGCACATTTATTTAAATTTATAAAAATATTAAAATTTTATTACATATGTGAACACTTTTTATATCGAAAATGTTAAAAAATTGAGGTCGGATTTTTAACCATAGAAAATATGACACCTGGGATGGCAAAAAAAATATTGCATGCATAAAAAAAGCATTCTTACCTTCTAAAAATTTATTTTTATGTTAACCTGTGTTTTAAAAACTATTTTTTAAAATGTTAGTAAATTTTTATAAACATCAAAACCAGCAGGGAATACTCGGCATCAATTTATTTTAACTAGTCTACAAAATCGTCTTATATTTTGAGACGGAGTAGTATTTCCATGGGTATTTTTTTTTCAAGACTTTAGCAGAAAGGCTGTAATTTAGTTCATTCTCTTCCTAATATTTTTCTAGATTTTATTTTTGTATTTTGGGCTTGAATATTATAAATTTTTTTGAGAGAAGAGATATCCATAGCACGGTATCACGCAGTGGGATCCAACTCATCTGATTCTGATGGGTGCTGCTTCGGGAACGATCATTACCACCAGGTCACTGTCACGCCTTAGTTAAATGGCTTTGGCATTGCATATGAGCTTTCAGCGAGACCAGAGGTTAGCCACCAAGGCCATGGAAGTTTGGCTTTGCCATTAGGAGAAGGGCAGGTGGCCTGCAGCTCAGGGCAGATCTCTGACCAAGTTGACTTGCCCTGCTAGTCAGTCACAGCACACGCAAAGTAGGGGCCTCGATCGAATATTTCAGAAGAATTTATTTACGGACAGTTTGGAGGAACAGTTAGATAATCGCTTTTTTGGGGGACAACGGACAAGAATGGGTATGAGATTAGTTAGGCCCCATGAGGCAATCAACGAAAACATTCAGACAAAAATCATGCCAAATGATACGGAAGAAAGGCTTTGCTACATCTACCTACAGATTCAACGTAAAGCTACGTAAGAGCTGGTTTGGCATGCTCTGATTGGAAGAGAAAATGGCACGGCCCCACCCCGCGAAGAGGGGGGGGGGGGGGGGGGGGATTATATTAGGAAGATTAAGTAAGGTTACGTCGATGGTTACATCGATGTAGGATTATTGCGGAAGAAAAGCGAAGGAAGATCAGGTGCTAATTAACCTGCTACATTGCTAAATCTCAAAATGTTTTCAATAATATACAGTCATACATACAAGCCAGCAAATGTTTAAAACTCTGTACAGTTACATCCGTGGATTTTCAATAATACAGATCGATGTCGATCAAAGATAGAGTAGGAAATTGATGGTTGGTTGGTGAAGAAGAACTGAAGACGACCATGTAGATGTAGTCTTAGGAGGAGGAGAAGGAGAAGGAGAAGAAGGAGCGCTTGGTGGGCACCCTGCCGACGGCCTTCATGAAGTTGGCGAGCTCCATGACCCTGGCCGTCTTGGTCCCGCGCGCCGCCTCCGCGGACGCCCGCTTCTCCTCCGCCTTCCGCCGCGCCCGCGCCACCTCGTTCTGCGCCTTCTCCGTCGCCTTGGCGCGCTCCTCCTCCAGCTTCCTCTGCAAACCCAAACCAAACCAACCAGTAATTCTTGATCTTACGTCCAACAGAACACGAGAGCAGCGATCGAACAAGAAGGAATCAACCAAGGGAAATTCTGTTACTACCTCGATCTTGCTGAGGTAGGTGGTGGCCGTGTGGATCTGCTGGTTCTCCCACCCGGTGATGACAACCTCCTCCCGCTTAAACTTGTTGTTGATCTTGGCCACCTCCTCCGCCTGCCACGCCGCCACCTTCGTCTCCGCCTCCTCCTTCTTCACCTGCCGCACCTCCACCACCTCCTGCGCCGCCGGCGCCGCGCACGAAGACGACGACGGCGGCAGCGGGCGGCCGGTGTCCGCCACGATGACCAGCGGGTTCGTCTCCGTCTCCGGCACGGGCTCGTGCTCCCCGATCCGCGCCAGCTGCAGGTCGTTGTTCGCAGCGCCGGAGTCCCCGGGGCAAGGGTCGGCCGGCGCGCCCCCCGCGTCCACCATGGCCGTGAACTCGCGGCCCATGCTGCTGGACATGAACTGCTCGTCGGAGTAGGACGACAGCGAACGCTGGCTCGCCACGTCCCAGGAGGGCTGCCGCAGCGGCGCCGGCGCCGGCGACGGGTGGATGTCCCGGAAAGTCGCACCGTCGCCGTCGCCGTCGGCGTCCACGTCCACGTCGTCCTCCGCCGGGGCCGACGGCGTCGCCAGCCGCTGCAGCCGCTCGCTGACCGACATGTGGTCGATCGGATCGGAGCTGCTCATCGGAGGACAGCGCCGATGGATAGGATAGGAACCGGTGGAGTGGTGGACCCAGTTCTTGGAGGTGGAGTTGGTGAGTGTAGCGTAGCCAAGCACAAAAGGCTAGCAGCAGTGGGAGGGATCAGAGGAGAGAGCGGCTCGTGGACGGCCGAGGGGATAACGACTATGCCGGCCGGCATACGGGATGACACGTAGTATCACACTATCACTCAAATTGCGGGCTCTGTCATCGCGTGCAGTATATGCGCTCCCGATTTTGTGCGCCGCTGATTAATAACGGCATCTCGGACACCAATATCCGTCCGCGCATCGGTGTCCACGGACAGTCGTCCAAATCTAGACAAACTTCATGCAAATGAAATTTAACGAAATGAAATTTAAACGAAATTTAACCAAGTAGAACAAAATTGATGCAAATTTAAACAAACTGAATGATTTCATT
The DNA here is from genome assembly GCA_011799875.1 of Thinopyrum elongatum. NCBI lineage: Eukaryota > Viridiplantae > Streptophyta > Magnoliopsida > Poales > Poaceae > Thinopyrum > Thinopyrum elongatum. The sequence goes on from CM022303.1 coordinate 582,808,303, forward strand.
CAAACTTAGATATCTTTTTACGTAAAACCGGATGATATTTTGTCCGGTGAACTAAAACGAAAAACTAAATCTAAATGACGGTGACCTCGTACACCTAGCCGGGCTGGTCGGCGGCACCTCCATCGCGGTCGTCGGAGTCGGGCTTTCAGCGGCAGAAGGGTGCGGTGTCGCGGCAGAGGTTCGCGGCCGTCGCGTGGTGCTCGCGGATTATCTTCTCCGCTTGCTCTTGATCCGCGCGAGTGCGGCCGCGGCCACCGCAGACGTGGGCAGGGGGGAGATGAGCGACGGGAGTTGCCGGAGTCAGGGCGGCGGTGGTCTCACTCAGAGACCACACATCTCCATACTTCGCCATCTCCTCGTCGAGGCGGCGGAGACGGCGCTTGCTGGTCTCAGCCGTGGTCTTTGATCGGTCGATGATCCAGGCCGTTTCGAGCTCCGGGTGTCAGAGTTAAATCCATGTTAGATCTCGGGAAGGGGGTCCCGAACTGGTGATCTTAGCTAGATGGTAACAAGATGAACAACAGAGACGATGTTTACCCAGGTTCGGGCCATCTCGAAGAGGTAAAACCCTACGTCTTGCTTTTGTTGTATTGACTGTGTTGGATTACAAAGTACATGATGATCTATCTCGAGATCGTATGTGAATTTCTAATTCTCTACCCTATACTCTAAACCTTTCGTCTTATATAAGGACCGGGGGTATCTAGGGTTACATGTAGGTCGGTTACATCTAGGGATAAACATGCCGAGGATTCAAATGTGTCTTGGAGTATGCACCAAGTCATCGGAGGATTCCATCTTGAGTACACCTTGGGGCATGGCAGTCTTGGCTTGCTCGTTGACAATCCAGGGGTCCTCGGCCCGACTCACTACGATGGGCCCGACGTGGTTAGCAACCCCTAGTACAGGACACCGTCATCGGGTCCATGAGGATTCGCGGTGGTGAGACGTCGGAGTCCGCGAACTCCACTCGACACGCGATGTTGCGACTGTCCCGCCGCCACCGCTCCCTACCCGTGAACTCCTTCACTGTCAAATGGCTCCAGGAGGATGAACTACCGCTGTTGCTGCCTCCGCGACCGCCGCTGAGGTAGTGGCGTATGCGCCCGCACGCCTTCATTGCTATCGCATTGGGCAGGTCGGCACCGGCGCGGCTAGGCGGTGGCCTTGGGGCGGTGTGGAGGCGGTGACTGGCACTCCTCCTTGACACGGCGTGGTGGTGGCGACCGCGGCTACTCCTTCACGCGGCATCCAATTTGGACGTTGCGGTTACGCTATGGAGGGCAGGGAGAGGAAGGAGGTTCCTCCTTCACCCGTCGGCGAGTAGGAGACTCCGGCTTAGGTTGACGGCGCAGAGAAGCGGCTTTGATGGCGTCGTCGGACCGTGGTCGTGGAGGAGCGAGTGCCGGAGCATCAGATCCATGTGCTCCTCGTACTCGATGTCCGTCACCCCATACACCATGTCCTCCAAAAGGACGGGCTGTTGCGGCGGTGGTTCCTGCTGTTGCGGCTTGTCCTCCTCGTCGCCAGAGAGAATGATGGTCTCCTCCTTCCGGGAGGAGCCGGCCGCCGTGTTGGAAGACAACCCCAAAGGGTGAGGGCGATGGCGCCACGATCTGAAGCCGGAATCCGAAGCCGCCCGCTAGCACCAAGGCCCAGAACTTTCCCATTGCCGATGAGTGGAGGAAGAGAGGAGCGGCAGAGGTGCACGAAGATTGATGACCCACAAGTATAGGGGATCAATCGTAGTCCTTTTGATAAGTAAGAGTGTCGAACCCAATGAGGAGCAGAAGAAAATGACAAGCAGTTTTCAGCAAGCACTGAAATTGTCGGTAACAAGTAGTTTGGTAGCAAGATAATTTGTAATGAGCAAGTAACGATAACGGTAACAAAAGTGCAGCAAGGTAGCCCAATCCTTTTTATAGCAAAGGACAGGCCGGAACGGTCTCTTATAATAAGCAAAGCGTTCTTTAGGGCACATAGGAATTTCATCTAGTCACTTTCATCATGTTGGTTTGGTTCTCGTTCGCTACTTTGATAATTTGATATGTGGGTGGACCGGTGCTTGGGTGCTATTCTTACTTGAACAAGCCTCCCACTTATGATTAACCCCCTCGCAAGCATCCGCAACTACGAAAGGAGAATTAAGATAACAATCTAATCATAGCATTAAACATATGGGAATCAGCCCCTTACGGAATAGCGCATAAACTAGGGTTTAAGCTTCTGTCACTCTAGCAGCCCATCATCTAATAACTACTCAACAATGCATTCCCTTAGGCCCAAAGATGGTGAAGTGTCATTGTGACGCCCCCGACTCAATCGTGCACTAATCATACACGCAAACATGCACGATCAAGCACAGGGACTCACGGGAAGATATCACAACACAACTCTAACACAAATAAACGGAGATCCACAATATTACAGACCAGGGATCACGAGGATCCGAATACATAAGTCAGTCACACAAATAATATCTGAGTACAGACATAGTTAGCCAAGGTTTGCCTTAAGAAGGCTAGCACAAACAACGACTCTAGATCAAAAGGCGAAGGCCTCCTGCTTGGGAGCCTCCGATCCTACTCCTGGTCGGCTGGCTCGATCCAGTAGTAAGTACCGTCTGGACCCATCTGGTAGTAAGCTCATGCAGTGGCATCTGGCTCCTGGGCTCCATCGTCTGTTGTATCATCAAGTAGGAGAATATAGGGAAAAAAAGGAAGCAAAGCAACCGTGAGTACTCATCCGAAGTACTTAGCAAGCAAGGATCTACACTACATATGCAACATTTTCAAAGGGGAAAGGCTGTATATGTGGACTGGGCCGCAGAAATGCCAGAATAGAGAGAAGGCCTAGTCCTATCGAAGACTAGCATCTTCACGAAGCCACCATCTTGCAGTAATAGAAGAGAGTAAAATAGCATTTTATTAAGCAAACATGTTGAAGTAAAGCCTAGAGATCCTTTCTCGACTCCCTGTGAGAAAGCGATCCCGAAGCTTCAATTAAGTAACAAGTATCCAGTTCAAGTAGTAGATCGGGATACACAAACTGAGCGTCCTTTACCATAGGACCGGCTATCGATAGATTATTCTTCCCTGCAGGGGTGCACTACTGTTACCCAACACGCTCGATCACCTCTGGCCGGACACACTTGCTGGGTAATGCCCGGCCTCAGAAGATCAACACGAAGCAGCACCCTACCTAGGCTCAGCAGAGAGGTCAGCACGCCGGACTAACCTATGCACCCAGAGGTCTTGGGCCATCGCCCTGGGCACCCTGCGCGTTGCGAGACTGGCCGGGGTGCAGGCGCGACACTGAATTCGTCAGTGAAGTATCCAGCCCATTCCCGACAATCAGCCCGCACGGTGAACCGTGATGTCTGAAGAGCTTTCGGGAGGAACGTACGACGTAGAGGGCCCCATAAACCATAATCCCGCGTGGTGGTAGTGCGTATAGGGCACGTCGACCCACTCAGATCAAATACCCAAATCCAATAGGCTCCTTTATTAACACGCGGAGACAATCAGAGTTTCTGAAGCTCCGCCATAATATCACACTCGAGTGCCCTTCCGGCACACCCGACATCATAGATCCCCTGCGGGTACCCACCAGGGTCGACCCGCCTGTAACAAAGGTCAAAGTAATCGTATGGTCATAGCATCAAGGGGGAAAACCTCGAGGAATCACCCTCGGTGGATTCCACTCGATGAAATCATCAGGGTGAACGTATGAGGCATCACCCTCGAGGTTCACACTGAGGGGTTGCACGACAGAGTCGTATCGGAAGTGGAGAAGGAGGAATCACCCTCAATGACCACGACCGAATAGCTACACTGCAGAGTATTCATCAGGAGTGCGTTACGAGGTATCACCCTCGGCACTCGATAGTAACTATGCAGAGTCGTACAACTAAGGGGGTGAAGTGATGTGTCGGTCTCTAGTCGACGATCACATTGATCGAGTCATCGATGATCAAGCAGGGGCAACAAGGGTAAGGTGATGGGGGTCACTGATGGTGCACTACCAACCTATACTAAGCAGTTTAACATAGGTAGGTAAGGTAACAATAAATAGGTTACAAAAGCAGGCTATGCATCAGAATAGGAGCAAACATTAACAGTAACAAAATCTAATGCAAGCAGGAGAAATAGAATGGGCGATATCTGGATGCTCAAGGGGGGGGGGCTTGCCTGGTTGCTCTAGCAAGAAGGAGGGGTCGTCAACGGGCTGCTCGTCTGGAGCGTAGTCGTACTCAGCTGCAACGGCGTCGGTCTCGGTGTCTATCGAGAGAGAAGGAGGGGGAGAGAAATAATAAATTCACGGCAAAGATGCAAACAATATGCATGACATGCCTAAATGATATGCAGAGGTGTTCTGCTGCCTATCTAATTGATTTAGTTAATTTAGGAATTTATTTGGATTTATTTTATTAAGGTTAAGCACTATTCATTTATTGAAATCAGGCCAAAAAGTTCCATGTTCATCTAGCTAGGGGCATCTGACAGGAATACGGAGGGCATATTCAAATTCGTATCGTCGTTCTGAGCAACTTTCATGTACAAAGTTTTTCGATCCGAGCTACGGTTTATTTTATATTAAATTTTAAAGATTTAATCAATATTCTAGATTTTATTTAATTATTTAAATTAGGATTATCCGAAACAGTGAATGGTGACATCATCATGACATCACCATGACGTCAGCAATCAACTGCACTGTTGACTAGGTCAAACTGACATGTGGGTCCCACTGTCAATGACTGTTTAGGTTAATTAGGGTTTAATTAAACTAATTACAGTTAATTAGTTTAATTAATAGATTAATTAGGTTAATTTAATTAACTTAGATAATTAATTAATTTAATTATTAATTATATTATTTACTTATTTTATCCTCTTTTTTTGTTGTTCTGGGCTATAGGCCCCTACTGCGAGTGGCCCAGGAGGCCACTGGAGCTGGTGCTAGCGGGTGAACCCGACGGGCACGGGCGGGGCGTTGCCCGCCAGGACGCGGGGTGAGGCCGTGGCCACGGCGGGGCTCGTCGGCCGGCCACAGCAGGCGGAGGCGGGCGCAGGGGGGCGGCACGGTGCGGCGGCAATGCGCGAGGAGCGGCAGCGCAGGGGGGGCAGTGCGGAGCGGCTGAAGGAGGCGCGCACGGCAACGACGCAGGTGAGCGCGGGCGTGCGCTGTGCAGAGCAGTGTGGGCAGGGACGCAGCGACGCGGGGTGCGGGCGAGTTCAAGGAGAGGCCCGAGGCTGCGGGTGCGCGCAGTGAGCGCGTGGTGGCGGGGTCGGAGCAGTGCAGTGGCGACGGCGGTTGCGACCAAGCGTGGCCGGCAGCGGCAGGCGCTGGCCGGCAGAGCGGAGTGCGGCGGAGCGGACGCGAGGGGGGCGAGGGCGCGAGGAGCGGGCGACGCAGGCGAGCGGGGCGGCTGCGGCGAGCAGCAGCAGCAGCAGCCGCAGCAAGCGAAGCTGCAGCGGCCGGGGCGCAGCGGGCCACGGGGGCGTGGGCGGCGGTAGCAGGACGCGGCCCGGGCGTGTCGAGGCGCGGGCGTGCGGTGCGTGGGGCACGGTGAGCGCGCGCGTGTGCGGTCAGTGCCGGAGAGGAGGAGAGGCCGGGGCCTCACAGCGGGGTTGTAGGGCAACTGGCAGCGGGGCTCGGGGAGGAGGACGGGGACGACGTGCTTTGACGGAGACGGGGAGGCGGTTTGGCGAGGTGGCTCCGGTGGCGGCGGCGTCGATGTCCAGGGGCGATGGGCGACGCGGTCGGCGCGGCGAGCGGGTCGATCGACGGGATCGTGGCCGATCCCGATCCAGACCAAGGGGGGAGAAGGGGATCGTGGGGGGGGGGGGGGGGGGGGGGTGGTCGTGGTGGTGACGGGGGGGTTAGGGTTTGGGGTACGAGGCCATATAGGCCAGGGCGGTTAGGTGGGCTAGTTGGGCTGGCCTGGCTGCCAGCTGGGCCGGTTGGCCCAGGGGGAGGGGGCTCTTCTTCTTTTTCTATTTCCTGTTTTTCTTTTGTTTTCTTTTCTATTTTACAAAATGTGTGGTCCCAAACATAGTTTTGTAAAATACAAGACTTAGCCCAATAGTTACAGTGAAATATCTAGCACTGTTATAAAAAGGTTTTGAGTTCATATCATTTCATCTTGATTTTATTAAATTGTGAATGGATTAAATACTCCTATTTTGTTGCTGTTAGAGTCACTTAATTAATTTAGTAAATGTTGATTACAATTTTAGAATTGCCTCTGAATTATTTGTTATTTAATGAACATTTTAGTTTTCAAACTTGGACAACTTTTATTTTCACTTTAATTTAATTGGAAATTTGAATTAGGAGTTTGGAATGCAATATGATGCAAATGATGACTAGGCACTGTTAATCATGCTGACATTGTCATTATCAAAAGTGATTATGTTGCTAATGACATGGGGTGTTACAATTCTCCTCATCTAATAAGAATTCTCGTCCCGAGAATTAAGAGGAAGACTGAAAGAAAGCGGGGTATTCTTCGCGAAGACGATCCTCGCGTTCCCAAGTGGCTTCATCTTCAGAATGATTCGACCACTGAACTTTCAGGAATTTGATTGACTTCTGACGAGTCCGGCGTTCAGCTTGATCAAGAATGCGGACGGGATATTCTGGATAAGACATATCTTCCCGCAATTCAAGCACTTCATGATCCACAGCTCGAATAGGATCCTTGAAGCAGCGACGGAGTTGGGATACATGAAAAACATCATGCACTTGAGAAAGATTTGGCGGCAATTGCATTTGACATGCCAGTTCTCCTCGACGTGCAAGAATACGGAACAGGCCGATGTAACGAGGAGCTAACTTGCCTTTGATTCCGAACCGATGAGTGCCTTTCAACGGAGTGACGCGGAGGTAAGCTTGCTCGCCAGGTTGATAGACCATTTCCTGGTGCTTTCGGTCATAGTTGCTCTTCTGACGAGACTGAGCAGTTTTCAGATGTTCACGGACGATGCGGACTTTTTCTTCAGCTTGTTGGATAATGTCCGGTCCGACGAGTGAGCGTTCTCCAGTTTCTGACCAGTTCAGAGGGGTCCGACACTTACGTCCGTAAAGAACTTCAAACGGTGCCATCTTCAGACTAGCTTGGTAGCTATTGTTGTAAGAGAATTCGGCATACGGGAGAGATTCTTCCCATTTCTTACCGAAGGAGATGACGCAAGCTCGAAGCATATCTTCGAGCACTTGATTAACTCGTTCGACTTGACCCTGAGACTGAGGGTGAAAAGCGGTGCTGAAGGACAGATGAGTTCCCATAGCTTCTTTGAAACTATTCCAGAATCTGGAGGTAAAGAGGCTGCCACGATCCAAACTGATCTCCAACGGAACACCGTGGAGTGACACAATGCGGGAAACATACAAGTCTGCTAACTGACTAGCAGTGATTGTCTCCTTGACTGGCAGAAAGTGAGCAACCTTGGAGAATCGGTCAATGACGACAAAGATAGCATCATGACTCTTCTGAGATCTAGGAAAACTAGTAATGAAATCCATTTGGACCTTGTCCCATTTCCATTCAGGAATATCAAGGGGTTGCAGAGTTCCAGCAGGCCTTTGATGTTCTGCTTTAATGCGGCGGCAACCGTCACACTCAGAAACATAACGAGCAATGTCTCGCTTCATATTAGGCCACCAGTATCTCTGACAAATGTCACGGTACATCTTTGTGCTACCAGGATGAATTGACAAAGGAGTGTCATGAGCTTCTTTCATAACGTGTTCCCTCTCATCCTTGAATTTGGGTACGAAGAGACGGCGTTGGAAGAATAGGATCCCATCATTATCAAGATGGAGTTCCGACGGCTTTCCTTTTTCGAGGTATTGCTTAATCCTTTCAACTTCGGAGTCATAACGTTGCATAGTCTTAATGTTGTGTTCTAAATCTGGTTCAACAACCAGGCTATTGAGATAACCCTGTGGAACAATATGGAGGTTCAATTTGCGAAGCTCTTCATAAAGAAGAGGTTGTGCTTCCTGAACCATATGGTTGCTGCAATAAGCCTTGCGACTCAAAGCATCGGCCATTATATTAGCCTTGCCAGGGGTGTATGAGATATTCATATCATAATCGGCAATTGTTTCGAGCCATCTTTGTTGACGAAGGTTCAGATCTGGTTGAGTATATAGATACTTCAAACTCTGATGATCCGTGTATATCTCGCAACGGTTACCAAGAAGGTAATGTCGCCATAGCTTCAGAGCATAAATAACCGCAGAAAGTTTGAGATCATGCACTGGGTAATTTTCTTCATGAGGACGCAATTGTCGAGAGCCATAAGCAATCACTTTACGCTCTTGCATTAGGACACCGCCTAATCCTTGACGAGATGCATCACAGTATATCACGAAATCCTTTTGGGAATCCGGGGGTGTTAGCACTGGGGCAGATGTCAACTTATCTTTTAGCGTCTGAAAGCTTTCTTGACATTTTTCTATCTACTCAAACTTAACACCTTTGTGGAGCAGGTCAGTCAGTGGCTTTGCAATCTTGGAAAAATTCTCAACGAATCGACGGCAATAACTAGCGAGTCCGAGAAAACTCCTGACTTGCTTAACATTCTTCGGAGGAGTCCAGTCAAGAATGGCTTGAACTCGTTCCAGGTTAATATCAATGCCATTCTTGGAAATCACATGACCGAGGTAGGTCACTTCAGATAACCAGAATTCACACTTAGAGTACTTGGTGTATAGCTGGTGTTCTCGAAGCTTCTCCAATACAAGCCGAAGATGTTCAGCATGTTCTTCTTCATTCTTGGAATATATAAGGATATCATCCAAATAAACCACGACGAATTTGTCGAGGTAATCCATGAAGATATAGTTCATCAACCGGGAGAAGGTTGCTGGAGCATTTGTTAAGCCAAATGACATGACAGTGTACTCATAAGAGCCATATCGAGTAACAAAGGCAGTCTTGAGAATATCCTCTTCGCGAACATGGATCTGATGATAACCCAACCTCAAGTCAAGTTTCGAGAAGACAGAGAATCCAGCAAGCTGATCATAAAGATCATTGATCCGGGGCAGTGGGTATTTATTCTGGATTGTGGCTTGGTTAATGTGCCGGTAATCCTGAACCAATCGGTTAGTTCCATCCTTCTTCCCAACGAAGAGTGAAGGTGCTCCCCAAGCAGAGGAACTGGGGCGGATGAAACCTTTCTTAAGTGACTTGTCGATTTCCTCCTTAAGCTCGAGAAGGTGGTGCGGGGGCATCTTATAAGGACGCTTCGCAATAGGGGTAGTGCCAGGCTTCAAGTCGATGACGAACTCGACAGCTCTAACCGGGAGTATTCCTGGAAGTTCTTCCAGGAAAACGTCCGAAAAATCTTGAACGACAGGAACATTCTCGATTCCTTCCATAGGTGAGGCGTTCAAAGCATTCAGAGCATATATCTGAGCTTCAGCATACCGTGTAATGCGGGCGGTATAGTTCACTATCTCGTCGGAGGGGTGAAGAAGTTGGACAACTTTAGTGGCACAATTGATTGAAGCAATGTGAGCTTTCAACCAATCCATTCCGAGGATGAGGTCTATGGTGGAAGACTTCAAGAGGATGGGTGAGGCAAGGAATTCCAATCCTTTAATTTTGACGGCAACGTTAGGTGCTATCACGTCAGCATGACAATGACCTCCGGGAATTTTAACGACAACTCGGAGAAGTGTAATACAATTCGGAGAGAAAGGTCAAACAAAACAATGGAAAGGAAAATGATTATCAGACTAATCAGATCAATGGTAAGGAATTAAGCACAGATATCCAGCTCTCCGGGTAGACGGGATTTACGAGATCCTAAGTGTCGGCGTTAGTAAAATTTATTTAACCCGAAAAGACGAGAGATCAGAGTCCCAGAGTATAGAAGAGGAATAAAAGATCCTAATACCATCCAATTGGCGACGTGGGCCCGTAAGCCACACAGCCAAGTTAGTAAATTAGTTTTTCGATGTCTAGACTCAACTTCGGCCAAGGAGTTGTAAGGGGGCTTCCTACAGGCAGTCAGCTCTGATACCAACTTGTGACGCCCCCCGACTCAATCGTGCACTAATCATACACGCAAACATGCTCGATCAAGCACAGGGACTCACGGGAAGATATCACAACACAACTCTAACACAAATAAACGGAGATCCACAATATTACAGACCAGGGATCACGAGGATCCGAATACATAAGTCAGTCACACAAATAATATCTGAGTACAGACATAGTTAGCCAAGGTTTGCCTTAAGAAGGCTAGCACAAACAACGACTCTAGATCAAAAGGCGAAGGCCTCCTGCCTGGGAGCCTCAAATCCTACTCCTGGTCGGCTGGCTCGATCCAGTAGTAAGTACCGTCTGGACCCATCTGGTAGTAAGCTCCTGCAGTGGCATCTGGCTCCTGGGATCCATCGTCTGTTGTATCATCAAGTAGGAGAATATAGGGAAAAAGAGGAAGCAAAGCAACCGTGAGTACTCATCCGAAGTACTCAGCAAGCAAGGATCTACACTACATATGCAACATTTTCAAAGGGGAAATGGTGTATATGTGGACTGGGCTGCAGAAATGCCAGAATAGAGAGAAGGCCTAGTCCTATCGAAGACTAGCATCTTCACGAAGCCACCATCTTGCAGCAATAGAAGAGAGTAGAATAGCATTTTATTAAGCAAACATGTTGAAGTAAAGCCTAGAGATCCTTCCTCGACTCCCTGCGAGAAAGCGATCCCGAAGCTTCAATTAAGTAACAAGTATCCAGTTCAAGTAGTAGATCGGGATACAAGAACTGAGCGTCCTTTACCGTAGGACCGGCTATCGATAGATTATTCTTCCCTGCAGGGGTGCACTACTATTACCCAACACGCTCGATCACCTCTGGCCGGACACACATGCTGGGTAATGCCCGGCCTCGGAAGATCAACACGAAGCAGCGCCCTACCTAGGCTCAGCAGAGAGGTCAGCACGCCGGACTAACCTACGCATCCAGAGGTCTTGGGCCATCGCCCTAGGCACCCTGCGTGCTGCGATACTAGCCGTGGTGCAGGCGCGACACTGAATTCGTCAGTGAAGTATCCAGCCCATTCCCAACAATCAGCCTGCACGGTGAACCGTGACGTCTTAAGAGCTTTCGGGAGAAACGTATGATGTAGAGGGGCCCATAAACCATAATCCCGCGTGGTGATAGTGCGTATAGGGCACGTCGACCCACTCAGATCAAATACCCAAATCCAATAGGCTCCTTTATTAACACCTGGAGACAATCAGAGTTTCTGAAGCTCCGCCACAATATCACACTCGAGTGCCCTTCCGGCACACCCGACATCATAGATCCCCTGCGGGTACCCACCAGGGTCGACCTGCCTGTAACAAAGGTCAAAGTAACCGTGTGGTCATAGCATCAAGGGGGAAAACTCGAGGAATCACCCTCGGTGGATTCCACTCGATGAAATCATCAGGGTGAACGTATGAGGCATCACCCTCGAGGTTCACACTAAGGGGTTGCACGACAGAGTCGTATCGAAAGTGGAGAAGGAGGAATCACACTCAATGACCACGACCGAATAGCTACACTGCAGAGTATTCATTAGGAGTGCGTTACGAGGTATCACCCTCGGCACTCGATAGTAACTATGCAGAGTCGTACAACTAAGGGGGTGAAGTGATGTGTCGGTCTCTGGTCGACGATCACATTGATCGAGTCATCGATGATCAAGCAGGGGCAACAAGGGTAAGGTGGTGGGGGTCACTGATGGTTCACTACCAACTTATACTAAGCAGTTTAACATAGACAGGTAAGGTGACAATAAATAGGTTACAAAAGCAGGCTATGCATCAGAATAGGAGCAAACATTAATAGTAGCAAAATCTAATGCAAGCAGGAGAAATATAATGCGCGATATCTGGATGCTCAAGGGGAGGGGGGGTTGCCTGGTTGCTCTGGCAAGAAGGAGGGGTCGTCAACGGGCTGCTCGTCTGGAGCGTAGTCGTACTCAGCTGCAACGGCGTCGGTCTCGGCGTCTATCGAGAGAGAAGGAGGGGGAGAGAAACAATAAATTCACGGCAAAGATGCAAACAATATGCATGACATGCCTAAATGATATGCAGAGGTGTTCTACTACCTAACTAAATGATTTAGTTAATTTAGAAATTTATTTGGATTTATTTTATTAATGTTGAGCACTATTCATTTATTGAAATCAGGCCAAAAAGTTCCATGTTCATCTAGCTAGGGGCATCTGACAGGAATACGAATGGCGTATTCAGATTCGTATCGTCGTTCTGAGCAACTTTCATGTACAAAGTTTTTCGATCCGAGCTACGGTTTATTTTATATTAAATTTTAAAGATTTAATCAATATTCTGGATTTTATTTAATTATTTAAATTAGGATTATCCGAAACAATGAATGGTGACGTCATCATGACATCACCATGATGTCAGCAGTCAACTACACTGTTGACTGGGTCAAACTGACATGTGGGTCCCACTGTCATTGACTGTTTAGGTTAATTAGGGTTTAATTAAACTAATTACAGTTAATTAGTTTAATTAACAGATTAATTAGGTTAAGTTAATTAATTTAGATAATTAATTAATTTAAATATTATTTATTTATTTTATCCTTTTTTTGTTGTTCTGGGCTGTGGGCCCCTACTGCCAGTGGCCCAGGAGGCCACTGGAGCGGGTGCTAGCGGGCGAACCCGACGGGCGCGGGCGGGGCGTTGCACGCCAGTACGCGGGGTGAGGCCGTGGCCACGTCGGGGCTCGCCGGCCGGCCACGGCAGGCGGAGGCGGGCGCAGGGGGGCGGCGCGGTGCGTCGGCGATGCGCGAGGAGCGGCAGCGCAGGAGGGGGCAGTGCGGAGCGGTCGAAGGAGGCGCGCATGGCGGCGAAGGAGGCGAGCGCGGGCGCGCGCGGTGCAGAGCAGTGCGGGCAGGGGCGCAGCGACGCGGGGTGCGGGCGAGCGCAAGGAGAGGCCTGGGGCTGCGGGTGCGCGCGGTGAGCGCGTGGTGGCGGGGTCGGAGTGGTGCAGTGGCGATGGCGGTTGCAACCGGGCGTGGCCGGCAGAGGCGGGCGCTGGCCGACGGAGCGGAGTGCGGCGGCCGAGGCGGAGCGGACGCAAGGGGGGCGAGGGCGCGAGCAGCGGGCGACGTAGGCGAGCAGCGCAACGACGAGCTGTAGCAGCAATCGCAGCAAGCGAAGCCGCAGCGGGCGACGCAGGCGAGCAGCGCAACGACGAGCTGTAGCAGCAATCGCAGCAAGCGAAGCCGCAGCGGCCAGGGCGCTGCGGGCCACGGGGGCGCGGGCGGCGGTAGCGGGATGCGGCCTGGGTGTGTCGAGGCGCGGGCTTGCGGTGCGTGGGGCACGGTGAGCACGCGCGCGTGCGCGGTGAGTGCGGGAGAGGAGGAGAGGCCGGGGCCTCACAGCGGGGTTGTAGGCAACTGGCAGCGGGGCTCGGGGATGAGGAGGGGGACGACGTGCGTTGACGGAGACGGGGAGGCTGTCCGGCTCCGGTGGCTGCGGCGTCGATGTCAAGGGGCGATGGGCGACGCGGTCGGCGCGGCGAGCGGGTCGATCGACGGGATCGGGGCCGATCCCGATCCAGACCGTGGGGGGAGAAGGGTATCGTGGGGGGGGAGGGGGGCGAGTGGGGTGATGGGAGGGTTAGGGTTTGGGGTACGAGGCCATATAGGGCAGGGGGTTAGGTGGGCCAGTTGGGCTGGCCTGGCTGCCAGCTGGGCCGGTTGGCCCAGGGGGAGGGGGCTCTTCTTCTTTTTCTATTTCCTGTTTTTCTTTTGTTTTCTTTTCCGTTTTACAAAATGTGTGGTCCCAAACATAGTTTTGTAAAATACAAGACTTAGCCCAATAGTTACAATGAAATATCTAGCACTGTTATAAAAAGGTTTTGAGTTCATATCATTTGATCTTGATTTTATTAAATTGTGAATGAATTAAATACTCCTGTTTTGTTGCTGTTAGAGTCACTTAATTAATTTAGTAAATGTTGATTACAATTTTAGAATTGCCTCTGAATTATTTGTTATTTATTGAACATTTTAGTTTTCAAACTTGGACAACTTTTATTTTCACGTTAATTTAATTGGAAATTTGAATTAGGAGTTTGGAATGCAATATGATGCAAATGATGACTAGGCACTGTTAATCATGTTGACATTGTCACTATAAAAAGTGATTACTGTTGCTAATGACATGGGGTGTTACAGTCATGTCACTGGTACAGCGAGGTGCTATACAAACGGGTTTTAACCCATTTCTGCGATGGCATTCTAAACCGTCGCCGAGTGAGTGTGTGCGATAGGGGGTTCCTTCCCACACGACCCAGAAACCATCGGGGATAGGGAGCCATGATGCAGAGGCCTTGCCAAATGTAATCGTATGCGATGCAGCACACACTAAATTCTTTCACACGTGTTGGATCTGTGATTAAACGTTTCTAATGACGCGGTGAAACCAAACGGTGTGTCGTAATGAACCGTTTGGGAAAGAGTATGTAAGGCACACGGGCCAACATATGAACTGTGTGTGATATGTGCCCCATCGCACATGAGTTTTCTGTGGGACTCGTCTGCCATGCAAGACTCCATCGCACATGTTTCCGAACAATTAACCGTGTGCGATAATGTTCTATCACAAACGGTTCAAGATCCCCTTCGCACACATACAAGTGTTGCAGACCGTTTGTGATTTGTTGTGTATCACCGACGGTTGCGGTAAGAGTGACGTGTGCTTTACGTTTGGGATCCCACACGTTTCCTGAAAAATTTACGACTGGGATTGTATTTTACATTGGGCACGGTTTACTCCGAGCTCTCGTGTGTGATAATGTGGTATCACAAACGGTTCCGGAGCCCCTACGCACACCCAGTAGTGCTGCAAATCGTCTGCGATCTGCTATATATCACCGACGGATCCGCTACGACTGATGTATGCTTTCCGATGTGGATCGCACACACTCATTTAGTTGAACCGTGTGCGGAGCAATTGCCAGGTTAAAGCAAAAATATCCCATTTGAATCGGCATGCAAAAAGCAAATTCGCCACAATATGCAATTGAACAAATAGTGTCCACATGAAGAACATTCATCAGATTTCGTAACAATTGCAATTGAACAAATGGTAGCTAAATTCCAATGATTTGTCGACATATATATGCATTACATAATTAATCATAGTGTACGAAATATGAAGTCCTCATCAGATGTAAAACAATGGATCCATGCGTATATGTTTAGCAGCTAACTCTTACTCAATGTTTCTGGAGAAGGCATGCTGAAATCTTCATTATCACCAGTGGGATTGATGTAGTGATTCAGGAAGAAGTCGCTGATAAATCTCCGAGCCATCAGCAATTTACCAGCGAGGAGCGGTTCAATGGTCCTCGGCTCTAAGATGAGCTGCAATATTTTTAAGATCAGAATGTGTCATATGAGTGGAGAAGAAGATATTAATTAAGATAGACTTACTGGTACTAATTCGCGAGCATCTTCACAACTATCAACAGATTTGCAGATGGAGATCATGTGTCTGCAAACATAGTATCCACAAAAGTTGGTCCCTGCTTGTTGCTGAGGACACTGAAATATTTTGTACATAATTAGCCATGTATTTGTCCTGTTAGGAACAACCTAACCGGTGTTAGATGTATTTTTTTCTTTGAACAGAAAAAGAAAGAGGTTTATTTAGAAGCTTAAACATTTGACTAGCATAAGAAAAGGTATTTGCAGACTATTGGATACATTTTTCGAAAATAACGGATTTTTGTGTGTTACCGGAGAAACGATCCTGTGCTGCAGAGGTAGTTCCTTCTTGAACAGGTTCCCTGGTTTGGTTTTCCACAATGCGAGCACACTGCAAATGAAGATGAATTTTGACAACATCAATTATTGAACCAGATATGAATGCAAATTAACTTCAACATCATAGAATTCAATACCTATCCATGAATTGCTGAAGATGAGACAGATCCTGAGCGTTTGTTGACTCTCTGAGAGAATCCATGTAGTAAACCGTGTTCTTGTTTGGAACAATGAATACCAAGATCCAGTGATTGCTACATATTAAGAAAGCCATGAACTTACGAATTATGTCGAAATCTGAAAGACAATCAGTGTATGCGTGGTTGTGTATTTGACTTACCGTTCATGATATGACCAGAGAAATTATTCTGCATGGGACGTGTTTTCGAAGATACGGGCGACCGTGTTAATGGCCCACTCTTGTTCATCCTTACCATGTAATGTTGTGCCATTTGCTAATGCAGGATCTATGAAATACACACTGTCCTTTTTTCTTCTCTGTGCGTTCAATCCCCTGAGAGGAATAAAATGCAGTTAGTTGTTTATCATTTACAGCCTTGTATGGAGAAGTTGATCAGAGTTTGTTAAGTACTTACAAAATCAGGCATCTAACAAGAGTGACATCGAGCTCATTGAAGTTGAAGAAGAGATGTAAGTCCTCGAAACTCACACTGATGGAACCAGCATCATGTCGGAAATGATCTCTGTTGTAGCAGACTAACAGAACATGATGACCTGCTAATATTTGATCCATGCAATATTTATGTAACTCGCGGCAACTGGAGCTGCACTCATCAAAGTATTCGCCAACAAGAAATGGCTGGCCATGGACGTAATTGCGTGCTTCAAGTACATCTGCTTTATTTTTAGCAAGCAGCAAAGCTATTTCTTCATCATCCATGCCGTCAGAAATAATATTACTCTCCGATTCGGACAACTTGCTGTTAATTTGGTTTTGGGCGATGAGTGCTTTAAGTAAGAGGCAATCGTTCTCTTTCCTCTTCGCTCTCGGGGCACTCTTCCTCACGGGTGCAGCCTTTTTGCCCGCTTCCCTCTTGGTACTTGAAGCACTTCTGGTCCAAGGTCTGGTTGGCTGAAAGGCAGACTGCCGAGCAGATGGTAAAGCTTCAAAAGACTGCTTAGCAGATGGTTTAGATATGCCGGACTGCTAAGCTGGCGATGCTACTGTGATGGACTGCTGGGCTGTAGGAGCAGAGGTATCGAACTGCTGACCATGCGTTGAAGCTATGTCGGGTTTCTGCGCAGGTGGTGCCAACTTGTCGGTGTGCTGAGGAGGCCGTGCCAACGCGTTGGTTTGCTGAGCAGGAAGTGCTGACGCATTGGTATGCTGATCACGCGGCTGCAGACCGACGGACTGATGAACAGTCAGTTCTGGACCTACAGATTGCTTAGCAGGTGGTTGCGAAGCATCAGACTGCTTAGCAGTCCGTTCCACCAGGTTGGTCTGCTAAGCATTTGGCGCAACTGGGTCTCCCCCCGCTGCTTCAGCGGCCAGCAACTGAACCGGTGGTGCATCTTTAGCAGTTGTAGGCCTTGCCACTGGCTACTCTAGGGCGGACTATGACATGGCCTGTACGACACAAAGTCGGGCGGGCAGATCACACGTTGATGCATTAGCCGTCGGATTACGAGTATTAGGTTCCTTGGGGGAAGCACGCGAGAGCTGCTGTGGCAAGGAGAGCGTCACCGGTTGAGGGGCGACATTGGTTGCTCTTGGCGGGGCTTCAGGGATCTCATCCATGATTTCCTTTCGTGGCCACTGGATGTGATGTAACAGTGTTTCTCCCAAGGTCCTATGATCACCAAAGTCCCCTAGGACATTCTTCAGGGCAAATTCATTGAATCCAGGCTTTACTTTAGTCACGTAGCACTTCACACAGCCCGGCTTCAATGGCACATTGTCCAACAAGATGCCCTCTTCCAAGAAGGGTGGGCAAACCCAGGCTGTTGCACATTTTAATGTACCTTCATAATGTGTAAGCACACCCTTCAGTCTGTCTTTCATTCCAGATAGATCAGATATAGCATCATCATGAGCAGCTGCAGTCTCAGTGTCGCTGGGGTCAGCTGATGCATAGCTACTCTTGTGCGGTGTTGTCGCGCAATAACCAGCATCCTCCATGCCCGCCTCCCCTCCCATCTGCTGGCTATCTGTCAGTGTTAGAGTCTTCTGCATCATTATTAACTCCTCAATTTTCTTTCGAACAGTCGGATACATGTCCTTCCTCAACCTTTCATACAATTCATTTTGCTTCATTTCACTCCTCGCTTTTTTCATGCTGAGCCTCTCTTCTTTGCTGAGTGTGAAAGCCCTCTTGTGCGGGACATTAACACCTATACCCCTTGCACGGCCAGGGGGCTCTCTTGTTTCCAGAGCCCTGAGGTCCTGTAGAACCTTCCAGGGATCTCAGAAGCCTTTAACATCACGCGATACAGTTTTTCGTCATGTGAGTTTTCAAAGTAATAAGTTCCGTCATCACGCCTCCTTGCACGTGCCCGCAAGTAGTCTCTAGCGTGTTTGCCCCTGATTTCACTAAAGGCCGATTTCCCACCCGCAGCTACTGCTTCTTTGTCCTCCTGGTCCCATATCGGTTTCATGCCGTGGTATCCTGCCATAGCCATACGGTGGGGGTGTGTGTTCCTCTTTTGAAGTTCTGATTGCTTGGCACTCTTCGTAGCAAACTCTGTATTTGCCCTGACCCTTTTGAATTCTGCCCAGTCTGCCTTTGTAATTTGGGGGTATGCAGGGATTGGGTCCTTGCCTTCACTCAAGTACTTCTTGTACAGCACATGCTTCCAGTTTCTCCAAGCATCACTAGCTTTCTTCAGTGTAGCGTGTGTTCCACCTGCATTCTCCACTGCTCTGGAACGTTGAAGTGATCCATGATCACCCGGACTATCATTTGCCGTGTTTCTATGTCAGCCTTTCGAAACCCCGGCAGATTAATGTTGAGCCTTGCCCGGCCAACAAATCCACACACACTCCTGAACCTCGTGCGTGCTTTATCTGGTTTAGTTGGATCCCAAGACTTTAAATCGATGTCGGTTACTTCATATACACCTTTAGGCTGGTGTGTGGGCTTCCTTGGAGCGTTCCTCCGTGTCCTGACCGGTAGGGTAATTGTTGCAGCTCTATCCCGTTCTAGTTTACTTGATCCCTCACCATCTCCTGAAGACCTAGGGTTGTCGGAATCAGATGAAGATACATCGCCTAAAGCAT
This sequence comes from Thinopyrum elongatum, assembly GCA_011799875.1. Classification (NCBI taxonomy): domain Eukaryota; kingdom Viridiplantae; phylum Streptophyta; class Magnoliopsida; order Poales; family Poaceae; genus Thinopyrum; species Thinopyrum elongatum. Next base: position 582,827,369 of record CM022303.1, read on the forward strand.
GAGTGTTGTCGCTGCTACTCGGGATCTACAGAGAACACATGCGAAACTCAGGAAAGGAAGATAAGCATGAAGCTAACAACTTGGTATCAAGCTATCTAAACATGTCATGCAATAATTTAGAAAATGTACGGCTAATTTGTTAACTTTGTGTGACTCGGGCGCCCACGATCTATAAATCGACAGTAGCTTATTGGAACAAATACAACTTATATGTACTAGTTAGGAAGGTAGATAATGAACATATATATGCTCTCCGTTATTTTATAGCCAATTTGGGAACATACGAAACGAAATAGGAAGAGGGATTGCGAGGAAATATGCCTCACCGCGATGGAGAGCAGTAACTAACAGGTTTCTTAATGCAAACCCGGTCGGACCACCGGAGAGGCGAGGGTTACAGGATCGATATGCTCGAGGGTGGCTGGCGAGCAAACGAAGACGGCGAGGCACGAGCAGCCGCGTGTTGGGAACGACAGTGGAGGTAGGCTTGACGCCGAAGAGCGGGCACACGGCCGGGGTGAGCACGCCGGCGCCGGAGAGGGTTCTGCTGTGGATCTGGGGGAGGGGGGAGCTGGCGATGGAGATTGGGTGGACTAGTTGAGTGAAACACGGGCGGGCGGTGGGGGGGTGTTGGCGGCCTAGGTGAAAAGGGTGAAAAATATCCCCGGTCGGCGCGCGGAAAGGCATATGCAAACGATTGCCTCTAAGCGCTCGTGTGCACAAAGAGAATAATTTCGTTTGAAATGAAGACGTACTAATTTTGAAATGAAGACGTGAGTTCATCGTTTCGCCGCTAAATTTTTCCCACGTTAATTAATCACCATTATACCACGGGTTTGATTTGCTGGCGCATTTCAGGTCTCGTGTGCTATATTTAAGACATTTTTTGGCATTTACCGTGCATTTTGGCATATAAATCAAATCCTAGCCGGAACTGTATGTGCTGATGAAACGGTGCAGACGTACGATCCGTGGGGTTTGGGTTCTGGCCAATCAGAATGCACGACTCAGATCACGCGCACAGCAGGGGGGCATCGGCCATGGTTTGGTAGGCACACGACTTTCGTGAGTGAACCGAGTGCTATTTGAAAACATTTACATGAACTAACAGCATATTTTCGTTTGAATGAAAACATGAGTTTATCGTTTCGCCTCCAATTTTTTTTCCACGGTAAGAAATCACCATTGTACCCTATGGTTCGATTTTCTGGTGCATTTGACATCTCGTTTGCTATATTTGAGTCATTTTTTGCATTTACCATGCATATATATATATATATATATATATATATATATATATAGTCGCAACTACACGTGGGTGTTAGCAAAATCATTTGTGTGTCGCTTTGCGAGTTTTCATTCATTGTCCGAGAAACGGGAAAAAATTTCAAACAGTTCAGCCGCAGGGTGCGGCCAGAGGCGTAGGCCTTGTTGGTATTTTAATTACAGGAAATGCATATAGAGTTCATAAATAACAGAAATCGGTGTGTCACCATGGCGTGCTCTCAGGATACCATGGAAATTTCTTGGTAAAGTTTGGCACAAGTTTTGATGGCCACACCATCCAAATCGGAGCATCTCACAAGAAGGATCATAGTTTCCAAAAAGGAGACGCGACACTTCGGACTCCAATCGTCGGTGACTACATCGTTCCGCCTTGAATTGTTTTTCACAGTAAACAATCAAGGATATACCCTAGGTTTGATTTTCTGGCCTATTTCAGGTCTCGTCTGCTATATTTAAGTCATTTTTTGCATTTACCTTGCATTTAGTGCATATAAAATCAAAACCGTACTACAACTACATGTGGGTGTTAGTTAGCAAAGAAGGTGTACAAATCATTTGTGTGTCGCTTTGCGAGATTTCATCCCTTGTCCGAGAAGCGGGAGAAGTTTCAAACATTTCGACCGCGAGGTGCGGCCACCGGCATAGGCCTAGTTGATATTTTAATTACAGGAAATTCAGATGGAGTCCGGACATCATCAAAATCGACGTGTGCCCGTGGCGTGCTCTCATGACCCCGTGAATTTTTTTTGGTGAAGTTTGGCACAAGTTTTGATGATCGCTCCTTGGAAACCGGAGCATCTCACAAGAAGGATCATGGTTTCCCAAAGGAGACATGTCAATTCAAACTCCAGTGGCCGGTGACTTCATCGTTTGGCCTCATAAAAAATTTCACGGTACGCAATCACCATTATACCACGGGTTTGATTTTCTGGCGCATTTCAGGTATCGTTTGCTATATTTAAGACATTTTTTGAATTTAATGTGCATTTTGTGGATATAAATAAAATCACAACCGGAACTACATGTGCTGTCGAAAGGGACGAGGATTGCCGTTCGATCAGGGAGCATCCAACGGTGCAGACGTACGATCCGTGTGGTTTGGGTTATGGCCAATCAGAACGCACGACTCAAATCACGCGTGTCGCAGGGGGGCCATCGGCCATGGTTTAGTAGGCACACGGCTTTCGTGAGTGAACCATGTGCTATTTGAAAACATTTACATGAACTAACAACATATTTTCGTTTGAATGAAAACATGAGTTCATTGTTTCGCCTCAAATTTTTTTCCACGGTAAGAAATCACCATTGTACCCTATGGTTGGATTTTCTGGTGCATTTGAGATCTTGTTTTCTATATTTGAGTCATTTTTTGCATTTATCATGGGTGTTAGCAAGATCATTTGTGTGTCGCTTTGCGAGTTTTCATTCATTGTCCGAGAAACAGGAAAAAACTTCAAACAGTTCGGCCACAGGGTGCGGCTAGAGGCGTAGGACTTGTTGGTATTTTAATTACAGGAAATGCATATAGAGTCCGGAAATAACAAAAATCATTGTGTCACCATGGCGTGCTCTCATGATCCCATGGAAAAAATTTGGTAAAGTTTGGCACAAGTTTTGGTGCTTGCACCTTCCAAACCGGAGCATCTCACAAGAAGGATCATAGTTTCCAAAAGGAGACGCGGCACTTCGGACTCCAAATCGTCGGTGACTACATCGTTCCGCCTCGGAAAAAAATTCACGGATATACCCTTGGTTTGATTTTCTGACCCATTTCAGGTCTCGTCTGCTATATTTAAGTCATTTTTGCACTTACCTTGCATTTAGTGCATATAAAGTCAGAACCCTACTACAACTGCATGTAGGTGTTAGTTAGCAAAGAAGGTGTACACATCATTTGTGCGTCGCTTTGCGAGTTTTCATCCGTTGTCCGAGAAGCGGGGAGAAGTTTCAAACATTTCGGCCGTGAGGTGCGGCCACCGACGTAGGCCTAGTTGGTATTTTAATTACAGGAAATTCAGATGGAGTCCGGACATCATCAAAATCGGTGTGTGCCCGTGGCGTGCTCTCACGACCCCATGGGAAAATTTTGGTAAAGTTTGGCACAAGTTTTGATGATCGCTCCTTCCAAACCGGAGCATCTCACAAGAAGGATCATGGTTTCCAAAAGGAGACGTGTCAATTCAAACTCCAGTGGCCGGTGACTTCATCGTTTGGCCTCATAAAAATTTCCACGGTACGCAATCGCCATTATACCACGGGTTTGATTTTCTGGCGCATTTCAGGTATCGTTTGCTATATTTATGACATTTTTTGAATTTAATGTGCATTTTGTGCATGTAAATAAAATTACAACCGAAACTGCATTTGCTGTAGAAAGGGATGAGGATTGCTGTTCGATCAGGGAGCATCCAACGATGCAGACGTACGATCCGTGGGGTTTGGGTTCTGGCCAATCAGAACGCACGACTCAGATCGCGAGCGCGGTTTGGTCGGCACACGGCTTTCATGAACGAACCGTGTGCTATTCGTAAACCGAATTGCATATCTTCTATTCATACATACTGGAGTGAGATCAATTGAGTGTGCTACCTCTATGGTATAATAATAATAATAAACAGTTCAAATTCATTGCCTGAGTTGACAACATATCAAGGTCAACATATTAACGATTCTTACATCAACAGAAAACCGGGCATAACTCACAAATTCAGTACACGCGACATTTCTAAATTGAGCGAATTAAGTTGCAAGATAGGCATAAAAACTAGTCTTACGGCGTAATTCCCATGTACATGGGGGAATTGAGATCATTACGTTGACCCCAAATGAACTTGGGTTTTCTAATGATTTTACGCTTCTCTGTTTGAGGGGTGCGTGATCCCTTGGCTGGCAACTCAGCAAATTCATCGTACTCGTTCTCATCGGCAACATCCTCGACACCCAGTACCCTCCTCTTCCCATGCATCACTACATGGCAGTTCTTATGCAAGGGGTCTTCCGCATAGAAAATCTGGGTACCATCGCTGGCAAGAATGAACGGGTCCGTGTGATATGCCATCGTTGTCCTATTAACACAGGTCTTCCTGTAATCATCAACCTTTACCTGACTAAGAGGGATCCATGTGCACCTGAATAATGTCACCTTAACTTTCACATAGTTAAGTTCCCAAATCTCTTTGATGGTTCCATAGTACACCCTTTTATCAGCTTCATCTACAGTCATGCATTCTATTCGAACAGAGCTATTCTGATATGAGGTCTTTTCATCACGTTCCTCAGTGTAGAAAATGTAGCCATTTATGTCATATGCTTGGTACGTCAACATCGTAGGTGATGGCTTTTGTGCCAACCATGTAGCAATGTCATCCATGGATCCTTGTGCCAAACGATTCTTCAGCCATTCGGCATAGTTCTTAGTGTGCTCCTTCATCTCCGCATCTAATGGATACACCATTGGTAAGAAGCTTTGGCGTATCTCCGCCAAGTGTTCTTCGGCATAAGCGCTGAGAACTGGGCTGTTAAGTAGTACTGTCAAATGGGCTTTCTCTGCCAATTCTCCGGGTGCAGCCTTTTGCGTGCCAGCAAGGACCGGCTTACCTTTCAGCCTTCCCTCGTGGAGAGAGAGGGGCAAACCTATAGGTCTTTGTTTCATGTATTCGGTGCAAAACTCAATCACCTCCTCCGTGGTATAACCTTGTAGGATGCTTGCCTCTGGATGGATTCGGTTCCGACAATAGCGCTTCAGTATTCCCATGAACCGCTCGAAGGGATACATGTTGCGAAGAAACACAGGACCACAATACTTTATCTCGTCGACAAGGTACACAGTGAGATGGACCATGACATCAAAGAATGACGGTGGGGAAAACATCTCTAGGTTGGACAATATTCTTGCAATATCCTCTTGCATATGATCCAACTCTTCAGGATGTACAACTTTCTGCCATAGTTGGTTGAAGAAATCACAGAGCTCAATGAGTTTGTTTCTTATATCTTTGTCCATCAGATTCCTGATGGCCACCGGGAGGATTTGTGTCAACATTACGTGGCAATCATGTGACTTCATGTGTCCCAACTTCATTTTACCTGAGCTCACATCCACAAGACTTCTGATGTTTGCGGAGTAGGAAAAGGGTGTCTTAACTGACAACAAATAGGTGAAGAACTCTGTTGCTTCTTTTGTACAGAAATTGTAACTCTGGCGAGCATGGATGAATTTGTTATCATCTTCTTCTTCACTCTTGCATTTTGATTGATCAGCAAGCATATCGAGCCGTGCACCATCACCATCCTTTGTTTTACCTTTAATCTTGAGCAGAGTACCAAGGATGCTTTCACATACGTTCTTCTCTACGTGCATGACATCGATGTAGTGACGTACACGTAGAATCTCCCAGTAAGGTAATTTCCAGAACACCAATTTCTTCTTAAACATTTGACCCTTGGGTGTTTGTTTCACCGTCAAAGCGTGCTTATTGCCAAGCACAACATTAACTTATTTAGCCATGTTGTGGATCACCTCCCCCGCATAGGGTCATGGGCCCACACCTTCCTCTGCCCTACCATCAAATTCAGCTTTCATCTTTCGGTATGGGTGATTTCTCTGTAAGAACCTACAATGACGCAAATACACGGTTTTGCGCGAGTTGAGAAGAAATCTGCTAGCTGTCCTATCCATGCATGTGACACACCCTACATCTCCCTTTGTTTTCTGCCTCAATGTGTTGCCTAATGCCGGCATATCTTGAATGGTATGCAGCAGCATCGCATGTTGATCGAAAATCTCCTTTTTGTAAGCATCATAACATTTTACAGCAGGCCCTTCTATCCACACTGTCAGCTGTTCTTCTACCAGTAGCTGAAAGTAAATGTCGATGTCATTTCCAGGTTGCTTTGGGCCTTGGATAATCATTGACATCATAATGTATTTTTTCTTCATACACAACCAAGGAGCTAGGTTATATATGCACAGAAGCACAGGCCATGTGCTGTGATTGGTGCTCATATCGCCAAAAGGATTCATCTCGTCAATACACTCCCCGAGCCTTATACTTCTAGGATCCTTGGCAAAGTCTTCAAACTTGTTGTCGATTAGTTCCCACTGAGCCCCATCTTTCGGGTGCCTCATATATTTATCCGCAGTTCGCTCATCATGATGCCACCGCAACCTCTTTGCCTCTCTAGGGTTTGCAAACAAATGCCTCAACCTTTGAATTAAAGGCAAGTACCAAACAACCTTGAACAGGATTCCTGTCTTGATCTCGTCATCCAATTTGTACTTGTCCTTTGCTCTCCTGCGCTTGTATCATGCATGCTTGCATGTGGGACATGCACACAAATCTTTGTACTCACCACGGTACAATATACAATCATTCACACAAGCGTGTATCTTCTGTACTTCAAGTTCCAATGGGCAAACAATTTTCTTCGCTTCGTTCGTGCTTCTGGGGAGCACATTATCTTCCGGAAGAATTTCTTTGAAAAGACCTAACAACTCTGTGAATCCCTTGTTTGTAGACCGTTTGCTGCTTTAAATCTGAGAAGCGCCAGGGTGGCACTCAACTTGGAATATTTCTTTTTGCAACCTGGATACAATTCTTTCTTGGAGTCCGCAGCAATGGTTGGCAGATCCTTGTAACCAATCATATCCTTTTTTGGGCCCTTGAAATCTGCAATCATAGCAGCAAAATCTGGCATATCAAGATCATCGTCGTCTGTGTTGCCGTCTTGGTTTTCCAATGGGCGTTTCGGCTTTCCGGTGTTCCATTGGTAGCTTCATGCGTCTGCCCCGATGTTAGATTCAACATCCATGTGATACTGGCCGGGGTTTGGCATCTCGCAGCCCTGGGTATATTCATCCATGACCTGCTCTTCACCGTGTCTGGTCCAACGTGTATATCCATCCATGAATCCCCGAGAGAGTAAGTGCCACACGACATCTGTAACTTCATGTGACTCTGTATTGGCACAATGACTACATGGACACATGATGTAATCCTCATCACCAATTCTCTTCTTTGTACTTTCAGCCAAATTCATGAACTCCGCCATGCCACTCATAAAATCTGAGCTTCTCCGTTTCTTCATCCATTCAGATCGTTCCATCTGCACCACACGGAGGGTAATTAAAAATAAAACAACAACATTATACATGGATTAACTGATGCCCAAAGATGCGTGCATAAATCACAAGGTTTTATTTTCATAATTACTGAGGGCGCTCCATATTGTTATCCAGACGTGCAATGACAAAAATTAATGGCCAGTCAATTTACACGCAGAGTACTACAACACTACCCTTAGGAATTGAATACCTTAATTATGCCACTCACGAAAAGAATACCTTAATTAATTAGCCGCGCGGCGACCTCCACTCAGCAGACAGAGAAGCGCAATGCGGCGGTACACCGAGATAGCAGGGTCGAGGAGTAAAGCTTAGTGCCACTATCGCCTGAAGTTCGACCTCCACTATCCCGCCATCGACCGCGATGGATGTGCTCCAATCACGCCGCCGCCGACCTCGATGGTTGAGCTCCTCCTATCTCCCGCCGCAGACTGAGGATTGACCTCCTATGACGCCGCCACCGCCCACCGACCGAGGATTGACCTCTTATCCGGTAGCCACTGCCTCGGCCGCCGCTGCCGCCATCTCTATCTACAGAGCGGCTGCTTTGTTTTTTGACGCATATCTGTAGAGCGGCCGTTTACACGGTATTACTGTAACTCAATTATTTGTACAGGGTAGTACATCACATACGGTTATGTCACGGCAACCGTGTCTCACCTACTTTGTCTTCTCACAAGGTTTGGTGTGGAAATCGTGTGTGAAATTGTAATACCTAACACAAACGACATGTATAAACAGTATGCCATATACAACATATAGTGCGATAAGTAGTTCCCGAACGTTAGCTAATCCCCACACTTTCCCCATTTCCCCCAAATCCCTAGATAGCCTCCAAATTCCCTCGCGTGGTGCTGACATTGGGGGAATGCGGACGAGTGGTGCTGATGGTTTTGGTGCAGCTGCTCCTGCTCGTATCGCCGCTCTCGGCAGCGCCGCCACGACGGCGGTCACCGCCGAGCACTGGCCTAAGGTCATCAGAAGGCAGGTGTACTACGGATCCGAATCGTCCTGTCAGGTTCCAATCTATCCCGATCTTTTTTAGCATCTCCAAAATAGCTCCCTGCTAAATCCGTCCTGAATGACCCCCCCCCAGGAAAGCGATCTGCCGCCGGATCCGGAGTATGACTCCAGACTCCCGCAACACGAGTTTGACTCGCAGTTTTGCGCCACCGAGAAGTACCAAAAGCTGAGTTGTGTGCACAGGCACACTCCTGCTCGACGTGTATGCACGGAGGGATTCGACATTGGCAGGCGGTTTCTCAGTTGCCCCTTAGAGGTTAGTGCTAAGTTCATCATTTCACTTGAGTTAATGCCACCGCTCATCCTGAATACTATTTAACATTGGCAGGGATATGAGGCTTGTGCCTTTGTTAACTGGCTGGATGAAGAATGGCATGGCAGGGCTCAGAGTGTTATCACCAAGCTCGCAGAAGATAACGTAAAGCTGAAGAAGAAACTGGCTGATCTGGAATGTACAATCAGTACGATGAAGCAAGAAAGAATCAATCACAGGCAACAGACAAGAAGGAACTAGCATGTGTAGTTGTGGTTGTCGCATTAGCCATGTTCTATGCGCTGTTTGCAATGATGATTAGGGGTTTTGTTTGACAGTATTGCTAAAGCACATCTAGATGTGCTCTAAGTAATGCACATCTAGGTCCTATGCCATTGATGTTACGCGAAGATTCGTGCAGATATTTTCCTTTGTCTTTTTTTCTTTTTCTTTGTAGTTCGATTATTATTGGCTTCATCAATAAGAAGAGCTCAATGTATTGCTTGCCAACTGTCCTACTCCGTTCTTACCGGTACCAGTGCATAAGTCACATTACGAAAACAAAATAATCCCAAAACTCGTACCTTGTTTCTATCCTGAAAAAATAAATCAGCTAATAGGAGTCCTGCGGCTAGCATGCATTCAATGACTTCAGACTACTTAGCATAACATGCATGCAATGGTCAATTCTCTGCACACAATGGTATTGATTACCAAATACTCATCAAGTTCTCTCATTTTCCCCCCACCTAGGTCGCCGATACGGAGGGAGTAGAAGTACTACGAAAAATGCTTCTTTCATATTTGGACGCTCCAACGCGTGTGTGTAATTAATTATCACATTTAGAACTACGCAACCCCGGGAATTTGGAGCGACTGGGTACAAATAATTGCGGTTGATTATATTAGCGGTTAGATAATACGTCAACCCCCACTTCAATTGGCATTCCTCTTCTCTACATACCCCGCTTAAGTGTCCACCATCTTCATCGTCCCCGGCAAGCCGTGCTACACACTTGCACACACTCTGCAATCTCGCTTTCTCGCGGTTTTTATACAACCGCAGCCATGTCGAGCGACAGCGAGGACGACAATTCCACCAGCAATCTAGTGCCCGATGATAGATCAACATCGGAATCATCCCGCTCGTCTTCCATGAGTCCGGTGTCGAGCCCAGACCTCGATTATATCCGGATCATGGAAGGGACGCCGCCTCCGGAGTCATCAGACGACAACCAGACAGACATGGAGCCATCGGAGAACGAAGAAGAGGATGGCGATGATGATGAGGAGGAATGGTCGAACAAGGAGGAGGACGACGACGACAGCAACGCCGATGGCGACGACGGCGGCGATGAAAAGCCAACGGTCAGCGGCAAGAAGCATCCTCGCCAAGACGATGTCGCGGGGCCATCTAACAACAACAACAAGAAGAAGGACTAAATTAAGCAGATTGTATATATCTCTGTTTACGTTCGCTCATATTAATTCATTATCTCTGTTTCCCCTGTCAATCTCATCGCAGACGGTTAGTAATACGTATTCGATAGAGATCTTTTACATTATCGCCCACAGATTGGTTTCTTGAATTGTGTGCCCTGACGAGCACACAATTCACAAAAAAAAGACCATATGGGATCGCACACAATTCTGATTACCGACCTGTTTGCTGGGTATCACACACATCTTGTTACGCCGAATCGTTTGTGTTCAACTCGATCATCGCAAACGGTTCATCGGAGCGAACTGTATGCCGTATATTGCACATACCTTGATATGGCTGCCCGTTTCTGTTGTTCTGTCTCATCGCAAGTAGTTCGTATGGATCAACCGTATGCCCCACATCGCACACGCAACTAAAATCTGAACCGTGTTTTTTGTATTCTTCATCGCAAACGTTTTGCATCTTTTTTGACGGTTTTTACATCACCGTTTGCGATTAATGCATCGCACACAATTTTTTCAAAGGGTCTCTGATCATAGTGTCGCGTTAGCAGCATCCTGCAGTAGTGTGTAGTCGACGTTCACATATCACCACTAAGGGAATCACATCATACATATCATCAAAATATCGAACGAACATCAAATACACATGATTACTTGCAACACGACTTCTCCCGTGGCCTCAAGAATAAGGGCAACTACTCACAAATAATATTCATGCTCAAGATCAGAGGAGTAATAAATATCATAATGGATCTGAACATATGACCTTCCACCAAATAAACCGGCTAGCATCAACTACAAGATGTAATCAACACTACTAGTAACCCACGGGTATCAATCTGAGGTTTTGATACAAAGATTGAACACAAGAGATGAACTAGGGTTTGAGATGAGATGGTGTTGTTGAAGATGTTGATGAAGATTGGCCTCCCAAAGATGAGAGGGTTGTTGGTGATGACGATGGCTTCGATTTCCCCCTCCGGGAGGGAAGTTCCCCCGGCAGAATCGCTCCGCCGGAGGGCAAAAGTGCTCCTGCCAAGTTCCGCCTCGAGACGGCGGTGCTCCGTCCCGAAAGTCCTCTCCTTATTTTTTTTCTAGGTCAAAAGACCTTATGTACCAGAAGGTGGGCACCAGAGGTGGCCCAGGGAGCCCACTACCCACCAGGGCGCGCCTGGAGGGCGGCGCGCCTGGAGGGGGTGGCGCGCCCTGGTGCCTAGTGGGCACCTGGGTGGCCCCCTCTGGTATTTCTTTATTCCAATATTTTTTATATATTACAAAATAATTCTCCGTGAAATTCAGCTCATTTGGAGATGTGCATAATAGGTATCTCTGACATGGCTTTTTCAGGTCAAGAATTCCAGCTGCCGGCATTCTCCCTCTTTGTGTAAACCTTGCATATTATGAGAGAAAAGGCATTAGAATTACTCCATAAAGTGTTATAATGAATAAAAACACTATAAATAACAGTAGGAACAAGGTAACATAGCATGCAATTTCAAAAAAATTCTACGCTCACGCAAGATCTATCTAGGAGATGCATAGCAACGAGAGGGGGAGAGTGTGTCCACGTACCCTCGTAGACCGAAAGTGGAAGCGTTAGCTTAACGCGGTTGATGTAGTCGAACGTCTTCTCGATTCAACCGATCAAGCACCGAACGTACGGCACCTCCGAGTTCTGCACACATTCAGCTCGATGACATCCCTCGAACTCTTGATCCAGCAAAGTGTCGATGGAGAGTTTCGTCAGCACGACGTCGTGGTGACGGTGATAGTGAAGTGATCCGCGCAGGGCTTCGCCTAAGCACTACGACAATATGACCGGAGGAGTAAACGGTGGAGGGGGGCGCCGCACATGGCTAAGAACAATTGGTGTGTCCTTGGAGGCACCCCCCGCCCCCGTATATAAAGGAGGGAGAGCTGAGGAGGCCGACCTAGGGCGCGCCAAGTGGGAGGAGTCCCACTTGGACTCCTAGTCCAATTCGGCCCCCCCTTCCTTTTACCGGAAGGGGAAAGGGGGAAGGAGAGGGAGGAGGAGAAGGAAAGGGGGGCGCCACCCCCTTCCCTTGTCCAATTCAGACTACCCATGGGGGGGGGCGCGGCCACCCCTTGTGGGCTGCCTAGCCTCCCTCCTATGGCCCATATGGCCCATATCTTTCCCCCGGGGGGTTCCGGTAACCCCCTCGGTACTCCGATACGTACCCGATACATTCTGAAACACTTCCGGTGTCCGAATACTATCGTCCAATATATCAATCTTTACCTCTCGACCATTTCGAGAGTCCTCGTCATGTTTGTGATCTCATCCGGGACTCCGAACAATCTTCGTTCACCAAAACACATAACTCATAATACAAATCGTCATCGAACGTTAAGCGTGCGGACCCTACGGGTTCGAGAACTATGTAGACATGACCGAGACACATCTCCGGTCAATAACCAACAGCGGAACCTGGATGCTCATATTGTTTCCTACATATTCTACGAAGATCTTTATCGGTCAAACCGCAATGACAACATACGTAATTCCCTTTGTCATCGGTATGTTACTTGCCCAAGATTCGATCGTCGGTATCTCCATACCTAGTTCAATCTCGTTACCAGCAAGTCTCTTTACTCGTTCCGTAATGCATCATCCCGTAACTAACTCATTAGTCACATTGCTTGCAAGGCTTATCATGATATGCATTACCGAGAGGGCCCAGAGATACCTCTCCGATACTCGGAGTGACAAATCCTAATCTCGATCTATGCCAACCCAACAAACAACTTCAGAGACACCTGTAGAGCATCTTTATAATCACCCAGTTACGTTGTGACGTGTGATAGCACACAAGGTGTTCCTCCGGTATTCGGGAGTTGCATAATCTCATAGTCAAAGGAATATGTATAAGTCATGAAGAAAGCAATAGCAATAAAACTTAACGATCATTATGCTAAGCTAACGGATGGGTCTTGTCCATCACATCATTCTCCTAATGATGTGATCCCATTCATCAAATGACAACACATGTCTATGGTTAGGAAACTTAACCATCTTTGATCAACGAGCTAGTCTAATAGAGGCTTACTAGGGACTCGGTGTTTTGTCTATGTATTCACACATGTATCAAGTTTCCGGTTAATACAATTCTAGCATGAATAATAAACATTTATCATGATATAAGGAAATATAAATAACAACTTTATTATTGCCTCTAGGGCATATTTCCTTTAGTCTCCCACTTCCACTAGAGTCAATAATCTAGATTACATAGTAATGATTCTAACACCCATGGAGTCTTGGTGCTGATCATGTTTTGCTCGTGGAAGAGGCTTAGTCAACGGGTCTGCCACATTCAGATCCGTATGTATTTTGCAAATCTCTATGTCTCCTTCCTTGACTTGATCACGGATGGAGTTGAAGCGTCTCTTGATGTGTTTGGTTCTTTTGTGAAATCTGGATTCCTTCGCCAAGGCAATTGCTCCAGTATTGTCACAAAAGATTTTCATTGGACCTGATGCACTAGATATTACGCCTAGATCGGATATGAACTCCTTCATCTAGACTCCTTCATTTGCTGCTTTCGAAGCAGCTATATACTCCGCTTCACAAGTAGATCCCGCCACGACGCTTTGCTTGGAACTGCACCAACTGACAGCTCCACCATTCAATATAAATACGTATCCGGTTTGTGACTTAAAGTCATCCGGATCAGTGTCAAAACTAGCATCGACGTAACCATTTACGATGAGCTCTTTGTCACCTCCATAAATGAGAAACATATCCTTAGTCCTTTTCAGGTACTTCAGGATGTTCTTGACCGCTGTCCAGTGATCCACTCCTGGATTACTTTGGTACCTCCCTGCCAAACTTATGGCAAGGCACACATCAGGTCTGGTACACAGCATAGCATACATGATAGAACCTATGGCTGAAGCATAGGGAATGACTTTCATTTTCTCTCTATCTGCTGCAGTGGTCGGGCATTGAGTCTTACTCAACTTCACACCTTGCAACACAGGCAAGAACCCTTTCTTTGACTGATCCATTTTGAACTTCTTCAAAACTTTATCAAGGTATGTGCTTTGTGAAAGTCCTATTAAGCGTCTCGATCTATCCCTATAGATCTTGATGCCCAATATATAAGCAGCTTCACCGAGGTCTTTCATTGAAAAATTCTTATTCAAGCATCCTTTTATGCTATCCAGAAATTCTATATCATTTCCAATCAACAATATGTCATCCACATATAATATTAGAAATGCTACAGAGCTCCCACTCACTTTCTTGTAAATACAGGCTTCTCCAAAAGTCTGTATAAAACCATATGCTTTGATCACACTATCAAAGCGTATATTCCAACTCCGAGATGCTTGCACCAGTCCATAAATGGATCGCTGGAGCTTGCACACTTTGTTAGCACCTTTAGGATCGACAAAACCTTCTGGTTGCATCATATACAACTCTTCTTTAAGAAATCCATTAAGAAATGTAGTTTTGACGTCTATTTGCCAGATTTCACAATCATAAAATGCGGCAATTGCTAACATGATTTGGACAGACTTAAGCATCGCTACAGGTGAGAAGGTCTTATCGTAGTCAACTCCTTGAACTTGTCGAAAACCTTTTGCAACAAGTCAAGCTTTGTAGACAGTAACATTACCATCAGCATCAGTCTTCTTCTTGAAGATCCATTTATTCTCAATGGCTTGCCGATCATCGGGCAAGTCAACCAAAGTCCACACTTTGTTCTCATACATGGATCCCATCTCAGATTTCATGGCCTCAAGCCATTTCATGGAATCTGGGCTCATCATCGCTTCCTCATAGTTCGTAGGTTCGTCATGGTCTAGTAACATGACTTCCAGAACAGGATTACCGTACCACTCTGGTGCGGAACGTACTCTGGTTGACCTACGAGGCTCTGTAGAAACTTGATCTGAAGTTTCATGATCATCATCATTAGCTTCCTCACTAATTGGTGTAGGCATCACGGGAACAGATTTCTCTGATGAGCTACTTTCCAAATTGAGAGGAGGTACAATTACCTCATCAAGTTCTACTTTTCTCCCACTCACTTCTTTCGAGAGAAGCTCCTTCTCTAGAAAGGATCCATTCTTAGCAACAAATATCTTGCCTTCGGATCTATGATAGAAGGTGTACCCAACAGTCTCTTTTGGGTATCCTATGAAGACGCACTTCTCCGATTTGGGTTCGAGCTTATCAGGCTGAAGCTTTTTCACATAAGTATCGCAACCCCAAACTTTAAGAAACGACAGCTTAGGTTTCTTGCCAAACCACAGTTCATATGGTGTCATCTCAACGGATTTAAATGGTGCCCTATTTAACGTGAATGCAGTTGTCTCTAATGCATAACCCCAAAACGATAGTGGTAAATCGGTAAGAGACATCATAGATCGCACCATATCCAATAAAGTACGGTTACGATGTTCGGACACACCATTACGCTGTGGTGTTCCAGGTGGCGTGGGTTGTGAAACTATTCCACATTGTTTTAAATGAAGGCCAAACTCGTAACTCAAATATTCGCCTTCGCGATCAGATCGTAGAAACTTTATTTTCTTGTTACGATGATTTTCCACTTCACTCTGAAATTATTTGAACTTTTCAAATGTTTTAGACTTGTGTTTCATTAAGTAGATATACCCATATCTGCTCAAATCATCTGTGAAGGTCAGAAAATAATGATACCCGCCGCGAGCCTCAATACTCATCGGACTGCATACATTGGTATGTATTATTTCCAATAAGTTAGTGGCTCGCTCCATTGTTCCGGAGAACGGAGTCTTAGTCATCTTGCCCATGAGGCATGGTTCGCAAGCATGAAATGATTCATAATCAAGTGATTCCAAAAGTCCATCCGAATGGAGTTTCTTCATGCGCTTTACACCAATATGACCTAAACGGCAGTGCCACAAATATGTTGCACTATCATTATCAACTTTGCATCTTTTGGCATCAATATTATGAATATACATGATCGAGATTCAACAAAAATAGACCACTCTTCAAGGGTGCATGACCATAAAAGATATTACTCGTATAAATAGAACAACCATTATTCTCTGATTTAAATGAATAATCGTCTCGCATCAAACAAGATCCAGATATAATGTTCATGCTTAACGCTGGCACCAAATAACAATTATTCAGGTCTAAAACTAATCCCGAAGGTAGATGTAGAGGTAGCGTGCCGACAGCGATCACATCGACCTTGGAACCATTCCCGACGCGCATCGTCACCTCGTCCTTAGCCAATCTTTGTTTAATCTGTAGCCCCTATTTCGAGTTGCAAATATGAGCAACAGAACCAGTATCAAATACCCAGGCGCTACTACGAGCATTAGTAAGGTACACATCAATAACATGTATATCAAATATACCTTTGTTCACTTTGCCATCCTTCTTATCCGCCAAATACTTGGGGCACTTCCGCTTCCAGTGACCAGTCCCTTCGCAGTAGAAGCACTCAGTTTCAGGCTTAGGTCCAGACTCGGGCTTCTTCCCGGGAGTGACAACTTGCTTGCCATTCTTCTTGAAGTTCCCCTTCTTTCCTTTGCCCCTTTTCTTGAAACTAGTGGTCTTGTTAACCATCAACACTTGATGCTCCTTCTTGATTTCTACCTCCGCAGCTTTGAGCATAGCGAAGAGCTCAGGAATTGTCTTATCCATCCCTTGCATGTTATAGTTCATCACGAAGCCTTTGTAGCTTGGTGGCAGTGATTGAAGAACTCTGTCAATAACACTATCATCCGGAAGATTAACTCCCAGCTGAGTCAAGTGATTAAGATATCCAGACATTCTAAGTATGTGTTCACTGACAGAACTGTTCTCTGCCATCTTGCAGCTATAGAACTTGTTGGAGACTTCATATCTCTCAACTCGGGCATTTCTTGAAATATTAACTTCAACTCCTGGAACATCTCATATGGTCCATGACGTTCAAAACGTCTTTGAAGTCCCGATTCTAAGCCGTAAAGCATGGCACACTGAACTATCGAGTAGTCATCAGATCGAGCTTGCCAGACGTTCATAACATCAGCATCTACTCCTGTAGCAGGCCTTTCACCTAGCGGTGCATCAAGGACATAATTCTTCTGTGCAGCAATGAGGATAATCCTCAAGTTACGGACCCAGTCTGTGTAGTTGCTACCATCATCTTTCAACTTAGCTTTCTCTAGGAACGCATTAAAATTCAAGGGAATGATAGCACGGGCCATTGATCTACAACATAGATATGCAAAAACTATCAGGACTAAGTTCATGATAAATTAAGTTCAATTAATCATATTACTTAAGAACTCCCACTTAGATAGACATCCCTCGAGTCATCTAAATGATCACGTGATCCATATGAACTAAACCATGTCCGATCATCACGTGAGATGGAGTAGTCTTCAATGGTGAACATGTCTATGTTGATCATATCTACTATATGATTCACGTTCGACCTTTCGGTCTCCAGTGTTCTGAGGCCATGTCTGTACATGCTAGGCTCGTCAAGTTTAACCCGAGTATTCCGCACGTGCAAAACTGTCTTGCACCCGTTGTATGTGAACGTAGAGCTTATCACACCCGATCATCACGTGGTGTCTCGGCACGACGAACTGTCGCAACAGTGCATACTCAGGGAGAACACTTATATCTTGAAATTTTAGTGAGGGATCATCTTATAATGCTACCGCCGTACTAAGCAAAATAAGATGCATAAAAGATAAACATCACATGCAATCAAATATGTGACATGATATGGCCATCATCATCTTGTGCCTTTGATCTCCATCTCCAAAGCACCGACATGATCTCCATCGTCACCGGCTTGACACCTTGATCTCCATCGTAGCGCCGTGGTCGTCTCGTCAATTATTGCTTCTACAACTATCGCTAATGCATAGTGATAAAGTAAAGCAATTACATGGCGTTTGCATTTCATACAATAAAGCGACAACCATAAGGCTCCTGCCAGTTGCCGATAACTTTTACAAAACATGATCATCTCATACAAAAATGTATATCACATCATGTATTGACCATATCACATCACAACATGCCCTGCAAAAACAAGTTAGACGTCCTCTACTTTGTTGTTGCAAGTTTTACGTGGCTGCTACGGGCTTCTAGTAAGAACTGTTCTTACCTACGCATCAAAACCAAAACGATGTTTCGTCAAGTTTGCTGTTTTAACCTTCAACAAGGACCGGCCGTAGTCAAATTCGATTCAACTAAAGTTGGAGAAACAGACACCCGCCAGCCACCTTTATGCAAAACTAGTTGCATGTCTGTCGGTGGAACCAGTCTCATGAACATGGTCATGTAAGGTTGGTCCGGGCCGCTTCATCCAACAATACTGCTGAATCAAAATAAGACGTTGGTGGTAAGCAGTATGACTATCATCGCCCATAACTCTTTGTGTTCTACTCGTGCATATCATCTACGCATAGACCTGGCTCTGATACCACTGTTGGGTAACGTAGCATGCAATTTCAAAAAAATTCTGCGCTCACGCAAGAGCTATCTAGGAGATGCATAGCAACGAGAGGGGAGAGTGTGTCCACGTACCCTCGTAGACCGAAAGCAGAAGTGTTAGCTTAACGCGGTTGATATAGTCGAACGTCTTCTCGATTCAACCGATCAAGCACCGAACGTACGGCACCTCCGAGTTCTGCACACGTTTAGTTCGATGATGTCCCTCGAACTCTTGATCCAGCAAAGTGTCGAGGGAGAGTTTCGTCAGCACGACGGCGTGGTGACGGTGATAGTGAAGTGATCCGCGCAGGGCTTCGCCTAAGCACTACGACAATATGACCGGAGGAGTAAACGGTGGAGGAGGGTGCCGCACACGGCTAAGAACAATTGGTGTGTCCTTGGAGGCGCCCCCACCCCCGTATATAAAGGAGGGAGAGGGGAGGAGGCCGGCCTAGGGCGCGCCAAGTGGGAGGAGTCCCACTTGGACTCCTAGTCCAATTCGGCCCCCCCTTCCTTTTACCGGAAGGGGAAAGGGGGAAGGAGAGGAAGGAGGAGAAGGAAAGGGGGGCGTCGCCCCCTCCCCTTGTCCAATTCAGACTCCCCATGGGGGGGGGGGCGCGGCCACCCCTTGTGGGCTGCCTAGCCTCCCTCCTATGGCCCATATGGCCCACATCTTTCCCCCGGGGGGTTCCGGTAACCCCCTCGGTACTCCGATACGTACCCGATACATTCCGAAACACTTCGGGTGTCCGAATACTATCGTCCAATATATCAATCTTTACCTCTCGACCATTTCAAGAGTCCTCGTCATGTCCGTGATCTCATCCGGGACTCCAAACAATCTTCGGTCACCAAAACACATAACTCATAATACAAATCGTCATCGAACGTTAAGCGTGCGGACCCTACGGGTTCGAGAACTATGTAGACATGACCGAGACACATCTCCGGTCAATAACCAACAGCGGAACCTGGATGCTCATATTGGTTCCTACATATTCAACGAAGATCTTTATCGGTCAAACCGCAATGACAACATACGTAATTCCCTTTGTCATCGGTATGTTACTTGCCCGAGATTCGATCGTCGGTATCTCCATACCTAGTTCAATCTCATTACCGGCGAGTCTCTTTACTCGTTCCGTAATGCATCATCCCGTAACTAACTCATTAGTCATATTGCTTGCAAGGCTTATCATGATGTGCATTACCGAGAGGGCCCAGAGATACCTCTCCGATACTCGGAGTGACAAATCCTAATCTCGATCTATGCCAACCCAACAAACACCTTCGGAGACACCTGTAGAGCATCTTTATAATCACCCAGTTACGTTGTGACATTTGATAGCACACAAGGTGTTCCTCCGGTATTCGGGAGTTGCATAATCTCATAGTCAAAGGAATATGTATAAGTCATGAAGAAAGCAATAGCAATAAAACTTAACGATCATTATGCTAAGCTAACGGATGGGTCTTGTCCATCACATCATTCTCCTAATAATGTGATCCCGTTCATCAAATGACAACACATGTCTATAGTTAGGAAACTTAACCATCTTTGATCAACGAGCTAGTCTAGTAGAGGCTTACTAGGGACTCGGTGTTTTGTCTATGTATTCACACATGTATTAAGTTTCCGGTTAATACAATTCTAGCATGAATAATAAACATTTATCATGATATAAGGAAATACAAATAACAACTTTATTATTGCCTCTAGGGCATATTTCCTTCAGAAACATGATGCAAAATGGACGTATCAGAGATGTGGAGTGGAGAGTGTGTTGTGGGCTTGGACGGTGCCGACGGGGTGCTTAAATAGCCATGGCTAGGCGAATGGGCGGCCATCCCGTTTCAATACGGCGCAACGACCGAAGTTGGTTGCTTGGGACGACACATCCGCACTAAAGCGGTGTGGCCCGTCTGGTCGCGTTGTTCAGTGCTGCTCTCCCGTTTGGGTCGCATCGTGTGACACCAATGTCGGTGTTGCGGCTCTGGTCGGCATGAATGTGGCGAGGAAAGCGATGCGATCGTTTGAGAGATAGCGTGGGAGAGGGTTTTGTTGGAAATATGTCCTAGAGGCAATAGTATTGTATTATTATATTTTCATATTCATAATTAAGAGTTTATGTTTTATGATATAACTGCTATGATCCTGGAATATGCGATTCAGTGGAAAACTCATATCCATGTGTGGAATGATAAACGGTAAAATTAGGTTCCTAGTCTTGCCTCTAAGAGTAACTTAAGTGTTGTTGATGTCATGTTTTCCGGATCTTAGGATATCATTAAATGTAACAATAATTCTAAAATAACATTGAGAGTTCGGCATTAGAAGAACAATCATATTTAACCGACCCAAACTTATTTGTTATACTTTGAGATTATATCGTCAGAAGCCAATTGTTATAACACGGAATGTTAACCTGTGATTAGTTCCTTAGACCATCAGAGTATCGTAGTCACTTCTAACCGTATGATGAACTTTGGGGTTGTTCAAGCGTCATCTGTAACACGGTGATCATAACGACAACTTACAGGTTCATTAGAAAGTTTGACAAGGGACTAGATAGCTCAAGAGTGGAATTTGCTCCTCCCACGATGGAGAGATATTCTTAAGGCCCCTCTCAGTGTGATGGCATCCATCATCGTCTGGCCAGACACAGGTGACTATGTCACGAGGAAGCCGAAACATGTCAACAAGAAAGAAAAACAAAATCGGTAACAATGCCGGAACATGTCAAATACGACAGAATCGTGGGTACTCCAGGCGATGGCGTGCAACGAAGCTCTATCCTTGGCATCCGATATTCCTTGTCAGTGGTTGGTCATCGCCACATACTGCACAACCACAGTGAAGCATGTCAATGGTATTTACAAAGGCTCATTAGATGCTATTATCAGAGATCAAGATGAAGTTTGAAAGTTCTGTCTCGGTACAAATTATTCACGAGAAGCGCCAATTAAATCTTGAAGCACATAAATTAGCTAGAGCCACTACTACCTTAGGTGTTGGGAGATATGTTTGGAGAGACCAGACATTGTTGTAATTCCGTTGAATATATTGATTGAATAAAGTGCTTCAACCCCTCAAAATAATTAATACATCCATAGTACAAATTATTCATGAGAAAGATAGTGTAGATTACATGAATTCTAGACTGCAAGCAAGGAAGTGTGATGGTTTGGATTCAATTGAATGTGCTAAGCGGCTTGGGGGGTGGGGGGGGGAGGGGTGGCAACACCATTGAAGCCGGTGATGGCGTGCAGCGGACAAGGACCCATTCGGGCCGATGGGGACAGAGTGGAGCTACTCGAGTTGCCGTGCCCGTGCTGCAGGGACGAAGCAGATGAGCGGTGACGCCTTGAGCTGTCATCTGACATGTCACCATTGCTAGACCCGGGCCAGGGTGGCTTTGAAGGCGCACGACTACTGGATCCACTTGGGCGCAGCTCTGACAATAGTGCTCGGGTCTCAATCTAGGAGCGGCGGAGGGCGAGCTCGACTTCATCCAAGCAGGCAATGAGCTCCCGGTCCATGTTGGTGTCGAATCCGAATTCGATGGACTTCGATCCGGAGCTCGACATGGCCGAAGATGGCCAAACAGGGGACGAGTGGAGATTAGCGGAAGTGTGGGGTGGACAGATCAAGAGTAAAGTGGATAGAAGGAGAGTGAGCTTGGGTTTGGGGTCCAGGGTGGGATAGAGTTTTGTGGTGTCTAGCGTGAGCAAGACTGGACGTGGCAGATCAGACAACTTCTATGAGCTCGATTTGAGGGTGCCAGATAGGGCGATTCTACTCAACAGGCTTCAACAAGCTCAAGCCTGCCCTAAAAAATCACCAATTTTTTAACTACCAAACGCACTAGTTAGGCCCAGCCCAGAAAATAGCAACTTCCTGGCCCATCTTATTGCATCACACTGCACTATCTCCATTCCGGGGGCATTCCCTAAACGGTGCCCATTGCGCCTGTTACAGGCATTAGCGCAAACCGGCGCACACCCCTCGCTCCTTCATGGGCCGGCCCATTTTGCCCTTTGTTAGAGTTGTGCCGAATATTATTGTACAAGTTAGGTTACAGTTGGACTTGGAGTCGTATGGTGTGTAGACAGGATATAGAGTCGTGTCCAAGTAGGACACTTGTATCCTAAGCCTCTCATATATAGTGGGGGTAGACACACGATTTAACCTATGCCAACATAATAGCATAGGCACGCGGGGGAGCCGGCGGCCGGGGTGCGGTATTGTAGCGGTGTCATGGGGAGGAGCGCCCGTAGTCATGTCCCGGGAATGTAGCCATATCGGTGAACCTCGTTAACAAATCTCGGTGCCGTGCTCATGTTATTGCTTGGTCCTCGGATGATCAACGATATGTCTCGGATTTATTCTAACAAGTGGTATCAGAGCAAGGTTTGAGGAGGTCGCGAATTATTGATCTGAAGGATGGATCGTCGTCAAGTCTCGGTACAAAGATGATGTGCGGAAGTGATGTTCCGCGGAGATCGTCGGGTGCGCTCTCGACGAGATCGGAAAAAGCAACCCGCATGCAGCGGCAGGAGTCTTGCGTCTCGGAGCGGCGGTACTAGGGCAGGCGCGTGGCTCTGGCCGAGACGGACCGAACAGGCAGCGACAGTGGGCCGCTAGGCCAAGGCGTGGAGCGGTCGGTTTGTGCGGACATGTATGGAGGCAACAAGGGCCAGGCCAAGATGTGGCTGCCTAAGTGTGCACGGGGTTCCAGGACCAGCGTGACGCGAAGACGGACAGGGGCTGCCAAGGATAACGCGAGATTTTTTTGCTGAAAAATGGAGTAGCCTGCACATGGTGATGGAGCTTACGTGGCATGGATAGCGACAGGAAAGATAATGACATTGGGAGTTGTGGCACATACTTGGTGCACCACGGAGGCTACCCGAAAGTTATTTTTTCTTTTGGATGTGTTGCTAATTACAGCGTGTTTCTATCATGTTGATGGCACGACTACGACATGCGCATAAGGCTTGGAGAGGTCTAGAGTGCGTTATGAGGATCATGCAAACACACACAGGGCGTCAAGCAATGCATAGATGTGCAAGGCGGCGGACACGACACAGGGTGGAGCATGGTTGCAGTCGGTTAAAGTTTGGCTGGGTCAGACTGGACAGTCTGGCGGATCGACGGGGATGTCGGTCAAAGCAGAAGATGGCGGTGATTTCAGCGACGACGACATAGGAGCGTGATGCTGATGGTGGCCGACTTCTGGGGTGCGGAAACACGTGGTGCGGGTCTGAGGGCTTGTGCGGCTTCGACAGACTATGGCGCGGGGTTGATTCAAGACGGTGCACATGAGAACTTGAAGTCGACGGGGCGCGGGTAGCACGGCCAGCTACATGGAGTCATGTTGAAGGTGGAGCTAGAGTCTGATGGATGACTACACTCTGTGCTGATGGAGGGGCTACGGCGTAAATGCATGGAGAGTCGAAGCCTATTTCAGCGGGAAAAGCGAGAGACACGTGAATCGGACTGGGGCCCAATGGTCTGATGGAGACGAGATACTCGGCATCGGTCGGTGATGATCGGTGGTTCTCTGCAGTAGGGGTTTGAGTGGTGTGGGTCTGCGGCCCTAGAGACTCGACCAGGACAGCAGAGGCTCAACGCGGTGATAGCGGCGAGGCGTGCGGTAAGCACGGGACACAACGACAGGCCAAGGCACTGGTGGTCAGACAAATTGTGCAGGGGGTGCTGAAGCAGTGTTAACGAGTACCAGATTCAAGTTGGTGACTGGGTCTATCGGTGCCGGAAGATGGACAGGAGTTGACCATGGAGAATCTGAGAAAGTGACGGAGAGTCTGAAATTGTCAAAAGCTGAGAGAGTACATGGCCGTATATTATGTGGTGTTCAGTGCACATGGCAAAGTGCGGATGACAAATACAGAAGGAGGCGGAGTGCTATAGCTGTGGTACATGCGAGAGACTATCCGGAAGAAGGGTGAGACAACGGCGAATTTGACTCAGGGTGACATAGGGCGACGGTGAAATTCCTTCAAGTTTCAGACATGCGGTCAAGAAAGTGCGGTGATGTTGAGTTCAGGTAACTCTTATATGTGACATCCAATATGTGAGTTGTTCACTTTCACGCAGGTCAGTGATCGGTGTGTGATGACGTTGAACGGATACTCCGGAAGTTTGGGAGCACAAAGTAGGGTAGTGAGGAACTTGATTTTGCTCGAGTGTTGACTGTGAAGAAGACGAGAAGGGACTATAGTTGTAGGTGGAGTCACATGGAGTCTGGGAGTAGCAGCGGTGCTCATGGCGTATCTCAAGTCCAATGTACATGGAGGTTCGACGCATGGATGAATTCAAGGTGGTGGAGAATATTCGCCAAGGTGGAGTTTGTTAGAGTTGTGCCGAATATTATTGTACAAGTTAGGTTACAGTTGGACTTGGAGTAGTACGGTGTGTAGACAGGATATGGAGTCGTGTCCAAATAGAACACTTGTATTCTAGGCCTCTCATATATAGTGGGGGTAGACACACGATGTAACCTATGGCAACATAATAGCACAGACATGTGGGGGAGCCGGCGGCGTGTGCCGGCGGCCGGGGTGCGGTATTGTAGCGGTGTCATGGGGAGGAGCGCCCGTAGTCATGCCCCGGGGATGTAGCCATATCGGTGAACCTCGTTAACAAATCTCGGTGTCGTGCTCGTGTTATTGCTTGGTCCTCGGATGATCAACAGTATGTCTCGGATTTATTCTAACACCCTTCATTTTTTTTCTATTATTAAATTCCAAAAAAAGTGCGACGGGACGATTCGAACTCAAAACCTCGTCTTTCACAGAGAAAGACACTAAACACTAGGACCACTGCATCACTGTGACCACACACTGCGTTTTTTCCCTGTTATTTGTATTTAGTTCGCGGAAGCTGTTTTTATTGTTTTTGGATTTCTTGACCGGTTTTTGTTTGTTTTTTCCTTTCTTTACATTTCCTTTTTTCAAAAATCTATGAACTTTTCTCAAAATTGAGGAACTTTTTTCATTTTTTTGGTGAACTTTTTTTGAAATTGAGTAACTTTTTTCAAAATTCGGTGAACTTTTTTTCAAATTCGAGGAATTTGTTTCAATTTTGTGAACTTTTTTTAAAACAGATTAATTTTTTTCAGATTTTGTGAACTTTTTCAAAAATCTATGAACATTTTTTGAAAACTGATGTACTTTTTTCTTTGTTTTTGTGATTTTTTTTAAAATCAATGAACCTTTTTTGAGAATCGATGGAGTTTTTTCAAAATCGATGAACTTTTTTCAGATTTTGTGCATTTTTTCAAAATTGTTTTACTTTTTCAATTTTCCTGATTTTTTGAATTCGTGAACTGTTTTGAATACATATTTTTTTTTCTAATTCGTTATTCTTTTTAAAATCTGTGGACTTTCAAATTCTGTTCACATTTTTTTCAAAAGAAATCATATTTTTCTCTAATATTTTCATATAATCCAAATACCTGTGTGGCAATGTACGTTCAGTAAATAGCGTGGCTACAGTTTTGTTGTTCTTATAATCTACCGCGCTGCAATATTTCAAAAGTGCCCAGTAGCTCTAGTGGTTAGCCAACCACGTACTTGATGTAAGGGGCGTGAATTCGATTCCACTCTAGAACCACATTGTTGGTGGTCTTTTTTCACGCTATAAATACATTGCGCTGCTGCGTCTTCACGGGCCGTCCCACCAGGGTGCTGTAGTGAGCGCCTGTTGCGTCAACTGGCGCATAAGGCGCCTATAGAAGCTCCCCATTCCGGGCCATTGAAAAACAGTATGACCGAGCGACCTAGGAGCCTCCACAGCGCTTTGCCGTCGCTCGCCGTCCGATTGCATCGATCGCAAGTCGTCTGGTTGTCTTCACTTGTTTCATGGGCCGCTGCTCTGCAGAACTATCTAGCTCTGCTGTGGTTGATTGGGCTGGTATTGTGATCGTGCCGGTGCACTGAATTCATTGGCCTGTTTAGATGGCCCACACCTTCTTTCATCCCCGCACCGCTCAGGCACGCAAATCCTATTTGGCGCCTTATGCGCCCGCTACAGTACAACTCACAATCGGGCGCATACCCCCACCTCTCCGCTGGGCCGGCCCATCTAGCCTTTTTCCTCTGTTTTTCAAAACGTGAAAAAATCTGCTCATGCTTTGATTCGAACCTAGGACCTCCTGGGTAACGGTAAGCTGCATAACGAACCCGCCATCCCAAACTGGACATTCTACTTTCATCTTTCTATGCCTTTTACTTTGTTCTTTTTTCTTCTGTTTTTCTTTTTCCTTTTTTCTTTCTTCTTTTTTCTTTTTCTTTTTTGCTTTTCTTCTTCCTGGGTTTGACGAACTTTTTTTGAAATTCGTGAACTTTTTCTTAACATCGATGAATTTTTATCAAATGCGTTGAACTTTTTTCAAATTTGATGAACCTTTTTCAAATTCGATGAACTTTTTTTCAAATCGGATGAACTATTTTTCAAATTCGATTAACTTTTTTCAAATCCGATGAACTTTTTTCAAGATTGGTGAACTTTTTTTCAAAATCGATGAACTTTTTTTCAAATCAGTGACCTTTTTAAAAGTGGTGAACTTTTTATTCAAATCGATGAACTTTTTCCAAAATTTGATGAACTTTTTTCAAATTCAGCAAAAAAAAAACAACTTCGATGAACTTTTTTTGAACCCGATGAACTTTTTTTCAAATTTTGATGAACTTTTTTCAAATTCGGCAAACTTTTTTTCAAATCCGGTGAACTTTTTTCAAATCCGATGAACTTTTTACAATTTTGTGTTCAAAATTTGATTAACTTTTTCTGGAATTGATGAACTTTTTCAAATTCGTGAACTGTTTTTCAAATTCGTAATTTTTTCACATCCATGTGTTTTTCAGTTTTGTGACCGATTGGACGAAAAGCAAAGAAAAAAAATAACAACGAATGACACGAAGGAAAGGAGCGAGCGATCGAAGAAGGAAGGTGTGAGGGCGCTAGCTGGGCCGGCCCACGCGAGGCTGCTGCGTGAGCGCCCGCTAAGCGAACGGGCGCCTAAGGCGCTAACGAGGAGGTCTCGCTCAGGCAGCCACCTTTTTCGCGATCTTATTTTTCAGGCGAGGTGGACCTATTCCGCTGCACGGCATTGCCACCAGTGTGGGAGGGCAGTTACACCGGCGTTGGTGTAAGAAGGCAGAGCTTCCGAGAGCGGTAGGATGGCGGTTCCCCTAGGACGTGCGAGAGAGGAGAGGTCGACATCCAGGTGCACTTCCACTCCGGCCGCCCAGAGCTCCCACGCCACTGCCTCCTTCGGGCGCTTCTCTGTGCTGGGTGATGGGAAGAGATGAAGATGAGATGAGGACCTCGCAAATAAAGAAGATGAGATGATGAAGGTAAAACTGGGACTGGGTTGAGGACTTAGGCTTGCTGCAACGCTTTCGAATGTCCAATGATGAATAGAAATTTGAAAAATGTAAAAATGGGGCAAGAGTGTACATAATAAAAATATTTACAAAAGCTTTGATTATTACATTCTAAAATTGGGCTGGTGCAGCAACGCGCGCTATCATGTTCTAGTCTATCTATCATGTTCTAGTCTATCTAATAAAACAAGATGCCACTCTGTCTTCTTCCAGAATTCAGCCGTGTCTCTAATTTCTTGGTGTTCTCAAATCTCAGTCTGGCGATGGAATCTGTTTTTGTACAACTGCTGTTCAGAGCTTTGGCGGAGATTAGCTGGTCTCCTAGATGCATGGATTTGGATAAAAATAGCATGGATTAATTGAGAATTTTCATCGGTTCACAATAAGAGTTCCTCTTTAGCTAAACAGCAAATACTGGAGTAGTATTTAATTTGTCATTCTGGTAAAATGCCATCTAGAAAACCTTTATCTAGGCGTGAGAAAATAGAAAAGAAAAAACAAGAGTTTATTACGTCCCAAAAAGGATCAACTGAAAATTATGCACGACTGAAATAAAAATCACCTTTACGTGTTTTTATAACACATGGTCAATGAGCAAAGTTTGAAGACCAAAATAAAGTTTTTTATACACGGGCCATGGGCAGTCTAGCAAGCCGGGGAGTATGCCACGCCACCGGAGCCACCGCCAAGCCAGCGAGGACGTCCACCGGAGGAGGTTTCAGTTTTTTTTTCTTCTTACCGAGCTTAGCTCTAGTAGCACTAGTAGAAAACAGGGCTTTGGTCCAGGCCAGCCCAGCCCATTAGTCCCGGTTCAGTCAGGAACCGGGACACATGGGGCATACGTCCCGGTTCGTGCGCCCAGGGGGCCGGCCGGGGCTCGTGGGGCATTGGTCCCGGTTCGTCTGGACCCTTTGGTCCCGGTTCCAGACACGAACCGGGACCAATGGGCCTCGCTCCTGGCCCACATCCATTGTGGCCTTTCGTCCCGGTTCCAGCCACGAACCGGGACCAATGTTGTGCCTATATATACCCCTCGCCCGCGAGCAGAGCACTCCACTGCTCTGTTTTTTTCTGGCCGGCGAGGGGAGGGGTTTGTGGTGCTCTAGCTCACCTCCTATGCACATGAGGTGTTCGATGAAATGCCCGAGCAACACTACTTAAGCTTTCTCCTCTCCAAACTCGACCTTCAAGCTCCATTTTCCTCAAGATTTGTCTAGGTTTAGCGGTCCGTCACGTCCCGTCCCTGTCTTCACCGCCGTCGATCGCCCGCGCCGATCTCGTCGCCGGCATAACCGTGGTGAGCCTCTTGTTCTTATCTTCTTTCTAAAAGAAAAAATTCTTACTTGTATGATTTAGATAGATACTTGTCTAATTTTCTTACTTTTATTATTGTTTGTTATTATATAGTGCGATGGTTTTGGTATCCGCCCCCGTCGGCCCTCGTCCTGTCTATGATTCGGATGTGGTATATATTATATTTTATAACTATTTGGTTCATTTATTGTTTATGACAATTATGCCGACCAACGCGACATAGATTTTTTTATCTAGCAGGTATGTGAACCGGAAATTCCAACCGACCCTATTGTCGAGAGGTTAAATTTAGTTGAAGAAAAAAACAATTACTTGAAGGAAAAATTGAAAAAAATTGAGGAGGAGAAGATGATATTGGAGTTGCATGTTGCGGATGTCGTCGATGATCACAAGATCAAGATGGATGCAATGAGCTTCAAGATTAGAAAGTATAGAAAATATGTCATCCATACCGAGGCTTGGTATCATTATGCCGTTGGATCAATTGTTACCTTGGTTGCGATTATGATCGCATTTGTTGTTGCATTGAAATGTTTTACATAGTTTCAATGTATGGTTTAATTAGATGCTCTGGAGAGCTATATGTTGTTCAATGAGAACTATGTATGTACTTTGGTTTTAATGTGATGATGAACTTCTATTAATTTGGTCACTTATCTATTCATGATGTTTTGTAATGGTTTTTTACACACTTAATTATATATAATGCACGCAGATGAACCGGCAATGGATGTACGGTGACAGACGCATCTTCGAGTACATTAAGGGCGTGCATAATTTTCTCGAAGTGGCTGAGGCAAACAAGCAGAATGGTTTTATGTGTTGTCCATGCCCTATATGTGGGAATACGAAGTCTTACTCTGACCGGAAAATCCTTCACACCCACCTGCTTGAGAAGGGTTTCATGCCACACTATAATGTTTGGACCAGGCACGGAGAAATAGGGGTTATGATGGAAGACAGCGAAGAAGAAGAGGACGATGACAACTATGTGCCCCCTGAATACGGTCATGCTGCAACGGGGGAAGCTGAAGATCAAGAGGAACCAGACGATGTGCCCGATGATGATCTCCGCCGGGTCATTGTTGATGCAAGGAGACAGTGCGAAAGTGAAAAGGAGAAGCTGAAATTCGATCGCATGTTAGAGGATCACCAAAAAGGGTTGTACCCCAATTGCGAAGATGGCAACACAAAGCTCGGTATCGTACTGGAATCGCTGCAGTGGAAGGCAGAGAATGCTGTGCCTGACAAAGGATTTGAGAAGCTACTGAAAATATTGAAGAAGAAGCTTCCAAAGGATAACGAATTGCCCGATAGTACGTACGCAGCAAAGAAGGTCGTATGTCCTCTAGGATTGGAGGTGCAGAAGATACATGCATGCCCTAATGACTGCATCCTGTACCGCGGTGCGTACGAGGATTTGAACGCATGCCCGGTATGCGGTGCATTGCGGTATAAGATCAGACGAGATGACCTTGGTGATGTTGACGGCGAGCCCCCCAGGAAGAGGGTTCCTGCCAAGGTGATGTGGTATGCTCCTATAATACCACGGTTGAAACGTCTGTTCAGAAACAAAGAGCATGCCAAGTTGATGCGATGGCACAGAGAGGACTGTAAGAAAGACGGGAAGTTGAGAGCACCCGCTGAAGGGTCGCAGTGGAGAAAAATCGAGAGAAAGTACCGGGCTAAGTTTGCAGGTGACCCAAGGAACGTATGGTTTGGTTTAAGCGCGGATGGCATTAAACCTTTCGGGGAGCAGAGCAGCAATCACAGCACCTGGCCCGTGACTCTATGTATCTATAAACTTCCTCCTTGGCTGTGCATGAAGCGGAAGTTCATTATGATGCCAGTACTCATCCAAGGCCCTAAGCAACCCGGGAACGACATTGATGTGTACCTAAGGCCATTAGTTGAAGAACTTTTACAGCTGTGGAATGGAAATGGTGTATGTGTGTGGGATGAGCACAGACAGGAGGAATTTGACCTGCATGCGTTGCTGTTTGTAACCATCAATGATTGGCCTGCTCTCAGTAACCTTTCAGGACAGACAAACAAGGGATACCACGCATGCACGCACTGTTTAGCTGACACCGAAAGTATATACCTGGACAAATGCAGGAAGAATGTGTACCTGGGGCATCGTCAATTTCTTCCGACCAACCATCAATGTCGAAAGAAAGGCAAGCATTTCAAAGGCGAGGTAGATCACCGGAAGAAGCCCGCCATGCGTACCGGTGATCACGTACTTGCTATGGTCAATGATTTACACGTAATCTTTGGAAAGGGTCCCGGCGGACTATCTGTTCCGAATGACGCTGAGGGACACGCTCCCATGTGGAAGAAGAAATCTATATTTTGGGACCTACCCTACTGGAAAGACCTAGAGGTCCGCTCTTCAATCGACGTGATGCACGTGACAAAGAACCTTTGCGTGAACCTGCTAGGCTTTCTTGGGCGTGTATGGGAAGACAAAAGATACACCGGAGGCACGGGAGGACCTGCAACGTTGGCACGAAAAAGACGGCATGCCTCCAAAGCAGTATGAAGGTCCTGCCAGCTACGCTCTTACCAAAGAAGAGAAGGAAATCTTCTTTGAATGCCTGCTCAGTATGAAGGTCCCGTCTGGCTTCTCGTCGAATATAAAGGGAATAATAAATATGGCAGAGAAAAAGTTCCAGAACCTAAAGTCTCATGACTGCCACGTGATTATGACGCAACTGCTTCCGGTTGCATTGAGGGGGCTTCTACCGGAAAACGTTCGATTAGCCATTGTGAAGCTATGTGCATTCCTCAATGCAATCTCTCAGAAGGTGATCGATCCAGAAATCATACCAAGGCTAAGGAGTGATGTGGCGCAATGTCTTGTCAGTTTCGAGCTGGTGTTCCCACCATCCTTCTTCAATATCATGACGCACGTCCTAGTTCATCTAGTGGACGAGATTGTCGTTCTGGGCCCCATATTTCTACACAATATGTTCCCCTTTGAGAGGTTCATGGGAGTCCTAAAGAAATATGTCCGTAACCGCGCTAGGCCAAAAGGAAGCATCTCCATGGGCCATCAAACAGAGGATGTCATTGGGTTTTGTGTTGACTTCATTCCTGACCTTAAGAAGATTGGTCTCCCTCAATCGCGGTATGAGGGGAGACTGACTGGAAAAGGCACGCTAGGAGGGGACTCAATAATATGCAGGGACGGGCATTCTTGGTCTCAAGCACACTACACAGTTCTACAGAACTCTACCTTGGTGACCCCGTATGTCGATGAACACAAGAACATTCTGCGCTCCAAACACCCGGAGCAGTGTGACGACTGGATTACATGTGAACACATCAGGACTTTCGGCAGTTGGTTGGAAACACGTCTCAGAGGTGACAACACTGTTTCTGATGAGCTGTACTCGTTGTCCAGGGGACCATCTTCGACTGTATTGACTTACAAAGGATATGAGATTAATGGGAATACATTTTACACGATCGCCCAAGATCAAAAGAGCACCAACCAAAACAGCGGTGTCCGCTTTGATGCAGCAACCAAGAGGGGAAAGGACACATATTATGGTTACATAGTGGACATATGGGAACTTGACTACGGACATGATTTTAAGGTCCCTTTGTTTAAGTGCAAATGGGTCAATCTGTCAGGAGGCGGGGTACAGGTAGAGCCACATTACGGAATGACAACAGTGGATCTGAACAATCTTGGGTACACAGACGAACCATTCGTCCTAGCCAATGATGTGGCGCAGGTTTTCTATGTGAAGGACATGTCTACCAAACCGAGAAAAAGAAAAGATAAGGAAGCGAATACATCATAAGATGAGCCAAAGCGTCACATAGTTCTTTCAGGGAAAAGAGACATCGTGGGAGTGGAGGGTAAGACAGACATGTCTGAAGATTATGAAAAGTTTCATGAAATTCCTCCCTTCAAAGTCAAGGCTGACCCAAGCACCCTGTTAAGCGATGAAGAATATCCATGGTTACGGCGCAATAAGCAAAGGACACAAGCGAAGAAAAAGTGAAGACAGATGAAGTCAGAAAGGGTTGAAAATTGATGATGTGGCTTTGAATGGTTCATTTTGAGCACACAAAAAGTCTGGAGTTCAAATAAGTTAAAAAAATGAAATCCCTTTGTAACAGATGAGTTTTTGTCCGAAACCCTGATACTTCGAAAGAGATTGTCCATTTTGTACACGAAGTGCATCCAGTTTTTGCCGTAACCCTCTCAACTTTTTAGCACATGCTATGTGGGAGAAATGATGATATCATACCAATTTTCAACCTATTCAGAGTTCATTTGAAGTGCTTTTCAATTTCAGGGTCATTTAGCTCAAAAAAATCAGTAAATGCATGAAAAATAACAGATGAACTCAGAAATGGTTGAAAATTGATGATGTTGCTTTGAATGGTTCATTTTGAGCACAGAAAAAGTGTGGAGTTCAAATAAGTTCAAAAAAATGAAATCCCTTTGTAACACCGTGAGTTTTTTCGTCCGAACCCTGATACTTTTCTTCGCAAGAGATTGTCCATTTTGTACATGAAGTGCATCCAGTTTTTTCCGTAACCCTCTCAACTTTTTAGCACATGCTATGTGGGTGAAATGATGATATCATGCCAATTTTCAACCTCTTCAGAGTTCATTTGAAGTGCTTTTCAATTTCAGGGTCATTTAGCTCAAAAAAATCAGTAAATGCATGAAAAATAATAGATGAACTCAGAAAGGGTTGAAAATTGATGATGTTGCTTTGAATGGTTCATTTTGAGCACACAAAAAGTGTGGAGTTCAAATAAGTTCAAAAAAATGAAATCCCTTTGTAACAGATGAGTTTTCGTCCGAAACCCTGATACTTCGAAAGAGATTGTCCATTTTGTACACGAAGTGCATCTAGTTTTTGCCGTAACCCTCTCAACTTTTATGAAACTCTAATAGCAAAAATAATAAACTAAAAGAATGAACTAGAAAACTTTAATGAAACTCTAATAGAAAAAAGAATGAACTAGAAAACTTTAATGAAACTCTAATAGTAAAAGGAATCAACTAAAATTTATGCAACTAAAATTAGCAAAGTATTTTCTGTTCAAAACATTAAAAGCAAAAAGAATTTTCAAAAAGAACTTTTTTTGTTAGAAACTTTAATAGCAAAAAGAATTATCATAAAGATTTTTTTTGTTAGAAACTAAAATAACAAAAACTGTTTTTGAATATAATGATAAAACACAGTAATATTAAATAGCAGTAAAAAGAATCACTCAAAAATCTATTTTTATAGTAAAGTTAATCACAAACTAGTGATTCACACAAATTTCAAAGAATTTAAATTTAAACTATTCGAATTGAAAAACTAATGGCACTAACAGAAAGTTTATAATATTTATTACCTAAAAGCAAAAAGAATTAAAAAATAAAAGAAAATAAATAAAGCAAAAAACAAAACAGAAAAACTGGAAAAAAATAGAAAAAAAATGCCACCTACTGGGCCACCACGGCCTGAATACGACTAGAAACCCAACCACGGGCCAGGATTCAGGCCCGCAGAAGGCCCAGTAGGCCCACAGCCAGAGGAGAGTCAGGTTAGGCCCGTAAGCTTGCATTTGAGAGGAGCTCGAGAGGGCAGCGGCAGTGGGGTTTATAAACTACTCCGCACCCCTGTCAACTAGCGAGATGGGACTAAACTTTTGGCCGCGGGCAGCACAAGGCCTTTGGTCCCGGTTGGTGACACCAAACCGGGACTAAAGGGGTGCATTGGTACCGGTTCGTGGCACAAACCGGGACCAATGCCACCCTTTGGTCCCGGTTCGTGCCACCAACCGGGACCAAAGGGTTGTGCTTCCCGCCCTTTCGCCTAGCCAAAACAGACCTTTGGTCCCGGTTGGTGGCACGAACCGGGACTAAAGGAGGCATTGGTCCCGATTGATGCCACGAACCGGGACCAAAGGCTTTCCTATATAAGTGGCACTTAGGAATTTTTCAGCAAGTTCTCACATTCTCCATCCACGCGCCAGGCACTGCTCCTCGACGCCGTCGCCGCGGCCTGCCTCGTCGCCGCGATCCTCGTCGCCTTTCGCCGTCGCCGACGCCTCCCCGACGACGCCGGAGCTCAACGCCAGATTGCCCCGTCGTCGTCGCCCGTGCCCCGTCGTCCCCGTCGCCGTCGTCATCGTCGCCGTGCCCCGTCGTCGCCATCGCCGTCGTCTTCCCCGAGCCCGCGCCCCTGCCCCCGCCCCTGCTGCCCCGCCCCCGAGCGTCCCCCTCCCGGCCGCCCCCCACGTGTCGTCGCCGTGCCCATCGCCGCCACCACGTCGTCGTCGCCGTCGCGTGCCATCGCCGCCCCGCTGTGAGCCGCCGCCGCCCGGCTCTGTGCATTTTTATATATAATGTGTATATATATGTATGTGGCTATGTATGTATGGATGTTACAAAATTGTTTGTTCATATATGATTAATTGTTTTGTTCATAGCATTTTTTTATATGATGAATTTTTTTTCATAGCATTTTTCATAGCCATATATATGTATGTGGCTATATGTATGTATATATGGATGTTCATAGAATTTCTTTTATATGTATGTGGCTATATGTATATGTCATTGTCGATATAGCCCCTCCCCGATAACTTCGACATGAGGGGGGGGGGGGGGTCGATATACCCCCTCCCCGATAACATTTTTTTTATATGATGAATTTTTTTTCATAGCCATATATATGTATGTGGCTATATGTATATATGGATGTTCATAGAATTTTTTTATATGTATGTGGCTATATATATGTCATTGTCGATATAGCCCCTCCCCGATAACTTCGACATGAGGGGGGGGGGGTCGATATACCCCCTCCTCGATACATTTTTTTTCTAAGTTACTAAGGTAAAATGTTCAACCCCCCTCTCGATATACCGGGCGACCAACTCTCGAGGCCACCCAAACCCTAGAAAAAAAGCGTTGTCGATCTCCTACCCCCTCCCGCCCTTACCCGACAAACTCTCGAGGCCACCCAAACCACTAGAAGATAACTCCGGTAACTTCGACATGAGGGGGGACGTCGATCAACCCCCTCTCGCCCGAACAAGTCTATGTATTATTTTATATCGCGGTGGACATATATCAAAGTTTGATCATATGTCAAAGTTTGAATTTTGACATATGCAACATTTGATCATATATCAAAGTTTGATCATATGTCAAAGTTTGAATTTTGACATATGCAACATTTGATCATATGTTAAAGTTTGAATTTTGACATATATAGATTTATCAAAAATGCCCCCATTATGGATGTGCACAAGTTGATCCAATTTTTTTCTGATCTCATATATATATATATATATATATTCTTCTATATGTCACGTTGTCTATCAAAGTATTGAAGAAATCCATGGCTTCATCATTAGTCGGAAGTAACAGACATATGATGCTACGAAGCTCTTCAAAGTTGTTTTGGAACGGAGTTCCGGATAGAATAATTCGCCTTTTCGTACGAATTTCAGCAAAGGCCTTCCAAATAGCGATATTCGGAAGGCTCTTGCTGAACTTTGTACCAAAAAGCGAATTATTCTATCGGAAACTCCGTTCCAAAACAACTTTGAAGAGCTTCGTACCATTATACGCCTGTCATTTCCGGCTAATGATGAAGTCATGGTTTTCTTGAATTCTTTGGCACTAGACAACGTGACATATAGAAGGGTAGATGAGATCAGGAAAAATATGGACCATTTTCTGCACATCCAGAATGGCCGTCATTTTGTTAAATCCCTTGTCGGTCCGGACGTCGGACATTCATGAGAGAGACGGTCTGACCCAAACCCTAGAAGCGTTGTCGAGGCCACCCCAAACCCTAGAAGCGTTGCCTAGGCCACCCCAAACCCTAGAAGCGTTGTCGAGGCCACCCCAAACCGTAGAAGCGTCGAGCTAGCTAGGTCTACGTTTGCACTAATATATCCATCTGTCATGTTTGTGTATTAATTGCCATGTTGTAATATTTGCAGAAACTATGGAGCACCGAGACATCGAAGCAGAACAGTTGTTGGGGGACATAATCCTCGGCGGAGGTGATGTCTTGTCGTTTCTCAATGACACCGATGGTCTGGAAGGAGAGGGGGAAGCAGGCTCCAGTGATCGAACAATGGAGGTGGAAGGACATGATTATGATGGCTCCGGTGACGGAATGCCGGTGGAAGAAGGAGACCGTGATGACTTCTCCGGTGAGCGAACGGAGGAAGGAGATGTTGCAAAGTCCGGCGAGGTATATATATTAATTAAGCCTCTACTGACTAGCTAATTGATGCATTAATTGTTTTGGTATGTACACATATTAACTCTCTTCTTTCTTCTTTTCTAGCCCTCCGGATCGAGCCAAACTTCGGTAACGAGACGAGGCCCGAAGAAAAGGTTGCGCCAGGATGAAAGGTTCACGATCACAGCAATCAAGGGCGATGGCCAACCGATTGAACCCAGCCGGACCAAGGAAGCATTTTCTGCTCAGTGCGGGGTTCTTGTTAGGGACATGATCCCGATCAGCATCCACCAATGGAATAAGCCTAAGAGCGAAGACCCTCAAGTGTCTTTTGTCAACGATAGACAGAAAGATGATCTTTGGACCGCACTGAAGGCAAATTTCACCCTACCGCCAGAGGAGGATCCGGATAAGCCAGTTATAGAGCCATTGGTCAAGGCTCATGCTCTTAAGAAGATGGCAGATCTATTCAGGAGGTGGAAGAATGAGTTAAAATCAACGTTTGTTGACAAAGGGAAGACTCCAGAATTCACCGGCCGATTTGAGAAGATAAGAGATCACTGGCCTGCATTTGTGGCCCACAAGACATCGGAGAAGAGTAAGAAGATGTCAGCGACAAACAAGTTAAATGCTGCAAAGAAGGAGCATCACCATCGCACGGGGTCAGGTGGCTACCTCAAAGCCCGGCCGTTGTGGGACAAGGCTGAGAAGGACCTGCTTGATAAAGGGGTCGAACCAGAGACATTGAACTGGCCAGACCGTTCAAGGACTTGGTTCTTCGGGGTTGGGGGAACCTTGGACCCTGAAATAGGGAAGTGCCGTTTGACGACGGAGCAACTTGAAATACCCGTCAAGAAGCTTCAGAAGTATATCGCCGCAGCGCAAGAAGGGACGTTCGTTCCCGACAGAGAGAACGACGAGCTCACACAGGCCCTCGGGAATCTTGAGCACCTAGGACGAACACGAGGCACGACAGGCTCCGTTGCGTGAAAGGTTGGTTTTCCCAGCGCAGGCGGTTACAAAACCCGGGAGAGGAGGAGGAAAGTGGAGCAGACCGAACTGCAGAAGCTGAATGCAAGGGTACGAGCGCTAGAGGAACAAGCACTACTAGTTCAGAGCCAGCGACCTGCCGGAGCTACCCCAGAAGCTACCCCACCATCTCAGCGGAGAAGCAGCATGGCTTCCACAGAGCTCCTTCAGCAGCCTGACTTCACGGCTCCCAGCTACCCCGTGGATGCTATCACGGAGGCTCAAGATTGCCACCTTATGACGCAATGGCAGCACCTCAAAGTCAAGGCGGCTGTCGGCTCTGTTGCACCTCCTCAACCTTCACTGCCTTCCGATTCCAGAAGGCTATACTGTTGTGATGGTCGATGAAATAACGGAGGGATTTGAGGAGCTCGAGCTTGACCACCCTACCGGTGAAGGGGAGACTCAGCTGGGTCTTGCTCTGAAGACTCCATGTCTATGGCGGAAGGAGCTCATCAACCTTCCGAACTGGACGCCTCCTCCTCCTCCTCCGGCGAGTCAGGGCACTCCGCCTCCTCCTCCGGCGAGTGATCAGGGCAGTCCGCCTCCTTATCCGGCTGCTCCGGCGCGTGGCGGCACTCCGCCTGCGCCGGCACGTCCAAGCAGCCCGCCTCCTTCTCCGCCTCGTCAGCAACAGCGAAAGACAGCCGCCGCCGCTCCGGCTGCTCCGGCGCGTCGTAGCACTCCGCCTCGTAAGCAACGAAGGAAGACAGCCGCAGCCGCTCCGGCTGCTCCGGCGTCTAGCAGTACAGCCAGAGGCGGGAGGCAATACATATTCGGTCCATCTCTCAAGCCTCTAGAGAAGTTACCATACGAGATGACCGAGGAGGAAAACACGGAGATCTGTCAAGCCCAAGTGAAGGACTTTTTTGCAAAGAAAAATTCACCTCCGGAGGAGAAGATAGATCCGGTGAAATTCAAGCGCACTTTGAAGAACCTGAAGCGACCACCACCGCCTCCGCTGGATGACAACCATGTCCGTGCTCTTAAAAAGGCAGTGGAAGGAGCGCGCCGGTCGGGAACTACTTCAAGTGACAAAAGGTTACAAGAACGAAGAAGTGGGAACAAAATTCCCCAGCTCGGCGAACAGGCAAACCAACCGTGCCCCCCGCTCAAGGTGTCTAGCGATATCGTCGCAAATCTGCCGGGGATGCTGCCCGGTACCAATCCTGGTGATTACCTGCCTGACGATGCACATTTTGATACAATGGAGGTGGACGAACACAAATACTAGTACGGGAAGTCTCTCGTCAGACCTGGTGATCCTCCTCTAACAACGATGATGCGAAGATTCCATAAGTGGTACATGGACACCTGCAAGTCTGGGAAGGATATTTTGATGCTGAGAGTTAAAGAGGAGCACGACCTCGTTGGAATTGATCTGTTGTCTGTTCCATTTGAGGAGTTCTTCCAGTTTTACAATCAAAAGAACCTCGATAAAATAATCATCACTTGCTACTGTCTGTAAGTACTATACTTCTGTAATTAAGTCTCTATATATAGCTCAGCTCTTTCATTGCATGTATATATAATTATCCTCACTATATTATGCAGATTGAAAATCGTCGAATGCAGAAATGCACAAATCTATGATATTGGGTTCATTAACACAAATCTCATAGATGAATGGACGGTTAAATATAATGCGAAAGAAACCGAGGCCAACTTGCTACAATCGTTGATTAAAAATCAAAACAAAGATAAAATACTCTTTCCTTACAACTTCAAGTGAGTGTTACTGTCTTCTGCATATTCGGTTTCCATTATTACTCGAGGTTATAGTAATGTAATTGATGAGTTATGCATGCATGCGCAGCTTCTACTTTATTCTCCTAGAGATTAAGCTTGAGCAGGGACTAGTAACCGTCTTAGACTCAAAACGAAAAGATCCCAAGGAGTATGCGGCTATGACTGAAATGCTCCAGAAGTAAGTTCAATCGATCATTATCGCACCATATCGGCAACTTTGCTCATTTCCTGATATCAAGTAATTATTTTCTTTGTCTTGCAGGGTTTGGAAAGTGTTCACCGCAGAAGTTCTGGGACTGCCGGGGGAGCTGCGATTTACACACCCGAAAGTAAGTACTACTAGCTAGTTCCGCGCATCTCCCATTGATTCTAGCTAGTTTCATCAATACCATTTATAATGCTTGATTATCAGTTTGTTTGACCTCTATTTCTCGTAAAGTGGTTGTGGCACGAAGGCGGGAATAATTTTTGTGGATACTACGTTTGCGAGTACATCTACAACGCGACGACCTCTAAGCAGGGCTATTCTGAAAAACAATATGAAGTGCGTAAGCAATAATATTCACAATTTTATTTTATTACCATCATTTGTGTTCAGTTTCATTCATATATATGTATTGACCCCCTTCTTCATATTAGATTCGGCAGATGCGGGATGAACTCCTACCACAAGATCGCATAAAAGCAATTCAAGAGGAATTGGCGGGATTCTTTCTTGACTACGTCATCAATCCAGCCGGAGAATACCATGTGGAACTTGACATCAGATGTTAGGGATTGTAAGAGATCTTATATTGTATATATATAGCTAGTAGCGTCGGATAGATATACGAAAACTTGTTGTTCGACCAATCTCTCGGAGAAGGAGGAGGTCGATCACTTCTCTCTGTATATGTTCATGACGATCTTGTGTACTTAATGATTTCCTTCATTTGCTTACTAGCTAGCGTGTCGAGTCCTCTCTATACGTATAGTACGTAGCGTCGACTAAGCACGGAGAGAAGAGAGGACACTTCTCTCTAGTTATTAGCTAGCTAACACAATATATGAAACCCCTAAATTAACCCTACAAAACCCCAAAAACCCCCAAACCCCCCCCCCCCCTCAAAAAAAAAAAAAATCCCAGCACCTAAGCTGCTGACACGTGGATGATCTTTGGTCCCGGTTGATGTTACCAACCGGGACTAAAGGCCCTCCTGCCTGGGCTCGCCGTAGCGGCCACGTGGAGCCACATCTGTCCCGGTTCGTAAGCGAACCGGGACTAAAGGTGTTGGGTTTTAGTCCCGACCCTTTAGTCCCGGTTCCAGAACCGGAACAAATAGACATTTTTCTACTAGTGTAGCTAGTTCTAGTTGACATGTGTTGGCGGGATCTTGAGAGAACGGTGTACGCAGAAAAGATCAAACCACTTCGCCATCTTCATGCCAAAAGAAATTAGTGTCTTTGAAGTCGAACCTACCCTCCATTTGCGTCCTAGATTTGCCAGACATGCCAAACCGATGAACTGGGGTCGCTAAGAGGTCCAGCTGAAAAAAAAAATTTATTCGTACGAGCAACGTTCGGGCGAACAAATGAAGGATCTGGGGGATTCAGTTGAGAATCTTCAAAGCGGCCGAGGTACTCGAGCTCCGCTGCGTCGTCCTCGTCGCCGTCCATTATCACGCCGAGAGGTAGTTCGGCACGGACCAGAGGTACGGAACCGGGTCATGCACGGCCGCGCGTGTGCGAGGCGGCGAGGAGCACGCCCACTCCGCACGATCGTGACCTGACCTCCAACCGACGCTCTTCTCCTGACGAGGAAGAAGACATGATGTAACGTCGCGCTCACCTTTGGAGCCGGGAGAGTGGGCCTGTTTTGTCGAGATGCAGCGAACGGTGCAGCTCCAACGGCGCTGGGGCTCGGCGCCAAAACGAGAGCGTATGGCTGGCACGCGCGCACGACGGACCGATCCCACACGTACGTTGTAGGCCCAATCGACCACGACCGTTGATCGACGCAACGCTCGTACGAACCGTGTCGCGTCGACAGGCACTTTCGCCGTCTCTGCGCGGGCGTGCGTGAGGACGCCAAAGCTCATGTGACAAACACGTACGTTTGCTCTCCTTAGATTTTTCCCTTCAATCCATTCATCCACTGTCGTGTCAGTACAAACACCGGAAATAACAAAGATTACATTCAAGCCCGTCGACCACCTAGCGACGAATACTAACACTGGAGCGAGCCGAAGCCGCCCCTACTTCACTGAAGCGGGCCAAAGCTTATTGTAGTAGTCAGTCGAAAAGTCGTTGTGCTAAGGCCCCAAAGGACCAGCACACC
The DNA here is from genome assembly GCA_011799875.1 of Thinopyrum elongatum. NCBI lineage: Eukaryota > Viridiplantae > Streptophyta > Magnoliopsida > Poales > Poaceae > Thinopyrum > Thinopyrum elongatum. The sequence goes on from CM022303.1 coordinate 582,870,020, forward strand.
AGAACATTAACCGTCGCCGATGAAGAGAGGCGTAGATCGAAAGAATCCAATCTATAGACACACGAACGTAGACGTACAAAGACCAGATCCACTGAAGACTAACACCGACCGAACCGCAGGAGATCCGTCGGAGACACAGCTCCACACGCCCTCCGGCAATGATAGACGCACCGTCGTGACGGAGACTAGGCGGGGAGGACCTTATTCCATCTTCAGGGAATCAACACCGCCTTGCCACGCAAGTCATAATCAACCCTAAAGAAAAATAGATAAAAACGGAGCAGGAACAGCGGCGGCGTTCACAGGACGCGAAGAAACCCTAATCGTCTAGGCACTCGTGAAAGGACGCCGAAGGGTTACGCCTTATGCGTTGGCATACCATACCCTTCGATTTCTCTTCCCATCGCTACACAACATTAATCCTTCCACCAGGGCCGGGTTAACTACCAAATGTTCCGAGTAAGCGCACATAGATATTGGCAGTCTCTTCCACCATCGTCCTCCTACCGATGAATAACTGCTCACCGTTCTCCTTCCGCCGACATGGATGAAGGCGGTCATGAGCGCCATCCAGGAGAGTTGTATGGCCGTGAGGCAAGAGATGATGGTGGTGCATTTCATTTTATTTTTGCAGGGAGAGGATGTTGGTGCATTTGAAGTAGATATAGGATTTACTTTGTATCATCTTGAATCTATAATTTGAGGCATTGTGTCTGTAAGTATGTCATGTATAAATAAAGTTATGGGTCATTCAGACCAAGGAGTGTGGCGGTCCTTCTCATGTGGTAGTGACCTACACTGTGACCGATACTCTAACCCCCGATCCTCCGCCCCTAACTCTAGCTTCTCTGGCAAGGTATCTCTGATCTACCTCTGTTGCTGTTGTGTGTCGTCGACAGCATCTCCTGCTTTCCGTACTCTCAAAGGTTGAAATCGAAGGCATTGCCAATTGCAAAAACAAATTAATGGGCTCGACCATATGCAAGTTGCTTAAAAAAAATATTTATAGCGCCAATTGATATTTGCCTCTCTTTCATAGTCTTCTTCATCCTCTTGTCCGTCGTTCGCCTTCTTCTTCCACCCGTCCACTCGCTGCCAACGGCGGAACCGTTGGCCCCCACTACCCGCGGTAGGCGTCCCGCTCTGCTCTAGCCGCCTTCTCCGCCCCAACCATCCGTGGCCAACCGCGTCTCCTGCTCGCTCCAGTGATCCTCCGTATCCATCAACCTCTAGCCCTAAACTCTGCAGACAACTCCATGGCTAGCCTCGTTGTCCCCATGCATAGTCGGGTCGTTTCTGACTTGGCCTCGCCGGGACGCCACGGTCGGCCGCTGATTTCTGTTGGAATTTGCCCAAGGTCGATCAAATAAAAAACATGAAACATGCGCGCACACAAAACCTTTTTGACGTGTCATTTGTAATTCCGGGGCTTGTAGTGGCCTAGTCGGTTACTAATCCTAACCTAACACGACCACCACTGGTACTACTAGCAATCTAGCATACGATAAGGACAACACGGTAGCTACTACCTCCTTTTTTTTTTCGAGAATCACTGTAGCTACTACTACTCCCTCCATTTTTATTTACTCCGCGTATTAGGTTTTGATCAAAGTCAAGCTTTATAAATTTTGACAAAGTTTATAGACAAAAATATTAACATGTACAATAACAAATCAATACCAGTAGATTTATTATTGAATGTACTTTCACTTCATATAGATTTGTTATGGTAAATATTTATATTCTTTTTTATAAACTTGATAAAATTTTAGTAAGTTTGACTTCAGTCAACTCTAATATTCGGAGTAAATAAAAACGGATGGAGTACTAAACTTTGTCACGTTATCTAGATATTCGGCTAAGACCACGTGCACAACGCTGACTCAAATTGCTACGGACTTGCACGGACATAGCTCAAGATAGCAGTCGGTCCGCATCTCTGTTGGAATTCCCATTGATCGATCACATCAGAAACACAATAACAGACGCGCGCACAAAAACTTCTGACGTGCCATTTGTAATTCTGGGTAGATTGGGTGGTACGTTGCTTGTAGTCGCATAGTCGGTTACTAATCCCTAACCTAACAAGAACACCACTGGTACTACTAGCACACGATAAGGACAATACGCTAGCTATTAGCTAGTACTGTACAATAAGGAGTACCGAACTTTGTCACGTTATCTACCATAAATACTAACTCTACCATGACTCGGCTAAGACCACGTGCACAAATCTGACTCAAATTGCCACTGACTTGCACGGATATGGCTCAAGATTACTCTAACACTCTCCCGTCTCTCCATCGACGGTGCACCCTCGCCTTCATCTTCCAGAAAAACCGACCGCGCCATTGTCATTTCCACGTTTCCACGCAACTTACCCATACCAAACGTGCTAGCTAGCTGTGTCTTTGCCATAGTAGTGTGGTAGCCCATACGTACCCGCACCACATGCACGGTTCTCAGCTCTTACCATACAGACAAGACGCTCGTGAAATCGTTGCACCGGCCAGTACCAAAGGAGTGGTCCGGTTGTTTTCAGATTCCAAATCGACGGCGCCACCCGTGCCAATACAAGGTGGCGGCCATGACTGGCACGCAACGCAAGCACGCGATTGATGCATGCATGTCTACGCGGCAACGACGGAGACAAGGCATGCAGATCGCATGTGATCCGTCCACGTCCACGGCCCACACCAGCTGCCCAGGCCGCAGTACTCCACATGGTGACATGGATCCGTCACCACCCACCGGCTCGTCATCTATGGGTACAAGTACGTGAAACGTGAATGCACCGACCGTGTGCCAACTAGCTGGCCTGCTTCGCGTGAGTTCAGCCATCCATCCACCATGGCCTCCGACCGCCTCGCCGCCATCAAGGCCTTCGACGAGACCAAGGCCGGCGTGAAGGGCCTCGTGGACGCCGGCGTCAAGGCCGTCCCAGACATCTTCCGCCACCCTCCGGACCCCCTCTCCCCGTCCGCGACTTTGCCCACCGACGTCGCCGCCATCCCGGTCGTCGATCTCTCGGGTCCCCGCTCGGAGGTGGTCGGCGCGGTGAGGGAGGCGGCGCGGACGGCGGGCTTCTTCCAGCTGGTGAACCACGGCGTGCCGGAGGCGGCCATGTCGGGGATGCTGGCGGCGGTGCGGCAGTTCAACGAGGAGCCCGCGGAGGCCAAGGCGCCCTACTACACGCGGGACGCCGGGCGGCGCGTGCGCTACAACTGCAACGCGGACCTCTTCCGGACGCTGCTGGGCAAGTGGCGCGACACCATCTACATGGACGACGTGGACCAGCTGGCGGCGGGCGAGGACGAGGAGGTCCTCCCGCCGGCGTGCAGGGGCGTCGCGCCCAAGTACACGGCGCAGATGCGGATGCTGGGGCGCGCGCTCTTCGAGCTGCTGTCGGAGGCCCTGGGCGTGCGGCGCGGGTACCTGGAGGAGGAGGCCGGCTGCCTGGAGACGCTCAGCGTCGCCGGCCACTACTACCCGGCGTGCCCGGAGCCGCACCTGACGCTGGGCGCCGTCAGGCACAACGACCCCGGCTTCCTCACCGTGCTGCTCCAGGACGGCGTCGGCGGCCTCCAGGTGCTCACGGACATCGAGGACGAGGAAGGGAACGTGTCCGCCGCGTGGGCCGACGTGCCGGCGGTGCCGGGGGCGCTGGTGGTGAACGTCGGCGACTTCCTGCAGCTGGTGTCCAATGACAGGTTCAGGAGCGTCGCGCACCGCGTGGTGGCCAACAGCGTGGGGCCCCGGATGTCGGTGGCGTGCTTCTTCAGGGCCAAGGGAGCGACCGTGTGCGCCCCGGTGGTCACGGACGGGGGTGGCCTGCCGCGCTACAGGACCGTCACGGCGGAGGAGCTGCTCCGCTCGTCCGGGAAGCAGAACGGGCTCCGCGACGTGAGGCTCTAGCTGGCGAGCCTCAAGAAAGCAGAGAGCAGAGACGAGGCGTGAATGCTTGTTGGAACATGGTGATGAAATGCTTGTCGATGAATTTGGAGCTTTGCATGAATTTGCTTATCTTTGTCTGAAAAATAAAACAATTTGCTTATCTGCTAATGCAAGCAAAATTGTTCATGACTTTGGAGCTTCGCACGAGTTTGCGTATCTGTTTATGCAACAAAATTGTTCATGAAAGAAGCAAACTTTGCTGACGGATACCCTGAAACCGTACAAGATCTTAAATTGCAGACGAAGTAAGAGTATTTACAGCCGGATATGTCAAATATGGCCCTCTGTGGGCAGTGATCGGACATGCCTCAAATTTCACGAGTTGCATCCGGACATCTCATACTAGATTCTTAAATCCATACAAAGACATGCAAACGAAATAAACCTACGTAATACGTCGATCACCTAGCTACTCGTCATCGGAGATGCCGACGATTTCCGTGCCCAGCTCAGCATGGGCGGCAGCTGCAGCTCCGGCTCCTTCGGCGTCTCCAGCTGCTCCGCTCCGGCCTCCTCCGCCTCTATCGTGTCGAGTTCGGCGAAGAGCGCGTCGGACGCCGCCTACTCCTGCCGGAGGAACGCCCGGTTGGCCTCCACATAGGCCTCATCCTGGATGGACTCCAGGATGGCCTGCTGCTCCGTCATCTCCTCCGATTGGGCGACGGCGAACTCCGCCTCCGCCTGCTCCATGTTGAAGCCCAACAGCTCCTGCTCTGGCTGCTCCGCCTCCTCCGCCTCCATCGGAGCCAACTCCTCTCACTCCTCTTCCCCCGGCTGCTCCTCCTCCTCCGGCTCCGGCGAGTCCGGAGGTAGCCCGGCAGCGATGCGGGCGGCGCGCGCGGCTTGTCTTGCCCGGATCTCCTGCTGGATCTCATACCGGTGCTCCGGCGTGTGCATTCCGTAGTGTAGCGACCCGACCCGAATGGATCAAAGTCTCTGTGCTTAAGTGTCATCCCTGGATCGGTATGCTGACACACACAGTACTCGAGGATTTATAACAGAGGTAAATCACATGTATAAAGTAACGTAAATACTATTACCTCAATCCATATAGCGGAAGTAACAACAAGGTTGTGGATTCCCATCAACACCAACGGCAAAGTTGAGTGTAGAAATCGTAACCCTAACGTATCACTTACTCGTCGTAAGAATTTCTGCAACATGAGACGTTGCAGCCCGAAATGGGTCAGTACATTGAATGTACTGGCAAGATAACACAGTAGAGCAATGAACAGAATAAATGCTATCACTACATGCATATATGGCTGGTGGAGGCTCTACGGTTAATATGTTTTGCGAAAAGCCAATTTTTCCCTACATCAAAGGAATATATTTTGTTTAACTACAAAGTTGGTTGAAAATATTGAGAAGGTAAAACCCCCTCTCAATCCCAATTAAAAGTAATCATTAATCCCAATAAATTAATTTAGAGTGATGGGATTCAATATGATGATCCAAGAACCAGATACTCAAGATGTCCATAACCGGGGACACGGCTAATCATGATTAGTTTGTACACTCTGCAGAGGTTTGTGCACTTTTCCCCACAAGACTCGATCTCCTCCGTTGGATTTCTCGCACTACATGGTGTTTGAGAAACGGATGACCGAGACACAGTCTTTCAGAAACATTTACTCTTTACTCTGGGTAGACAGTTACACCTACTTTCCCCTACATCTGCTAGCCTACCACTGAAAGAGGTCATGTAACATACTCAACTATGCTAGAGCCCATAATAGCTTGTGGCTGCACACGGAAGTTTCTAGCATGAATAATCTTATGATCCCTTTGAGCCTGGGTGGCGAACCATAGGAGGATCACACGGTATAACCCCGGGATCTCCTAGGACAACACTGGTATATCCCCAGGTGTCCGGGCAAGCCACTGGTATATCCCCAGGGTGCCCCAACCAATCCACCCAGATGTGTATTAAAGTAGCCACCTTAAGTTTACAATTAATTAACAATCTCACATCTGTCATGGATACACTCAAAACCCAATCCACGTCTACGAGCATAGCATGGCAACATAAGCATAGCGTGGAAGTAACTCCCAAGGGTTTGTTATTAAAAAGGGCAATAGGTTCTACCTCATCATCTACTTCCCAGTACCCACAAGTTAATCACATCCTAATCATGCAATATTTGAGGGTCGAAACTAATGCATAAAAACTGGGTAACGAAGAAGTATGATCAATGTGTTACTTGCCTTGTACTGTTGATGAAGATCCTTCGCACTCATAATTCCTGATAGTTATACTCGTCACACTCCGTCCAATCTAACGTGAGCAAGCAATTGCATACATAAGCACTCATGCAAAAGAATCGAAGAAAAGATCTCGAAAAACTTCGAAAACTAGCAATTACCTCTTGCAACAGAAAACAATTTCTAACAGTACCAAAATTGGGTGGATTTGATCTTATCAGAAAGTTTAGGTCAAGAGCTTCAATTAGCAAAAAGAATCAATTAAATCGGAGTTACGAAACTCAAGTTATAGCCAAAACAAGTTTGAATATGAATCTGAATAAATTTCGAAATTTGAAAGTTGCAAAAAGTTTATTTGATAGATTCACTAGAAAGGTGGAATCAAGACAAAAATATTGGCGTTGGTTTCGTCTAATTTGGATGAACGAGTAAAAAGTTATGGCTATTTGAAAAATCAGGGCCAATCTGTTTTACGGAAGAAAAAGAGTTATGGCTAAAAGAATTCTAGTCCTAAAATGTAAATACAAGGACTAATTTATAAATCTAATTATTCTACCGTACTAGTCTAGAAATAATAAGCTACGGGAGTATATAAAAAAATACGAAGAAAGATACCTTTATAAGGTAGAGAAAAGATGACTTCCGAGAGAGAAGACAACTTTCAGAAGTCCCGCCGGAGAGAAGAAAAATATTTTTATTTAGTGAATCTAGTCAAACCAAAATATATTGATTTAACCCGAATCGGATGATTTTTGGAGGCTCTATGGGTCTATATTTATAGGTGGAAATGAGGCTTAGAGGTCAAAAGCTAGGCAATGTGGGACTAAACGTAAACAAAAGGCAGACGAAAGAAAGAAACGACGCCGCATGGGCCTTCGGCCGGCCTGCGCGGTGTGCGCGCATGTGTGCGTGCGTTTTTTTTTAACAGAAAATAAATAAATTAAAGGACAACTGGAAAAATAATATAGTCCGACCTGCAGCTATGTTGCGCACGCTGGCGAAGGATCAGTCGGTCGCTCGTACAGTTTTTTTTTTTAGAATAAAAAAAAAAAGATAAACGGAAAATAAGAAAAATTTCCATAGGCATATTATATATCAAAATTTTCATAAAAAGATTTCCTAAAAGATGAACATATTTTCAGTGGCAAATAAATTTCACAAAAATTTAAATAAAGCAAACAGTGCTACTGCTGCAATAAAACCTAATAAAAATCATTTAAAAATACCAAAATGATTTCAAATTTATTTCCCTCTAATTTTATATGAAGGGAATCATTTTACCCTAATTTCCATATATTTTATTTTGGATAAAAATAATTTGAATAAAAACCAAATAACTCCAAATTGAAAATAATTTCAAAGGGACTTTAAATTTGATTGTTTTAAACTTCCAACTCATATTTCATATAATTTGAAGAAGTCATTTTATCTCCTCTCATTGAAAAAAAACAAATCATTGAGTTGCTTGAAGTTTCTGAATTGGAAATATTTTTCCAAATGAAATTCAAATATTTTCAAACACCCTTTTCATTTAATTAAATGGAAGAAGTCATATCATCTTCACTCAAGGGTTTTGTATTTGAAAAGAATTTGAATTCATGGAGATCATAAATGCAAAAATGAAAGTTTGGGAAAGTCCTTTTATTCCCTCTCATTCAACTTTCAAAAAGTTTCCAAATTTCACTCAATTTCACACAAGCAACCACACCACAATCAAACAATCAATCAAAACTATTTATTTAATATAACATTCCAAAATTTAGAATTTTGGGATGTTACACGTAGTGGGTGATCTTCCTCCGGACCATGACGAAGCGCCGGAGTGGGAGAGGGGGGAGGTGGATGGGCTCGGACTGGCGGCGCAGAGAGGAGGTGGATGAGCTAGGGTTGCGGGACGCCGGCCGGTTTAAATAGAAGGATTTGGTCTCGGACGGCGAGCCGGAGCGGCGCCACACGGCGTTCACACAGCGGCGACGGACGTGGCGTCCGTCAAACCGCCGGGTTTTCGGGCGTCTCCGCGTGGGACCCCGCCGTCAGACCGACGTGGCGGGCGCGCCCGGGCACCCCATATCCACCCCATATTTGGGCTGAATATGAGGTGTGCCGATCAGCCGGGCGTTTGAGCCCCGTTTGAGGGGGCTGTCTGGATCAAAAAATTGTGACCGGTCAATGATCGGATGGGCCATCCGGGCATTTGAGGCCGATTTGGAGCATCCGACTATAGGTGCTCTAAGAAATAGGAGAAGAGATGACGCGGCCCATTCCGCAGATGAGGCTCTTTTCATGCGTTGTGTGCTCCGGTACTTCGTTAGTTTTTCCTTGCTTTGTGACTTGTGACTAGTACTAGCAGAGCAACTTGAAAATATATTTATAGAGGTACAATATAAATTAACGGTTTTTTTAAAACTCCGTCGACCGAGATTTAACCAAGTCTCAGTCGACTGCATAGCCGTTAGATCTTTGCATGAAGATTTGTCCTCAACTGAGCATCATTCTATGGACCTCCCGCATTTTGTACCACTGTTTGCAACATATCTTCCTACCGGTTGCATCAACTGTCTTGCTGATTCTAGCATCTCATCTCACCGGACACGAACATCTTCCCTCGTCGATTGTAGCACGTCGTCCCATCAATCACAACATCCGCCATTGATAGTTGCAGCATATAGTCCCAACAGTTGTACCGTCTGTTGTGTTGCTTGTAGCCTGCTTGCAATTTTTTTGTCGCTGGTTGCAGCATCCGTCTTACTGGTTGTAGCATCTCGTCTCACCGACACAACATCTTCCCTCTTCGATTGTAGCACGTCATCCCATCAGTCACAACATTTGCCATTGTGTTGGAAATATGCCCTAGAGGCAATAATATTTTTATTATTATATTTCCATGTTCATAGTTAAGAGTTTATATTTATGCTATAACTGCTATGATCCTGGAATATGCGATTCAGTGGAAAACTTATATGCACGTGTGGAATGATAAACGATAAGTAAAAGGTTCCTAGTCTCCCTTCTAAGACTAGCTCAAGTGTTGTTGGTGATCACGTTTTTCGGATCTTAGGATATCGTTAAGCGTAACAATAGTCCTAAAACAATATTGAGATTATGACGATGGAAGAATGATCATATTGCACCGACCCAATCTTGTTTGTTATGAATTGAGTTAATGTTCTCTGCATTCAATTGTAATAACATGAAGTGTTAACATGTGATATTGCTCCTTAGACCATGAGAGTATCGTGGTCACTTCTTACCGTACGATAGGCTTTGGGGTTGCTCAAACGTCACCTGTAACATGGTAATCATAACAAGAACTTACAGGTTCATCAGAAAGTTTAACAAGTGGCCAAATAGCTCGAGAGTGAGATTTGCTCCTCCGACGATGGAGAAATATTCGTAGGGCCCTCTCGGTGTGAGGGCATCCATCATCATCTGGCCAAACACACATGACTTTGTCACGGAAATGTCGGAACACAATAACGAGAAAGAAGAACAAAACCGGTAACGAGGATTTCGATATAGTGAGCATGGTGATGACTCAGGAGGATACTGATGCATCCCGGGTTTTGTGAAGTATCGCGAAGCAAAGAGAACAACACATGATAACCAAAGGTTCACTCGGATATCATTCGTGTACTCACAGTGACCAATATGGACGTCCACGGTCCCGCTGTCGGTCATTGAACGAACGGTTTCATCCATGTCTGTGAGTTACCGAACCTACAAGGTCACAAGCTTAAGGCAATCACAATCTATTGAGTGTTAGTAGGACGGGAGTCATGAAAATATATTTGTGGAATTATTTCATGAATATTCGGAATAGTTCCGAGAGGATCCGAAAGCGTTTCGGGGTCATCGGAAGGGTTTTGGTGAGTATCAGATAATACCGGGTATTTCCGATAAATTATATATAGGTGGAAAAAAGTTTCTGGAGATGTTAATATATATATATATATATAATGGTCTATAGGTATTTAGAACATTTTATATTTAATTTAAATATCGACGGCCTAAAAAGGCCAAGAGCTGCAAGGCAACTTGGGCCAAAAAGGTCCAAGTGGGAAAGTGCCTCCCTTCCCTAAGGAAGGGGGCCGAATTGGAGTGGGGGAGGAGTCCAACTCCTCCTCCCTTGACCGACCAAAGGGGAGGGACTTTCCCACCCCTTGTGGCGCCCCTCCTCTCCCCTCCAACCTATGTATACTAGAGGATTCCACCCTTTGGACATACAAGTTTTTGGAGCCTCCTCTAGTTCTTCTAGTTCATGTTCTAGTTGGTCCTAATTGACTAATTAGATCTTGGCTAATCCTCTTGTCCTTATAATTAGAAGCCCAGTGTGGTTCTAATCTCCTTCCTCTAATTCTCCGGCAACGATTAGCTCTGGACGGGCGCTGTCGGATTGTGAAGGTTGCACGCTTGCAACCAAGTAGAGAGGCCGTGCTTTCGGTCTTCGGTTAGAGGGACCGTTCATGGGCGGTACGAGGGATCGTTCATCGACGGTTCGAGGGACTCCAAGTATGATCTACAACGACACATTCTTCTTCCACTACAACTCGGTGATGGCAATGATCGTGATCCCAACCCATTATGCATCTTCATATGATCTTGGCTGATCGTGGTTCTAAATTTTTTTGTTTTCTATCACGTTTCCCGATACATAAATGCTTGTCGATGAATTTGTAGCTTTGCATGAATTTTCTTATCTTTGTCTGAAAAATAAAACAATTTGCTTATTTGCTCATGCAAGCAAAATTGTTCGTGACTTTGGAGCTTTGCACGAGTTTGCTTATCTGTCCATGCAAGAAAAATTGTTCATGAAAGAAGCAAACTTTGCTGACCGATGCCCTGAAACCGTACAAGAGCTTAAATTGCTGACGAAGTAAGAAATAGTAGAAGAGATGTCAGTTTTTCCTTGCTTTGTGACTAGTACTAGTAGAGCAACTTGAAAATATATTTACGAAGGTATAAATTAACAGGTTTGCTAAAACTTTGTCGACCGAGATTTAACCAAGTCTCAGTCGACTGCATAGCTGTTAGATCTTTTCATGAAGACTTGTCCTGGACTGAGCACCGTTCAACGGACCTCCAGCATTTTGTACCACTATTTGCAACATATCTTCCTACCGGTTGCAGCATCCGTGCTTGTCGAATGTAGCACATCGTCCCATCGGTCACAACATTCGCCATTGATAGGTGCGGCATATAGTCCCAACAGTTGTAGCGTCTATTGTGTTGCTTGTAGCCTGCTTGCAAATTTTTTGTCGTTCGTTGCAACATCCGTCTTGCTGGCTGTAGCATCTCATTTCACCGACACAACATCTGCCCTCTTCGATTGTAGCGCGTCATCCCATCAGTCACAACATTCGCCATTGATGGTTGCAACATATAGTCACAATGATTGTAGCGTCTGTTGTCTTGCTTGCAGCATGCTTGCAACATTTTTTGTTGTCGGTTGTAGCATCTAGACGTGCCACTCGTAACACTACAGCTATGATGATGTCTCTTGAGTGGGACTTCGTTATGTCTCGATCGACTGAGTTATAAACACACCCATTAATTAATTATGATGTTTCATTGATCAATGTATATAGGTTTCTAAGTGGCTTGGATCAATGTGTGCTTGAAGGTCCCCCACGGCACAACCAATTCACGAATCATTTTCCTCTTCCTCACAACAAGCAACTCAAGCAACTATGGTTCCACGCCTCCTGCTTGTAGCGTAGAGCCCATCAACATCAGAAATCCAGTTCAAATTATTATATCCTTCAAGCACAATAGGGTGCCCTGAATACGGAATTCCATAGCTCATAGTACCTCTCAGATAGCGCAAGACCCTTTCTAGTGCATGCCATTGGTCATCACCTAGGTAGGACATGAACCTACTCAGTTTCTCACAGCAAAAAAAGATTTTTGGCCTTGTTGCGCTAGCTAAGTACATGAGTGAACCTACAATTTGAGAGTATCTTAATTGATCTCTCGTTTCTTCCCTGTGCTTTCTAAGTGTCACACTAGGATCATAACGTGTTGGAGAAGGCTTGCTTTCCATAAAACTGAAATGACTCAATGCCTTCCCAACATAGTGAGATTGTGTTAGAGTAATCCCACTCTCATCCTTTATCAGTTTGATGTTTAGAATCACATCCGCTTCTCTCAGATCTTTCATATCAAAATTCTTTGATAGAAACAACTTGACCTCATTGATCACATCAATGTTTGTACCAAAGACCAGTATGTCATCCACATACAAACATAATATAACACTATCGTCCTCACCATGGCGATAGTAAACACGCCTATCAGCCTCATTAATGACAAAGCTTGCAGAAGTGAGAGTTCTCTCAAACTTCTCATGCCACTGCTTAGGAGCCTGTTTCAGACCATACAAAGATTTTAACAACTTCCACATATTTCTCTCTTAACCCTTTACTACAAACCCATATGGTTGATCCATACAGATTTCCTCTTCGAACTCTCCATTTATGAAAGTTGTCTTTATGTCCATTTGATGAACAATAAGACAATAGGAGCCAGCCAGGGAAAGTAGTACCCATATGGTGATTAGTCTAGCGACCGGTGAATAGGTGTCGAAGTATTCTTCATCTTCTTTTTGAGTGTAGCCCTTGGCCACAAGACGTGCCTTGTACTTCTCATTAGTATGCACTACAAAAAAAATACACTTCCGTGATGATACTTGTTTGTCACAGTAGGTCGCGTTTTCTGTTATGCATGTACATTCATGACGATTTTATGATAGAATCAAGATAGTCATACCTGTGCTGTCGTAGAAGTGTTCCATGACAATACCAAAATTATCATCACGGAAGTGTCCACTTCCATGACGATAAATAGCGCGTCATGGAAGTGTTTTCGTCAAGGGTGACCGACACGTGGCATCCACCATAACGGGTCACTGTTAAGCTATCGGGTTCCGGTTTGGATCCTATAACCCGTTAACAGCCCTGACCAATGGGGATTTTCCACATGTAAAATTCTGATACGCCGGAGGATCCACGTGTCAGCTCAGCCTCGGGACAGATGTCATCCAGCCAATGGATGGGACGCGCCTATGATAAGTCGACACGTGGCTCAGCCCAATAGAGGCCCATTCAGGTGAAAAGGTCGGCCCGTTTGACTTGGTCAAAAGGTAGCGGGCCGGCCCATGGAAAGGCTGTTAACAGCCTGTTCGCATATAGCCCATTTACAGCCTGCTAACTCACGGCCCGTTATGGCCTATCTGAATTGGGCCCAGTAGCGTCATCTGGGCCGTCCAATATGATTCCAGCCCGTTGTAACTTCCGGCCCTTGTATGGCCCGTGACGTCTTTCGGCCCACACGGGACCCTTCGTAACTCTGGGCCCATTAAAGGCCCATGGTGAAACTGGCCTACAATGAACAGTGTATCTCTTTACACCCATTAACGGCCCATTATTCCGTTGGGCTGTTTCCAGCCCGTGTTCCCTTTCAGCCTTCTAAGGGCCCATTTATTCTTGGGCTCATTTCCAGCATTCGGTTACTTACGATTCGTTACTGGCCTGTTCAGCTTGTGGGCCAAATTCAACCCGTGGTTACAGTCGGCCTGTTTGTGGCCCGTTAACCCGTTGGGCTGTTTCCATAGCGTCATCAAATACGGCCCATTAACGACCCGTGATGCCCGTCGATAGAATTAAGCCTGTTATACATTTCGGCCGATTAACGGCCCGTTATGGTCAGGCCATAAACACATGATTTCCTCTCTAGCCCGTTTACAGCCCATTTTGCAGATCGTTATAGTACGGCCCATGTTTGGCCAATCGATCATGCAGCCCGTAGAAGGCCCATTGATTATACGGCCCGTTGAAGGCCCATGGATTCTACGGCCCGTAGGAGGCCCATGGTCACTAAAGCAGGTAGCAGGACCATGGTTAGAACGGTCCGTATGTTGCCCATGGTTATGGTGGCCTAGTTATAAAAAATAGGTTATTGTGGCCACTAGAAAAAAGCGGAAAAAGACGCAGTGACTACAAGCAAACAACTAAACAAGATAATAAGGAAATAAATAAGCAAGCAACTAACGCTAGGCTATTACGGCTATTACACATATTACATCCACTGGGCATCAAAGTTCGCCACCAGTGCAAATATAGGGAACAAAGCAGCATATCACATACACTGGTTGTCAAAGTTGGCGACCAGTGCAAATAAACGCCGTAGCAAAACAAGTCCAGAACTGAAACCACTTCAGAAGATCTCAAGAAACAATATCCTGGGTACCCAACCTGCTGGCAAGATGCTTAGCAAGCTTATTAACTTTCTCTTGTTTGGCGCTTAAATCCTCCAGCGCTTGCTGTTGCACCAGAAAGTATGCATCTGAATTCTGCAGGGACTTCCTTAGTCCTTCGGCTTCTTGTCACAGCACATCTAATCGATGTCTTTCAACTTGAAGTTGGGACTCAAGAATCCGAACTGATTCAAGCAGAGAGTTCGAAGAGCTTGTGCCAGCAGTAGTGGCCAGTAACTCGAACACTACATCAAGACAGGACTTTGGGGTTGTCTCACTGTCTTCAAGATAGTTTTTATTAGCTTTCTTGGAGACCAACAGGGATGTCTCACTATCTTGAACCTTATCTGTATTACTTCCTTTACCACTTCATAACGGGGTACTCTTCTCCAATATTTTTTCCGCATTCTAAAAGAGAAACAAGCAGACACATCACAGGTTTACCATGTTGTATATGAAACTCATTTTGGTAAACCAGTTCAGCAGTAAGGTGGATAGGATAACAACATGAAACAAACATATATCTATGTACTATGGTCACTATATGGTCTATATCATTCTAGTGTATGTTGTCAAATCAAGATAGAGACAGTTCAAATCATATCTGTTTAAGACAAAGCAGCATAGACAGAATATAAATGCGGGAAACCACACAGCATGACATGAGAACATAACTGTTTATTCAATTGAAACTGAAATCAACATAGAGCAAGTTACAATAGCAAACCAGTTAAAGAAACAGGTTTAAAACATACCTATTGCGCCATTGGAGTTTCAATTGCATCCTTCAAATTTGAAATTAGTTGGTATAAGTAAATACAGTAATGCAAGAGCAAAGGAGTATGAACCATAGCTACGGAACCTGACCTGAGAACAATTCTTCTTCTGCTTTAAGCGTTGAGTTGGGGTTCGGAGTGGTGGTCCTCGTGCTTTGGGCACTGCAGTTGCCTTACTAACTGCTCGTGTTTGGGTGCTCTGTGGTGGAGACGGTGCTGTGTCAACTGGAACTGGGTTACTATCTATTGGGGTTGGGGTTAGAAGAGGTGTAGCTGGTTGTCTGTCGAACTGGGTAGGGGTACAATCTGAAAGAGTCTGGGTTATCTGTGGTGGGGCTGGTTCTTGGGCAAGTACAACCATAGTTCTATCTGCATCGACGGGTAGCACTATATTTTCTGAAGACCGTGTTTTTACTCCCTTAGATACTGCCATCACCCCCTCCAATTCAAATGGCTGATAAACAAGAAAAGTAATTGAATGTACAGACATTGTATGATAGATAGGTGCAATGGATAGTGGGGAATAAAAGAGGGCATGAAATAATTCACATTTATGTTGTCTAATCAAACAGCATAGCATGACACAATTTCAAATATATGATGGCTAACTAAATATGATAGCATGACACAGTTTCACATATATGATGGCTAACTAAACAGGATAGAATGACATAATTCAAAATATGATGACTATGTAAACAGGATGACATGATATAACTATATGATGTGTCTATTAAAGTGGTTGGCATGCTATAATTCACATACATGCCATCTATGGAAACAGGATGACAAGAATGTCTAAACTAAGCAAATGACATAGCAAGGCAAGACACCATATGCACGATATGAGCAAGATAACCATGCCAAGTTAAGAGCATACACCTCGGTGGGGAAATAGGACTGGTTATCTGTCTCTGAATCCTCCTCTGAGGAGCTATCCGTAACCAGCAAGATATGCGCTTCGTAAGATAGCATTGTCTGCTCTGAAGACCTTGTTTTCACTCCAGATTTTTCCATCACCGTGTCAAATGGCTGATGCACAGGAAGAGTAGTTGAATGTACTTACATTGTTAACAAATGTACTACATAATGAAAAAAAGGATGGCATGATATAATTCACATATAAGATGACTGGCTAAGTAGGATGGCATTGCAAAATTCACATATATGATGCCGGGCTAAACAAGATGGTATTGCATAATTCACATATATGATATAGAAAGTAAACAGATGGCATTCACACAAAGCATGTCTAACCTAAGCAGATGACATTTTTAATGTATAAAGTAAGCAATGCAAGGCGCCATATGCATGATATGACCAACATCAGCATGGCAAGTTAGAGCAAAGACCTCAGGGGGTAAATAGAAGTGGTCTGCTCCCTCTGAATCCCCCTCTGAACAGTTATCTTCCTCTTGATTACAATCTGGAATGGGGGGAGGGGGGGCTGCCTTTGCGCCCACCATGGACCGACGTCTGCATGAAATTTTATTGCCACGCAAGGCTCGTCTCTTTTGCTCTACATGTTCAGTACCATTGTGTACAATAACTGACATGCATAGGAATAAAACATAGTGAGATTATGTAAGGAGTGCATGCAGAAATCTAGAGTGATGGTAGCAACCTGTGGACAGACCCAAAACAAGTGATAGCAGGCAGATAATAGCTGTCGTTAAAAATTACAGATAATGGCTCCTTTACTGTTTGTTTCCCACCCAACATGAAAGTCATAGTAGACACCCGAGATTAACCAGGTAGTAAACAGATAATATTCGTTGCTACGCCGATATGTACCCCACAACCATTTAAAAACTTAAGTTTGAGCATTAGTTTGGAGCTGACTCGGAGTCTAATAGGTGAAGAGGACGATAAAGTAGCAGGTAATATTAAGCGACGCATAACATAAGCAGACACGAAAGGGTGCGACCTCTCTTGCGGACCCGTGTAGTCCTCAAGGTCATCTGCTCAGTTGATGATGGTAATGCAGTTGTGGTGGCTACCGGCGGCGTGGAAGAAGATCTGAGGCGGCGAAAGACAGTCTGGAGGGCGGATCCCTGCTGTGCTGGACCCTTTCATCATTGGAGCAGCTGAGCTGGGGTGGACGATGGTGCGGCTGGAGCGGAACAAACCACACAAGGTTTTCTTCGAAACCTATCTGTAACAGAAGTAATTCTGTAAGGGCTCATTTGAATTGGAGGATTCTAACAACGCAGGGATAGGAAATACATAGGAATAGGATAGGAATGCACGTGCAAAACAGAGCATTTGCAAATACAAGATTTCTATCAATCTGGGTGTTTGTTTCACAGGAATGCAAAGAAGCATGGTCAAATTAAGTCAAACCATAAGAAAATGTAAATTTATAATGCTATTATGCTACTATCACTTAGTCTTGTTCTTCATGAATAAGAATTTAAAAAGGAGGGCCTAGTGGATATTAAAATTCCTACGGTTTTTCTTTGAAAGAGACACTAAAGGAACAAATAATACTTTGGACCCAGGCCACTGCCCTACTAGCTAAACTCCCAGGCCCATCTACACATGCACAACTCCAACGCGCAGAAATAAATAATGAAGGCTTTCGAGAGAGTCCATCATGGATAGCTAACTTGCCTAGTACCCACTGCTTGTCATATAGGAGAAACTAATCGTATTCCTCATTACTACGCGTGCTAAGTGGACAATATATATAACCTGTAAAGTAAAAATACAATGCAACAAGTGTACAACCTCTATGGCGAAGCCATGTCGATCCCAGCATCATTGGGTTGGTAGCGGAGGATGCTGAGGATGTGGGGGCTGATGTGGCTGTCGGAGGAGGGGAAGAAGATCTTAGGCGTTTGGAGGTGGAGTCAAGGGTACTGCTCCGCTGTGATGGAGGGTTTCGTCGTTGGAGCAGCTCCGGTGAGATGTACGATGGCGAGGCTGAAGTAGGACAAGAGAGACAACGTTAACCTGAAGTGGTATTCTAATAGCATCTGCAATAGATGATGTAAATAAAATACATCACCAAAAAGTGCTAGATGTAAAATACATGAGCCGCTCATTTCTGTACTTACTGAATTTTGCTGTCGAAACTGAACGCACTAGTAGCAGAAAAGCAGTGCACTAATAGTTTTGGCCACTCGAGCACTAGAGGCAGAGGAGCAGTTATCTATCGGTAGCCGCTCCAGCAGGGAATGTACTACCAGAGAGCAGCCGGGGCAGCTGGTCCTGCAGCAGGAGCAGCGCTTGGAGCAGCAGCGCGTGCGAGAGCCGGGGCAGCTGGTCATGTAGCAGCATCTCGGGTAGCAGCAGCAAGGACTCGAGCGAGAGCCGAAGCTGCTGCTCATGCAGCACCAGCGCGAGCAAGAGTAGAGCAGCAGCACAAGCAAGAGCAAGAGCAAGAGCAGCAACGGGAGCTAGAGAAAGAGTAGACGAGGCAGGGGACCGAGAGCAAGATTAGAGCAGCAGTGCGAGCGAGGGCCGAACCAGCAGCCGCTCCTACTGATGTGGACATCGCCGCCGAGGGATCGACGGCGTGGAGGAAGTGGCCGGCGGTGCCGCCGTAGATGAAGCCGCGCCATGGTGGTTCCGGACCGAGCGCCGGCAGCACCGTGAGATTGAATCAAGAAGAAAATGCAGCGATTACTGTAGAACCTCTTTGGTGGCGCCGATTAGGCCTGAACTTCATCCCAGGAATCGGTGATGGTGCTGCTCTTCCGGTGGTGCAGGTGAAGACGACGCTGTGGGAATGTAGGTGGTGCGATAGATGAGGCGAACGTCAGGGCAGCTCCTTGGAGGTGGAGGACGGGGTGGCTGAACCGGCAGGACGATGAGATCGACGATGGATCCTCATCCGGTGCGGTGGATGAGGGACGTTGAGCTGTTGCGGTGGACGATGTCATCGGGGAAGAGGCTCCGGCTGGGTGGCGGACGAAGGAGGGTGTGGGGCTTCGCGGGTTTTCGCGGCCTTGGTGTACGAATGGGGCGGAGGGGGAGAGGATGGGAGGGGGGAACCATGGCTTAGGGACGCGCTTGACCGAAATGTGGGGTAAGTTACGAAAGTAGCCCCACCGATTTGAACTAGGTGGTTCTTTCAGTTCAGGGGTATCACGGGAATTTCGCGTCTCGGGATTTCGCAGGAGGTGGGAGTTTTTGCGTTGTAATTTTGGGATAGCAAGGCGCGGGTTGAGATGGAGGGAATTTTAGGAGCACAATGAGACAAAGAGATATCTTAAAATTTCAGGATAACAAGGCGCGGGTTGAAATTTCCGGACAAGCCTAACGTGTATACTATATCAAATCAATTCGCACTTCCCTCAACGAAAAAAACAAAAAGAAATCAATTCGCACCACACAAGAGAGTCTAGTCCCGTGTACTGTACCAAATCAATTCGCACTACAAATGCCATTCAAAACTTTGAATCCATGTTATGCTCAATTAAAATATTTCACTACGTGTATAATGCATGCAACCTGCTACTCAAATGAACATTTTAGTGCATTTCAAACGTATATACTACGCTTCAATATGAACTAAATTTTAATTCGTTTCTCTATTTGAATAAGATCTACAATAATGATTGTTGTCAAGTTAAACCATTTGAATTCGTTTCTCTATTTTAATAAGATCTACAATCATCATTATTGTCAAGTTAAACCATCGTTTGTATATTATCTTCACTGCACACCACATGATTACTGTCGAGTTAGATATGAACTATCTGTACTATATGAACTCGAACTCGGTTTTTTGAATCCACTTTATGTTGATTGCAAATCACAGTACATTTCAAGCTCTAGCTAGATCTTCATAATCTAAACCATGTCTCATATGTATATTGTGTTTATCACATAATGTATGGTGCCCCGCCCCTACGCCTACAAGTATTTAGCTGTAAGTTGCAAATGCCACACATTATCAACAAATTCAAATAAAATGTGAGATGGTCGATATATAGTATGGTTTAGATTGTTCGATATTTAGTTGTGAGCTGCAAACACCACATTTTATCACCAAATCAAATAAAATGTGAGATTATTCGATATATGGTATGGTTTAGATTGTTCGATATTTAGCTGTGAGTTGCAAACTCCACGCATTATCACATTATAGTATAACATGTCCAAAACCACACCTCGCATATCACCGCTATATTCATGCATGCATAGGTTTATAACACAACGATATCTTATTCAAATATATGAATCCACTTTCATATCGAATTATGATCTTTGTTAGTCTCTTACACCCACACAATCCTCTAACCTTTGTAGCTAACCCTAAATTTCTCTCATGCATGCACACGCCCTCCTCGCCCTCCCCCTCCCTCAGCATTCTATCCATCGCGCACATTCATTTTTTTTCTTTAGGTCATTCTCCCACGGTCTCCACAACTCCTTCTTTCCGACACACACCGATCGATAAACCTCTCTAGCGATGTCTGCCTACCACGTACAGACACACTTTCCATCTCCTCCTTTCTCTGTCCATGCCTCGTGTCTCTCATACGGTCCCACACACGTGTAAACTCTCGCCCCTCTTTTCATCAATCTCACAATCGCACACTCCTCCCCCTATCTAGCTAGTAGGCCTCTTGCACCACCTCCTAGCTCCATCTCTCTCTCTCTCTCTCTCTATCCGTCTCTCTGGGCCTTATTTGCCTCTAACAAATGGATGTATACCGACTGATCTCCCACTATACATATAGCTAGCTAGGTCGTTTATAACTCATTTTCCGCATGCGCCGATTGATCTACCTCATTAGTTATGTCTCTCCCTTCCTCCGACACACAACAATTGATCTACCGATCTAGTTAGGTCTACTTACTAAACACATGGTCCCCCTTCATCATTCATGCATGCCTCTCGACACATCTATCACGCACACGCACACACAGAAACACATCCCCACTCTTCTTGATATTGCAGTTGTACCCTCAGTTTGTCTAGTAGGCCTCTCCCACCATCTCCGAGAAGCAACTCCACCACACCTCTGACACTCTACCTCTCTCTCTCTCTCTCTCTGTCCCAACCTATTTCCCGTCCTTCACTTATGTATGGATGTCAACCGACCTCCCTCAAGACATGGCTAGGTCTCTCCTTCTCAACACATATATGAGTCGATCTACCTCTCTAGTTAGATCTCTGCCTCCCCCCCACACACACACACCGATACATCGAGCGCTCTAGTCATGTCTCCCCGCCACACACAAACTTGCCCTCTCCCCTCTGACATTCCGGTAGGTTAGTCGCCCTATATCTTTGACGTGCACACACACAATTTCGATGACTCTCTTCATCGAACTCGCACCCACACACTTGATCCTCCCTTCGACTCTATCGATATGTATGACCCCTCCCTCTCTTCTCGTGGATCGCCCCCTCTATATATGATATAGATAGGCCTCTATTTCACACACATTGCATGTGGCACATTTTTGTTTGAGACATCATCGACACATATTCCCACAAATACATTCACGAAATCACCCCCCCATAACAAAAAACACTCATGAAGGCACATGACATCTCTCTAGGTTTGTATCTCTCTCACACACACCCACGGAAGTAGGGGACGTGCACGAAGAGAACAGGTGCACGCACGACGCACGTACTCCCGTCTCTTTCCCAACCACACCCGTGCGGGTACACGGTGGAGCTCATTTCTGTACGAAAAGGAAGCCCACGTGGTAATTTGACACGTGTACTGGTTGTCCACTTGATGGAGGATCGTGTACCGCGGGTGAACAACAAATTGCGACTTGACGCGTTATTTAAAAAAAGAGGCAAACCATGTGGGGCCTACCTTAGAGGCAAGGCTCTATACACTGGAGATGCTTTATACTACTTTTGATGTGTCTCATCAACTCGCAGAACGAGGAGAAGCTTGCTTAGTATGCCCTCTCCCCCGCCCACGAGCGCGGTGGCACGCAGAGTCGCAGGACGAGGAGAAGCTTGCTTACTACGCCTACGCCCGCTCCCTCGCCCACGCGCGCGGTGGCTCGCAGGACGAGGAGAAAATTTTACTACTCCCTCCGTTAGACGTACATATACTCCTCGTCCCTACCTTGGTTAGAGAGATTATCATATTGTTTGAAATATATGCCTTTTAGCAGATTTCAATATGAACTACTAGTACATGCTCCAAACACTGATGTATGTAGACGTATTTTAGAGTGTAGATTCACTCATTTTGCTCCGTATGTAGTCCATATTGAAACGGACGTAGTAGTACGCACTCTCCCTCGCCCCTCGACCCTCGCCCACGTGGTGGACGTGCAACAATTCATTCGGTCTCAGATAGCCAGAACCATATACTGTAGTACCATCATTGCTCGACTTCCCGAAGAGGCGAAGAGCCAAGCGCAAGGTTATAATATTTTTTAGATGCCAAGTGCAAGGTTTATAGGAGAACGAGTAGTAGTAGTAGTACTAGTAGTATGTAGTGTATGAGGAAGAAGCAACAAGAATGTATGTTTTGCGTGACAGTCTCTTCTTACAGAACGTGCTAGACCTAGTGGACCTCATTGTTGCAATGGGAGTATCATAGATGGCACGATTCAGAGTGGTGGGCAGCGGGAATAATATTCAGAGCTGCTTAGTCTTAAACCCCATGAAGAAGTCCCATCAAAAGGAATAGCCATCCTCTACACGTGCTCCTATGTCAAATGAGTAAATGAAACAAAAAGAGAAAGAGACAAAGTAAAAAAAATCACCAGCCTTAGAGCCAGCCCTATTGTATCAGTGAATGATATTTCTACGTCGTGATTGACATGGCTATCTTATTAACCATGCTGCGGAGGTAGTAGCGGATTTTTATTTATTTGCGGAGGTAGCAGCGGATGGATATTCAACGAGGAGTGAAATGATGGCTGCTTCCTCGGTTAAACATAGAGGAAGGTGGGCCTCGTGATTTGATGGCTCATTAGTCATTATTACTGCCTATACTCTTTGCCCATAATAACCGCGTGGTAGAGTAGTTGGCTATACTTTTAATAACCATGCTCGAAGAGAAGAGGTGCACGCACCCACGCACGTACTAGTAGCACTCTTTGCGTCTTCCCCAACCACACACGTGAGACGGTGGAGCTCATTTCTATACGATGATGCAGCACACGTGATAATTTGACGCGTCTAGTAGCACTTAATGGAGGGTCAGGAACCATGCATGAACGGTGCCGCGTTATTTAGAAATAAAGTTTTTTTCTTCAGTGGCACATACGCAGTATAAATAGGTTCATATGGAGAGAAAAAGAAACTGCTCCACTATATATACATAGCCAGGAGCCTACACGGTTGCTTGCTGGGGTTGCTCTCTTCACACTCTCTCGCACAAAATGATTGTGACCACATCTCTAA
Source organism: Thinopyrum elongatum (assembly GCA_011799875.1). Lineage (NCBI taxonomy): Eukaryota > Viridiplantae > Streptophyta > Magnoliopsida > Poales > Poaceae > Thinopyrum > Thinopyrum elongatum. The sequence goes on from CM022303.1 coordinate 582,893,550, forward strand.
CATCCAGGTGGATCACGTCCACCAGAGGAAGGGGTGGATGCTTTGTGTAGATGCGGTCGCCGTCGCCGATGGTGAAAACCCACTGTCGGCGTGTCCCGATCAGGGGTCCCCGCCGTTCTCTCTCACAAAGCCGTTGTGGTTGCCTTCGCCCCTTGCTCACTGCCGCGACGTGGGAAGTTGCCGCCTCCCGCCGCCCTCCTCTAAGCTAGCTACATCCCGACATCCCTCAGGTACAACTTCCTTTACAGCCGGCTTGCACCACTGCCCCAGCTGCCCACATCGCTCCATGTGGATATTTCTCTACTTCTTTGCCCCGCACGTACCTCTACTGGCTTCTACTGTATTTGTGATGAGTTTATGTCTCATAAAAACTAGTCCCACTAGTCTTATTCTAATCACACTTCAATTTCTTTGCCATAGGGATGCTCAGCTCGATTTTAGTGAAACTGCACAAAATGATCCGATGGTCAAAGGGTTGGAAACTTCATTCCTTCGGAAGGTTCAACCTCACCAGCAAATTAAAGCCTGGTTAGGGTTTAGGGTTCAAGGCCTAGGGACTACATGGATCGTTTTTTTCTTTAGCTATCTCTGTTATTAAGTGTCAACTTTAGTACAACTTTGTACTAAAGTTGGCATAAAGTTGAGAAACTTATTTTGGAACGGAGGGCATATTGGCTATGATCTGTGAATCATTGAGATGCAATAGCATGCATGTTAGTCTCCTTTGTATTTGATGGAATGTTGCAACGGGGCAACCTTGGATGCAAGATACATGAAAGAGAAGCTGAAAGCTACATAGCATTTTACATTTTTCGCTGCTTTCGTGTTTTCGCTGAGCTGCCGTGTTTTTGCTGATTTCACACTCCTCCACTGCAAGAGTGGAGAAAATTGTAAAGAGTGGACACGCTCTACCTCCTTTCGCCGAAATGTGGGAAATCCAACATCCGGTGCACATGTCATGCAGCAAAGTAAAGTGTACAGTACAAGTAAGACTCAGCACCGTCGTACCACCTCAGTAATAATGACCAATGGGTCATCAAATCACATAGACCCAGCAGTAAGTTGGACAGACGAAGCAACCATCACTCTTCACTGAATCCGCTTCTCCCTTCAATGCATGCGCCAGTGAGAGGCCGCGTCCGCTCTACCCGGGCATGAATGCAGCACCGATTCTCTCGAGCGGCGCTGATCGTTTGGGGTAAGAAGCGCGCGCGGGCGATGGAGGGGCCTTGGGTGGGCCAGGGTGGTCAGTCAGGAGCGGGCGTGGCAGCTGTCCCGACCGGACGCCCGGAAATGAGAGGATGCAGCGACTCTCCCGGCTTCGTAGTTACTACACACCATCTCTCTGTAGGTCAATGTGTCGCTCTCTCTAACACACACACGCTGTTAAAAACACACACACACACACACACACAGGTTCATAGAATAGGAATATGGTGGGAGTGGGAAGCCACAGGAAGTGAGATAAATGGAGTACGTACAAGAAGAGAAGACGTACACGCACGTCCGTCAGAGACACAGTCACTGCATCGCATTATAGCGTTTAGAAGACATAAAAAAGAAGCCAATAATATTTATTTTTTGTTGTCACATATTAGCAGTTTACTACTTCCCGGCTAATCTCATTTTCTTTGTTTTACCATATTATTACCGTCTTATTTTCACTTCTTTCCACCACATGCTCACATTGGAGGATGGTGCAGCCCACCTTTCGGATATTTTGACCGTGTGTGGTTCAGTTGTTGTTCACTTCGGAGGGTCGTGTAGCACACGTGCACGATAGTAAGCGCAACCGGGAGGCGTGCATCGTTAATTGCGAGTTGACTCCTTCGAGCGTTAAATTTTCTTCATGTATTAGCATTGCCCTAGTATTTTTCTTCACTACGTTAAATAAAGAGTTCCGTTTCATGCACAATTTATAGTGATTTTTATGGAGAGAAAAAGAAAACCACTCCAACTATATACGCTGCAGCCTCGGCGCTTGTTTTCTAGGGTTTGCTCTCTTCACACTGTCTCTCCACTATATACATACACGCTGGTGCCTCAGCGCTTGTAGTTGCTCTCTTCACACTCTCTCACCCTCTCCAGATCTAAACAAGACTGCGTTGGCCTCTCTCTCTCTCACTCCCCTCACTGCTGGTCAAAGAGCCGGTAGGATCCCGTCTGCCGGGGAAGGGAAGGAGGCTTAACGCTGTCGCCGTCGGCGAGGGAGGGAATCCACTACCGGCGCAGTTGTTCTCTTTCACCCAGCGGTGGTGCGGGAGGGCCTTCGACCCCTTCTTCCTCGCTGCTGTACATAGTGTAGGCAGATCGGCCTCCGGCCGCCCACTGAGCCACACCCGGAGAACCTTAAGGTATAATTTACTTAATGCACATGCATTGCTCTAGCTGCATGTTGATTTTTTCCGCTTCTGCACTCGAATCTAGGTGTTGGATCAAACAGGAAAGTAGTGGGGAAAGTTTTATAGCATGAATCTAGGACGTGGATCAAAGAGGAAAGGAAGGGGGAAAGTAGTACAGACTGGCTATCCAGCACCTACGTTGGTCGAAAAGGGAAAACAATGACAAACGCAGTACGCACATCTGTAATGAACTGATCTTTCTGTGGGTGGGGGACAAGGCTGTAGAGTTTGAGCAGGACTAGATTTGCTGCCCTCACATAGGGAAAGGTGTCTAAAGATAACAAAACTGGGACCAACACAAATATGCTCCTTGGTTGTTTGTTCTTTGTTGCAACAGACTGTGCATCACCCCTTTATACATCGGTAGATGCACATGGTGCTGGTGCGTCCACTATCCTGTACAACTCTTTAGCTATTGTTAATCTAATAATGCTGCTGGAAAATTGAAGCAATGCCACAGTTAAAAGAAAATTACATGCTTAATGAATTTTATTGTTAATATAATCTCTCTGTTAATATGAATCAATGCCACTGTTCGAGAAATGCTACTGTCTTGCTTTCTTTCCCATTTAGATAAGTAAGATGCTTCTTTTTGTGGGCTTCTGTGTCATCCACCGTTATTAACCAGTAATTGTTTCCTTTGCACCTCTGTGTAAACAGGGTTATGTACTTCACCTAGTTGCTATTGTGACCTTTTGTTGCACTGCACAAAACACTTTTGTTTAAGAGTGTTTTGTGTAGTTCAACCAAAATGTCACACCGACAATGTTGCTTGATTGTTTGATCTTAGTGGAACTGCACAAGAGGAGATCTGACTTCCTATCTGTGTCGGTAAATTTGTTTCAGATCTTCTTCTTGTGAGTTGTTTGAATTCCGCGTCATGAGAGGTCAGTAATAGCCTTCTTCCACATGATTGTGCAGTGTGCTTTCATATGTTCTGCTACTTATACGGTAATGTTGCTTGATTTTAGTGAACTCCACAAAAGGAGACCAGACTTCCAATCTGTATGTGCACCGTAATATCCCATTGAGGTAAGATATTGATATTTCACAACTGTTGGCCTGTGGTTTGCTACTGTCATCAGAAAAGTAATGTTGTTGTTTAGTGCTATACTTGTGCTCCCTAATTGACATGCCAAATCTTACATTGAAGGCGAAGCTTGTCTGTTATTGAACCAAGTGATGAAGGGGAAGAACAAGCAGAAGAAGAACAAAAATCAACTCCCGGTGTTGTAATGTAGCAATGGAACTGTGATGACACAAGTAATGATATAGTTTTGCATCTTAATTTATTGCTATGGCTGGAATGAGCAATTGTTTTGCCACTGTGATTTGATGCCACTCTTAATGTAATATGTAATTATCTCTACTTGTGCAAACAGGGATCTTGTTTGAAGATAATATATATTTTAGTGGAACTGCACAAGAAGATGTTGGAAACATTAAACTAACCGAGGAGTTTATAGTAAGCATGGCAACCACAGTAGATAATAACAGATGGTTTTGGAGAAGTGCTTCATCTTCATGCTCTACACAATAAGCCTCCTGACAAAGGTTGGTACCGGCCCACGGATTTCATCCATATGATTGAGCTTTGCCATCTCTATTGGTGTTGTGCTACTATTTAGCTACTCTCATCAGAAAGTGGTATTGTTTCACATGTTCATCTAAGGCTGCTAATAAATTGATGCACCGGTTTGCCACCGTTATAACCACTGATAAAATTAAGTAATAATATAGTTCAAGTTGAGCTGCTGTGTTTGGTATCATATCATTTCCTATGAGGATAATGAGGAGATGCATCTCTTTGTGACTATACATTTCATCAGTTACTCCCTTTGTTAATGTAATGGCTGTTTTAAATATTTCCTATCCTTTTTTTCGAGCAAACAGGGATGCTAGCATTTAGTTGTTCTCTTGTCTTTGCACAACAGGATCCTCCTCCTCTGAAGAAGAATATGGAGTATGTGAAGTGCCTAGTTCCGATTATGCCAGGATGAAGAAGCCCAGTCTATCTTCTCATCAGAAGGAGCAGTTGAAGATGGTTACATTACTCCTCACAAGACCAAACTAACTTCACCTCAGAAGGACTCACAGATTTCCATCTTTTTTGCTGTGATGGGCAAGTACAATGTTGTTCTAGGATTCTTTCTGGTGAGTTCCATTTTTTAAATGTGTGCTCCGCATGGACCATGTAGGTGCCTGTTTAAACTATAAATTCATAATACAGTTTGCTTTACTAATCATTTTTTGTATATATGCAAACAGGGGTGCTCAGCTTGATTTCAATGGGAACTGCACAAAATGTTCTGATGGTTCGTGCCCATTATACTTCATCATGCACAATACATCGAATGTTCTCGAATCATTCATTTCCACCTCCAGCCACAAAATTAGCTACAAGAAAGGAGGTGCCGATATGTTCAAGGCATTGCAACATATAAAGGCGAAATCATACAAGCTACGCACGAAATCATATAAGCCGGTGATGTCCTCTGTCTCGTTGCCAGCGGGGCGGCGCCTCGGCGGAGCAGGGGAAATCCTCCCCCTCGTTGCCGACAAGGCGGGGCCTCAGCGGAGCCGGCGATGTCCTCTGCCTCGTTGTTGGCGGGGTGGGGCCTCGGCGGAGCAGGGCCTCACCGAAGCCGGTGAAGTCCTCCACCTCGGTGCCGGTGGGGCAGTGCCTCGGCAGAGCCGGCGATGTCCTCTACCTCGTTGTTGGCGGGGCGGGGCCTCGCCGAAGCTGGCGAAGTCCTCCGCCTCGGTGCCGGCGGGGTGGGGCCTCGGCGGAGCCGGCATTGTCCTCCACCTCGTCGTCGGTCTCGCCAAACAGCGCCTCGCCGGCTTCATTGCCCTCTTTGTAGGCGGCCGCAACCTCCGCCACCCGCATGCAGTACCGCCAGCGCGCGAGGCGGCTCTCGTGGGCGGAGCGGTACGACTCGAGCAGCGCCTCCTGCTCCGCCCGCTCCGCGGTGATTTGCTCCTCCGCGTGCAGGTGCTCCTGGAGGACATGGTGGTTGTAGGCGGCGTCGGCCTGCACCTCCCGGAACTGCTCCTCACGCTTCTGTCTCACCATGTCCATGTATTGGGCACGGTCCTCGCTGATGGTCATGGTGCAATGCACCGGCGAGGATGGCGCGGAGGAGGGGGTTGGCACCGGATCGTCGACTACCACGTTCTCCATTGGGACATCGTCGTCCTCCGGCTGCCTGCCGGCCAGCCAGTCGGCAGCAATGGCTGCCATCTCCTTCTTGTCCGTCATCCGCCTGTCCCGAAGAGCGCTGGAGTGCGAGGAAGCCATGGTGGGAGTGGTGTGGACAGGAGAAAGGGAACGGAGGCGGATGACTGCGGCTATGGCCGGCGCAACAGTTTATATATCAATGGTGGGCAGCGGAGGGACGGATGGGTGGCACCGGAGTAGCCGCCTCGGCAACCGCATATCATTAATGTGGGCAGCAGACGGACGGACACACGACACTTGTGTCGTTTGAATGCGGAGCAATTGCCTGCACCGGGAAGCGACTCGGGCGGCGCTGACCGTTTCGGGCGGAAAGCGCGCGGGGGTGAGGGAGGCGGTCTGGGTGGGCCAGGGCGGTCAGACTCATGCTTGGCAGCGGGTCGGTCTAGCAGCCGGACATTCTGGCTCGCCAGCGAGCTCGCCGAGCTGAGCGACGACAATGAGACGATGGACGTGGCTTCCGACCAGGAGCCGGCGCCACCGCCCAAGCCGGTTCATGCCTTATTCAGCATAGAGCAGGTGCGGCCGCACTTCGACGCCCTAATTGCGGAAGAGCTACCAGCGCAGGAGGACCTGTGCTGTAACCTCCGTCTCCTCAACGAGCACCGGCTCGCAGAAGGACGAATCGCCGGCGAACAAGCGAACGACAATGCCGTCGCGGACATGAGGCCCTATGATCCTGGCTTCCTGAATGAGCAGCGGGAGCTGTATCAGACCATCCGTAGGGCCCGCGAGGCCCTCTCTGTCATCCTTCGAGTTCTTGCGCTCGCCGTGGTGCCGCCGTCTCGCGTTGTCAACATGGTCAACGAACATGAGGAATTCGGAGATGACTTTACTTGGAGAGGATGACAGTGGGGACCCACCAGGGCCATAGCCGCACGTACGCAAGTGCCTCCGTATTATATACAACTATATTTTTTTTTGCTTCCTCCTGGTTTCCTGACATCACGGTCCCACACCATTGTCAACCTATATAGTCAATAAACAAGAGAATTGCACAAGGAGCGGCCGACAGCTGGGACCCAGCAGCTCGAGCAATATTTGTATTTTTGAGGTGTGAGCAGAGTTTTTCGTGAGCGATGTTTTTGTTGTTGTTCAGAGGAGAGAAGGGTATCAACTGGGCGGGCTGTGGCCCGTCTAGCCCGGCCTATTATTTTATGTCGAACAAATATCCAGCCCAGATATTAAATTTTTTCAAGCTAAAAATGGCTAGCCTAGCTATACTTTTTTTGAGGAATACCCAGCCCAGGTCAACTTGTTATTCTCCGCCCTGCTGGGCTGCAAATCTTTCCTAGGAGGGATGCATTAGGCTTAACAAGAAAATGGGCTTTAAGAAATAATAAATGGGATGTAATTATAAAAAACTAGGCTGTAACTATAAAAAAATGCGTCAAACACGTAATTAGTTAAAAAAATATTATTATTGGATTTTGAAAATTTTAATTTCATTACTTGTTGTGCCCGCAATATTTCGTTGGATTTTTACGTAATATAAATTTATTTTTAAATTATATTTAATCTGACTAGAAATTTCGGCATAAAAATATTTCGGATCCCATCAAAATGTGGGAAATTTTATTGAATTTTGTTTTGAGCGGTTGGTTGAAATTATTAATCGTTGTCCTAGCTAGAAAATGGGCTGTAATTTTAACAAACAGTAAATGGGCTATAGTAAATTCCATTAGAATTCAAAAATGGGTTGTACATTCTTACAAATTGCAAATGGGCTATATGTTCTCTGCCACACACTTGTGGGCCTACTAAGTTGACGCGTACGCAAGGCTTTGTCAACTTATAGTCAACACACTGTTCTAGCAGCAGTGGCCGCTGGATGTCCATCCAACGGATGTCGTGCTTCTTCTTCAATCTCGGATATTCTTGTTTCAGCCGCCCAAACCACCGCCGGCGGTACCGCCTGCTACCGCCTCCCGTGGCCGGCTGTGCTGCCGCGCAGGACTCACCGGCCCACCCTACTCCCATCGCCGTCCAGACCATTCCTCTACTCACCCACACCTCCTGTTATTCTCCGGCGACGGCAGCCTCACACCGTAGCCGAACCAGTGAACCCTCGTACTCCCCTCCGCGTGGGCATCCACTGTTGTGTCTTCGCTGGCTCCGGGTTGTTCCCTTCCTAGGCCTCGCCATCATCCACCGCGTTGGTTCTCTCAGCGCGGCGTGGTCAACTTTGTCAACAAACGACAGCTGCGGAAGAGGCATGTACGTGGAGTGGCTGACAGTAGGGACCCGCATGGCCCATGGCCGCACGCGAGCAAGTCCCTCCTTATTATGCGAAAACAAATGATTTCTCCCCCTGACAGGTTTGAGCCACCAGCTACATCTTCGCACGCAGGGAAGTGTTTCCTTTATTACGCGAAAAAAAAGTTACCTCTCCCTGACAGCTGGGACCCATCAGCTTTATTATCATCCATTTAACAAAAATATAGATTGTACGAAAGATGCTAAATTGTTTTATTTTTATTCTAACTCGAAAAAGAAGAAATTAAAAAAACCAGAAAACATCTTCCCACACAAGGAAATGCCACCTTATTACGAGCAAAAAAATGATTCCCCCTGCTAGCTGGGACCCACCAGATTTGGAGGCTAACTTGTGGGCCAACTAAGTTGATGCGTACGGGCTTTGTCAACTTAGTCAAAACGATTCTAGCTGCACTAACCGTTGGATGTTAAATCAACGGCCGTGTTGCGTCTCAACCTCTGGTCTTCTTGCTCCAGCCGCCCAAACCAGGCCCGCCGTACCGCCTACTCCAGCCTCCCGTGGCCGGCTGTGCTGCCGCGTAGGCCTCACGGACCAACCATACTACGACTGGCCAGGCCTTCCCTCTACTCACCCACACCCCCTGTTATTCTCCGGCGACGGCAGCCTTACGCCGCAGCCGAACCAGTGAACCCTCGTACTCCCCTCCGCGTGGGCATCCACCCGCCTCGTCTTCTCTGGCTCCTCGTCGTTCCCTTCCTAGTTCTCGCCGTCGTCCACCGCCTTGATGCTCTCGGCGCCTCGTGGTCAACAAGGTCAATGAATGACAGCCATCGGAAGTGGACTTTAGGCTGTGAGGCTGACAGCTGGACCCACCAGCTACATCTTCGAACACAATGAAGTGCCTCCTTATTACTCGCAAAATAAAAATGATTCCTCCCCCTGACAGCTGGGACCCACCAGCTATATCTTCGCACGCAAGGAAGTGCATCCTTATCCTCCCTGACAGCTGGGACCCACCCGATCGAAGCGTACGTAGTGTTGTCGCGAACGTGTATGTACATACTGGTCGATTGGTCTCTCTGCAACGATGAACCATCGATGAACAAGCAGCGGCACGTGTAGTAGTAGAGGCCCCGACGTAGCAGTTCAGGCAGTCCCTTCTAAACCGTGTACATGTACGTACAGCCACATGCCAAAACATATGGCCATGTACGTACGTACGGGCGGGGTCTCGAACGCCTACTCGCGCATACGTACGGCAGGGCTTGTGTACATGGAGAGGCAACGGACGGCAGCAACGACGTCCTATTCATCGGGCAGCCAACCAGCTAGGTCAGAACAGAGAAATAATGTCCTGTTCATCAGGAGGCAACAGACTGGGTCGAAATGCATCCTGTTAACGGGAGCCAAACGGCTTGGACGGAACAGCCGAAACGGGGTCTAGCGTACCGCAGTACAGAGGAAACGGCCTTCTGTTAGACCGGCTACAGTTGAAACGGCATCCTGTTCATCGGGAGGGGTGTGGCGTACCGCAAAACGGGACTCCATGGGCTACTGTTCACCCACCGTCGACTTGCTTCAGCCTCCACCTGCACTGTTCATCCACCGCGTCTTCCTCCTGCCTCCACCAGCTACTGTTCATCCAGCCCTCCACCGGCTACTGTTCAACCAGCCCTCCACGGGGTCCTGTTCATCCACCCCCAACCAGCTCGGCTGTGGCGGCCTCCTCTCGATGCCCTGTTCATCCAGCGGCAATGGCCTATATACTACCATGGGGTCCTGTTCGTCCAACCCCCACCGGGAACTGTTCATCCAACCCCAACCACGTACGTCTCGACTCGTTCAACCAACCCCCACATTCACTGTTCATCAAGAGGCAGTAGGTTCGATCGGCTTTAGTAAGCAGCAGTAGCGATCGATCGCTCGGCTTTAGTTAGCAGCAGTAGCAAAGGAATCGCTCGGGTTCAGTTAACAGCCAAGGGATCGATCGCTCGGGTTCGGTAACGTAGCTAGTGCAATCGCTCGGGTTCAGTAAGCGAACGCCTCATTCGGGTTCAGTTAGAGCCCAATGCCTCGCACACGCGCGCGTACGTATACGAGAGAAACGCGCATCGCTCGGCCCCGACCACCCACCATAACCGGGAACTCCCCAAAATTTTCCTCGCCCTCGCTTCTACCACAATTTTTTCCATCATGGACGGCCCAAAGAATGTCATGCAGGTGCGTCTCTGGCCCGCCCAGGACGAAGGGCCCATTTTCTGTCATGATTTTTTGTCATAGAAGTAGGAGCCCGCCACATCTATGACAAAAATAATTATCGTCATATAAGTGTCATAAGCATGACATAAATTTTTGTCGTTCGGGCCAAAATGTCACGGATGTGTCTTTTTTTTTGTAGTGATCATCTGGCCTAAACTTCTTTCTGAACACCCACTTACACCCCACACATTTGCAACAATAGGTACGTACAGTTAGCTCCCAAGTCCTATTAGAAAGAATCGAACCCATCTCATTATGGACAACTTCCTTCCAGTCATCTGCATTAGGAGATGCATATGTGTGTGCAATAGATGTGGGAGTGTCGTCCACAAGGAAATCATTGCCAAAGGATTTTGCAATCCTTTGTCTCTTACTCCTCGCAGGGTCTTCATTGCCATCCTTCTCAAGGACTTCCTCATGTGGTTGTTCAAAAAAAAAACTCATCAGAGGCACTAGATTCAAAAAAATGTCTCAGGGGAAATTCTAGCAATGATATGCATATCTTTTATAGGAAACATATTCTCAAAAAAGATTGCATCACGAGATTCCATAATTTTATAAACGTGCATATTAGGCACCTTAGATTTAACCACTAAAAATCTATAAGTAAATCTCTAACGAGCATAACCCAGAAAGACACAATCCACTATCTTTGGTCCAAGTTTGTGTTTCTTAGGAATTAGAATATTGACTTTCTCCAAACATCCCCAAGTGCACAAATAAGAAAGTGATGATTTTCTCCAAACCCACTCCTCATAAGGGGTTTTCTCTTTATTCTTGCTTGGAACTCTATTTAGGACATGAAATGAAGTCAATAAAGCCTCTGATGGTGCAATACACCGGAGGTGGCTCACTAGGAAAGAGCCCGGAAGCAGGCCTTCCGGTAGGCCCACAAGGCACACTATATACCCAACAACATGAGGGAGTTCGGAGGAAGGGATAGACATCGCCGGATCATCTTGGTCCCCAAGTCGATAGCCGCGGCGACAGCGGCGGCATATATCACATCTCTCTTTTTGTAAAACCCTAGCCTCCACCGTGTATATAAGGTGAGGCCAGAGGGCTCTCATTCCCATCTACTCTCATAGAATAACTCTCGGTAGAATCATACATTCCTCTATAATCCCTTGCACGAGGTATACCACCATCAATAAACAACAGCAAGAAGGACGTAGGGTATTACTCCACCATGGAGGCCCAAACTAGGTTAATTTCTCCGTGTGACCTCCGATTTTTGACTTCCAGCTATGCAAGGTACCCTATCGAGGGATCTCACTACAGGAATCAGGTAATGTGTCGTCTGCCATGGCAGACGGCAAAGGACATGTTCACGAATGGCAAACACATTTGCCGTCTGCTAGCAGACGGCCCCACTTCCAGCACAGAAAACCATGGGAAAGGGCTACTTTGTTGTCTACATAAACAAAGCGGACGGCAAAGACCTTTACCATCTACCTTACAGGCCAAGCAGATGGCAAAGTGAGTGGATGGCATAGCACCGAGGTTAGCCCCGTTAGGTGGCTAACGACAGAATTTGCCGTCTGCCTGCGGAAGGCAAAGAGACAAGCTCCTTTGTCGTCTGCTAGGTGACATCAGCTGGTCTTAGGTGGCTAGTGGCAGACTTTGCCGCCTGCCACCGATGGCAAAGTCACACCAACCTTTGCCGTTTGCCAGCTGACGGCAAAGTGACCAAATGGGTCAGACCTAGTGCTCCCAGATTGCACAGGTTGCTGCCATATGTCACCTTTGCCGTCGGTGGCAGACGGCAAAGTGCCCTTTGCCGTCGGTGGCAAACGGCAAAGTGCCTATATTGCCCCTTTTTATTCTGTTTTTTGTTATATCCAAGCATTTTCACAGAACAATGTGAAACTTTGTATCGATGAACAATGTGAAACTTGCTACCTATGGATGAAACTATTGTAATATTGATGCAAGTTTCACCATATTACAATAGTTTCATCCATACATACATAGTTTCATCCATATTACAATAGTTTCATCCATAGGTAGCAAGTTTCACATTGTTCATCGATACAAAATCAAAACAAAAGTAAACACAAGCACTCCATCAATGCAAGCTTCCGTGAAGTGAATCAAATCTGCAAAGTGGGAAATAAGAAAGTTAGAAGAAGAAGAAGATGAAGAAGAGTTTTTCTTCTCTTTCTTTTTCTCCTCTTGTTTTTCGTCTTCTTATTGCTTATTTGTGTCATTTTAGACCTAACCTAGGTAATTATGCCATTTTTGACCTAACTAAGCTTATTGTGTCATTTTGGAGGAAAATAAGCTAAGTATATGACATTTATGAGGTTACCAAGGTTATTATGCCATGTTTGACCTAAGTAAGCTAATTATGCCATTTTCGACATAAGTAAGCTAAGTATAGGTCATTATTGAGCTAACCTAGGTAATTATGCCTTTTTTGAGTTTACTAAGCTTATTATGTCATTTTGGAGGAAACAAAGCTAAGTATAGGTCATTTTAGAGCTAACTTAGGTAAAATAGGTCATTTCGGAGCTAAGTAAGCTTATTATGTCATTTTGGAGGAAAATAAGCTAAGTATATGACATTTATGAGCTTAACAAGGTTATTATGCAATTTTTGACCTAAGTAAGCTAATTATGTCATAAATGAACTAAATAAGTTAAGTATAGGTCATTATTGAGCTAACCTAGGTAATTATGCCATTTTTGAGTTAACTAAGCTTATTATGTCATTTTGGAGGAAACAAAGCTAAGTATAGGTCATTTTAGAGCTAACTTAGGTAAAATAGGTCATTTTGGAGCTAAGTAAGCTTATTATGTCATTTTGGAGGAAAATAAGCTAAGTATATGACATTTATGAGCTAACCAAGGTTATTATGCAATTTTTGACCTAAGTAAGCTAATTATGTCATAAATGAACTAAATAAGCTAAGTATAGGTCATTATGCATTTGTTAAGAAAAACACTAGAGAAAACTTACCGTCATCACGGAGGTGAAGCCCCGGGGTTGCTCGTGCCGGTTACACCTGGAGAAGATTCGTGCGATGATTGTCTGGAGTTACGCTGCACCAAAGATCATTTGCAATGTCTCGTTAGCATGATGACACACAAATGTTAAGACTAGTAACTAATGACCATTCAAATGAAACTCACCGTGGTCACCGGAGCAATGACTGGCATCGACGGAGGGGTCTGACCGGTCTTCTCGCACACAGACTACCCATTTGGTTTTGACGAGTCAGTCATATTAGTTAGTAATGAAACGAACATTACATGCATGATTTGGCTAATATGCAGAAGAAACTTACCATGAGGAGCTCATACATGGCCCGCTGAGCCGCGTCATTCCATGCCCTCTCCTCCTCCAACAACCTAGCCGTCCTCTCCTCCAACTCCCTCTCCTTCTCCGCCGCTTGCCGGTCCCTATCCTACAGAAGCGCCTGGGTTGCCTCTCTCTCTCTTTCTGAAGAGCAGCCTGTAACACCACTCCTCGTTAGCATTGTAATCATCGATGGCCGCACACACAATGTAATGGAGGAAAGATATCTGAGTCCGTATAACTAACCTCAATGGCGAGCTCGACTGGCCATGGACGAGGCCTTATCTCAGGACAGGAGCTCATTTGGCACGCCTTGATCTCCGAGAGACCGCGAGGACAACGTATAAGTCCAACTCCAATGGCTATCGAGCCATGGGGCCTCCCGCCACCAGCTATCATCACCAGCTCTGGATCAAAAGGATGCTGGCTCGGATTAAAGTCCTCCCCTTTCCTGGCCTTCCCCTCATCTCTGTACCTCACGAGCTTGTGGTGGGAGGAGATGTTGGTGAAGTTCTCTCGATGATCGAGGTCATACACAGAGAATGCCTTGGCCTTCTTGTACTTTGCAGTATGGGCCATGGCATATAGGTCGTACACCTCTGGCACCTCCGTGTTATTGTGTCGTGCCTAAAAGAGAGGAACAAAGTATTAGTAAAGGGCTCAAGCTAGCATCAAGAATGAATTGCATGAATCATGAAGCAAACCACATAACCAGTTTCGCCCGAACAGATATAAGTTGGCGCTGCCTTGATGGTGTGGCACACCAACCATTTTGGCACGCCGGTCCTTGGCATTGTTGTGGATGGCTAGCCATTCGTCTGAGCACCACTCATCCCCCAACGCCTCCCAACAATCCATCTTATCTGCACACCATCTCGAGGGCACCTAAGTTAGTAAAGAGAAATTTGAGCACTACGCCTACGAATCAAATCAAGGAAACTAAGTACAAGGCCTTAAGAATAGGTAATTACCTTCATGTACAGCTCCTTCTTCAGAAACTTTGCGCAGCACGATGGCTTGTCCTTCTTAACACCATGCGAGGCGTAGTAGTCTCGAACAGCCTGCAGCAGAGCCTCGTGCCGTAAGTTTTGTAGTAGGCGCTTGCACTCATCATCGATAACCTGTGCCGCAGCCTCCTCGTATTCCTCCTCACACCTGCAGAAGGTCTGCAATCAAACAAGACAACACTGATTAGTACAATAACTAGCTATTGTTGATTTTTAATTGTGTAAAGGAGAAATTACCCAAAACTTTTTGATCACCATGTCGGCCCTCGTGCGGCACTAGACACCATCGATCATCTGCTCCGGCAAGGCCGGGGCAGCCAATTAGTGCTCCCAGCTCAATCCTAGCTATGGAAGCTGACCCTCACCGGGCAACGTGACAAACCCCGGGAAGTTTTGCCAGCAAATCACACCAAGGACTTGGTTGGGCCTGCGGACATCCGACGCGTGTAGCCAACCCCTGCAGTATGACAAGGCCAACACATTAGATATTTGAAGAAACGTGAAGGCAAAAGGTTAAAAAAGAGTAAATGCACTTACTTCTCCCCATCAGGCCTAATCAACCACCTCTGCTCGCGGGTCACCGGCACGGGCGGGAGCCGTGTACTACCACTCTGGTAGACGGTGCCCCCCTTAACCACCTCGCCCTCGCTATCATAAAACCGATCCCCGCCACCATCATCATGGCCACTCGGCTCCTGCTGACGCAGATCCGGCCAGGTATCCCATCGGGTCTGCTGGGACGTAGCCTGATCCCTGCTCTACTCCGGAGTCTCGTGGGACGAAGCCTCTGGGGCAGGAGTCTCGTGGGTCGAAGGCTCGTCCACCCGAGGCTCGTGGACCGGAGTCCGCGTAGCCTCCACCTCAGACGGGTCCACCCTAGCAGTCCTGTGCTCGGGTGAATCAGCTGGGGGTGGTGGCGAGGAAGGCGTAGCAGATTGCCTACCTCTCCCGCGGCCACGTGCACCTCTACTAGCTCTCTTCTTACCCCGACCTCCTCTCCCGGTGGGCAACGACGTCGACGAATAAGCGCCCACCGATGTCTGCATACTATCGAGCAACGCTCTTCGGAGAGACTGGGTGGAATGGAAGTACCCCTCCCACCACCTGCCGACGAAGAAGGAGCCACGGAGCGCTTTGGACCCGCGCCCACCATCTTTCAACACCTGCCATGGCAAAGAGTAAACGAAATTAGTACAGCATAAAAAAATTGAATACCGACATGAATAATAATATGTATATAATTTAAGTGTATCATCATCATGTATATAATAAAAATTGAATACCTAACATGAACTAATAATATATATGTGTACAATAAAAATTGAATATCTGACATGAACTAATAATAATCTTGATCGTCTATATATGCTCCGGGATCAATAAATGCACCATCATCATCACTATCATGAATGACGTGCTCATCTGGTTCAGCGGCATCAACATGTGGAAGGCCTCCTTTATGTAATCAGTCAAGCATTGACAGGTCATCCCCAGCAGTAACCTCTTCTTGTTCCGGCTCTTCTTGTTCCGGCTCAGGGGTGAAGTCGGATTCACTGTCGCTGTCTACTTCATTGTTCTGGGGTGCAGTAGAGCAGTTCTTGAAACGTTTTTTGGAAAGACATGTTTCTTGGAAGAATTCTCCTTCATATGTGTCTGGGTTAATGTGAGGTTCATATTCCTCTTCATTGGGGGGAGGTGGTCTAACACGGGGCGGCTCTTCATAAATGACATCCCAACCATTTAGATTTGGATCAGTTTGGCAGGCCCACGGTAGATAGAAAACATGGGTCGCCTGTTGAGCCATAATATAGACATCGGGAACATCTAAATGGGTGTTTTGTTTGATTTCGACTAGCCCTATATGTTCATGAGTCCTTCTAGTCTCCTTCGGCTGGAACCAATAACATTTGAAGACTACGACATTCAGTGGGTTTTCACCATAGAATAGAAATTCATAAATTGCTTCAACTCATCCATAATACTCGGTACCTCCTTCACCGATTGCAGAGACAAAACAATTTGTAGACTTTTGGTCGGCCATAGATAGCTCTTTGCCAAAGGTACGAAAGCGATACCCGTTGATGTCGTGTTTGTCAAATGAACAGACCTTATAGTAAAAACCATTAGCGACTTGTCTCAATTCGGCATCCATAGACTCTGAGTTAGCCTACAAGATTAATACAAAAGGATTGTTGTATTAGCCGCAAATTAGACAAAGAAATGAAATGGACTAATGGAAATTACCATTTGTTTGAACCAAAAGATGAAACCGGGATAGCCGCCTCCATGCTTTGCCAGAAGCTCATACTCTTTGATGGAATCCTTTTGGATCACCGCTCCATCCGAGAATTTGGCGACGTATCGACTGTATCAAATATCCGGGAATAAGAGCAGTTCAAAGGAATTAGAAGTTGCGAAACAATGTACCGAGAACTTACTCAATGTACGGCCGCACTTTTGTTAGGTTGTTGAAGATATACAACGAAATGGTCCGCCATTCTTTGATATCCAATGCTATTGCTTTCGAAGCACCGGCTGGTGCAAGCTTCCCTATGAATAGGCAGAGGTTGGATCCACCTTTTTTAGGGTCGCCAGCATTGTACCGAGGCTCCGGATTATGCAAATGATGATTTTTGGCTTCGTAGTGTGCTGTCACAAAGTTTGCCGCCTCCTCAGTAATGAATGCCTCAGCCATCGATGCTTCAAT
Source organism: Thinopyrum elongatum (assembly GCA_011799875.1). Classification (NCBI taxonomy): domain Eukaryota; kingdom Viridiplantae; phylum Streptophyta; class Magnoliopsida; order Poales; family Poaceae; genus Thinopyrum; species Thinopyrum elongatum. The sequence goes on from CM022303.1 coordinate 582,910,681, forward strand.
TCTACGTTTATTGTTACATTTTGCTCGAAGCATCTTCTGCATCCTCTCAGTTGCGTAGCACCAACTATTTTGCACGCCCCATCCCCAATCTTGCCTCGGTAGGGAGATGCAAAATCTGATGCTGCATTGGATTAAAGAAGACCGGTGGAAAGATCTTCTCTAACTTGCAGATCTACTCCGGCGCCAACTCTTTCATTTCATCTAGCACGTCCGGCGATAGTTCTTTCGCACAAAGAACACGGAAGAAATAGCTCAGCTCTGCCAGTACTAGCCATTCATCCTCAGGGATAAAGCCATGCAACATCACCGGCATTACCCGCTCAAGCCATATGTGCCAATCACGACTCTTCAGACCAAATATTTTCAATTTTTCAAGACTCACTCCCCTCTTTAGATTCGCTGCATACCCATCGGGGAACATCAAGTGCATTTTCACCCACAAGATAATTTCCCTCATAGCTAGCCTTCCAAGATTGAACCATGCCTTTGGCTTCGTCCAATTCTGCTTTCCTTTCGGTTGTCGCATGTTTTGTAATGGTCTATCACATAGAGCCTCTTGAGCGACTCTAGCCTTAGGATTATCCTTTTACTTCACCTCTATGCCGAACAATGTACAAAAAGGGCCTCGGAGATATTCTTTTCAGTGTGCATCACATCGATGTTGTGTGGGCAAAGGAGGTCTTTGAAGTAAGGTAGATCCCACAAGCATGTCTTGTGAGTCCAGGCGTGTTCCGAATTATACCCCTTTAAATACCCTGGATGCTTTGGATCAGGCTCAAGAGCGTTTAACTGATCCAGGGTCTGTTGGCCTGTCAACGCAGGTGGTGCAGTGTTTTTGACAACTCTACCTTTGATGAAGTTCTTCTTGTCTTTTCTGAACTTATGGCGAGGATCCAGGAACTGTCTATGCAAGTCGAAGTAAGAAAACTTGCGACCCGCCTGCAGCGAACGAAACTGAAGAGCTGCCTTGCATGTGGGGCACAGGAACCTTCCATGCACACACCAGCCAATGAATAGCGCATACGTCGGCAAGTCATGCATCGAGTACATGTACCACACATGCATTGGGAAGTTTTGTTTTGTAGTGGTGTCGTATGTCTTGATCCCATTATCCCAAGCTTCTTGCAATTGATCCTTAAGCAGCTGCATGTACACATTCATATTCTTCCCCGGATAGTTGGGCCCTGGAATTATCAACGTCAGGAAAATGTTCTTTCTTTGGATAATCTGTTCGGGGGGGGGGGGATTGAGTGGAATGACAAATACAGGCCAACAACTGTATTGGGTTGTCGTCATACCAAACACATTGAACCCATCCGTGCTGATGGTGACTCAAGGATGCCTTGGATCAGCCGCCTTATCCTTATGTAATGCATCGAAGTGCTTCCATGCAAAAGCGTTTGAAGTGTGTACCAACATCTGATTCCCATCTGCATCTAGTTCGGTTCTTTTGCCCAATTTGTGCCATGTCATCTGTCTGGCCGTCTCTTTGATACGTCTCCAACGTATCTATAATTTTTGATTGTTTCATGCTATTATATTATCATTCTTGGATGTTTTACAATCATTTTCTAGCAACTTTATATCATTTTTTGGGACTAACCTATTGACATAGTGCCCAGTGCCAGTTGGTGTTTTTTGCTTGTTTTATACTTCATAGAATATTAGTACCAAATGGATTCCAAACACAGTGAAACTTTTTGGAGAATTCTTCTGGGCTAGAAGACACATGATGGGCCAAAGAAGTACCAGAGGGGGGGCTCCGAGGGGAGCACAACCCACCTGGGCACCCCTGGGGGCCCAGGCGCGCCCTGGTGGGTTCACTACAAAAAAAATCACTTCCGTGATGATACATGTTTGTCACAGTAGGTCACATTTTCTGTCATGCATGTACATCCATGATGATTTTATGACAGAATCAAGATAGTCATACCTGTGTTATCGTAGAAGTGTTCCATGACAATACCAAAATTATCATCACGGAAGTGTTCACTTCCATGACGATAAATGGTGCGTCATGGAAGTGCTTTCGTCAAGGGTGACCGACACGTGACATCCACCGTAACGGGTCGCCGTTAAGCTATCGGGTCCTGTTTTGGATCTGATAACCCATTAACAGCAACGACCAATGGCGATTTTCCACGTGTAAAATTCTCATTGGCCGAAAGAACCACGTGTCAACTCCTCGTTGGGACAAATGTCATCTAGCGAATGGACCACTACTAAAAAAAGGCTATAGCTAATATGGACATTAATGGCGCACCACGTATGTGGTGCGCCACTGCTATATAGCAGTGGCGCACCATGTATAGGTACGCCATTAGTGTCCATATCACTAATGGCGCACCACACCCACGGTGCGCCACTACTGACAATTTTTTTTTTCAAAACTAGTAATGGCGCACCAGGGGATAGTGCGCCATTACTAGTTAAAACTAGTAATGGCGCACCACACACTCCGTGCGCCACTACTAACAATTTTTTTTTTTACTTTTTTTTTCAAAACTAGTAATGGCGCACCTGGGGATAGTGTGCCATTACTAGTTAAAACTATTAATGGCGCACCACAACCACGGTGCGCCACTACTAACAATTTTTTTTTCAAAACTAGTAATGGCGCACCACATACCAGGTGCGCCATTAGTAACCAGGGTTACTAATGGCGCATTCTTAGGAGGTGCGCCATTGGTAACCTGAGAGCAGCTTGATATTTTGGACAGCCACCTACCACACTCACTTTCCCCACTTCATTCTCTCCACCTCCTCCTCCAAGCTTCTCTTGGCTGCCTCCTCCTCCTCACCTCATTTGCACCATAGATTCACCCAAATTAAGTGGTTAAATTTCCTTTTTTTGATAGGTAAGTAAGGGGAAAGCTTTCTTTATGTTCTAGATCTAGTTTTTCTCCCTCCAACAACATGCACATGCACTTTTTATGGCCTAGATCTACGTATGTTTGTGGTGTTGCATATGTTTGTGGTGTTGCATATGTTTGTGTTTGCAGGTACCGGTATTTGAAATGCGATAGTTGCCAATATTTTGCCGGAATGTTGATTCATTTCCGTTTCGGCGAGAATTTGGCACTATGCATTCTTTTTGGTCCTATTTTTAGGCAAAGTCATGCCAAATTTTTTTTTGGTTCTAAAATATCGTTTTGCTCTACCCCGCAGGCGACCATGGTCCGCACGATGACCGAAGGCATCGTGAATAGGTTTTTGAGCTCCGCGAAGGCCGAGATGCTTCAAAAGAACGAGACGGAGATAAGATGTCCGTGTCGAAGATGCAAGCTGAAGAGCCTTATGGACCTGGATTCCGTACAGGTGCGGGACCACCTGCTCTTGCGTGGTTTCATGGATGGCTATCGGTGGCAAGGTGATGAAGATGATTATGAAGTCGTCCATGGGGGCCGGGCAAGAAATGAGGAAGGGCAGCAAGACAACCGCGGCGAGGGCGGGCGAGAAGACGAAGAATCTCCAGGACATGATCACGAAGTAGATGCAGTACACAGTCATCATGTAGAAGATGCCGAACATGATGATGAGGAAGATCAAGATGAAGGGCATGATCATGAAGATGAAGATGCCGGAGTAGACGACGATGGACCATCGATGGGCTGGGTGCAGGACCCTCATATTCAAGAGCTGCTTCTCAAGCAGACGGATAACGCAAGAGCTGCCGCCCGAGAGAAGGCCAAGCTGGATCAACTAGAGATAGACGCGGTTACTCCATTGTATGAAGGATGCAGGCCCGAGGATACCCGCCTGAAAGTAACGCTCATGGCTCTGGAGATGAAGGTAAAACACAAAATGACCGACGCATGCTTCGACGAGAACATGTCATTCTGGCACGAACGTCTTTCCAAGGGGAACAAGTGCCCGACCAGTTTTGAGGAGGCGAAGAAAATCGTGTGTCCTCTGGATTTACCGCACATGAAATACCATGTGTGCATGAACAATTGCATCATTTATCGGGACGAGCACGCGGAGTCTACCATATGTCCGGTGTGCGGTGTCACTCGATACAAGAAGAGGAAGAAAGCTCCTCGAAAAGTGGTGTGGTACTTTCCGATCACTCCTCGTCTGCAGCGGTATTTCGCGGACCCTAAGGTAGCAAAGCTCCTGCGTTGGCACGCGGATAGGGAGGAGAAGAAGCGAGAAGATGACGGAAATGATCCGGAGATAAATAAAAAAGACAAGATGCTGAGTCACCCTAAGGATGCGAGCCAGTGGCAAGCGTTGAACTTCGAACACCCAGAATTTGGGAACGATCCAAGGAACATCATGCTGGGTGTGAGCACCGATGGAGTCAATCCGTTTGGCAGCCAGAGCAGCACACATAGCACCTGGCCTGTGTTTGTGTGGATGTACAACCTTCCCCCCTGGTTGTGCATGAAGAGGAAGTACATTCACATGAGTATGCTAATTGAAGGGCCGAAACAACCAGGGAACGACATCAATCTGTATCTGGGGCTACTGAAAGAGGAGCTAGACACGCTGTGGAAAACGCCAGCCAATACGTGGGACGCCGCAGAGAAAGAATATTTCCCTATGAGAGCCGCACTGCTCACGACGGTGCACGACTATCTTGGTTACGGATATGTCGCGGGGCAGGTGGTCCACGGATTTTCTGGATGCGTCAGGTGCATGGATAACACAACATATCACTAGCTAGATAGAGATCCCGGGTCTTCGAAAACCGTGTTCATGGGACATCGAAGGTGGCTTCGCGACGATGACTCATGGAGAAAACGCAAGGATCTGTTCGATGGTGAAACCGAACCCCGAAGACGCCCGCGTACGAGGAGCGGCGAGGAAATAGACGAGCTGTTGAAAAATTGGAAAGAGTGCCCACCGCCGGGAAAGAAGCGAAAGGCGCCAGAGCCGGGAAAGAAGCGAAAGGCGCCAGAGCCGCTGCTGAAGGTATGGAAAACGAGGTCTGTTTTCTGGGACTTGCCGTACTAGAAGATCCTCCGTGTGCCTCACAGCCTTGATGTCATGCATATCACGAAGAACGTGTGCGAGAGTCTGCTTGGTACCCTGCTCAACATGCTAGAGAGGACCAAAGATGGGCCGAAAGCAAGGGCAGACTTGAAATCAATGGGCATCAGGGAGGAGCTTCGCGCTAATGATGATGATGATGATGATGAGGCGAAGGACACGGAAAGTCGTCGCAAAGGCAAAAAGTCCAAGAAGATCGGAAATGACTGCCCTCCCGCGTGCTTCACTCTAAGTCAGGAGGAGATCGAGCAGTTTTTCACCTGCCTCGTAGGAGTAAAACATCCTTACGGTTACGCGGGGAAGATAAGCAGATACCTAGACTCAGCGAAGCAGAAGTTCAGCGGGATGAAGTCTCACGACTGTCACGTGCTGATGATGCAGATACTTCTAGTTGCAATCCGCGGGATCATGGACGCGCATGTCCGTGAAACGCTATTTGGCCTATGCAACTTTTTCGACGTCATCTCTCGGAAGTCGGTTGGCGTGAGGCAACTCAGAAGGCTACAGGAAGAGATCGTGGTGATACTATGTGAGCTTGAGATGTACTTCCCGCCCGCATTCTTCGACGTTATGGTGCATCTGCTGGTCCATATCATGGAGGATATCATCCAACTCGGGCCGACGTTCCTGCACAGCATGATGCCGTTCGAAAGGATGAATGGTGTCATCAAAGGATACGTTCGCAACATGTCACGTCCAGAGGGAAGCATAGCCAAGGGCTTTCTGACCGAAGAGTGCATCTCCTACTGCATGAATTATCTAGGCATCGAGAACCCCGTTGGTCTGCCCGTCAACAGGCACCTCGGCAGGCTCGCTGGATGGGGTCACCGCGAGGGTCGCCGTGAAATGCATGTCGACTTCAAGGGTCGACTCGCCGACTTTGAAAGAGCAAACCTAGTCACGCTACAACACATAGACGTGGTCGATCCTTGGGTGATAGAGCACAAAACCTTTATTGAGAAGATGTACAATGACCGAGGCCAACAGAGGACGGACGGAGATATAATCAAAGAGCACAACTCATGTTTCACGCGTTGGTTCAAGGAGAAGCTTCTGTCGTACCCTTTACATGAGGATTCTTCCACGGAATAAAAACTCATATTCGCCTTGTCACAGGGCGCCGAGCACAACCTGATGACCTATGAGGCGTACGATATCAACGGCTACACATTCTACACCGAGGAAAAGGACATGAAGAGCGATGGTTATCAGAACTCCGGGGTAACGATGGAATCCTACACCGGTAACGACAAGGACAGATACTATGGAAGGATCGAGGAGATCTGGGAGCTGAGCTACGCTGGAGAGAAGGTCTCGATGTTCCGTGTCAGATGGGCCAAGAGCGTCCTAAAAGAAGACCGGTATTTCACCACCATGGTTATACCCGAAGCCAAATCCAAGACCGCGGGCGCAAACGTCACCGCGAAAAATGAGCCATGGGTACTGGCTTCCCAAGTGGACCAATGCTTCTTCATTACCGACCCGTCAAAGCCCAGTCGTGTTGTCGGGAGGAGAGGCAAAAGGAAGATCATCGGAATGGATGGAGTCACCAATGAGCAAGACTTCGACAAGTACGGCGACCTGAAGATGGAACATGACGACGACGATGAAGTACTAGCAAACACCAAAAGAAGAAGCAGGACCACCCTACCTAAAGGACGTCTGTTCAAGAGAAGAACTCCATTTGCGAAAAAGAAGGGCAAGAAGATTGTGAAAAGATAGCTAAGATCGATTGTATTTAAATTGTAGCCTTCATTTCTCGATTGTATTTCGACATATGGAAATGGCATTTCTTCTGTTCTAGTCCTCTATCCAGTAACCTGTTTTGTTCAAAACAGTGGGGATTAATGTTGTTTGTACTTACCTTCCTTTAATATTTTGTAACTTCTCCATCTCACCAAAGTTGAAGTATCGACCACTTTCTTCTTGGATTTGGAATTTTTGTTCTTCTCCCTCTTGTTTTGTTGCAAATCATCATTTACAGGCACCTTGGGCTTCTTTGTGTTTTCTTCTGGTATTTTAATTGTTTTTATTTATGTTTATTCTGGTAAAAAAAAGTTATTAATGGCGCACCAGGAGAAGGTGCGCCATTGCTATCAAGGTATTTATGGCGCACCCCTAGGAGGTGCGCCATTGATATCCAAAAAAAAGATAGTAATGGCGCACCAGGAGAAGGTACGCCATTGCTATCACGGTGTTTATGGCGCACCCCTAGAAGGTGCGCCATTGGTATACGTATTTTTATGGCGCACCCCTAAAAGGTGCGCCATTGCTAACCCTCCCCCACTCCCACTTACTCCCCTCTCCCTCTGGCCTCTCTCCCTCCCTCGCCAGATCCACCGCCCACGCCCGCTCCACCGCCGTCCGCCCGCGCCCGCTCCACCGCCACCGGTATTGCGAGGTGCGCGCGCCCCACCTAACCCGACGACCCCCGCGGGAGCATGCCGCCGTCCGCCCGCGCCCGCTCCACCACCCCCGGCATTGCGAGGTGCGCGCGCGAGCCGATCGTCCTCCCCTCTCCTCCTCTCCCCGGTCGCGCTCTCCCTCCCTCTCGCCCGCTGCTCACGCCCCTCCCTCGTCCCTGCAGGAGCGCGAACCCGAGGAGCCGCACAGCACCGGATCCACCTCGTCTTCTTCCTCGGGTCACCGCCGTCTTCCTCAACTCCGGCCACCTCTGCTGCTACTAAGCTCTTGCAGGGCCTCCTTGCGCCTCCCCGGTGAGCTCCGCCTCCTCTCCCCTCTTCCTCCTCTCCTCGGTGAGCAGGGCCTACTTAGCTTCTGATGTTGGTTCAGTTGTGGTCTTTGTGGGATAAGCTGATAGTATTGGCTATTGCTTTGATTGTTCATTAGTTATATAGCATGCATGATTTGGAAAATGGAGTTAGCAGCTCTACACTGCTATATACTTGACAATGAACTTCCTCGACTTAATCAATTTCATAGTTTTTTGTGTCCGCTATAAAGTGTGCTTCAAATCGCGGTTGTCTTTTTAGTTCCTGCTGTTGCTATGGCACAAATGAATTAATCTTGGTGGAAACTATTATATCCTTTGGTGATGTGTTAAACTACTTGAAAATAAACTAAGCCTATTGATGCTTGCACATATTAGGAATGTGCTAAGCAAAACATTGCAACTGACTGGCAGTTATGTATTTCCTTACTGTATTGGCTATATTGATGCCCATTCATTCCATAGCAGCTTTGCACTAGGAAATACTTGGTACGCGTGCATACTCATATTCTTTTGATGTTGGTTCAGTTCAAGATGCTATCATGTGCTAGATTTGAGACGAGATTCCTCTAGAGTAGCCATTGTCTCTGTTCGAGTTAGGATGTTCTTGTGTGTAGAGCTGTTAACACCAGCAGAGCCTACAAATGGGATGGACCCTTTTTCCATTGAATTCCTTCCTTCCTGAGAAACCTAAACACAAGGACACAATTAATGCTTACAAAAAGAGTGTATTATGCTTAAATTTTAGATCCACTTTCATATATATTATAATGATTAGCAGAGTATATACAAAATGATACAACAAGATTATCCAGTTAGTATAGTAAGTGTGGGAGTACATCCTCTGAGCAGTAAGAAATACTATATAGTCATGGTAACATGTACTCCCATGCCTCATACTCCTAACAGAACTGCATGAAAAACATTCACTACCATATACTCTTTTTTGCAACATACCCTTTTATGCGAGTATATTGCGATGAATTTGTATTGTGCAGTTCGCATTGGCGTATCTCATGATAATTAGGGCCAGTTCTTCTGCTGGCTTTTAGAATAAGCTGGAATAAGCTGCCCCCTAGGCTTCTAAAAAATTAAATTTGGTTGGGCTTCTAGAATAAGCTGGGTAGGGGGCAGCTTATTCTAGAAGCCCAAAAAAGCTACAAAAAGAACTGGCCCTTACTATCCAAAGTGAAAATGTAGTATCAGGAAGTCACTGAACTAGTATAATATGTGGTGGGAGTACCTACTTGGCTACTCCCAGTCCCATGAGTACAAATATTTTTGCTACATAACTTTGCAATTTTCTTCAACTACATTGTAGGAAGGAAACTCTCGAGAGAACCGAACCCAAAGTACATGCTATAAAAACTGTATTCACTGCTGTTGCTGTACTACTTGTGATGATGCTGCTGCTGTACTACTTGTGATGCTGCTGCTACTGTAGAGTTGATCATTATATTCACTGAATTTTGTCAACTTGTGATGCTGCTGCTACTGTAGATCTTCTGAACTTGTGATCTTCTGAAATGACCCCTTTCTCCTGAAATGTTGATTAATTTTTGTTTCGGTTGAGAATGGGGCACTCCTAGGTCAAGAAAATTAGCAAAGGTCATGCCCAATTTTCTTGACCTAGAAGGTGCCCGATTCTCAACCGAAACAAAAATTAATCAACATTTATAGTTTGACCTAGAAGATGCCCAATTTGTTAACTCTAGTAGTGTACTCCTGTTAAATGCAGTCTAGTTACTCATGTTGTTCAGATTCATGATGTAAGCTCCTGTTAAATGTTTGTCTAAAAGAGAATAGCTTTGCGATGGAAGATCAATCCCTTTTAAGACATCAACAATTTTACTCCTTGGCAGGAAAGGGGTTTTATCGGTATTATCATAAAAGTTAATCCTAACAAAACTCCCATCATTAGAATTAATAAGGGGACCTCCAATACCAACCTAGTACACCAAAAATATAAGACTGAGTTAGGTTACAGGGAGAAGTACAGGGAGAAGTTGCGCAATGCCAAAGACATAGCTGTTTACAGTATGCGCTTTAATATAGGAGTAGTAAATTAAGAAGAAATTTCAGATTGTTTTTTTTAAGAATACCAAGTTCAGATAGATAGATTCTGATGCAAGCATCTATATAAATGCAAGAAAATAACAATCACAAGTGTACCTTCTTGATTTTGCATCTGGACAACTGAAGGTCTCCACAGTCAAGTTCAGTAGGCTTTTTTCCTAGACTGCATTTAAGAAATAACTCTAGTAGCCTTTTTTCCTATTTAGAGCGAACATGGCCAACAACGATGAGGCCGGTGGTTCGGGCAAGGCATTCTGGGAGCTGTCCCAGGAGATGGAGGAAGAACCTCACCGCTATGAGGACGCCGCGGAAGACACCGATCCCGACTACACAACCCCTAGTGGCGTCGGGGATGACACCACTGATGGTGCCGCCGAGGATGCCACCACTGATGATGGCAGCGCATGCACAGATGGCAGCCAACCGAAGAGGCAACAGAAGGACCGGCGCCCGAACGTGCTCGGCACCGTCAAGGAGGAATTTACTGAAGTGTCCTCCAGTGGGCATCCAACGGCGCCCAAAGAATTAGTCAGTGGGTACTCGGGATAACTCGGGTGCATTCTCTGGAGCACCGTCTCGATCAACACCGAGAACCTAAGGCATCATGATCGAGGGAATTTGCGCAACCTCCTCTTCACGAAGCTGCATGAACGATACAAGTTCCCCGGTGACTTCGCAAACACACGCCTCTCAGGGAATAAAGTGAACAGTGCCGCCCTCACGAAGATGAGCACGGCCCTGGCTACTTGGAGAGCCGCGGTGAAGAGAAGGATTCTAAGAGGTGGTAGTTATGAGAAGATCAAGGAGACAAATCCTTCAATCAGCGAAGCTGACTACCGGGAGTTCAAGATCAAGTGCGAGAGCAACGCATCTGCGGAATCAAGTTAGTGGGGCAAAGATATGCGGGACTTGAACTTAGGGGTCCACAAACTCGGTCCCGGCGGTTACAGAGTGGCGGAACCTATATGGGACAAGGAGGACGCGGAGCGTGCCGAGCAAGGCCTACCGCCCCTCTTCGATAAATACCGTGACAAGCAGACCAGGAACTATGCCAGGGCCCGGTACAAGGTGGACCGGTAACAAAGGAGCTTACCACGGATCCGAAGACCAAGGCGCTTGAGCTTGTTCTGGTAAGGAATACACCCCCGCATAATTAGCTCCATATGGTTGCATTCTAATTAATTAAGCCAAATTTCTAAATGGTTCACGTTCCTTCTGCAGGACACTGAAAGCAGTAGCGCGGGGTCGTCTCAGAGCTCCCCTTGGGACACCACTTTAAATAGGGCGTTGAACGTAATGAAACACAAGGATAAGTTCAGTAAGCTGTCGTCAGCTGGTCGTGTGGCCGGCAAAGGCTTGTCCACGAAATGGTCGGAATACTATAACGCTGGGCGAAAGGAGAGAAAGACCAGCTCGAAAAGCCAGGAGCGCGAGGTTCAAGAACTCAAGGCACAAGTGGCGCGGATTCCGGAGATAGTCGAAGAGCAAGTGCGAGACCAACTGGGAGCGACGATCACCGCCATTGTGCCTACCTTGATTGAGGGGCTACAGGCGTGGATTGCGGGCGGCCAACAGGGGCCGCCCCCGATTCCCAGCTTCACGGGCAACAACTCGCACAACGCGCCGGCGGCGGCATTGGTGTCTCCGGTGTCGGCGCCGACATTGGAGCTTAATGCACCCAGGAGTGGGAAGAATACGCCGGCCGGCACCTCGGCAGCAAGCGGCCCCTCCGTCAGTTGCACGCCCGCCGTTGGCGGTGCCTCGACATTAGCCGAGCTCGACGCCATCACGGTAACTAAGCCTCTCGGCCGATGACTTCAACTCCTTGCCTTTGACTGGGCATCCCTCATGCCCTACATGTTTTCGCAGGGCGCCGCCGACGTTCCATGCACTCTCCTACACTTCATGGACGGCGAGTTGATCGATGTCGCCAAGGCCAGAATCATTCAACCGGGCAACTGCGTGTTCCACGGTAATCCGATGCCACCCACCGTGTATAGGGTTCAACTGGTTCGGGTGCTGCGGGGCTGCGACGACTTGTTACCTCCGTATTGACCCCCTGGGGCCAACGAAGATGATGTGATGACCCTCCGCGCCTGCATAAGCTGGTCCATGCTTTGGTCGAAGAGCCAGATTCGTTTTGGGGCGGGGGACACCACCCCACAGACAACACCGCCAGTCGTGCCGGCGCCAAGCCATGGCAAGACCGCCGCAACGCTACCGCCGTCAGCTGATCCGGACATGCATATGGCACAGGATCCGGACGACGGTGACGGTACATTTACAAATGTCGATAAGTACTTCAACGAACATGGGTAAGGTGACGAATTCTTGGGGCCTCCTTCTCAAGAACCCAACCCTGCAAAAGACGATCGCGATCTAGCTGGTACCGCGCAGAAACCCAATTGCAACAGGCATTGTCTGGCGTTCAGTTCTCAGGAGACGCCTCCAGCTGCGGCCTTCACCGAGCCTTAGATAGCCGAGGTGTGAAATATTATCAGCCCCAACACACTCAAGAAGGTGGTCTCTGAGCAGAACTCGATCCCATTACAGCAGAAGAAGCAGAAGGGACGGAAAAGAAAAAATAACAAGGGTGCGAGCCAGCCGGCACCGAGTACGATCCGTGCTCAGGACGGGCCACCTTCACCTAAGGATATCTCGAGGAGGGTGCATGTGGCTTGTAGGCCAATGCTACCGACTAATCTGCTCAATGCTGCAACCGGTGCTATGCGGAGTCTGCATGACAGTGTTCTTTCTTTGGAGAAGCGGCGTCTCTCCGAGAATGATGTGGCATACCCGGTTTTCGTGGCCAAGGTGCCAGAGGGCAAGGGCTTTGTCGATAGCACCATCGGGGGTATGATCGTCCTACAGTTTGATGACATCTTCGCTATGTTTAACCTTCATCCGCTGCACTACACCTTCATTCGGCTATTTTCGCTCAATATGGAGATGTGGATCATTAGAGACAAGACCCCGGACATCGTGATAGTTGACCCCTTCTACATGCGTGCCAAGATCTTGGGCAGCGCTGGGGACCCGCAAGTCGCGAGTTCATACCTCGAAGGCGTCATTCTGGCGAACCCAGATAAGGATAACTTCCTCGTGCCTTACTTTCCCGAGTAAGTCATCCCCTCACCGCCCTGTAACATATGATTTCTTAGATTTCGATCGTTCTTTTTTTTTTCTAACATTCCGTGTTTTGTGCAGTGACACACATTGCACACTCATCCTCTTAAGCCCGAAATATTCCATGGCCACATATTTCGACTCCGACCATCAGTCGAAGAAAGACTACACAAATATCAAGAAAGTTCTTGATGATGCTCTCCCCGGCTACGCCAAATCTGGAGGCACCTTCAGGAGGCCAATTTGTAGGTACGGCAAGCACGTGTTCACCCACGTAACGACGTTCCCCTGCGTCAAGCAGCCGCCTGGCGGTCAGAAGGATGCCTACTACGCCCTCCATCACATGCGGGCGATCGTACGGGACCATAATCACCTTCTGCTACCAACTAATCTCAAAGATTGGGCCGCACGCTTGTCGGCAATCCAGGACGCGGACATCAGACAAGAATTCTTTCGCATCCAGTCGGAGTTTGCGGAAATCATCCATCAAGATGTCCTTCATACCTCGGGGCAGTTCTACCTCAGATATCAACCGTCCAACAGTGAAATAGAAACAACGCTACAAATGCAGGCTGACAACGACCGCGATTTCATGGCCATCACGATAGACGGCAGCTTCATCCATGCTCCAGTCCCTGAGTCGAGTCGAAAGTAATGATGCTATGTAGTTCTGAAATATCGATTAGCTCATGTTGTAATTAAACTTTAATGAACTTGTATGTCTCTTTAGTTTGGACAGTCGTTCAACTTATATGTAATCGATGCTATTTATTAGTAGGACCATGAATCATGCTATTAATGTGTTGCTTTTCTCTTCCGATCCTTTTGTTGCATACTTATATATTGCTTATGTATTGTCTGTGAATTGCTACTAACGTTTTGTTTGTCTAGTGCATAGAGATGCCGTCGTATGTCGTGTACAAGGGTAAGGTTCCCAGAGTCTACGATGACTGGGAGGAGTGTCAGAGACAGGTTCACCGTTTCAGCGGTAACAGTTACAAAGGGTACACCACTAGGGTGGAGGCGGAAGCTAGATACGCGCGCTATCTAGCGGGAGAGAGGAGGGAGCAGAGGAGGAACCGGATGAAGACCAGTTTCATCGCGATGATGCTCATCTTGACCGCAGCTCTCTTCTATGTGATGGTAGTTTAGATGATCGATATCAACTTGTAATGTGAAGACAAACTCGCTACTCGCGGTCTTGAGACTTGTAATGTTCTACCTTTGTTTGGTATTTTGAATTCGAAGACTAATATGATGAATTGTATTCGGAGACTAATCTTCTATTGTATTCGATAAATCTGCTATTTATATGTTGTGCTGTTTATATTCTGTGCAGTAATGTATTTTGTAACCTGTGCAAATATCAGAAAAGAAAAAAAATTCCTAATATTCATAGTAGTGGCGCACCATATTGCACTTTAGTGGCGCACTGAAATAAACACACCAGTGGCGCATTATCTAAAAGTGCGCCATTAGTAACCCAGAGCACAAGGTAAATATGGCCCCCTGGGAGGCATAGTAATGGCGCACTGGTGGACATAGTAATGGCGCACTATGTGGTGCGCCACTATTATCTGGGATACTAGTGGCGCACCAGAGGTGCGCCATTACTATTTGTTACTAGTGGCGTGTTAATAGTGGCGCACCTGTAGTGCGCCATTAACAGCAAAAACAGGTGCGCCACTAACAGCCCTTTCTCTAGTAGTGGACGCGACGCGCCTATGATACGTTGACACGTGGCTCAGCCCAATAGTGGCCCATTCTGGTCAAAAGGCCGGCATGTTTGACTTAGTCAAAAGGTAGTGGCCCGGCCCACGGAAGGCCTGTTAACGGCCTGCTCGCATATAGCCCATTTATAGCCCGCTAACTCACGGCCCATTATAGCCTATCCGAATTAGGCCCAGTAGCGCCATATGGGCCGTCCAATATGATTCCAGCCCATTGTAACTTCCGGCCCATGTATGGCCCATGACGTCTTTCGGCCCATATGAGGCCCTCTGTAAATCTTGGCCCATAAATGACCCATGGTGAAACTGGCCCATAATGAACAGTGTATCACTTTATACCCATTAATGGCCCATTATTTCATTGGGCCATTTAAGACTGTGTTATCTTTCAGCCTTCTAAGGGCCCATTTAGGCCCAGTTCTTTTGCCAGAATCTGGGGATTCTCCCAGAATCCGACCCTTATCCAGCTTCTCTCAGAATCTTTGAGCCCCATTTGTTTTACAATCCTATCTAATTAGACCCTAATAAGATAGGATTGTAAAACAAATGGGGCTCAAAGATTCTGGGAGAAGCTGGGTAGGGGTCGAATTCTGGGAGAATCCCTAGATTCTGGCAAAAGAACTGGGCCTTATTATTGGGCTCATTTCTGGCATTCGAATACTTACGGTCCGTTACTGACCTGTTCCGCTTGTGGGCCATATTCAGCCCGTGGTTAAAGTCGGCCCGTCTATGGCCCTTTAATCTGTTGGGCCATTTTCATAGCGTCATCAAATATGGCCCATTAACGACCCGTTATGGTTGCCGATAGAATTAAGCCCGTTGTACACATGGGCCTATTAATGGCCCGTTATGGTCGGCCCATAAACAGACGATTCCAATTATAGCCCGTTTACGGCCCATATTGCGGTCCATTAATTGTCCATGAAAGTACGACCCATGTTTGGCAAATCCATCATACGGCCTGTAGAAGCCCCATTGAATCTACGGCCCGTAGAAGGCCCATGGATCATACGGACCTAAGGAGGCCCACTACAGCAGGCAGCAGGACCATGGTTACAACGGTCCGTATGTTGCCCATGGTTATTGTGGCCTAGTTCTAAATAAAAAGGTTACCATGGAAAAAGAACTGCAGGGACTACAAGCAAAAAAATAAACAAGACAAGAAGGAAATAAATAAGCAAGCAAGTTACGCTAGGATATTACGGCTATTACAAATATTACATCCACTGGGCGTCAAAGTTCGCCACCAGTGCAAATATAGTGAACAAAGCAGCATATTACATACACTGGGCGTCTAAATTGGCCACCAGTGAAAATAAACGTGGCAGTAAAACAAGCCCAGAACTTAAACCACTTCAGAAGAGCTCAACAAACGATATCCTGGATACCCACCATGCTGGCAAGAAGCTTAGCAAGCTTATGAGTTTTCTCTTGTTTGGCGCTAAAATCGTCCAATGCTTGCTGTTGCACCAGAAAGTATGCATCTGAATTCTGCAGGGACTTCCTCAGTCCTTCGGCTTCTTGCCGCTGCATAGCTGACTGATGCCTTTCAGCTTGTAGCTAAGACTGCAGAAGCCGAAGTGATTCAGGCAGCGAGTTCGTGGAGCTTCTGCCAGCGGTAGTGGCCAGTAACTCGAACACTGCATTAACGCAGGACTTTGGGGTTGTCTCACTATCTACAAGATAGTTTTTATCACCTTTCTTGGAGACCAACAGGGTTGTCTCACTATCTTGAACCTTATCTGCATTACTTTCTCTACCATTGCATAATGGGGTGCTCTTATCCAATATTCTGTTCGCATTCTACAAGAGAAACAAGCAGACACATCACAGGTTTAGCATGTAGTATATGAAACTCATTTTGGTAAACCGGTTCAGTAGTAAGGTGGACAGGATAACAACATGAAACAAGCATATATCTATGTACTATGGTCACTGTATTGTCTATATCATCCTAGATTATGTTGCCAAATGAAGATAGAGACACAATTCAAATCATATCTATTTAAGACAAAGCAGCATAGACAAAATATAATTGTGGAAAACTACACAACACTAACAACACTTGTAATGTGCATGACATGAGAACATAACTGTTTATACAAATGAAACTGAAATCAACATAGAGCAAGAAGTTAGAACAGCAATCCAGTTAAAGAAATAGGTTTAAAACATACTTGTTGCGCCATTGGAGTTTCAATTGGATCCTTCAAATTTGAAATTAGTTGGTATGAGTAAATACAGTGATGCAAGAGAAAAGGAGTATGGACAATAGCTATGGAATCTGACCTGAGAACAGTTGCTCTTCTGCTTTAAATGTGGAGCTAGGGTTCGCTGTGGTGGTCTTCGTGCTTTGGGCACTGCAGTTGCTTTACAAACTGCTCGTGTGGGGGTACTCTGTGGTGGACATGGTGCTGTGTCAACTAGAAGTGGGTTACTATCTGCTGGGGTTGGGGTTAGATGGGGTGTAGCTGGTTCTCTGTCCAATGGTGTAAGTGTAAAATCTGGAAGAGTCTCGATTATGTGTGGTGGGGCTAGTTCATGGGCCAATACAACCATGGTTCTATCTGCATTGACGGGTAGCACCGTCTTTTGTGAAGAATGGGTTTTTACTCCCTTAGATACTGCCATCATCCCCTCCAATTCAAATGGCTGATAAATAAGAAAAGAAATTGAATGTACAGACATTGTATGATAGACAGATGTGGTAATTCACATATATGTTGTCTAACCAAACAGGACAGCATGACAAAATTTCACATATATGATGGCAAACTAAACAGGATAGCATGACACAGTTTCAGATATATGATGGAAAACTTAACAGGATATAATGGCATAATTCAACATATGATGAGTTTCTCAACAGGATGACATGACAAAACTATATATGATGTCTTTCTAAAATAGGTTGGGATGAAATAATTCACATACATGTTGTCTAAGTATACAGGATGGCATGATATAATTCACATAATTGATTCCTATACTAAGCAGCTGGCACTCGCATGTATGATCTCTAAACTAAACAGATGGCATTGAATATTGTGTATATGATGTCTAAACTAAGCAATGCAAGACACCATATGCATGATATGAGAAATATAAACATTGCAAGTTAAAGCATACACCTTAGGTGGGATATAGCAGTGGTCATCTGTCTTTGAATCCTCCTCTGAGGAGCTATTTGTAACCATCGAGATATATGCTTCAACAGGTACCATTGCCTGCTCTGAAGACCTTGTTTTCACTCCAGATTTTTCCGTAACCGGCTCAAATGGCTGATACACATGAAGAGTAGTTCAATATACACAGATTGTTGACAAATGGAATATGTAATGAAAAAAAAGGATGGCATGAGATAATTCACATATATGATGCCTGGCTACAGAGGATGGCAGTGCATAATTCACATATATGATAACTGGCTAAAAACCATGGCATTGCATAATTCACATATCTGATATAGAAAGCAAATAGGAGGCATTCACACAAAGCATGTCTAATCTAAGCAGATGGCATGGCAATGCAAGACACCATATGCATGATATGAGCAATATAACCCTGCCAAGTTAGAGCATACACCTCGGGGGGGGGGATACGACTGGTCATCTATCTTTGAATCCTCCTCTGAGGAGCTATCTGTAACCAGCAAGAAATCTGCATCGACAGGTAGCACTGACTGCTCGGAAGACCTTGTTTTCACTCCAGATTTTCCCATCACCGACTCAAATGGCTGATGCACAGGAAGAGTAGATGAATGTACAAACATTGTTGACAAATGGAATACATTATGAAAAAAAATAGTATGGCACGATACAATTCACATATACGATGACTGGCTAAACAGGATGGCATTGCATGATTCACGTATATGATGCCTGGCTAAAGAAGATGGCATTGCATAATTCACATATAGGAGTATGATATAGAAACCAAACAGGTGGCATTCACACAAAGCAAATCTAAACTAAGCTGATGACATATAAGATGTATAAAGTAAGCAATGCGAGGCGCCATATGCATGATATGACCAACATCAACATGTCAGGTTAGAGTAAACACCTCAGGGGGTAAATAGGAGTGGTCGGCTCCCTTTGAATCCCCCTCTGAATAGTTATCTTCCTCTGGAATACAATCTGGAATGGGGGAGGGGGCCCCCACTTCGCCCACCATGGAGCGGCATCTGCATGACATTATATTCCCACGCAACGGTCTTCTCTTTTTCTCTACATATTTAGTACGATTGTGTACAATAACTGACATACATAATAAAAAAACATAGTTAGATTATGTAAGGCCTAAGGGGTGCATGCAGAAATCAAGACTGATGGTAGCAAACGAGTGGATAGATCCAAAACTAATGATAGCAGGCAGATGATAGCTTCAGTTTAAAAAGATAGACGATGGCTCATCTAGTGTTTGTTGCCCACCGAACATGAACCACATAGAAGACCCCAGATGAACCAGATAGTAGACAGATACTATTCATTGCTGCCTCGATATGTGCCCAATGGGCATTTTAAAACTCAAGTTGGAACATTAGTTTGGACCTGACTCAGAGTCTAAGAGGTGAACATGACGATAAAGTAGCAGGTAATAATAACCTGTTGGGAAACGTTGCATGCAAAACAAAAAAAAATTCTACGCACACGCAATGATCTATTAATGGAGATGCATAGCAACGAGGGGGAGAGTGTGTCTCATACCCTCGTAGACTGTAAGCAGAAGTGTTTCACAACGCGGTTGATGTAGTCGAACTTTCTTCGCGCTCCACCGATCGAGTACCGAACGTACGGCACCTCCGAGTTCTGCACACGTTCAGCTCGGTGATGTTCCTCACCTTCTTGATCCAGCAAGATGTCAAGGTAGTAGATGAGTTCCATCAGCACGACGGCGTGGTGACGGTGATGGTGAAGTGATCTCCGCAGGGCTTCGCCTAAGCACTACGAAAATATGACCGAGGTAGTAAACGGTGGAGGCGGGTGCCGCACACGACTAGGCAATTGTCTGGTATGTGCTAGGGGCGCCCCCCACATATATATAGGTGGGAGGGAGAGGGGAGGCAGCCAGGAGGCGCCCAAGTAGGCCGAATCCTACATGGGGTCTCCCTATGGCCGGCGCCCCCCTGCCTTATTTGCCGGAGGGGGAAGGAAAGAGGAGGGAGGAGGGAAGGAAGGGGGAGGCCGAATCCCCCCCTTTCCTTCTCCCTTACCCTCTTTCCTTCTCCTCTGGTTCGGCCCATATGGGGGGCGCACCAGCCCCTTGTGGCTGGTGTGTTTCCCCACTTGGCCCATAAGGCCCATATCTTTTGCTGGGGGTGCCCGGAACCCCTTCCGGTGATCCGATATGTACCCGGTGCCCTCCGGAACACTTCCGGTGTCCGAATATCATCGTTATATATATCAATCTTTACCTCTCGACCTGTTCGAGACTCCTCGTCATGTCCGTGATCTCATCCGGGACTCTGAACAACATTCGGTCACCAAATCACATAACTCATATAATACTATATCGTCATCGAACATTAAGCGTGCGGACCCTACGGGTTCGAGAACTATGTAGACATGACCAAGACACCTCTCCGGTCAATAACCAACAGCAGAAACTGGATGATCATATTGGCTCCTACATATTCTACGAAGATCTTTATCGGTCGAACCGTTATGATAACATACGTAATTCCCTTTGTCCATCGGTATGTTACTTGCCCGAGATTCGATCATCCGTATCTTCATACCTAGTTCAATCTCGTTACCGGCAAGCCTCTTTACTCGTTTCGTAATACATCACCTCGTGACTAACTCCTTAGTCATTTGCTTGCAAGCTTATGATGTGTATTACCGAGAGGGCCCAGAGATACCTCTCCGAAACTCGGAGTGACAAATCCTAATCTCGATCTATGCCAACTCAACAAACACCTTGGGAGATACCTATAGAGCATCTTTATAATCACCCAGTTACGTTGTGACGTTTGATAGCACACAAGGTATTCCTCCGGTATCCGGGAGTTGCATAATCTCATAGTCGAAGGAATATGTATTTGACATGAAGAAAGCAATAGCAATAAAACTGAACGATCATTATGCTAAGCTAACGGATGGGTCTTGTCCATCACATCATTCTCCTAATGATGTGATCCCGTTATCAAATGACAACTCATGTCCATGGTTAGGAAACCTTAACCATCTTTGATCAACGAGCTAGTCTAGTAGAGGCTCACTAGGGACACGGTATTTGTTTATGTATTCACACATGTATTTAAGTTTCCGATCAATGCAATTCTAGCATGAATAATAAACCTTTATCATGAATAAGGAAATATAAAATAACAACTTTATCATTTCCTCTAGGGCATATTTCCTTCAGTCTCCCACTTGCGCTAGAGTCAATAATATAGTTCACATCGCCATGTGATTAACACCAATAGTTCACATCGCCATGTGACCAACACCCAAAGGGTTTACTAGAGCCAATAATCTAGTTCACATCGCCATGTGATTAAAACCCAAAGAGTACTAAGGTGTGATCATGTTTTGCTTGTGAGAGAAGTTTAGTCAACGGGTCTGCCACATTCAGATCCATATGTATTTCACAAATTTCTATGTCTACAATGCTCTGCGTGGAGCTACTCTAGCTAATTGCTCCCACTTTCAATACATTTCCAGATTGAGACTTAGAGTCATCTAGATCGGCGTAAAAGCTTGCATTGACGTAACCCTTTATGGCGAACTCTTTATCACTTCCATAAACGAGAAACATTTCTTTAGTTCTCTTAACTAAGGATAATTTTGACCACTGTCCAGTGATCTACTCCTGGATCACTATTGTATCCCTTTGCCAAACTCATGGCAAGGTACACAATAGGTTTGGTACACAGCATGGCATACTTTATAGAACCTATGTCTGAGGCATAGGGAATGACTTTCATTCTTTCTCTATCTTCTGCCGTGGTCGGGCTTTGAGTCTTACTCAATTACACACCTTGAATACAGGCAAGAACCCTTTCTTTGACTGATCCATTTTGAACTCCTTCAAAACTTTGTCAAGGTATGTGCTTTGTGAAAGTCCTATTAAGTGTTTCGATCTATCCCTATAGATCTTGATGCTCAATACGTAAGTAGCTTCATCTAGGTCTCTCATTGAAAAATTCTTATTCAAGTATCCTTTTATGCTATCCAGAAATTCTATATCATTTCCAATCAACAATATGTCATCCACATATAATATCAGAAATGCTACAGAGCTCCCACTCACTTTCCTGTAAATACAGGCTTCACCATAATTCTGTATAAAACCATATGCTTTAATCTCCTCATCAAAGTGTATATTCCAACTCCGAGATGCTTGCACCAGCCCATAAATGGATCGCTGGAGCTTGCACACTTTGTTAGCACCTTTAGGATCGACAAAACCTTCTGGTTGCATCATATACAACTCTTCTTTAAGAAATTCATTAGGAATGCAGTTTTGACGTCCATTTGCCAGATTTCATAATCATAAAATGCGGCAATTGCTAACATGATTCGGACAGAATTAAGCATCGCTACGGGTGAGAAAGTCTCAACGTAGTCAACTCCTTGAATTTGTCGAAAATCTTTTGCGACAAGTCAAGCTTTGTAGAAAGTAACATTATCATTAGTGTGAGTCTTCTTCTTGAAGATCCATTTATTATCTATGGATCGCCGATCATTGGGCAAGTCCACCAAAGTCCACACTTTGTTCTCATACATGGATCCTATCTTAGATTTCATGGCCTCAAGCCATCTGTTGGAATCTGGGCTCATCACAGCTTCTTCATAGTTCGTAGGTTCACCTTGGTCTAATAACATGACTTCCAGAACAGGATTACCGTACCACTCTGGTGCAGATCATGCTCTGGTTGACCTACGAGGTTCAGTAGCAACTTGATCTGAAGTTTCATGATCATTATCATTTGCTTCCTCTCTAGTTGGTGTAGGCATCACGGGAACGGGTTTCTCTGATGTGCTACTTTCCCATTCGAGATAAGGTACGATTACCTCATCAAGTTCTACTTTCCTCCCACTCACTTCTTTCGAGAGAAACTCCTTCTCTAGAAAGGAACCAAACTTAGCAACAAAGATCTTGCCTTCGGATCTGTGGTAGAAGGTGTACCCAATTGTTTCCTTAGGGTATCCTATGAAGACGCACTTCTCCGATTTGGGTTTGAGCTTATCAGGCTGAAGCCTTTTGACATAAGTGTCGCAACCCCAAACTTTAAGAAACGACAGCTTAGGTTTCTTGCCAAACCACGGTTCATACGGTGTCGTCTCAACGGATTTAGACGGTGCCCTATTTAATGTGAATGCACCTGTCTCTAATGCATAAACCCAAAACGATAGTGGTAAATCGGTAAGAGACATCATAGATCGCACCATATCTAATAAAGTACGGTTACGATGTTCGGACACACCATTACGCTATGGTGTTCCAGGTGGCGTGAGTTAAGAAACTATTCCACATTGTTTTAAATGAAGGCCAAACTCGTAACTCAAGTATTCGCCTCCGTGATCAGATCGTAGAAACTTTATTTTCTTGTTACGATGATTCTCTTCTTCACTCTGAAATTCTTTGAACTTTTCAAATGTTTCAGACTTGTGTTTCATTAAGTAGATATACCCATATCTGCTCAAATCATCTGTGAAGGTCAGAAAATAATGATACCCGCCGCGTGCCTCAACACTCATCGGACCGCATACATCAGCATGTATTATTTCCAATATGTCATTTGCTCGCTCCATTGTTCCAGAGAACGGAGTTTTAGTCATCTTGCCCATGAGGCATGGTTCGCAAGTATCAAATGATTCATAATCAAGTGATTCCAAAAGCCCATCTGTATGGAGTTTCTTCATGCGCTTTACACCAATATGACCTAAACGGCAGTGCCACAAATATGTTGCACTACCATTATCAACTTTGCATCTTTTGGCATCAATATTATGAATATGTGTATCACTACGATCGAGATTCAATAAACCATTTATATTGAGTGTATGACCATAGAAGGTTTTATTCATGTAAACAGAACAACAATTATTCTTTGACTTAAATGAATAACCGTATTGCAATAAACATGATCCAATCATATTCATGCTCAACGCAAAACACCAAATAACATTTATTTAGGCTCAACATTAATCCCGAAGGTAAAGGGAGTCTGCGATGATGATCTTATCAACCTTGGAATTAGTTCCAACACACATCGTCACCTCGCCCTTAACTAGTCTCTGTTCATTTTGCAACTCCTGTTTCGAGTTACAAATCTTAGCAACTGAACCGGTATCAAATACCCAGGGGCTACTATGAACACTAGTAAAGTACACATCAATAACATGTATATCAAATATACCTTTGTTCACTTTGCCATCCTTCTTATCCGCCAAGTTTTTGGGGCTGTTCCGCTTCCAGTGACCATTTCCTTTGCAGTAGAAGCACTCAGTTTCAGGCTTAGGTCCAGCTTTGGGCTTCTTCACGGGAGTGACAACTTGCTTGTCATTCTTCTTGAAGTTCCCGTTCTTTCCCTTGCCCCTTTCTTGAAACTAGTGGTCTTGATAACCATCAACATTTGATGCTCTTTCTTGATTTCTACCTTCGTCGATTTCAGCATCGCGAAGAGCTTGGGGATTGATTTCGTCATCCCTTGCATATTATAGTTCATCACGAATTTCTAGTAGCTTGGTGATAGTGACTAGAGAACTCTGTCAATCACTATCTTATCTGGAAGATTAACTCCCACTTGATTCAAGTGATTGTAGTACCCAGACATTCTGAGCACATGCTCACTGGCTGAGCTATTATCCTCCATCTTGTAGGCAAAGTACTTGTCAGAGGTCACATACCTCTCGACACGGGCATGAGTCTGAAATACAAATTTCAGCTCTTGCAACATCTCATATGCTCCGTGGCGTTCAAAACTTTTTGAAGTCCCGATTCTAAGCCGTAAAGCATGGTGCACTAAACTATCAAGTAGTCATCATATCGAGCTTTTCCAAACGTTCATAATGTCTGCATCTGCTCCTGCAATAGGTCTATCACCTAGCGGTGCATTAAGGACATAATTCTTCTATGTAGCAATGAGGATAATCCTCAGATCACGGACCCAGTTCGCATCGTTGCTACTATCATCTTTCAACTTAGTTTTCTCTAGGAACATAAAAAATATAGGGGAGCTATATCGCGAGCTATTGATCTACAACATAGATATGCAAATACTATCAGGACTAAGTTCATGATAAATTAAGTTCAATTAATCAAATTACTTAAGAACTCCCACTTAAATAGACATCCCTCAAGTCATCTAAGTGATACGTGATCCAAATCAACTAACCCATGTCCAATCATCACGTGAGATGGGGTAGTCATCAATTGTGAACATCTCTATGTTGATCATATCTACTATATGATTCATGTTCGATCTTTCGATCTCCAGTGTTCCGAGGCCATGTCTGTACATGCTAGGCTCGTCAAGTTTAACCCAAGTATTCCGCATGTGTAAAACTGTCTTCCACCCGTTGTATGTGAACGTAGAGTCTATCACACCCGATCATCACATGGTGTCTCAACACGACGAACTGTAGCAACGGTGCATACTCAGGGAGAACACTTTTATCTTGAAATTAAGTGAAGGGATTATCTTATAATGCTACAGCCGTTCTAAGCAAAATAAGATGCATAAAGGATAAACATCACATGCAATCAAAATATGTGACATGATATGGCCATCATCTTGTGCTTTTGATCTCCATCTCCAAAGCATCGTCATGATCTCCATTGTCACTGGCTCAACACCTTGATCTCCATCGTTGCGTCGTGGTCCTCTCACCAACTATTGCTTCTACAACTATCGCTAACGCGTGATAAAGTAAAGCAATTACATGGCGTTTGCATTTCATACAATAAAGCGACAACCATAAGGCTCCTGCCAGTTGCCGATAACTTACAAAACATGATCATCTCATACAACAACATATATCACATCATGTCTTGACTATATCACTTCACAACATGCCCTGCAAAAACAAGTTAGACATCCTCTACTTTGTTGTTGCAAGTTTTACGTGGCTGGTACGGGCTTCTAGCAAGAACCGTTCTTACCTACGCACAAAACCACAACGGTGTTTCATCAAGTTTGCTGTTTTAACCTTCTTCAAGGACCAGTCGCATTTAAATTTGATTCAACTAAAGTAGGAGAAACAGACACCCACCAGCCACCTTTATGCAAAACTAGTTGCATGTCTGTCGGTGGAACCGGTCTCATGTGCGTGGACATGTAAGGTTGGTCCGGGCCGCTTCATCCCACAATACCACTGAATCAAAATAAGACGTTGGTGGTAAGCAGTAGGACTATCACCGCCCACAACTCTTTGTGTTCTACTTGTGCATATCATCTACGCATAGACCTGGCTCATGATGCCACTGTTGGGAAATGTTGCATGCAAAACAAAACAAAATTCTACGCACACGCAATGATCTATCCATGGAGATGCATAGCAACGAGGGGGGGAGTGTGTCTACGTACCCTCGTAGACCGTAAGCGGAAGCGTTTCACAACGCGTTTGATGTAGTCAAACTTTCTTCGCGCTCCACCGATCGAGTACCGAACGTACGGCACCTCCGAGTTCTGCACACGTTCAGCTCGGTGACGTCCCTCGCCTTCTTGATCCAGCAAGACGTCGAGGTAGTAGATGAGTTCCGTCAGCATGACAGCATGGTGACGGTGATGGTGAAGTGATCTCCGCAGGGCTTCGCCTAAGCACTATGAAAATATGACCGAGGTAGTAAACGGTGGAAGGGGGCGCCGCACACCGCTAGGCAATTATCTGGTATGTGCTAGGCGCGCCCCCCCCCCCACATATATATAGGTGGGAGGGAGAGGGGAGGCAGCCAGGAGGCACCCAAGTAGGTCGAATCCTACTTGGAGTCTCCCTATGGCCGGCGCCCCCTGCCTTATTTGCCGGAGGCGGAAGGAAAGAGGAGGGAGTAGGGAAGGAAGGGGGAGGCCGAATCCCCCCTTTACCTCTCCCTTCCCCTCTTTCCTTCTCCTCTGGTTCGGCCTATATGGGGGGCGCACCAGCCCCTTGTGGCTGGTGCGTTTCCCCTCTTGGCCCATATGGCCCATATCTTTTGCCGGGGGTATCCGGAACCCCTTCCGGTGACCCGATATGTACCCGGTACCCTCCGGAACACTTCCGGTGTCCGAATATCATCGTCCTATATATCAATCTTCACCTCTTGACCATTTCGAGACTCCTCGTCATGTCCGTGATCTCATCCAGGACTCCGAACAACATTCGGTCACCAAATCACATAACTCATATAATACTATATCGTCATCGAACGTTAAGCGTGCGGACCCTACGGGTTCGAGAACTATGTAGACATGACCGAGACACCTCTCCGGTCAATAACTAATAGCGGAACCTGGATGCTCATATTGGCTCCTGCATATTCTACGAAGATCTTTATCGGTCGAACCGTTATGACAACATACGTAATTCCCTTTATCCATCGGTATGTTACTTGCCCGAGATTCGATCATCGGTATCTTCATACCTAGTTCAATATCGTTACCGGCAAGTCTCTTTACTCATTCTGTAATACATCACCTCGTGACTAACTCCTTAGTCGTTTGCTTGCAAGCTTATGATGTGTATTACCGAGAGGGCCCAGAGATACCTCTCCGAAACTCGAAGTGACAAATCCTAATCTCGATCTATGCCAACTCAACAAACACCTTTGGAGGTACCTGTAGAGCATCTTTATAATCACCCAGTTACGTTGTGACGTTTGATAGCACACAAGGCATTCCTCCGGTATCTGGGAGTTGCATAATCTCATAGTCGAAGGAATATGTATTTGACATGAAGAAAGCAATAGCAATAAAACTAAACGATCATTATGCTAAGCTAACAGATGGGTCTTGTCCATCACATCATTCTCCTAATGATGTGATCCCATTATCAAATGACAACTCATGTCCATGGTTAGGAAACCTTAACCATCTTTGATCAACGAGCTAGTCTAGTAGAGGTTCACTAGGGACACGGTATTTGTTTGTGTATTCACACATGTATTTAAGTTTCCGATCAATACAATTCTAGCATGAATAATAAACCTTTATCATGAATAAGGAAATATAAAATAACAACTTTATTATTGCCTCTAGGGCATATTTCCTTCATAAACGATGTATAACGTAAGCAGACATGAAAGAGTGCGACCTCTCTTCCGAAACTGTGTAGTCCTTAGGTTCATCTGCTCAGTCGATGATGGTAATGCAGTTGGCGTGGCTGCCGGCAACGGGGAAGATGATCTGAGGCCGCAAAAGAAGGTCTGCAGGGGGAATCTCTGCTGCCGTGAATGCTTCCATCGAAGTTGCCCCTCAGGTGGGGTGGATGATGGCACGGCATGAGCGGGACAAAACACATAGAGTTTTCTTTGACACCTATCTGAAAATGAAGTAAATCTGTAAGGGCTCCTTAGAATTGCAGGATTCTAAAAACGCAGGGACAGGAAAAACACATGAATAGGATAGGAATGCACGTGTAAAGCAGAGCATTTGCAAACATAGGATTTTTGTCAACCTGGGTGATTGGTTCACATGGATTGGAAGAACACTGGAATGGAGAAACATGGTCAAATTAAAGTCAAACAACATGAAAATGTAAAATAAGAATCTTATTATGCCGGTAATGCACTTAGTCCTGTTCTTCATGCATATTAATTTGAAAAGGACATCCAAGTGGATATTAAAATTCCTATGTTTTTTCTATGAAAGAGACACCAAAGGAAAAAAAATCCTCCAGTTTTGCTTTGCTCTATTCCTTCTAACCAAATGCATGAATAGTAGTACCATAGTAAAGTTTCCAATTCCTATGTTTTCCTTCACTTGTTCTTTGAACCAGTGGTGATTCTAGTAGGCAGTCTTCAACAGGCTGAAGCCTGCCCTTGAAATATTTTGTGAGCTTAGATTTGGTCCACATGAATATCATATAATCGCTATCTTGCTAAATGGATTCAAATTGTGGTTCAAAAGAGCATTTAGTTTTCTCCCTGTTAACTTTGTGACCATGATTCATTTCTTTCTAGATTTGCAACTGCTTTGAACTAAAGGATCCCTGAGGGATCGACATGAATGTAGAGTAACAAAGTGATGCGACGAGTGTACAACCTCTTTGGCATAGCCTTGTCGACCTCAGCATCATTGGGTTGGACGTGGAGGATGGTGATGCTGATGTGACTATCGGAGGCAGGGAAGAAGATCTGAGGCATCTAGAGATGGCGCCGAGGGTACTGCTCCACTGTGATGGACGGTTCCGTCGTTGGAGCAGCTCCGGTGAGGTGTACGACGGCGAGGCTAAAGCAGGACAAGACGGACAACGTTAATCTAAAGTGGGAGTCTAATAGAATGTGTAATAGATAATGTAAAATACATCACCAAAAAGTGCTAGATGTAAAATGCATCAACCGCGCCGCGGCCGCTCGGACAGATGCTGTAAATACTGTTGACTCTAAACTTAAGTGAAGAAACTAAACTTTACAGTCGAAACTGAATTTTACTGACAAAACTTATTGAACTGGTAGTGGAGCACTGCAATAGAAGTTAGGGCATTCGAGCACTTGTAGCAGGGAACGCACTAGTAGAGAGCAGCTCGTGCAGCAGCACCGCGAGCGAGTGCTAAAGCAGCAACTCCTATAGCTGCCGCAGGTCGTGCAGCGGCAGCAGCGCGAGCGAGAGCAAGAGCAGAGCAGAGCAGCAACACGAACAAGAGCAAGAGCGGAGCAGCAGCACGAACGAGAGCAAGAGCGGAGCAGCAGCGCGAATGAGAGCAAGAGCGGAGCAGCAGCACGACCGACAACAAGAGCAGGGCAGCAGCACAAACAAGAGCAAGAGCAGTGCAGCAGCGCAACTGACAGCAAGAGCAGAGCCGCAGCGCGAGCGAGAGCTGGAGCAGCAGCAGCTAGTGCTGGTGTGGAAGTCGCCGGTGAGGAAGCAACAACATGGGGGAGAGACGCCGTGGAGGAAGTGGCCGACAACGGCGCCGTCGATGGAGACCCGCCATGGTTGCTCGGTATCGAGCACCGGCAGCCCCGTGAGATCGAATAAAAGATAAAATGCAGCAGTGAGTGCAGAACCTCCTTCGTGGCACCGAGTAGGCCTCGGCTTCATCGGAGGAATTGGTGAGGGTGCTGCGGTTCTGGTGGGGCAGGTCAAGACGGCGTTGTGGGGATGGAGGTGGTGCGATAGACGAGGCGAACATCGGGGCAGCTCCTTGGAGGTGGAGGACGGGGTGGCTGATCCGGCGGGACGACGAGATCGACGACGGATCCTCATCCGGTGCGGTGGATGAGGGATGTCGAGCTGTTGCTGTGGACGACGTCGTCGGTGAAGAGGCTCCTGCTGGGCGGCTGTCGGGAGGCCGACGGAGGAGCGTGGGGTTTCGCATGTTTTGGAGGCCTTGGTGTACGAATGGCGGGGTACGAAGGGGAAGGTTGGTGGAGCCATGGCTTAGGGACGCGCTTGTCCAAAATGTGGGGTAAGTTACGAATGTACCCCCACCGGTTTTGACCACGCGACGTCAAGGCGGCACTTCCGGTTGAGGGGTAGAAGGGGGATTTCGCGTGTCTGGGCTGCAGGACCGATTTCGGATGAGGAGGGAGTTTTCGCGCGCGTCAAAATTTCGGGATAACGCGGCGTGGGTTGAAGAGGCGGGAGTTTCGCAGCAGAAGAGACAAAAAATACTCGAGGTTGAAAATTTTGGGATAACAAGGCGCGGATTCCATGTTTGGCAGAACAAACTTAACGTGTACAAAAAAAAGACAATTCATACAAGACACAAGAGAGTCATGTCCCCTTTTACTATATTGCTATAAATGCCATTGAAAAACTACAAGAAAAATATATAAAAAAATCGGGAGAACAAGATTAGCATGTACAGTACCAAATCAATTCGCACTTCTCTCAACAACAACAAAAAACAAATCAATCCCCACCACAAAAAAGAGTCATGTCCCTTTTTATATGATTACAAATGCCAGGATCTCAAATTTCAATTTTTGAATCCACGTTATGTTAAATTCGAATATATCGTTAGGTGATTTTGCGGTTTACAATGGATGTAGTCCTACAATTTGATCTTCCATCTTATATGAACATTTTACTCCACCCTGTATATATATATATATATATATATATATATATATATATATATATATATATATATATGTCGCGTCTACCATATGGACGAAATGTGGAATCAATTTTCCTTATTTGAATACGATTGTTGTCAAGTTATACCATCATTTAAATATTATTTTGATAACAGAAAACATGCATATAGTAGTAATCATATTTAAATATGAACTACATGTACCATACGATCTCCAATTCAAATATTTGTATCCATTTTATGTTGAATTCAAATCACAGTACATTGGTCTAGGTAGCGAGATGTTCGGGATAATCTAAACCCTGTTTTCATATGTTTAAAATTTTGGCCGAATTGGGACAGGTTTTGGTATAAGCTTCTTACAAGCCGGAGCTTCTCTCAAGAAGCCTCGTGGTTACGAGAGGGAACATGTCACCTTTGTGTGCGAAACGATATACGCTACCTCCCCCCTGATTTTCTTTACAGAGGCAACATAGAACTATATGAGTGTCGTGTTAAATTTTGGAATTATTCCGGGTTCCTTTAGCCTTTTTTATACATTAATTGAGTTTCTGGTCATTTAATGTGCATAATTCAAATTTGAACTACAAGCACATGCTCCAGTGCACCAAAGTTGGTTGAAATATCACATGTGTGGCCTTGGGTGAATTTCTAGGTCCCATGCAAGAAATGGGAATGAAATTCAAACATCTAGGCGTCGTGGCTCGGCCGAGAACATTGAGAAACTTGGTTTTTAAATTCCTGTAAATCCAAAACTCGCCTGAAAATCATGAAACTTGGCATGGTGTTATGTCATGGCACTAACATGTTGTGGTAAAAAAATTGGCCGAATTGGAACAAGTTTTGGTATAATCTTCTTGCAAACCGGAGCTTCTCTCAAGAAGCCTCATGGTTCCGAGAGGGAACGTGTCACCTTTGTGTGCGAAATGATATACGCTGCATCCCCCCTTGATTTTCTTTACAGAGGCAACATAGAACTATATGAGTGCCGTGTTAAATTTGGAAATTATTTCGGGTTCGTTTGGCCTTTTTTATACATTAATTGAGTTTCTAGTCATTTAATGTGCATAATTCAAATTTGAACTGTAAGCACATGCTCCAGTGCACCAAAGTTGGTTGAAAAATAACATGTTTGTCCTTGGGTGAATTTCTAGGTCCCAGGAAAGAAATAGGAATGAAATTCGAACATCTGGGCGTCGTGGCTCGGCCGAGAACATCGAGAAACTTGGTTTTAAATTCTTGTAAATCCAAAACTCACCTGAAAATCATGAAACTTGGCATGGTGCTATGTCATGGCACTAACATGTTGTGGTAAAAAATTTGGCCGAATTGGAATAAGTTTTGGTATAAGCTTCTTGCAAACCAGAGCTTCTCTCAAGAAGCCTCATGGTTCCGAGAGGGAACATGTCACCTTTGTGTGTGAAATGATATACACTGCCTCCGCGCTGATTTTCTTTACAGAGGCAACATAGAACTATATGAGTGTCGTGTTAAATTTAAAAATTATTCCGGTTCGTTTGTCCTTTCTTATACATTAATTGAGTTTCTGGTCATTTAATGTGCATAATTCAAATTTGAACTGCAAGCACATGCTCCGGTGCACCAAAGTTGGTTGAAAAATCACGTGTGTGTCCTTGGATGAATTTCTAGGTCCCTTGCAAGAAATGGGAATGAAATTCAAACATCTGGGCGTCGTGGCTCGGCCGAGAACATTGAGAAACTTGGTTTTTAAATTCCTGTAAATCCAAAACTCACCTAAAAAACATGAAACTTGGCATGGTGTCATGTCATGGCACTAACATGATGTGGTAAAAAATTTGGCCGAATTGGAACAAGTTTTCGTATAAGCTTCTTGCAAACTGGAGCTTCTCTCAAGAAGGCTCGTGGTTCTGAGTGGGAACGTGTCACCTTTGTGTGCGAAACGATATACGCTGCGCCCCTGATTTTCTTTACGGAGGCAACATAGAACTATATGAGTGCCTTGTTAAATTTTGGAATTATTTCATGTTCGTTTGGCCTTTTTTATACATTTTTGGAACTATATGTTTCATGTTAAATTTTTGGAACTATATGTTTCTGGTCATTTAATGTGCATAATTCATATTTGAACTATAAGCACATGCTCCAGTGCATCAAAGTTGGTTGAAAAATCACATGTGTGTCCTCGGGTGAATTTCTAGGTCCCATGCAAGAAATGGGACTGAAATTCAAACATCTGGGCATCGTGGCTCGGCCGGAAACATTGAGAAACTTGGTTTTCTAATTCCTGTAAATCCAAAACACGCATGAAAATCATAAAACTTGGCTTGGTGTCATGACATGGCACCAAAATGTTGTGGTAATTTTACTGTCCGATTTGCGAAGGCGCACACATTAACAATCAACAAAGTCATTTTGGAACAAGTGTTGTCATGTTACAATCGGAAACACAAGTATTATTGAAACCGTGGGCGTTCTGCTTAGCATTTACGTGCCGCCATGCATCCCCTTTTTTTATTGGCTAGGAGGCGCCGTGCGGGGTAGCTATTTGAGTATGGGAGGCATGCGATCAGACCCCTGCACGTGCTTATCGGGAGGAGAGCCCTTTGACCTCCATCTGACGCCCACCTCTCTCCCAAAGTCTCCATTAATGGCGCCTAAGCCCCTGTTTAATGGCGTGGCTATGTCTCACTTGACTGATATTTAAGAGAGAGAAAAGAAAATCTGAAAAGAAAATTTTGCACGGATCTTGATGTAAGATCCGACGGACCTATATAGCATCTACTGCGACTTATAGCAAGACTGATGAATATATAAGGATGATGACAGTGGATAATAATTTTCTTACATATTTAGGAAGATAATTAAAAAAGCCACATGCGGCTACGCCCGAAATACACAAGGGCAAAAGAAGAAGGAAGACGCATACAACGCTCTGGCTCACTGATCTCTACTTTCTTGATGCGCTGCAGGTCACGGAGACTAGTTCTCGCGGCGAGCGGCGATGATATCTTTCATCAGTTTCATGTCCTCAATACGCTGCTTGGCAGCATCCATGGATTCCTCCACCAGCCTTTCGCGCTCGATGCGGAGCATGGCATTCTCGTCCATAAGTTTCTTGATGATGACGCCCGTCCTCTTCAACAAGGCAGCGGTCTCCTCCGCTTGCTTTGCCCTTTCGGCGATCTTCGCCCTCAGTAGGTCGCGCTCGGTGCGGAGCTTTTCCTTGATGTCCCCTAGTCGCCGGATGACCCCGATAGCATTTTCAAATGAGGCATTCATCTCATCCTGCAGCTTCATCCAGCTAGAGATCCGACCCATCAGGCCATCGAGCATAGCGCGCATGCGCGTGTGAGAGTCCTCACCTGCCCGCGAAACATTTTCCCAGGCCGTCGCAGCGCGGGAGGACCTCCCTGCTGCATTAGCGGCGTGGCAACACATCTCTGCTGCTTCCGTGGCACGGCCGGACCAGTCTGCTGCATCGACGGTGCGGCGGGACCTCTGTGCTGCTTCGGCGGCGTGGCGGGACCTCTGTGCTGCTACGGCGGCGCGACGTGACATGTTGGCTGCTTTCACGGCGAGGCAGGACATCTCTCGTGCTTCCGCTTCCATGCTCACCTCTCCTTGGTAGTAATCTCTCGACCCAGAACTGATGCGGGCCATGGCAGACACCAGGGAACGACGATGAAACACTGTTTGTTTTTTTGTATGAGGAGTTGAGGAGGAATGTGCAATCATCTTGGAGTAGAGTATTTGTAACCCATTACTAATATGCTCCTAAGTGGGAAACCGTTTAGGTTTTGATCGGTGTGAACAGGTTTGCAATTAAATATAGCGTGGCAGTAATTTGGAATGTGACGAGACGCAAGCTAAAAATTTACTGACGGTTCTAGTTTCGAAGTGCGCACTATTCCCGGATGGCGTACGTGGGCATGCGTTCTCGGCCGTGGTGTAGAAGTTTTGTAATATGCCATGGTACTTCTATTTCTACTACTGTTTTATTTTAAAAGGAGGCTCATCCCTGGCCTCAGCTTTTTCTACTCCTGTGTACGTGCAATAACTGGCACTGTCGGATACATATCTTACGGTTATTGGGGCGTTCACCAGGAATAGCCTCGTGGCGAGCTATAGACTAGTCTTTTTTTCACACGCATTACATCGACACATATCATCTCTCTCCCTCTTTCCCACGCACACACCTAGTCTCTCAGGACTTCTCGCATGCACCATGTCTAGCTCCCTAGGTCGATGCCACCCACATACACTTGTAGTCTGAGTTTAGTACGTTATACACGAAGAGAAGAGGTGCACGCACGCACTCGTCCTCCCTCACACACGCATCTATAGCTACGAATTATAGTGTTCTCAACCATCCGATTGGCTCTATCATAGGTTCCCGTTGCTCCTTGGCCTTGAGATTGAGAAGTTTAAAACACGGAGGCTAAGCTAGAGGCGCGAGGTTTTGGTTAATGTGCGGGCCGCACACGGCACCAACACGACACGAGCTTCGTCTGCCTGGTGCGCAGTCGGGTGAGTACTACTACTAGTAGTACTACTTTGATGTGTCGCGTCAACTCGCAGAAGTATGCAACACTTCCTCAACAAACAAGCATATAAGCAGCTTATACTCCTTACCCAAAGGATCTTTATATCCAACAGACACAAAATATTCGTTCGACTGTTGGAAATTACTTTAACTGCTGATCTGATGTCGAAGAAATTGCTGCATCGCCACCAAAATCCACCATCTCTTAAGCTAAAGTAGACCGAGCTAACCCCTATATTAGCATATTACTAAGATAAACATAAGGCACTGTAGAATCATTTAGGAGGTGAGCTTGTCAATCTGAATGTGGAGGGACACCGTCCTTGACAACCCAGCCCCGGCCAGCAGCTTGGACGGAACTGTGAAGAAGGTCAGCTCCTGCACGGCGATGGCGCCGGGATCCTTGCTGCTTGTCACCTCGACTTCCACCTTGACGGCGTCGGTCCTGTCTTTGGGCTCCCCCGGTGGGCCGTTCGCCCACAGCTAGGCTGGGTAATGCGGCGGTGGGGACGCCCCCGCTCTGATGCAGACGACCGACACGGCGATAGGCGCGCCGATGTCGAGCACGCCGCCGACCAAGAAAAACGCGCGGCCGTCCTCCTCCATGAACAGCAAGAGTCGCGGCTCAAACACTGGCACTTGCAGCTGGAGCACCTTGCCGTACTAGATCATGTGCACGGGCATGGGATGCACGGTGCTGATGTGGTGGGGGAGCGCCGGCGGCGGGCCTTCGTAGCCGCAGACGGGCACGGGGCATTTGCAGGGCGCGAGCGGACACACGCTCTGGTGATCGGCGAGCTTGTGGTAAGTGACGTAGAGCCCACGGCCTTCGTGCAGGCACTCCACCCTCACTGAGGAGAGGACGGCATCCATCACCGTGTTCCGCACGTCGAAGCCGCCGCTGCGCTCGCACTTCTGGCACTGCCGCTGGTTCCCGGGGCGCTCGCCGCTGCAGTCCGCGTAGGCCAGGTGCCCTTCCTTGCACTGCACAAATCAATCAAACAGCACATCAATCAAGAAACCTGCACCTTGCTCGATCAGCCAAACGGATGAGGTGTATTCGAACCTCGTACACTGGAGGCTTCAAGGGGCGGAGGCACAAGGGGCAGTGGAGCAAGGTGAGGTCCATAGAGACCATAGAGAGCTCCATCGTCGGGTCCTGTTCCGTCGGCATGATCTCGCCCTCCTCGTGCACCACCATCTCTCGCTTTAGAGACAGGGCATTAGAAAGTTTTACCATCACATATTCATAGTACTACTTCAAGGTGCATTAAATCAACACATGCAAGTATCAAAAGGAAAGTGAAGGCATGCATGCATGCGTTGTAATTAATGCATCGGTAAACGCAAATTATTGAAATATATCGAGTGCACTGCTTTGATGTGTCGCGTCAACTCGTACAACAAGGAGAAGCTTGATTACAACGCCCTCTCCCTCGCCCATGAGCGTGGTGGCTCACAGGACTAGGAGAAGCTTTCGCTACATGCTCTCCCTCCCACACGCGGTGGACATGCAGCAGTTCATTCGGTGTCAGATGGCCAGAAGCATACTAGTAGTACTCCACTGTAGTAGTACCATCATTGTTCAACTTCCCGAAGAGGCGAAGAGCCAAGCGCAACCCGAACGCTTGTGTGGTAGTTTCATTTGCAGGGGAGGTAGTATATAGTAACATAGTCTAGGATAGCGTGTACCATGCCTCTAAGCTTAAAATCGTTGGAGTCGGCTCCATTCTATGAGGCCGTCTCAAAGCATTTTTTTAATTTGTGGTGGGGTAAATGTTAGAGGTTGCAGCAAATATTGTACACTGCAAGTCTTTTAGCCAAGTTTAGAGGCAAGGATGTGGGACCCGTGCTATAATGTGTTGCGTCAACTCGTACAACAAGGAGAAGCTTGATTACTAGTACACCCTCTCCCTCGCTCATGTGTGCGGTGGCTCGCAGACGAGGAGAAGCCTTTGCTTACTACTCCTAGAACAAGCTCTCCCTCCCCCACGCGGTGGACGGACATGCAGTAGTTGATTCGATACTGTAGAAGTAGTAGTAACATCATTGTTCGACTTCTCGAAGAGGCAAAGAGCCAAGCGCAACAGTTGCGAACGCTCGTGTAGCAGTCTTATGTGTAGCAGTGGGGCGTGGTGTGGCAATTCTTTTCTATTGCTGTTTGCGTCCAATTGGTGCCACCGTCGGATGCAGATCTTACGGTTATTGTGGCGATTGCTAGTTATAGTCATCTTACGAAAATGAAATAATCCGAAAACAAACCTGACCACGTTTCTTGTTTCTAGACATGAATAGGAATCAACCAATAATATTTTTTTCTATAAAGTTAGTCAAACTTTATAAAGTTTGACTTTGACCAAATCTTATAGGCGGACTAAAAAGAAATGGAGGGAGTACCTAGCACGGCATGCAGCGGTCAGTTCATTGCATGCAATGGTATTAATTAGCAAATACTCCCTCCGTTCCTAAACATTTGTCTTTCTAGATATTTCAAAAAGTGACTACACCGTAAATGAGTACATACGGAGCAAAATCAGTGAATCTACACCGTAAATATTTAGGAACGGAGGGAGTAAATATTAAGTTCTCTCATTTTCCTCTCCGCCTTGGTCGCGGTGCATAATATTGAGTACTACTACTGACTAGTCTCTTTTTGACATGCATTTACGTTGATACGGCTTGAATGCCAACGAGGGAGAGGGTAGCGGTTCCCGAAACGTTGAACGGTCAATGATGCCTCCTCATTCAATTAGCATGCAGAGGTAAGTAAGAGTAATTGGAGAAGCAGAATGGAGCCAGCATGATTTGAATGCAACGCAGTTTGGACTCTCATATAAAGGCGCCCCACCACTCCAATCCATCTACTCCTAGTCTCTGCGCAACACTGCTCATTCCAATCCAAGACCAAGACCAAGTGACCAGAAGCCACAAGCACCCATGGTGTCGATGGACGCGAGCGGCAATCGGCTGTGCCAGATCATCCAAGACGCCGGCCTGCGGCCCCGTACCGCACAACATTTCCAGACGGTGCTGGCGACCGCCGGCGTCATAGCCCTCGTCGACGCCAGCTTCGCCTCTCGCATGTGCGACATGATGGCCCACTCCATCCGCAAGTTCACCGCCGTCAAGAAGCGCGCGGACGACCTTGCCGTACTCCTCTAGCCCACGCGCCCAGGCTCCTTGTTGCCTGCCACCCTCATCGGCCTCCAAGGTGATGAACTATTTGAAGCACTAGTGGCCTTGCAGCTGCCGGAGGTCACGACGAAGAATGTGCACCTCGAGGCCGCGCTCGCTGCGCAGCGCCTCGCCATGCAAGAAACCGTCGACCTGCACATCCACGTCTACGAGGAAATCGTCTACATAGGCCACTAGAAGGCCAGCAAGGATAGAAAGACGTTGGCCTTCTTCCACCGGCTGGAATCTTTGGACGCCATTGTTTGGAAGCACGTTGACCTGGCCACGAAAGCCGCTGCTACTTAGCCGCTGTTCGGTGGGCCGGCGCCCTAAGTCAAGGAGGAGGAGGTCGTCGATGGATGCATCTTTCTTCTTGCCTTCTGTAACCAACACTGCATCGCCTCGTGGCGTTAATGTTTTATTAGTGTATGGCATTTTTATTCCAGTCGTAAATGACATGTGTGATCCCTTGCTCTTATTTGGCGTTAGGGTGTGGCTAGGTCTCAGTCGACTGAGATTTAATGAAGTCTCAGTCAAGTTAATTGTATGTAGTATCACTGTCTTCCTCCTGGTGTACTACCGAGAGGAGGAGTACTGTACATGCTAGAGACTAGACTGCTGGTTCACTGGGCTGTCGTGTTTTGCACTCCTCCGACGTGAGTATACTACATAGTACTATATATACCGCATGATTCTTTGCTCCTTCTTACTTCGCCAACATGCGGGAGAGCCAGCATCCGGGTCGATGTGTCATGCACCAGATTAGAGTGGGAACGGAAGGGGGACATCACCCTGGTCGTAGCACCGCAGTAATAATGACTATAGTGAGTAGTCATATCACAAGACCCCATCTTTCCAGTCGTAATGAGCTGTCAAATCGCACAGCCCTCCATCACCCTCCTCGCCTCTCTGTTAAACCGGCTACGCGAAAACTGCCACGCGTAATGCCCGGGAAAAGCCCCGCCCTCAACTTTTAAATACTCATAGTATAATTTTGTATCGATGAATTGCGCCATGGAGCAAAAAACCAAAATAAAAAGGTGGTACATGTAAACAAATACT
This sequence comes from Thinopyrum elongatum, assembly GCA_011799875.1. Lineage (NCBI taxonomy): Eukaryota > Viridiplantae > Streptophyta > Magnoliopsida > Poales > Poaceae > Thinopyrum > Thinopyrum elongatum. Next base: position 582,950,290 of record CM022303.1, read on the forward strand.
GTTCAAGCTCTAGCTAGCGTTTCAGAATGTAAACCATGCATGTGTTCATACGTATAGGTTACTTCAAAGTACTGAGTCCATTGATGCAATGTGGTCAAACTGTACCACCGATATCTCAAAGCCAAAATAGTTCGAGCTTGTTTGTTCTATATAAATAGTACTACTATATGTTTATTCACCCGAGGGGTTGTTCAATGAATGGAGGGCCGGGGAGCACAAGTGAACAATAGTACTACTAGTAAGTAGTACTAGTAGTACAGTACAAAGTGCGGCGTGCTGTTAGTCATGTTAAATAGAGAGTTTCTTTTCTTTAATGCCACGTACACAGATTAAAATGCACGCCTGTTGTGGAGAGAAAAAGATAATCACTCCACTATATATATAGGCAGGGGCCTGAGCGCTTGCTTTACTATGGTTGCTCTCTTCATTCTCTCATCCTCTCCAGATCTAAACAAGACAGCGGTAGCGACATTTTCTCTCTGCTCACCGCTGGTCACAGATCCGACCGGATCCCTTCGGCTGGCGTGTGTAAGGCACTAGGTGCATCGTTCACGTGGTCATCAGCGGCGAGGGAGGAAACCCACAGCTGCCAGTGGGGCCTGATCCTCTGCCCGTGCCGTTCTCTCCGGCACAGCACCGGCTCGGGAGGTCCTCCGACCCCTTCTTCCTCCCTCCCGTATTGTGGCCAGATCCGACCTGCCGCCGGCCTCCTAGCCACATCCCGACGACCCTCAGGTATAAGTTCCTTCGAAAGCGGCCTTGCTCTACTGCCCCAGCTCCCCACGTGTCTGCATGTGGATCTTTTTCTGCTTCCATCAGCTCTTCCAAAGCCAGCTAATTTTTTAGTATTATTAGAGGTAAAGCTACTTCATGCAGTCGAATCTAGGACATGGTTCAAACAGCAAAGAAAGGGGGTAAAGTTGTAGCATGAATCTAGGACTTGATTCAAAGAGGAAATAACAGGGGGGAAAGTAGTAGAGACTGGATACCCAACCAGTCTCTTGGTTGAAAAGGGAAATAAAGGGAAAAGGCGGTACAAGTCAACATTATTGGTTGAAAAAAGGATAGGAAGTGGCGGCTGGTGGACAAGTCAACAGAGTATGTCCAGGATTAGATTTGCTGCCCTCACATAGTAAAAGGTCTCCAGGATTAGATTTGCTGCCCTCACAGAGTAAAAGGTGTCCAGGATTAGAGTTGCTGCCCTCACAGAGTATGAACAAACTCGGCATCACCACTTTATGCCTCCTTGTAGGTACATTGTGCTGATGCGTCCACTGTTGCATGTCCTTATACCAACTTTTTGCTGTTGTTAATGTAAGGGCGCATGTAAAATGAAGCAATCACACTGTTACCGTAAGGACATGTCTAACCAATGTTATTGTTAATCTAATGCCTCCAGTAATATGATGCAATTAAACTGTGTTACAAATTGTACTCCTGCGATTTTTCCCAGTATGATAAGTAAGTTGCTTCTTTATGCTGCTGAGTGTCCTGGTGTCCCCACTGTCCCATGCCCTTAAACCAACTCTTTAGCTGCTGTTGATCTACTATATCTGGTAAACAAGCAATGCCACGATTAAAGTAATCCCATATTTAACGAATGTCATTGTTGATCGTAATGCTTCCGGTAACATGAAGCAATGCTGCCGTTTTAAAATTTCTAATGTCCTTGCGTGATTGCCATGAACATAATGAAGATGCTTCTTTTCGTTTCATGTATGTTTAGTATCTTGTTATTGACCAGTAACTGTTTTCTTTCTATCTTTTTGTGCGGATAGGGATATACATTTCACCTCGTTGCTATTGTGACCTTTTGGTGAACTACACAAAACACTTTTTTTGGAATGAGTGTCTTGTGCAGTTCAACTAAAATGTCACGTGGGCAATGTCTCTGAATTTTGGTGCAACTGCACAAAATGGTGATCGGAGTTTCCAACATCTCGGTCAAGCTCTGCAGGTAATCTCATGCAACATTTTATTAGCCTTTGCAAGATGAGCCGTCACTGTCACCACAATGGCACTTTATTTTAGTGGAACTGCACAAAAGGATAAGCAAATTATAGTTGCACCTTACATGAGTAGGACAGCCAACCTTAATGTTGCTCAATTTTAGTGCAACTACTAAAGAAGAACCTGCCAGCTCATGAGAGCAAGTACTTCTTGCTAGCTGCATGATTCAATCTTTGCTTCATTTCAGGTGAACTGCAGAAAAAGTCGCATGAATTGAATCATACGAGTGGATCTGCAGGTTCACCACATCGAGTCGTGGTGGCGCGGGCCCCCTCTCTAACTGGCGGGTGCCATAATTTTAGTTGAACTGCACAAAAAAAGTGATTGAAATGAGTCGACGCTCCTCCTTCTACTGCCACACTGAGGTGTTAATGGATGTCAACTAATCGCCTTCATGGCAAGATACAAGGACATGAAGAATATCTTGATCTCCCAAAGTCATCTCACACAGGTCTGTACTGTCCTTTTTCAACATGATTGTGCTTTCTCATACTGTGCTAACATTGTATTTTTTTAAATAAAGCTATCTTTTCTTGTTTTGGAAATAAAGTTTGCTCCAACTAGTGCCACTATTATAGTAATCATGCTCTTTCTTATCTGTGCAAATAGGAATACTCAATTACAGATGGTGTGATGGTCAAGAGCATTCCCCAAGTTCTTGGGTTGTATGACATGGCTAGCCAAGATGGATTTAATCCCGAGATTCACTTTATCCAAAGGCTCTAATGGGTTGGTTTTGAATCTTGCAAGCTGGGAATCATTGAGATGTGTAGGCATCTTTGTTGTACTTACTATTTGAATCTTATTGGTTGGTTCTGAATCTTGCAAGCTGGGAAACACTGCATGATGATGCAGAGGACAACAACCATAACAAGCTGTTCAAACTTGGTAGTATTGTCTGTGTGAAAGTGCGGCAAATGAGCTGATCGTGTGCGTCCTGAGAATAATAATTCTAATTGATGTGCATGTTGATCCTGTGGCACTGATAGAACGAGCCAATGCTTTGCTTGTTTTCAGAATAAATTTTAATTAAAGCTAATAAAATTTAAGTAAAGTGACCAGTAACACTTGCTATTACAGTACCAATACAGACCCGCTCGTTAACCGACGTGTGGCCCGAATAGGTTTCTAGGCTTCCATGCGGGTTTAGTGGAGGTGTTTTGAATGCGCCGAGGGTGCATGTTCTGCCGGGCATATAGCGGGCGAGGGAGGGGTAGTGTAACTGTTGTCGCCTGTACACACTCAGTTTACTATTGAATGCAGTTCCCAAGAGCCGAAAAATGAACTGCCGCCGCCTACCCACTTGTTCACTTGAAGAGACTCCAATGGCAATCCGAGGGGTGAGCCTGCTGGATATGGACTTTAGCAAGGAGTTCACCTTTGAGTTCACCGTTCAGACCCTTGACAGCACCAAGTTGAATGTGATGTACACCAACGATCCGGACTCGGTGAAGCTCTGCCTCGCCAACTTCAAGCAGTACCTACAGGAGGAGAAAGCACAAGGTCGCGGGACTAGGCCTTGTGCCCATCCATTCATCTCCTGACAGGGACCAGTGGATCACCGTCGCCCAGGTATGCGTGCGGGATTAGGTTCTCGTCTACCACTGCTGTAGGTGTTGGGAAACGTAGCATGCAATTTCAAAAAAATTCCTACGCTCACGCAAGATCTATCTAGGAGATGCATAGCAACGAGGGGGAGAGTGTGTCTATGTACCCTCGTAGACCGTAAGCGGAAGCGTTTGACAACGCGGTTGATGTAGTCGAACTTCTTCTAGCTCCGAGCGATCAAGTACCGAACGTACGGCACCTCCGAGTTCTGCACACGTTCAACTCAATGACGTCCCTCGTCCTCTTGATCTAGCAAGATGTCGAGGAAGTAGATGAGTTCCGTCAGCACGACGGCATGGTGACGGTGATGGTGAAGTGATCCACGCAGGGCTTCATCTAAGCACTATGAAGATATGACCGGAGGCGTAAACTGTGGAGGGGGGCGCCGCACATGGCTAACAATTGATGTTGTATGTGCTAGGCGCCCCCACCTCATATATATATAGGTGGGAGGGAGAGGGGAGAGGCCAAGGGGCGCCCCAAGTGGGGCTGAATCCCACTTGGGCTCCTGTCCTGGTTCCCCCCCCCACCCACCCCCTTCCTTGTATAGGCGCCAGGGGAAGGAAGGAGGAGGTGGTGCCCCCCCCCCCTTTCCTTTCTCCCTTGAGGAGGGGAAGGAAGGAGGGCTTGCCCTCCCCCCTTTCCTTTCCCTAGGGCTGGCCGGCCTGGTGGAGGGGTGCACCAGCCCCTTGTGGGCTGGTCTGTCCCTCCCTTGGCCCATTAAGCCCATATCTTTGCCGAGGGTGCCCGGAACCCCTTCCAGTGACCCTATATGTACCCGGTACTCTCCGGAACACTTCCAGTGTCCGAATACCATCGTCCTATATACCAATCTTTACCTCTCGACCATTTCGAGACTCCTCGTCATGTCCGTGATCTCATCCGGGACTCCGAACAACATTCGGTCACCAAATCACATAACTCATATAATACTAAATCGTCATCGAACGTTAAGCGTGCGGACCCTATGGGTTCGAGAACTATGTAGACATGACCGACACACCTCTCCGGTCAATAACCAATAGGGGAACCAGGATGCTCATATTGGCTCCTACATATTCTACGAAGATCTTTATCGGTCGAACCGTTATGACAACATACGTTATTCCTTTTGTCCATCGGTATGTTACTTGCCCGAGACTCGATCGTCGGTATCTTCATACCTAGTTCAATCTCGTTACCGGCAAGTCTCTTTACTCGTTCCGTAATACATCACCTCGTGACTAACTCCTTAGTCGTTTGCTTGCAAGCTTATGATGTGTATTACCGAGAGGGCCCAGAGATACCTCTCCGATACTCGGAGTGACAAATCCTAATCTCGATCTATGCCAACCCAACAAACACCTTCGGAGATACCTGTAGAGCTTCTTTATAATCACCCAGTCACGTTGTGACGTTTGATAGCACACAAGGCATTCCTCCGGTATCCGGGAGTTGCATAATCTCATAGTCGAAGGAATATGTATTTGACATGAAGAAAGCAATAGCAACAAAACTGAACGATCATTATGCTAAGCTAACGGATGGGTCTTGTCCATCACATCATTCTCCTAATGATGTGATCCCATTGTCAAATGACAACTCATGTCCATGGTTAGGAAACCTTAACCATCTTTGATCAACGAGCTAGTCTGTAGAGGCTCACTAGGGACACGGTATTTGTTTATGTATTCACACATGTATTTAAGTTTCCGATCAATACAATTCTAGATTGAATAATAAACCTTTATCATGAATAAGGAAATATAAAATAACAACTTTATTATTGCCTCTAGGGAATATTTCCTTCAGTCTCCCACTTGCACTAGAGTCAATAATCTAGTTCACATCACCATGTGATTAACACCAATAGTTCACATCGCCATGTGACCAGCACCCAAAGGGTTTACTAGAGTCAATAATCTAGTTCACATCGCCATGTGATTAACAACAATAGTTCACATCGCCATGTGAATAACACCCAAAGAGTTTACTAGAGTCAATAATCTAGTTCACATCGCCATGTGATTAACACCCAAAGAGTATTAAGGTATGATCATGTTTTGCTTGTGAGAGAGGTTTAGTCAACGGGTCTGCCATATTCGGATCCGTATGTAATTTGCAAATTTCTATGTCTACAATGCTCTGCATGGAGCTACTCTAGCTAATTGCTCCCACTTTCAATACGTATCCAGATTTAGAGTCATCTGGATCGGAGTCAAAGCTTGCATCGACGTAACCCTTTACGACGAACTCTTTATCACTTGCATAACCGAGAAACATTTCTTTAGTTCTCTTAACTAATGATAATTTTGACTGCTGTCTAGTGATCTACTCCTTGATCACTATTTTACCCCCTTGCCAAACTCATGGCAAGGTACACAACAGGTATGGTACACAGCATGGCATACTTTATAGAACCTATGTCTGAGTCATAGGGAATGACTTTCATTCTCTCTCTATCTCCTGCCATGGTCGGGTTTTGGGTCTTACTCAACTTCATACCTTGTAATACAAGCAAGGACCCCTTCTTGGACTGAACCATTTTCAACTTCTTCAAATCTTATCAAGGTATGTGTTTTGTGAAATTTCTATTAAGCGTCTTGATCTATCCCTATAGATCTTTATGCTCAATATGCAAGTAGCTTCACCGAGGTCTTTCATTGAAAAATTCTTATTCAAGTATCCTTTTATGCTATCCAGAAATTCAATATCATTTCCAATCGATAATATGTCATCCACATATAATATCAGAAATGCTACAGAGCTCCAACTCACTTTCTTGTAAATACAGGCTTCACCGTAAGTCTGTATAAAACCATATGCTTTGATCACCTCATCAAAGCGTATATTCCAACTCCGAGATACTTGCACCAGTCCATAGATGGATCGCTGGAGCTTGCACACTTTGTCAGCACCTTTAGGATCGACAAAACCTTCTGGTGGCATCATATACAACTCTTCTTTAATAGATCCATTAAGGAATGCCGTTTTGACGTCTATTTGCCAGATTTCATAATCATAAAGTGTGGCAATTGCTAACATGATTCGGACAGACTAAAGCATCGCTACGGGTGAGAAAGTCTCATTGTAGTCAACTCCTTGAACTTGTCGAAAACCTTTTGCGACAAGTCGAGCTTTGTAGATAGTGACATTACTATCAGCGTCAGTCTTCTTCTTGAAGATCCATTTATTCTCAATGGCTTGCCAATCATCGGGCAAGTCCACCAAAGTCCACACTTTGTTCTCATACATGGATCCTATCTCAGATTTCATGGCCTCAAGCCATCTATCGGAATCTGGGCTCATCATAGCTTCTTCATAGTTCGTAGGTTCGCCATGGTCTAGTAACATGACTTCCAGGACAGGATTACCGTACCACTCTGGTGCGGAACGTGTTCTGTTCGACCTACGAGGTCTAGTAGTAACTTGATCTGAAGTTTCATGATCATCATCATTAGCTTCCTCTCTAGTTGGTGTATGCATCACGGGAACGGATTTCTCTGATGTGCTACTTTCCAAATTGAGAGAAGGTACAATTACCTCATCAAGTTCTACTTTCCTCCCACTCACTTCTTTCGAGAGAAACTCCTTCTCTAGAAATGTTCCATTCTTGGCAACAAAGATCTTGCCTTTGGATCTGTGGCAGAAAGTGTATCCAATTGTTTCCTTAGGGTATCCTGTGAAGACGCACTTCTCCGATTTGGGTTCGAGCTTATTAGGCTGAAGCCTTTTGACACAAGTGTCACAACCCCAAACTTTAAGAAACGACAGCTTAGGTTTCTTGCCAAACCATAGTTCATACGGTGTCATCTCAATGGATTTAGATGGTGCCCTATTTAACGTGAATGCAGCTATCTCTAATGCATAACCCCAAAACGATAGTGGTAAGTCGGTAAGAGACATCATAGATCGCACCATATCTAATAAAGTACGGTTACGACGTTCAGACACACCATTACGCAGTGGTGTTCCAGGTGGCGTGAGTTGTGAAACTATTCCACATTGTTTTAAATGAGGGCCAAACTCGTAACTCAAATATTCGCCTCCGCGATTAGATCGTAGAAACTTTATTTTCTTATTACGATGATTCTCCACTTCACTCTGAAATTCTTTGAACTTTTCAAATGTTTCAGACTTGTGTTTCATTAAGTTGATATACCCATATCTGCTCAAATCACCTGTGAAGATCAGAAAATAACGATACCCACCGCGTGCCTCAACACTCATTGGACCGCATACATCGGTATGTATTATTTCCAATAAGTCATTGGCTCGCTCCATTGTTCCGGAGAATGGAATTTTAGTCATCTTGCCCATGAGGCATGGTTCACAAGTATCAAATGATTCATAATCAAGTGATTCCAAAAGCCCATCTGCATGGAGTTTCTTCATGCGCTTTACACCAATATGCCTCAACACTACCCACCGCGTGCCTCAACACTAATTGGACCGCATACATCGGTATGTATTATTTCCAATAAGTCATTGGCTCGCTCCATTGTTCCGGAGAATGGAATTTTAGTCATCTTGCCCATGAGGCATGGTTCACAAGTATCAAATGATTCATAATCAAGTGATTCCAAAAGCCCATCTGCATGGAGTTTCTTCATGCGCTTTACACCAATATGACCTAAACGGCAGTGCCACAAGTATGTTGCACTATCATTATCAACTTTGCATCTTTTGGCATCAATATTATGAATATGTGTATCACTACGATCGAGATTCAATAAACCATTTATATTGAGTGTATGACCATAGAAGGTTTTATTCATGTAAATAGAACAACAATTATTCTTTGACTTAAATGAATAACTGTATTCCAATAAACATGATCCAATCATATTCATGCTCAACGCAAACACCAAATAACATTTATTTAGGTTCAACACTAATCCCGAAGGTAAAGGGAGTGTGCGATTGTGATCTTATCAACCTTGGAATCACTTCCAACACACATCGTCACCTCGCCCTTAACTAGTCTCTTGTTCATTTTGCAACTCCTATTTCGAGTTACAAATCTTAGCAACTGAACCGGTATCAAATACCCAGGGGCTACTATGAACACTAGTAAAGTACACATCAATAACATGTATATCAAATATACCTTTGTTCACTTTGCCATCCTTCTTATCCGTCAAGTTTTTGGGGCAGTTCCGCTTCCAGTGACCATTTCCTTTGCAGTAGAAGCACTCAGTTTCAGGCTTAGGTCTAGCTTTGGACTTCTTCATGGGAGTGACAACTTGCTTGTCATTCTTCTTGAAGTTCCCTTCTTTCCCTTGCCCTTTTCTTGAAACTAGTGGTCTTGATAACCATCAACATTTGATGTTCTTTCTTGATTTCTACCTTCGTCGATTTCAGCATCGCGAAGAGCTTGGGCATCATTTTCGTCATCCCTTGCATATTATAGTTTATCACAAAGTTCTAGTAGCTTGGTGATAGTGACTAGAGAACTCTGTCAATCACTATCTTATCTGGAAGATTAACTCCCACTTGATTCAAGTGATTGTAGTACCCAGACATTCTGAGCACATGCTCACTGGCTGAGCTATTCTCCTCCATCTTGTAGGCAAAGTACTCATCAAGGACATAATTCTTCTGTCCAGCAATGAGGAAAATCCTCAAATCACGGACCCAGTCCGCGTCATTGCTACTATCATCTTTCAACTTAGTTTTCTCTAGGAACATAAAAAATATAGGGGAGCTATATCACGAGCTATTGATTTACAACATAGATATGCAAATACTATCAGGACCAAGTCCATGATAAATTAAGTTCAATTAATCAAATTACTTAAGAACTCCCACTTAAATAGACATCCCTCAAGTCATCTAAGTGATACGTGATCCAAATCAACTAAACCATGTCTGATCATCATGTGAGATGGAGTAGTCATCAATGGTGAACATCTCTATGATGATCATATCTACTATATGATTCACGTTCGACCTTTCGGTCTCCCGTGTTCCGAGGCCATGTCTGTACATGCCAGGCTCATCAAGTTTAACCCGAGTATTCCGCATGTGCAAAACTGTCTTGCACCCGTTGTATTTGAACGTAGAGTCTATCACACCCGATCATCACGTGGTGTCTCAACAGGATGAACTGTCGCAACGGTGCATACTCAGGGAGAACACTTATACCTTGAAATTTTGTGAAGGGATCATCTTATAATGCTACCACCGTACTAAGCAAAATAAGATGCATAAAAGATAAACATCACATGCAATCAAAATATGTGACATGATATGGCCATCATCATCTTGTGGTTTTGATCTCCATCTCCAAAGCATCGTCATGATCTCCATCGTTGCCGGCTCGACACCTTGATCTCCATCGTTGCGTCGTGGTCGTCTCGCCAACTATTGCTTCTACAACTATCGCTAACGCATAGTGATAAAGTAAAGCAATTACATGGCATTTGCATTTCAAACAATAAAGAGACAACCATAAGGCTCCTGCCGGTTGCCAATAACTTTTACAAAACATGATCATCTCATACAACAATGTATATCACATCATGTCTTGACCATATCACATCACAACATGCCCTGCAAAAACAAGTTAGACGTCCTCTACTTTGTTGTTGCAAGTTTTACGTGGATGCTACGGGCTTCTAGCAAGAACCGTTCTTACCTGCGCATCAAAACCACAACGGTGATTTATCAAGTTTACTTTTTTAACCTTCAACAAGGACCGGCCGCAGTCAAATTTGATTCAACTAAAGTAGGAGAAACAGACACCCGCCAGCCACCTTTATGCAAAACTAGTTGCATGTCTGTCGGTGGAACCGGTCTCATGAACGTGGTCATGTAAGCTTGGTCCGGGCCGCTTCATCCAACAATACTGCCGAATCAAAATAAGACATTGGTGGTAAGCAGTATGACGATCACCGCCCACAACTCTTTGTGTTCTACTCATGCATATCATCTACGCATAGACCTGGCTCGGATGCCACTGTTGGGAAATATAGCATGCAATTTAAAAAAAATCCTACACTCACGCAAGATCTATCTAGGAGATGCATAGCAACGAGAGGGAGAGTGTGTCTACGTACCCTCGTAGACCGTAAGCAGAAGCATTTGACAACGCGGTTGATGTAGTCGAACTTCTTCTATGTAACACCCCCAGTGGTTTGCCACAGTAATCACCCTTTTGATTATGCCATGTCATCATGATCAACAGTGCTTAATCATCATTAGTATCATATCTCTTTTCAAATTCAAATTCAAATGGAAATTCAAACTGAAAGCGAAAAGAAAAGTTGTTCAAATCAGAAACTAAAATGTTCAATAGGTAACAAATAATCCAGAGACAATTCTAAAATTATAACCAACATTCACTAAATTAATTAATTGACTCTAACAGTCACAAAACAGAGATATTTAATCCATATTCATTTATTTAAAATCCAAATAAAATTCATTTGCCTCCAAACCAATTTCTAGTAGTGAATAAAATTGCACTATAAATATGTGGCTAGTTCACCTATTTTACAGAAGTCTATTTGGGGCTAAACAATTTGCAAAACAGAAAATATAAAACAAAACAGAAAAAAAACAAATAAAAGAAAACAGCCCACTGTGCCTGGACCGCGAGTGCACAGTGCGGCCCAGCCCATCCCGCTCGCCCCCTACCTCACTGCTCAACCGCGCGCTCGTTGTCGCCCTCTGCTCGGGCGCGCGCACTGGCCCCCCTCACTCCCCGCTCGACAGCGGCGACCCGCGCGCCGCGGTGGGCTACAAGTGCCCGCCCCTAACCGCGCGGACGAACCCTAACCGCCTCACAGTCTCTCCCTCGCCCACTTTCTTCCTTCCCCACGAGCACCCGTCGTCGCCGCCGCCATGGCCGTGTCTTAGCGCGGCCGCCAAGCCCCGAGTGCCTCTCCGACGAGCCCGACCGCTCCGCCTGCTTCCTCTACTACCTCTCCGCCCTCTGGATCGAGCCCGGCGCCACCATAGCTTCGGGATCGAGCTCCTCCCCGACACCGGCCGTCGCCGATCGCCGCCACCGTACGCCTCCGACAAGCCTCCCCGAGCATGCTGCCACTTCCCTACGGCTCCCGGTTAGCCACCGCGTCTCTCCCCTCGCTTCCCCGCACGGATCCATCACCGTAGCCGCCGCTGCCATCGCCGCCCGAAGCTCACTCCGTAGCGGAGCTCGCCACCGTCGTCCTCGTCGATGTCATGCTCACCCGAGCTTACCTCCGTGCTCTAGGCCTCGCCAGGACCCCGTAGAGCCTCCCCGCTGGTCCTGCCGTGCCCTCTAGCCGCCATTCGCATGGTGGCCGAACTCCGGCGCCGCCGCGATCGTTGTAGCGCTCCACTCCGGCCGAACTAGCCCGCGGGACCGCTGTAGATCGATGCGGCGTCAAACGCCCGTTCAAACGAGATCGGCCGCACCCCCTCCCGCGCTCTGTACGTGATTTCCGGCCATCTCCGGCGAATTTCCGCCGCGGAGTGGTCGCCGGCGCGACTCCGGTCACCGTCCGACGTGGCGCCGACGCGGCAGCGCGGGCCCCACCGCTCCGCCACTGACCCTGGGTCCCACTGGGCCCAGTTTACCTAGTCAGCGCGGCCCCGCCCGCTGACATGTGGGTCCCACTGGACCCACCTGTCAGGTTTGACTCTGGTCAGCCAGAGTTGACTGCTGATGTCATCATTTCGTCATGCTGACGTCACCATTTACTATTTTGGATAATTCGAATTTAATAATTAAATAAATTCCAAAAAATCAATAAAACTTTGAAAAATCATATAAAATAATCCGTAACTCAGATCGAAAAACTTCGTACATGAAAGTTGCTCAGAACGACAAGACAATCCGAATACGCGGTCCGTTCGTCCGTCACACGTCCCTAACTACCCGAACATCAAACTGTTCCCCTCCGGTCATCTGTCTGACAAATGTCCGAAACCGGGAAAACATTCCCGGATGTTTTCCCTCTTCACCTATATCGTGTAGCACCGCGTCAGAACACCCCTAGCTCTGCGTATTGTCATGTCATGCTCTTGTTTGCTTTATATTTACTGTTTCTTCCCCCTCTTCTCTCTCGGTAGACCCCGACACCGACGTCGTCCCTAAGACTGACGCAGCTCCGGAGACCGACGACACCTTTGACGACCTTGCCCTTGCCGCCGAGCAACCAGGCAAGCACCCCCACCCTTGAGCATACCGATATCGCCTATTCTTTCTCTCTCATGATTGCATTAGAATTGCTGCTGCTATTGCTTTACCTATTCTGATGCATAGCCTGTTTATTGTAACCTGCTGTTGATAATCACCTGCATATCCTAAACTGCTTAGTATAGGCTGGGTAGAGACCTATCAGTGACCCCACTTATCCCGACTGCCACGCTGGTTTATCCGAAGACCCGATCAACGGGATTGAAGACCAGACCCCGGCACCGCACATCACCCCCTTAGTTGTAACGACACTGCAGCGTTAATATCGAGTGCCGAGGGTGAAACCTCTTGTAGCACTTCTGATGTTAACTCTGTAGAGTAGCTATTCGGTCATGGTCATCGAGGGTGATTCCTCCTTCACCGCTTCCGATAACGACGCCTTCGTACAATACCTCAAGTGTGAACCCAGCAAGGATGATTCCTCCGAGTTCACCTTGACGGATACATCGAGTAGGAATCCAACGAGGGTGATACCTCGGATTCCCTTGATGTTATGGACACACGGATAACTTTACACTGTTACTTGGAAGGCGGGTCGACCCTCAGGGGTACCCGCGTGTGATGTGAAGACGGGTCGACCTGGATGGTGCCCGAGTGAGAATACGAGGCGTGGCCGGGCATTCTTGGCCCTTGCTGCAAGTCCTCAAGACGGGGCGACGGGGTCATAGATTTCATGAGTCTCTGATCGTTACCGCAAGCCCTAGTCCACTAACGATTTGGATATTTGATCCGAGCAGGCCTCTGGCCTGATAGCACTAACCATCACGTGGGCATAGTATGGGCGTTCTGCATCGTATGCATCAGCCGAAAGCTTTGTCAGACGTCCAGTTCAGCATGGCGGCACGGACGGACCGGCGCCATCCTGTAGTGTTGGTGCCTGGCTTCACCGTGTGCGCAACGAACCGGAGTGCACAGGGCGATGGCCCAAGACCCCTGAGCGCTTAGGATGTAGACCGGCGGGGACCTCTATGCTGAGCTGTAGGTAGGGCTGCGGTATATCATTTGGCCGAGGCCGGGCATGACCCAGGAAAGTGTGTCCGGCCGAAGTTAATCGAGCGTGTTGGGTAAGTTGGTGCACCCATGCAGGTAAGAACACATCTATCGATAGCCGGTCCTACGGTAAATGACACTCGGAGTTGTATCCCGATCGATACAACTAAATTGGATACTATGGCTCTGGGATTGCTTCTCGCAGGGAGTCGAGAAGGGATCTCAGGACGAGGTTGATGACTGTATGGCTCTGGGATTGCTTTCTCGCAGGGAGTCGAGAAAGGATCTCTGGGTGAGGTTGAGACTTAATGATACTACTACTTTATATTGTACTAATCTACACTCTTCTAATGCTGCAAGACCTCTGAAGATGCTAGTCTTCGATAGGACTAGGCCTTCCCTCTATTCTAGCATTTCTGCAGCCCAGTCCACATATACAGCCTCCCTTTGATAATGTTGCATATGTAGTGTAGATCCTTGCTTGCTGAGTACTTCGGATGAGTACTCACGGTTGCTTTGCTTTCTTTTTCCCCATATACCCCCTTTTGATGCAACCAGATGACGGAGCCCCTGAGACAGCTGCCCCCGCCGACGATCGCTACTACTACCCCAAGGATGGATACTACTACGAGATGGCCGATGACCAGGAGTAGGTTCGGAGGGTCCCAGGTAGGAGGCCTGCGCCTTTCGATCGTAGTGTTTTATTTTGCCCCGCCTTTCTAAAGGCCTTTCTGCTTCTCTTTTAATATCTGTACTCAGATATCTGATGCTTCCGCTGATGCTTGTATGCGAGCTTATGTATTCGAGCCATCGAGGCCCCTGGCTTGTAATATAAAGCTTGTATGACTTTATTTATGTTTAAGAGTTGTGTTGTGATATCTTCCCGTGAGTCCTTAGGCTTGATCGTGTGCATTTGCGTGTATGATTAGTGCACCATTGAGCCGGGGGCGTCACAAGTTGGTATCAGAGCCGACTGCCTCTAGGAACCCCCTTTCCAACTCCTTGGCCGAAGTTGAGTCTAGTGGTCCAAAACCTAATTTACTAACTAGGCTGTGTGGCTTACGGGCCCACGTCGCCTATTGGGTGGTATTAGGATCTTTTACTCCTCGACCTTTACTCTGGGACTCTGATCTCTCTTCCTTTCGGGTTAAATGAATTTTACTAACGCCGACACTTAGGATCTCGTAAATCTCGTCTACCCGGAGAGCTGGATATCTGTGCTTAATTCCTTACCATTGATCTGATTAGTCTGATAATCATTTTCCTTTCCATTGTTTTGTTTAACCTTTCTCTCTGAGTTGTATTATACCTCTCATTGTCTTTTGACAATCCTGAATTTCTTCTGTTTCAGATGGATCATTTGTTTCCACCACGCCCTACGACGCAGCTTGTGCTTCGCACTTGGGCTCGTGGTGCCCCTGGTTTTCCAGCTGTCCTGATCGCCCTCCTGACCAAGCTGGGCTACCGCTGGTACCCCGAGTACATGGTCTACGAGGATTACCGCGAGTTGAACCAGGAGCAGTACCATGCTGATGTTCGTATCTATGATCAGCGCGATGACTCAGACACTGAGCTGCACCTTTTCCACGGTATCGGCGTGACGATTGAGATGGCAGTACATGATGCCGCCTACTCTGCTGTTGCACGTCTCGGAGGAGAGTTTAGCGATAGCTTGGATGCCTCTGAGTTCCGATACATTTCGTATGCCCCTGCTGGAGATACTACTGGATACTACACAGCTATCTGTGCCCCATACGAGCGTCGTCGATACGACCCGCATGTTCTGATTTAGTGCACTCAGGCTCTGGATCGCACTGTTCGGGCTCTTGCCGTCGAGTTGGTTGCCACTCGAGCACGCCTCTACGATGCTATGACACAGTTGCTACCAGCTGTTCATGCAGGGATACATCCAGAGTACATCCTTTACCCGAGCAGGACTCAGATGTATGCTGGTATTGATTGGCCTGCTGTAGGAGGTCACACACCTGTACGTGGACCTCTTCTTTCAGCTTGAGACCGGATTCTGCATCAGAGTGCACATGGAGCGCAGGAACCTTCCGCGACGAACATTCGTCGTCCGCACATGCAGCTACCCCGTTTCAGAGGTTCTTCCCGACGTTGATGTAGCCCTTGCTATGTCTCGTGGTGTACTTCCTTACCGTGTGCCTGCGCGCCGCCTACCATATCTAGGTTTTGAATTTGCGCCGTTATGCTATTCGCATGTAACCGACTCTCTGTATGGATTTGTATGTCTTAATTGACTATTGTTATGTATCTGTTACATTGCTTAAATAGTTGTTGAGTTACATTATGCTTGTCGCTAAACACTTGGAAATTTCTTTTGCTAAACTACCCCTGTTGATACTTAGCAGGATGGTTAGACCAGGTGGTCGTGGTCGTGGTCGTGCCCCTGGACGGCCACCACCGCCAGATTATATGGCAGCTATGATGCAACAATTCGAGCTCAACCGCCAGTTCATGACTGGGATTATGACTCAGTTCCCGCACCTGAACAACCAGAACCAGAACCCTCCTTCAATAACTCTGCCAGAATTTACGCGTCTTAACCCCACTTAGTTCCGCAACTCTGAGAAGCCACTAGATGCTGATGACTGGATTCGCGATATCACTCACGAGATGGAGTCTGCAAATGTCTCCCCTGCCAACTTTGTCACCTTCGCTTCCTTTTTCTTAAAGGGTCCCGCTGCACAATGGTGGGACACCCACAAACGTACACTGCCTGCTGGAACAGCCGTTACTTGGCCTGAGTTCCAAGCTGCCTTTCGTGCCTGATATATTCCTCAAGGAATCATGGACCGGATGAAAACCCAGTTCCGCAACCTCACTCAGGGCAATAAGACTGTCGAAGCTTATCAGCGGGAATTCCTTGACCTGTCCCGCTATGCTGAAGAAGACATCGCCACGGATACCCGTAGACAAGAGAAGTTCTGTAATGGACTCCACGCAGACATCGAGCTTCAACTCGCTGCTCAAGATTTCACCGCCTTTACTACTCTTGTGAACAAGGCTATTCTGCTTGAGACTGCTCAAATGAAGCATAAGGAGTCGCAGAAGCGCTATCGTGATGTTGGCTCATCTTCGGGCTCAACACAGAAGCGAAAACATATGGTCGTGGACACACTTACAACATTGATATTATACAAGTCCAGGATCAACCTGCCACCAAAATGGGTACCCTTCCCATTAACTCAGTACCTGCTTCTGTTTTATTTAAATCAGCAGCATGACATTCATTCAACTCTGGACAAATTTGCATTCATGCATGACCCTCATTATGAGTAAATGAATACTCCGTTAGTCAGCTGGGCTAGTGAATTACCGTGCCCAGACAACTCAAAATGCTGAGACTAAAATATACGCCTTGAATGCTTCTCCGCTTGAGGGGATCAAAAACGTTCCAGTCGTTTGAGATTTTCCGAACGTTTCTTCCGAAGAACTTCCAATAATACCCCGCTTCCTTTCAGTCTTCCTCTTAATTCTCGGGACGAGAATTCTTATTAGTGGAGGAGACTTGTAACACCCCCAGTGGTTTGCCACAGTAATCACCCTTTTGATTATGCCTTGTCATCATGATCAACAGTGCTTAATCATCAATAGTATCATATCTCTTTTCAAATTCAAATTCAAATGGAAATTCAAACTGAAAGTGAAAATAAAAGTTGTTCAAATCAAAAACTAAAATGTTCAATAGATAACAAATAATCCAGAGACAATTCTAAAATTATAACCAACATTCACTAAATTAATTAATTGACTCTAACAGCCACAGAACAGAGATATTTAATCCGTATTCATTTATTTAAAATCCAAATAAAATTCATTTGCCTCCAAACCAATTTCTAGCAGTGAATAAAATTGCACTATAAATATGTGGCTAGTTCACCTATTTTACAGAAGTCTATTTGGGGCTAAACAATTTGCAAAACAGAAAATATCAAACAAAACAGAAAACAAAAACAAATAAAAGAAAATGGCCCACTGTGCCTGGAGCGCGAGTGCACAGTGCGGCCCAGCCCATCCCGCTCGCCCCCTACCTCACTGCTCACCCGCGCGCTCGCTATCGCCCTCTGCTCGCGCGCGTGCACTAGCCCGCCCCTCACGCCCCGCTCGATAGCGGCCACCCGTGCGCCGCGGTGGGCTACAAGTGCCCGCCCCTGACTCGGCGGACAAACCCTAGCCGCCTCACAGTCTCTCCCTCGCCCACTTTCTTCCTTCCCCATGAGCACCCGTCGTCGCCACCGCCATGGCCGTGTCTTAGCGCGGCCGCCGAGCCCCGAGTGCCTCTTCGACGAGCCCGACCGCTCCGCCTGCTTCCTCTACTACCTCTCCGCCCTCTGGATCGATCCCGGCACCACCATAGCTTCGGGATCGAGCTCCTCCCCGACACCGGCCGTCGCTGATCACCGCCGCCGTACGCCTCCGACAAGCCTCCCCGAGCACGCTGCCACTTCCCTACGGCTCCCGATGAGCCACCGCGTCTCTCCCCTCACTTCCCCGCACGGATCCATCGCCGTAGCCGCCGCTCCCATCGCCGCCCGAAGCCCACTCCGTAGAGGAGCTCGCCACCGTCGTCCTCGTCGACATCATGCTCACCCGAGCTCGCCTCCGTGCTCTAGGCCTCGCCAAGACCCCGTAGAGCCTCCCCGCTGGTCCTGTCGTGCCCTCTAGCCGCCGTTCGCATGGTGGCCGAACTCCGGCGCCACCGCGATCGTCGTAGCGCTCCACTCCGGCCGAACTAGCCCGCGGGACTGCTGTAGATCGATGCGGCGTCAAACGCCCGTTCGAACGAGATCGGCCACACCCCCTCCCGCGCTCTGTACGCGATTTCCGGCCATCTCCGGCGAACTTCCGCCGCGAGAGTGGTCGTCGGCGCGGCTCCAGTCGCCGTCCGACGTGGCGCCGATGCGGTAGCGTGGGCCCCACCACTCTACAACTGACCCTGGGTCCCACTGGGCCCAGTTGACCTGGTCAGCGCGGCCCCGCCCGCTGACATGTGGGCCCCGCTGTTAAAACATTTTAAAATAAATAGAAATACTAATTAAAATGCTAATTAAGTTAATTAGTTAATTAAAATACTAATCTGTCACTGACTAATGGGGCCCACACCTAATTAATCTGGAAATAGTTTAAATTAAACATAATTAACTTCTGTCTCACTGACATGTGGGTCCCACTGAACCCACCTGTCAGGTTTGACTCTGGTCAGCTAGAGATGACTGCTGACATCATCTTTTCGTCATGCTGACATCACCGTTTACTGTTTTGGATAATTCGAATTTAATAATTAAATAAATTGCAGAAAATCAATAAAACTTTGAAAACTCATATAAAATAATCCGTAACTCAGATCGAAAAACTTTGTACATGAAAGTTGCTCAGAACGACGAGACGAATCCGAATACGCGGTCCGTTCGTCCGTCACACGTCCCTAACTACCCGAACATGGAACCGTTCCCCTCCGGTCATCTGTCTGACAAATGTCCGGAACCGGGAAAACATTCCCGGATGTTTTCCCTCTTCACCTATATCGTGTAGCACCACGTCAGAACACCCCTAGCTCTGCGTATTGTCATGTCATGCTCTTGTTTGCTTTATATTTACTGTTTCTTCCCCCTCTTCTCTCTCGGTAGACCCCGACACCGACGTCGTCCCCGAGACCGACGCAGCTCCGGAGACCGATGACACCTTTGACGACCTTGCCCTTGCCGCCGAGCAACCAGGCAAGCACCCCCTCCCTTGAGCATACCGATATCGCCTATTCTTTCTCTCTCATGCTTGCATTAGAATTGCTGCTGCTATTGCTTTACCTATTCTGATGCATAGCCTGTTTATTGTAACCTGCTGTTGATAATTACCTGCATATCCTAAACTGCTTAGTATAGGCTGGGTAGAGACCTATCAGTGACCCCACTTATCCTGATTGCCACGCTGGATTATCCGAAGACCCGATCAACGGGATTGAAGACCAGACCCCGGCACCGCACATCACCCCCTTAGTTGTAACGACACTGCAGTGTTAATATCGAGTGCCGAGGGTGAAACCTCTTGTAGCACTTCTGATGTTAACTCTGTAGAGTAGCTATTCGGTCATGGTCATCGAGGGTGATTCCTCCTTCACCGCTTCCGATAAAGACGCCGTCGTACAATACCTCAAGTGTGAACCCAGCAAGGGTGATTCCTCCGAGTTCACCTTGACGGATACATCGAGTAGGAATCCAACGAGGGTGATACCTCGGATTCCCTTGATGTTATGGACACACGGATAACTTTACACTGTTACTTGGAAGGCGGGTCGACCCTGAGGGGTACCCGCGTGTGATGTGAAGACGGGTTGACCTGGATGGTGCCCGAGTGAGAATACGAGGCATGGCCGGGCATTCTTGGCCCTTGCCGCAAGTCCTCGAGACGGGGCGACGGGGTCACATCTTTCGTGAGTCTTTGCTCGTTACCGCAAGCCCTAGTCCTCTAACGATTTGGATATTTGATCCGAGCAGGCCTCTGGCCTGATAGCACTAACCATCACGTGGGCATAGTATGGGCGTTCTGCATCGTATGCATCAGCCGAAAGCTTTGTCAGACGTCCAGTTCAGCATGGCGGCACGGACGGACCAGCGCCATCCTGTAGTGTTGGTTCCTGGCTTCACCGTGTGCGCAACGACTCGGAGTGCACAGGGCGATGGCCCAATACCCCTGAGCGCTTAGGATGTAGACCGGCGGGGACCTCTCTGCTGAGCAGTAGGTAGGGCTGCGGTGTATCGTTTGGCCGAGGCCGGGCATGAACCAGGAAAGTGTGTCCGGCCGAAGTTAATCGAGCGTGTTGGGTAAGTTGGTGCACCCCTGCAGGGAAGAACACATCTATCGATAGCCGGTCCTACGGTAAAGGACACTCGGAGTTGTATCCCGATTGATACAACTAAATTGGATACTATGGCTCCGGGATTGCTTCTCGCAAGGAGTCGAGAAGGGATCTCAGGACAAGGTTGATGACTGTATGGCTCTAGGATTGCTTTCTCGCAGGGAGTCGAGAAAGGATCTCTGGGTGAGGTTGAGACTTAATGATACTACTACTTTATATTGTACTAATCTACACTCTTCTAATGCTGCAAGACCTCTGAAGATGCTAGTCTTCGATAGGACTAGGCCTTCCCTCTATTATGGCATTTTTGCAGCCCAGTCCACATATACAGCCTCCCTTTGATAATGTTGCATATGTAGTGTAGATCCTTGCTTGCTGAGTACTTCGGATGAGTACTCATGGTTATTTGATTTCTTTTTCCCCATATACCCCCTTTTGATGCAACCAGATGACGGAGCCCCTGAGACAGCTGCCCCCGCCGACGATCGCTACTACTACCCCGAGGATGGATACTACTACGAGATGGCCGACGACCAGGAGTAGGTTCGGAGGGTCCCAGGCAGGAGGCCTGCGCCTTTCGATCGTAGTGTTTTATTTTGCCCTGCCTTTCTAAAGGCCTTTCTGCTTCTCTTTTAATATCTGTACTCAGATATCTGATGCTTTCGCTGACGCTTCTATGTGAGCTTATGTATTCGAGCCCTCGAGGCCCCTGGCTTGTAATATAAAGCTTGTATGACTTTATTTATGTTTTAGAGTTGTGTTGTGATATCTTCCCGTGAGTCCTTAGGCTTGATTGTGTGCATTTGCGTGTATGATTAGTGCACGATTGAGCCGGGGGCGTCACATTCTAGCTCCGACCGATCAAGTACCGAACATACGGCACCACCGAGTTCTGCACACGTTCAGCTCGATGACGTCCCTCGTCCTCTTGATCCAGCAAGATGTCGAGGAAGTAGATGAGTTCTGTCAGCACGACGGCATGGTGACGGTGATGGTGAAGTGATCCGCGCAGGGCTTCGCCTAAGCACTACGAAGATATGACCGGAGGCGTAAACTGTGGAGGGGGCGCCGCACACGGCTAACAATTGATGTTGTATGTGCTAGGCACCCCCCTCCTCATATATATAGGTGGGAGGGAGAGGGGAGAGGCCAAGGGGCGCCCCAAGTGGGGCCGAATCCCACTTGGGCTCCTGCCCTGGTTCCCCCCCCCCCCCCCCTTCCTTGCATAGGCACCAGGGGAAGGAAGGGGGAGGTGGCGCCCCCCCCCCCTTTCCTTTCTCCCTTGAGGAGGGGAAGGAAGGAGGGACTTGCCCTCCCCCCTTTCCTTTCCCTAGGGCTGGCCGGCCTGGTGGAGGGGCGCACCAGCCCCTTGTGGGCTGGTATGTCCCTCTCTTGGCCCATTAAGCCCATATCTTTGCCGGGGGTGCCCGGAACCCCTTCCGATGACCCTATATGTACCCGGTACTCTCCAGAACACTTCCGGTGTCCGAATATCATCGTCCTATATACCAATATTTACCTCTCGACCATTTCAAGACTCCTCATCATGTCCATGATCTCATTCGAGACTCCGACCAACATTCGGTCACCAAATCACATAACCCATATAATACAAAATCGTCATCGAACGTTAAGCGTGCGGACCCTACGGGTTCGAGAACTATGTAGACAAGAACGAGACACCTCTCCGGTCAATAACCAATAGCGGAACCTGGATGCTCATATTGGCTCGTACATATTCTACGAAGATCTTTATCGGTCAAACCTTTATGACAACATACGTTATTCCTTTTGTCCATCTGTATGTTACTTGCCCGAGATTCGATTATCGGTATCTTCATACCTAATTCAATCTCGTTACCGGCAAGTCTCTTTACTCGTTCCGTAATACATCACCTCGTGACTAACTCCTTAGTCGTTTGCTTGCAAGCTTATGATGTGTATTACCGAGAGGGCCCAGAGATACCTCTCCGATACTCGGAGTGACAAATCCTAATCTCGATCTATGCCAACCCAACAAACACCTTCGGAGATACCTGTAGAGCATCTTTATAATCACCCAGTTACGTTGTGATGTTTGATAGCACACAAGGCATTCCTCCGGTATCCGGGAGTTGCATAATCTCATAGTCGAAGGAATATGTATTTGACATGAAGAAAGCAATAGCAACTAAACTGAATGATCATTATGCTAAGCTAACGGATGGGTCTTGTCCATCACATCATTCTCCTAATGATGTGATCCTATTGTCAAATGACAACTCATGTCCATGATTAGGAAACCTTAACCATCTTTGATCAACGAGCTAGTCTAGTAGAGGCTCAATAGGGACACGGTATTTGTTTATGTATTCACACATGTATTTAAGTTTCCGATCAATACAATTCTAGCATGAATAATAAACCTTTATCATGAATAAGGAAATATAAAATAACAACTTTATTATTGCCTCTAGGGCATATTTCCTTCAGTAGGGCCATCAGAGGTTCTGGAGCATTCGCCCGGTTCATCGGCACCGCCGACTGCACCTTCGCTACGGTGGAGAGCAGGAAGAACGCGACTGTGCTTTACGATTCGGCCATCTGGTGCAACAAGCTTGTTGACATCCAGAAGCAATACAAGATCATCGGCAACGGGCAGGAGAAGGACTCCGTGGTTGACATTGCCGCGACCATCATCGACCCCTGCTACGCCAACATGAAAGAAGACGTCGTTACCAAGAACCTAAACACGTGGGAGGTACCTCTGAATCTAGCCTACATAACCTACACGGCCAAGGACACATACGCATGCTACGACATGTACAGGCGGATCTTGAACATGAGGGTGTGTCTGCTTCCCGTGACCGACGAGTACACGGACAGCCGCAGCGTCATGATCAAGCGTGCCAGGAAGGTCTAGATGATGTAATTTATCTGTTTAAGCACCTTTATCATCTGAATGTTTCACGGAGGGAGTAGTTCACTGGGCTGTCGTGCTTTGAATCTCTTTCCTCCCAACATATTCCCCTTCTCTAGTGGACCCAACAGGTCTCATACACAGACATCTGGGACCAACCACCTATCCATTTGTATTTCTTTATTTTGTTCAATCTTTCGTCCTCTTCCTACAGCGGCTGGCGGTGCTGCCGCGCATGCCTCAGTGACCCATCCTAGCCTATGGCGCTGGCTAGGCCATCCCTCTACACCACACATTCTCCGGCGGCGGCAGCTCCACCGGCCCACCTTGCACCCGAACAAGTCAACCCTCGTACTCCCCTCTGCCTGCGTCTTCCCCGGCTCCGGTTCGTTCTGGTCCGAGGTCTCAATGTCGTCCTCTGCCTTGGTGCTCTCACTGCGGCACTGCCATCTGTCATTCCCAACATGGTCAACAAAACGAGAGGAATCGGGAGACGATTGTTCGTCGAGAGGCTGACAGTCCGAGCCCACCAGGTCCATGGCCTAGGTTTTGTTGTTTAACATGCACAGTCCACGACATGCAGACACAGTTGATCCAGCAGGTTTCAACCTTTTTTTGGGGTCCAACAGGTATCAAGCGACCTCTGGGCCTCCCAGACTAGCTTGTCTATAACATCAGCAGCCCAAGTTATGTTTGTTTTTTCAAGACAACGCACAGTTCTATTTTTCTATAAGAATGCAAAACTGAACCTATGTTTTCCCTTCTATAATAGTATATATATACTTATATTTATATTTATATCTTATTTTATTACATATATATAATAGAAACAACATAAGGTTCCGTTAAACCTGTCGTTCGTCCAACCATTGTATAGACCTTCCCACTTCCTTTATTTTTCATTTTTATTAATTCTATATCTGAATTTTCTCCAACTTTCTTTTTCGATGTAATATGAGTTTTCTCCCAGTACTTTTCCCTAGAACCAACTCAACAGTCCCACGTCTAGCCTAAAAAATAATAATACCCCATGTCCTATTAACTCATCAAATTAAAATAATATTTTATTTCATAAATTGAAAGTTCTCACAAAATAATAATAATAATAATTGTTTAGATATAACTTGGCAAGTTAACTCCTGGTGATTGCGTACATAAGCTTGCAAAGATTTTACTGACCAATCAGTAATAGACGTGCAATCATGTGTTTATGTTTTTATAATATTTCTCCGTACAGCCCAACATGATATTTTCACCCAGCCCAGCAAGTCCGTGGATTTCGAAAAAAATGCAAATGGGCTTTAAATTCTAACATAATATAAAAACAGGCTACATAGACTCTACATCATTGTTTCACCCAGCCCACCAAATAGACTAAAAAATGAAATGGACTGGCTGACACGTGGGCCAGTAGGTCGAAGCCTAAGCACTTTTGCAAAAAAAATACAAAGGTCGAAGCCTAAGCAAGGCGTTGGATTTACATCCAACGGCCGGCATTCTTCTTCAATCTCTCGTCTTCTTCCTCTAGCGCTGCGGGGACCGCCTGCTCCAGCCTCCGGCATCCAGCGGTGATGTTTTGCACGCCTCACAGCGAAACGCTACCCCACCGACGGCCAGGCCATCCCTCCGCTCCTCCGCAACTCCTGTTATTCTCTGCCGACTGTAGGCCCACCCCGCACCCGAACCAGTCAAGTTTCCCACTCCTCTCCGTCTGTGACTCCACTGCCGCGTCTTCCCCATCTCCGGGTCATTCCAGTCTGGGGCCTCACCGTCGTCCACCGGCCTTGGTGCGCTCGGCATGGTGTGGTCAACGGGGTCAACAAACGAGAGTCATCGGAAGATGACTATACGTGGAGAGGCTGATAGTGGGGGTGCACCACGCCCATGGATGCATGCATGCAATTGCGTCCATTTTACCCTGAAAACTAATGTTTTCTCCCCCTCACAGCTGGGCCCACCAGCTACATCTTCGCACGCAAGGAAGTGCGTCCTTATTACGGGAAAAAAATGATTCCTCCTCCTGACAGCTGGGACCCATCAGCTATATCTTCACACGCAAGGAAGTGCCTCCTTATCCTCCCTGATAGCTGGGACCCACCCGGTCGAACGGTACGTACGATTGTCTCTCTGGTCGCGAACGTGTACGTACATACTGGTCGATCGGTCTCTCTGCAAGGATGAACCGTGGCCGAGCAAGGAGCGGCACGTGTGACGTAGCAGTTGAGGCAGTCCTGTATAAATCGTGTACACGTACGTACAGCCACGCTGCAAGTAAATATGGCTACGTATGTACAGCGACGATGTCATGTTCATCGGCAGCCAACAGGCTGGGTCGGAACGGAGGAAACCATGTCGTATTCATCGGGAGGCAACCGACTGGGTCGGAATGCGTCCTGTTCATCGGGAGCCAACCGACTTGGATGGAAGAGCCCAAATGGGGTCCTGTTCATCTACTCGGGGTCTCGTGTCCCACAAAATGAAGGAAACGGAGTTCTCCCTACGGTCAAAACGGGGTCCTGTTCATCGGGAGGGGTCTTGCGTACCGCAAAACGGAAGAAACGGACTTCTCTCCAACCGCGTATGGTCGAAACGGGGCCCTGTTCACCAGGAGGGGTCTGGCGTACCACAAAACAGAGGAACGGACTTCTCTCAACCGCCTACGGTCAAAACGGGGTCCTGTTCATCGGAGGGGTGTGTGGCGTACCGCAAAACGAGACTCCAAGGGCTACTGTTTATCCAGCTTCCACGGGGGCCTGTTCATCCACCCCAACCGGCTGGGTGTGTGGCGGCCTCCTCGGGGTCCTGTTCATCCAGCGACAACGGCATACTACCACGGGGTCCTGTTCATCCAGCGGCAACCGCGTACTACCACGGGGTCCTGTTCATCCAGCGGCAACCGCCTACATACGGCCGGGGGTCCTGTTCATCCAACCCCCACCGGGAACTGTTCATCCACAGCCAACCCAACCGTCTCGACTCACCACGTCTCGACTCGTTCTACGTATATCGCGCGCGCGGCAGCAACGGGCACTGTTCATCCAGAGGCAACCCAACCGGCTAGCTACGTCTCGCATGGGGGTTCGATCGGCTAAAGTAAGCAGCAGCAGCAGCGATCGATCGGGTTCAGTTAGCAGCGAAGGAGTCGGTCGAGTTCATAGCAGTGAAGGGATCAATCGATCGGCTTCAGTACGTAGCAGCACGCGATCGCTCGGGTCAGTAAGCGAACGCCTCTCTCGCTCGGGTTCAGTTATAGCGAACATGGCTCGCACCACGCGCGCGTACGAGAGAGAAACGCGCAAACCACACTGCATCGCTCGGCCCGACCACCCACCGTAACCGGGAACTCCGCGAAAATTTCTTCGCCCTCACTTCTACCACGATTTTTAATGTCATGCTACTATATTATTGGGATGCTGATACGTCTCCAACGTATCTATAACTTTTGATTATTCCATGTTGTTATATTATCATTCTTGGATGTTTTACAATCATTTTCTAGCAACTTTATATCATTTTGCTTGTTTTTTACTTCGCAGAACATCATTACCAAACGGAGTCCAAACGCAGCAAAACTTTTTGGAGAATTTTTTCTGGGCCAGAAGACACAGGATGGGCCAAAGAAGTACCAGAGCGGGCTCCGAGGGGAGTACAACCCACCTGGGCGCGCCTGGGGGCCCAGGCGTGCCCTGGTGGGTTGTGCCCACCTCGGTGGCCTCCCTCACCGCCTATTTGCTCTATAAATACCCCAAAAACACAGAAACCCTAGGGGAGTCATCAAAACACAATTCCAGCTGCCGCAAGTTCCAGAACCACGAGATCCAATCTAGACACCATCACAGAGGGGCTCATCATCCTCATTGGTGCCTCTCCGATGATGCGTGAGTAGTTCATTGTAGACCTACGGGTCCGTATGCAGTAGCTAGATGACTTCTTCTCTCTTTTGATT
This sequence comes from Thinopyrum elongatum, assembly GCA_011799875.1. Taxonomy (NCBI): domain Eukaryota; kingdom Viridiplantae; phylum Streptophyta; class Magnoliopsida; order Poales; family Poaceae; genus Thinopyrum; species Thinopyrum elongatum. The sequence goes on from CM022303.1 coordinate 582,977,789, forward strand.
CTCAATACAATGGTCTCTTGGAGATCTATTTGATGTAACTCTTTTTGCGGTTTGTTTGTTGGTATCCGATGAACTTTGAGTTTATGATCAGATCTTTTTATCCATGAAAGTTATTTGAGTTTCTTTGATCTCTTATATGCATGATTACTTATGGCCTCGTATTTCTTCTTTGAATCTTTGGTTTAGTTAGGCTGACTAGATCGATTTTTCTTGCCATGGGAAGAGGTGCTTTGTGATGGGTTCGATCGTGCGGTGTTCTTTCCTAGTGACAGAAGGGGCAGCAAGGCACACATGTATCGTTGCTATTAAGGATAACAAGATGGGGGCTATTCCTACATGAATAGATCTCGTCTACATCATGTCATCGTTCTTATTGCATTACTCCGTTTTTCCATGAACTTAATACACTAGATGCATGCTGGATAGGGGTCGATGTGTGGAGTAATAGTAGTAGATGCAGGCAGGAGTCGGTCTACTAATCTTGGACGTGATGCCTATATAATGATCATTGCCTGGATATCGTCATAATTATTTGAGGTTCTATCAATAGCCCAACAGTAATTTGTTTACCCACCGTATGCTATTTTCTCGAGAGAAGCCACTAGTGAAATCTACGGCCCCCGGATCTATCTTTCATCTTATATTTTCAGATCTGTTTTGCCATTTGCTTTTTCCTTTATTTGCCTCTTTTATTTTCAGATCTATATTATCAAAAACCCAAAAATACCTCGCTGAGTTTTATTTGTCGTTATTCTATTTGCATCTACCAATCTATCAATTTACAATTCTTTTACGTGGGAGGGATTGACAACCCCTCTTACGCGTCGGGTTGCAAGTATTTGTTCTTTGTGTGCAGGTACCATTTACATAGTGTTGCTTGGTTCTCCTACTGGTTTGACAACCTTGGTTTCATAACTGAGGGAAATACTACCGTTGCTGTACTGCATCATCCCTTGCCCTTGGGGGAACTACTGACGCAGTCATAAGCGACATCATCAACTAGAGTTTCTGGCGCCGTTGCCGGGGAGACATCATCAACATCTATCAGGTTCCTAATCACAAATCTCATCTCCTTGGAATTTTCATTCTTTGCCATTTTCCTCTCATTTTCATCTCCCTCACTTCACAAAAATTTGCCTTTTATTTGCCTTCTTTCTGTTTGCCTTTTTCTCGTTCGATCTTTTGTTTGCTTGTGTTACCATGTGCCTTTTATTTGCTTGCATCTTCACTTGACAAAAATCTATTGATATGGATTCTCATCCACTTGCTAATCTTTTTAAAAGATCCAATTATGATGAACCAATTGCTAGTGAATTGAGTGCACTTGATTATCTCCATGAAGTTTTGCTTGAAATTCATGAATCTGAAGATTGTGATGAAGAGTTGGAAGAAGAAATTGATAAAGTGATTCATGATATCTCTTTCAATGAAAAGCATGATTGCAATGATGTTATTATAAATTCTATTAATGTCAATTGTGCTAATAATATGCAAAACCCCAAGCTTGGGGATGCTAATTTTGATATGTCCACTACTTATTGCAATGATCATGATTGGGGTGATGCTTCTTATGATCTTGAAAATTTATTTAAGCCTCATGACGATTATGATATTGATAATAATGTTTGCAATAATATTGAAAGTGGGTTTGGAAGAGTGTCAACTTTAGGTAAAAATAATCCCACATATTTGGAGAGTGTTCTATCTTATGAAATTTTTGACAAAAGTGGGTTCAGAGAGGTCATGACTTTAGTTAATATTAATCCCACTATCTTGGATGATTGCAAGACTTTTATGCATGTGGATCATGAAGTGTGCTCGTGGAGACGATGTTTTGAAGACTCCAACATTTCACTGAAGGCCTTTGCAGACCTCCATCTCATCGTCCGAATCCCGAGCATCATCAAAGTCTTCCACCATGTCTTCGATCCCGGTACCATGCTCGTCGGCGCAACGACGAACCACCTCAGCTCTGGCACATTGGCCAGACTCACCATGAAATGTCCTCACCGTATAATCAGAAGTAAAACCCCACTTCTGCAGGTGTTTACCCATTTCACCCTCTGTCCTCTTTTAAAGTTATCGCACCGGACACAGGGGCACCAGGTTTTTCTCTGGCCATTTGCAAATGCGACTCTCACAAACCCCTTGGTTTTTGTTAACCATTCATTGGTCATGTCTTTATGACTAGTGTGACCGGTGTACATCCATGCACGATCACTCATCTTGCCTAGCTACTGGACACACAAGAAATATATATAATTTAGCATATATATTCATCAGTTAATCAAGTTTGTCAGTTTTATTACGTCCATGCAACCTACATGCTAATAGGTAAAGATAGGTCCTAATCCCACCCGAGTATGTATAGATTGGGTTCGTTTTTCCATGCTCTGCTCCAGATCCGACGCAAAATTTTGGCAGCACCTCCCCGCTGTTCTCCTGATACACGTCTCGGCAATAAACAGAGAGGATGTGTACCCAGAGAACAACAGGGAGGCACTGACGAAATTATGCATCGGATCCGGAGTAGAGCATATGGGAAAACGAACCCAATCTACACATACTCGGGCTGTCCATGGATAACGTCGGACGATTCGAAAGAATCACGGTTATAAATATGCAAACGCATGCATATTTATAACTGTAACCCTTTCGAACAGGAGACGCATACTGGTCACACATACTGATGATTTAATCTACCTATAGCTAGCAAGTTTCATTGGCACGAAGACCGGAACAGAGCAAATGAAGGGGGAGGAGGAGATGTCATTTGTGCTCACCCACGAACGCAGGGGCGGAGCTCGTCGAACACCAGACCCTCGCATCGACGAAACACCTGCACATTTAAATCCAAAGATGAGTAACATAGCATTATTGTTTTTTCCGTCGACCTAACTAAATATTTACAACAGGATGCCACCGCCAAGTTGTAAAAAAATGATTCGCACTGCTCGTTCCCCGCAACAACCCCTAACCTAAAGAGCTATCATTTAGGGTTCCGTCGACACCGAGGCACCCGCTAACCTAAATAGCTGTCATTTATTGTTCCATCGATGCCAAGGCACCCCCTAAACTAAATATCTGTAATTTAGGGTTCCATCGACGCCGAGGTACGCCCTAACCATAATTGATGTTATTTAAGGTTTCATCCACGCGGAGGCACCCCTACCCGAAATATATGTCATTCAGGGTTCCGTCGACGTTGAGGCACCCCTAACCTATATAGATGTCATTTAGGCTTTCATCGATGCCAAGGCACCCCCTAACCTAAATAGCCGTCATTTAGGGTTCCATCAAGGCCAAGGAACCCACTAACCCGCTCGTCCCCGGGCGCCCTCAGGTATGGCGACGCACGGTCACGGGTCAGCACGCCATCTCTTCCGGTTCCGGAGACCTCTCCTCTCTGCCTCTCCTCTCCTCTGTGAGGATGCTATTGATGAGGTCCGCCGCCGCCCCCTGCTCCTTCACCTCCATGCTCCTCCGCCGCTTCACCTCCTCCTCCTCTGCTTCATACGCCATCCGCCGACAGGCCACCCTGGCCCTCTCTTCCCTATCCTCCTCCTCCTTCTCTTCCTCCTCTGCTAGATTCACCACCTGGTCCCCTCCCCCTCTTTTCGGCAGCACCTGGACCGGGAGATTCTCGGCCTGGGCGTCGGCGCAGGGACCGGCGGGACCCACTGGCTCCACTATCTATCCTATCTATCTATCCTATCCATCTGTTCAACATGTCATCGGAGATGGCCACATCGGTTCAAGTGGGCGTCGGCGACCTCGGCAAGCGTTGACCTATCAGAGCGCCTCAACATGTCATCGGAGATGGCCACATCACTGGTCTGCAAGGTCGTCGCTCTCTTGGGCCAGAGCTAGATGAGAGATCGGCTGGGCAGGCGGTCGTGTGTCGTGGACACGACACGGCTCTATTGCCGGTCGGACAACACCTAACTATGCGAGCACGCGCATGCCATGGTCACCTGTCATGCCGACAAATTGTTTCGTTTGAGAACGACAAATTGGTCGAGCCCCCTGCCCCGCATCCGCCCCACTCATACCGCATAATATCCTATCCATCTATGAAAAAAACAGAAAAAAAACTAGCATGGTGGTGGCAGGGGGCTCACCAGAGGGGTGGAGGGGCGGCGGTGGGGCGGCAGGGCGGCGCTCGTCGGGGTGGTGCGCATCGGGGCGGCCGGCTTTGGGGCTGGACCGGCCGCCGGAGGGGTAGGGGAGGCGGCATGCTGCGGAAGAGGGGAGGGGGGGGAGGGGAAAGAGGGGCTCAGAGGAGGAGGTGAAAGGGGACGAGAAAGAGACGAGAGAGAGAGAGAGAGAGAGAGAGATGCACGGGTGTTGGGGGAAGAGTGGGGGGTTCGGGTGGTGCACGAGCCGTTAAGGGGAAATACCCTCTTTGCCGTCTGCTAGCAGACGACAAAGAGGGTATTCGTTCGGGTTAGCCGACGCCGTGCTAAGGTGAGGCCCACACCACTCTTTAGCCATCTGCTTTTTTATTCTTTGCCATCCGCTAGCTCACGGCAAAGAGGTAGCAGACAGCAAAGAGCTGACCTAGCCAACGCAGCTCTTTCATGGGGCCCGCACCACTCTTTGCCATATGCCGTTTTCCTCTTTGTCGTCTGCTAGCAGACGACAAAGAAGGAACTGACGGCAAAAATAATCTTTGACATGAGTCCATTCTTTGCCGTCTGCTTAAGCTAAGCTGACGGCAAAGAGCCAGCAGATGGCAAATTCTCTGTTTCCAGTAGTGTCTGATGGTTTTTTGCATCGTAAGTAGGCGCGCCAGGCAACAAATTAGCAGTTGTTGCTTCCTTCAATGGATAAGTCGGTTTATCATGTGTTAGTACCTAGTACGTATCAAGTTCTTGTTTTCCAAGTTAGTTAGGTGTGCGAGTGGCTATTTTATAAATCATGTTGAGTCATAAAATTCAGGTTACTTTTTTATGAATAGGCACAATATGTTCTTAGGGTAAATACCCGCATTGAGTTTTGGGGAACCTGTCTAAAAATCCCTAAGTTTTGGTGGAAGCTTTAGAAAACCTCTGTGTTGTGATTTCCATGTGGAAATTGTCTTGCGTGTGAATTGTCCTTGTTAGATTGGTTCTCGCGTGTGACCCACAAGGTTCAACCCTCTATTTCACGTATATCGTGTGCGCGGGTGAGAGACTACTGTTTCCGAAGGTGGAGTGTCGTGAAAAATTGAGACGTCAACATGCACAAGTTAGCATCACACTTAGTTTGTGCTACATCAGGGCATGTCCGCTGGAGTGACCGAGTAGACTGCATTTGCCCCATTTCACAGCCACACCTCTCATATGTTCTACCCCAAATCCATACGAAATCATGCAAACGATGTACCCAACATAGATCAATATATGAACAAAGCAATCCGGCATAGATATAACATATAAACATACAATCCGACATAGATATAACATAAAAACTTAACACAATCCGATCCAAAAGGCTTGCCAGAGTTCATCACCTAACTAACTTAGATACTAATTAAAAGTAAGAAATATGGTGGCTGGATTTCACCACTTCTTCGCCGGATGCTTTCCCCTGGGGACTCTGAAGCTATCCTCGGCATACGCTTCAGTGACGGGCAGCGCATCGACATTGTCGTCACTGTCCGATGCGGAGAAGGAGGAGTACGAGATGACGATGCCCGCCATGACTAGGCGGTCTGGTTCTGCTCTGCCCTGTGCCTTGCGGCTCTCTTCGCCACCGCCGCCCACTACATAGCCAACCGTTGGGACTCCTCGAGCCCCATGCAGAGTGTCGCCACATTTTTGTTGCGACCTCGGCGGGCGTTTGTCTCTGTAGTTGTGTAGCAGCGGCGGATGGAGTCGCGGATTGCCTGGTTGTCATCGCTGGTGGTGGACATTGACTCTGGCATAGATCTGCAAGATCCACACTTGGAGCAGCTGGGTAGACGCCTCCGCCACCCGCTTCCTTGCACACTGGTACGCGCGGCCCACTGACTCCGGTTGCCTTTCATTCGGCATGAGCACCCAACTACGCCCCGGAGGAGGAGCTGCTGGCGGTGTCGGGTGCCACCTGGTAGGGGATGGCAGGGACTGCATCGGGTAGTTGCAAGGCGCCACGGATCTGCGGCTGCTGACCCGTCCTGTGGGAACACTGTGGAAGAGGAGTTCCCGCCCTGGTCCATCCGCGGTCGGCGGAGGGCAATGCGGAGTGCTAGCTCCTCCTCGTCGGGCGTCGACAAGCTAGAGGACTCCGCGACGAGCTTCTCCTAGTCGATGGAGTCATCGTCACTGCTGGCCATGTCAGAGGGAATTGGATTTGGAGAGGCAGGGGAAGTGGATGAGACGGACGAGGAGTGGAGAGATCGAACGACTGATGTGTGACTAGGGTTTGCTCGTCCATCTTCGAATATTTGTTGGGGTAGGAATGGGTCAGTGTGGGCATAGTGGGCCACCAGAACATGTACAGGCCTCCCTATATCTGCCGTAGATATGGATTGGATATCAGGGTGTTTTACAGCCCAAGCGTTTGGGGCCAGTTTGAGACGTCCGTCTACGTCATCGTTTTTTGACCGGTCACGAACGGGCCACTGATGGCTCGTGTCCGCGTCAGTATTTCCCCGAAGAGGAAGGGATGATGCAGCACAGCTACGGTAGGTATTTCCCTCAGTTATGAAACCAAGGTTATCGAACTAGTAGGAGCACCAAGCTACACTATGTAAACGGTACCTGCACATAAAGAACAAATACTTGCAACCCGACGCGTAAGAGGGGTTGTCAATCTCTCTCGGGTAAAAGATTGGTAACAATATAGATTGGTAGATGCAAATAAAATAACGGGAAATAAAATTCAGCGAGGTATTATTGGGTTTTTGGTAATATATATCTGAAAATAAAATATGCAAATAAATAAAAAGGAAAATAGCAATATAGATCTGAAAATATATGATGAGAAAATAGACCCGGGGGCCGTAGATTTCACTAGTGGCTTCTCTCGAGAAAAGAGCATACGGTGGGTAAAAAAATTACTGTTGGGCAATTGATAGAACATCGAATAATTATGACGATATCCAGGCAATGATCATTATATAGGCATCACGTCCAAGATTAGTAGACCGACTCCTGCCTGCATCTACTACTATTACTCCACACATCGACTACTATCCAGCATGCATCTAGTGTATTAAGTTCATGGAGAAATGGAGTAATGCAATAAGAACGATGACATGATGTAGACGAGATCTATTCATGTAGGAATAGCCCCCATCTTGTTATCCTTAATAGCAACGATACATACGTGTCTTGCTGCCCCTTCTGTCACTGGGAAAGAACATTGTACGATCGAACCCATCGCAAAGCACCTCTTCCCATGGCAAGAAAAATCGATCTAATCAGCCTAACTAAACCAAAGATTCAAAGAAGAAATGCGAGGCTATAAGTAATCATGCATATAAGAGATCAAAGAAACTCAAATAACTTTCATGGATATATAGATCTGATCATAAACTCAAAGTTCATCGGATCCCAACAAACACACCGCAAAAAAGAGTTACATCAAATAGATCTCCAAGAGACCATTGTATTGAGAATCAAAAAGGGAGAAGAAGCCATCTAGCTACTGCCTACGAACTCATAGGTCTACAATGAACTACTCACGCATCATCGGAGAGGCACCAATGAGGATGATGAACCCCTCTGTGATGGTGTCTTGATTGGATCTCGTGGTTCTGGAACTTGCGGCGGCTGGAATTGTGTTTCGTCGACTCCCCTAGGGTTTTTGGATTTTTGGGGTATTTATAGAGAAAAGAGGTGGTGTGGGAGGCCACCGAGGTGGGCACAACCCACCAGGGCGCGCCTGGGCCCCCAGGCGCGCCCAGGTGGGTGTTGCCCCCCTCGGGGCACCCCTCTGGTACTTCTTTGGCCCAAGTTGTTCCTTCTGGTCCATAAAAATTCTTCAAAAAGTTTTGCTGCATTTGGACTCCGTTTGGTACTGATATTCTGTGATGTAAAAAACATGAAAAAAACAGCAACTGGCACTGGGCACTGATACGTCTCCAACGTATCTATAATTTTTGATTGTTCCATGTTGTTATATTATCATTCTTGGATGTTTTACAATCATTTTATAGCAACTTTATATCATTTTTTGGGACTAACCTATTGACATAGTGCCCAGTGCCAGTTGATGTTTTTTGCTTGTTTTTACATCATAGAATATCAGTACCAAACGGAGTCCAAACACAGCGATACTTTTTGGAGAATTTTTCTGGACCAGAAGACACCTGTTGGGCCAAAGAAGTACAACAGGGGGGCTCCAAGGAGAGCACAACCCACCAGGGTGCACCTGGGGGCCCAGGCGCGCCCAGGTGGGTTGTGCCCACCTCGGCCACCTCCCGCATCGCCTCTTTGCTCCATAAATACCCCCAAAATTCCAGAAACCCTAGGGGAGTCGACAAAACACAATTCCAGCCGCCGCAAGTTCCAGAACCACGAGATTCAATCTAGACACCATCACGGAGGGGTTCATCATCCTCATTGGTGCCTCTCCGATGATGCGTGAGTAGTTCATTGTAGACCTACGGGTCCGTAGGCAGTAGCTAGATGGCTTCTTCTCTCTTTTGATTATCAATACAATGGTCTCTTGGAGATCTATTTGATGTAACTCTTTTAGCGGTGTGTTTGTTGGGATTCGGTGAATTTTGAGTTTATGATCAGATCTTTTTATCCATGAAAGTTATTTGAGTTTCTTTGATCTCTTATATGCATGATTACTTATAGCCTCGTATTTCTTCTTCGAATCATTGGTTTAGTTACGCCGACTAGATCGATTTTTCTTGCCATGGGAAGAGGTGCTTTGTGATGGGTTCGGTCGTGCGGTTTTATTTCCCAGTGATAGCAGGGGTAGTAAGACACGTATTGATCATTGCCATTAAAGATAACAAGGTGGGGTCTATTCCTACATGAATAGATCTCGTCTACATCATGACATCGTTCTTATTGCATTACTCCGTTTTTCCATGAACTTAATACACTAGATGCATGCTGGATAGCGGTCGATGTGTGGAGTAATAGTAGTAGATGCAGGCAGGAGTCGGTCTACTAATCTTGGACATGATGCCTATATAATGATCATTGTTTGGATATCGTCATAATTATTTGAGGTTCTATCAATTGCCCAACAGTAAAAAAATTACCCACCGTGTGCTATTTTCTTGAGAGAAGCCACTAGTGAAATCTACGCCCCCTGGTCTATCTTTCATCTTATATTTTCAGATCTGTGTTGCCATTTGATTTTTCCTTTATTTGGCTCTTTTATTTTCAGATCTATATTATCAAAAACCCAAAAATACCTCGCTGAGTTTTATTTGTCGTTATTCTATTTGCATCTACCAATCTATCACTTTACCAATCTCTTACCCGGGAGGGATTGACAACCCCTCTTACGCATCGGGTTGCAAGTATTTGTTCTTTCTGTGCAGGTACCGTTTACATAGTGTTGCTTGGTTCTCCTACTGGTTCGATAACCTTGGTTTCATAACTGAGGGAAATACTACCATTGCTATACTGCATCAACCCTTGCTCTTGGGGGAACAACTGACGCAGTCGTAAGCGACATCATCAGGCACTATGTCAATAGGTTAGTCCCGAAAAATGATATAAAGTTGCTATAAAATGATTGTAAAACATTCAAGAATGATAATATAACTGCATGGAACAATCAAAAATTATAGATACGTTGGAGACGTATCAGCACCCCAAGCTTAATTCCTGCTCGTCCTCGAGTAGGTAAATGATAAAAATAGAATTTTTGATGTGGAATGCTGCCTAACATGTTCATCACATATTCTTTTCTTTTGTAGCATGGACATATGGACTTTTATATGATTCAAAGCAATAGTCTAGTTTTGACATGAAGATTTCAATACTCAAGCATATCAACAAGCAACCATGTCTTTCAAAATATCAACACTAAAGCAAGTTATCCCTAGCCCATCATGCTCAATCATTGATCCATTCATGAAACACACTCGCATATTAGCTACATCCAATGCTCAAGTACGATCATCGTGCCCCTTAGTTGGTGCTTTATAAGAGAAGATGGAGACTCAAATAAAAATAAAAATTGCATAAAGTAAATAGAACGTCCCTTCGCAAAGGGAAGTAGGGATTTGTAGAGGTGTCAGAGCTCAAAGCTTAAATTGAGAGAAAAAAAAATTTGGGAGGCATAATTTTCCCGTCAATGAAAATGACCGAGTGATTCCCAACACTTTCCATGCTAGATATATCATAGGCGGTTCCCAAACAGAAAATAAAGTTTATTCCTTTTTCCACCATTCTTTCACAATCAATGGCTAGTCGTATCCACGGGTGCCTTCCATACCAACACTTTCCAAGGAATTTATTATTTAACAACATAAAGTAAATTTCTTTTTCATTTTAGGACTGGGCATCCCTATTACCGCTGTACTCTCTTGCAATGACAAGTGAATAAACACTCATCTTGACAATAACACATCTAGCATGGAAAATATTGGCCACCCCCAGCTGCTTCATGAGCGGTATGAGCACACAAAATGGAAATTTATTTTGAAAATTAGAGATGGCACATACAAATTTGCTTAGAACGGCACGGAAATACCGCATATAGGAAGGTATGGTGGACTCGTATGGCAAAACTAGGTTTAAGGATTTTGGATGCACTAGTATTTCTACTTAGTACAAGTGGAGGCTAGCAAAAAGATTGAGAAGCAACCAACCAAGAAACGAAAAATCACGTAAGCGAGCATTAAGCATAACTAACACCAAATAATGCACCACAAGTAGGATGTAATTTCATTGCATGACTATTGACTTTCATGCTTGCATAGGGAATACCAAACCTTAACACCAATATTCTTACTAAATCATAATTACTCACCAACATGACTCACATATCATAATCATAATATCTCAAAACTATTACAAAGAATCAAGTTTATTTTGTCCAATGATCTTCATGAAAGTTTTTATTATATCCCTCTTGAATATCTATCACTTTGGGACTAATTTCATATGTTGCTTTTGATAAGCTCAAACAAATTTAAGTGAAGAACATGAGCATAAAATTTTTCATCTCTCAAAATAATATAAGTGAAGCATGAGAGAATTTCTTCAAAATTACTAACTCTCAAATAAATGTAAGTGAAGCATGAGAGCATTTCTTCAAAAATATTAAAGCACACCGTGCTCAAAAAGATATAAGTGAAGCACTAGAGCAATTCCATAGCTCAAAAAAAAATTAAGTGAAGCATAGAGCAATTCTAGAAAATCATAGCATAATTTTGGCTCTCTCAAATAGGTGTGTCCAGTAAGGATACTTGTCACAAACTAAAAAAGCAAAACAAGCAAAGACTCATATAATACAAGACGCTCCAAGCAAAACTCATGATATGTGACGAATAAAAATATAGCTCCAAGTAATATACCGATGGTCGTTAGAAGAAAGAGGGGATGCTACTCGGGGCATCCCCAAGCTTAGTTGCTTGTTTCTCTTTGGATAATAACTTGGGGTGCCATGGGGCATCCCCAATCTTGAGCTCTTTTCACTCCTTATTCCTTGATCCATCGTGATCTCACTCAAAACTTGAAAACTTCAATCACACAAAACTCAACAAAACCTTCGTGAGATCCGTTAGTATAAGAAAGCAAATCAATACTATAAGTATTGTTGCAAGCCCATTCATATTTTATTTTTGCATTATATATATTGTATTCCAACTTTACTATGGCTCATACCCCCCGATAGACACCATAGAATCATCAAAATAAGCACACAACGCAAACAAAACAGAATCTGTCAAAAACAGAACAGTCTGTAGCAATCTTTAGTTTCCAATTACTCAATCACAAAACCAATATTCTTCGAATATTTAGCATAAAGATTTTCAATAACAATACTCCTAGGAATAAGATTGAAGAATTCATTCTTGCAAGTAGGATTTCTCACAGCTTCAACAAAGTCGGGGTGGATACTAATCATCTTAAGATCTTCTTTGTTATTTTTAAAAGTTGCACCCTTGTTCTTAGTGACTTGAGTAATCTTGCTAATTTTTACGGGAGTTTTTTCAATAGTTTTAACAGAAGCAAAAGCCGAGCTCAAATTACTAAAAATTTCTTCCAACTTATCAATCTGAGAAGGATTTTCTTCAATTCTTTCGTGAATTATGGTTCCTTTTTCCTTTAGCAACTTAAAAACTTCTGCCGCTTTTGACCCAAATTTATTAGCAAGGTTCTGCATCTTTGTGTCCAAATTCTCAATTTCCTCTAAGGTGACCATATTCTTTTCAATAGCATCTAGCCTTTGCATAACATGCTCAAGTGTTAAAGGAGTTTCATTGATAGTTAAAGGTGGTGAACCCACTAGATTTCCCATAGCATTAAAAGCATCCAAAGATGGACACATCAACAAATTCCCACCAATAATCGTATCAAGGATGAATCTATACCAAGTAGTAATGCCCACATAAAAACTGCAAAGAAGAACAGCGGTAGATTGCTTATGAATAGATCTATTATGAGCGTTGCAAATTCTATACCAAGCATCTTTTAAATTCTCCCCTCCCCTTTGCTTGAAATTAAGAACCTCATTCTCGGGGGTAAAAGCAATAGAGGAAGAACTAGCCATAACGACAAAGCAAGCAGGTTTGCACACAAAAATAGATCTGACGAGAAAACAACGAACGAAAAAGAGGGCGAATAAAACGGCAAATTTTTGTGAAGTGGGGGAGATGAGAACGAGAGGCAAATGGCAAATAATGTAAATTGCATGGAGATGAGATTTGAGATTAGGAACCTGATAGATGTTGATGACATCTCCCCGGCAACGGCGCCAGAAATCCTTTCTTGATGGCTCGTGTCTGCGTCAGTATTTCCCCGAAGAGGAAGGGATGATGCAGCACAGCTACGGTAGGTATTTCCCTCAGTTATGAAACCAAGGTTATCGAACCAGTAAGAGAACCAAGCAACACTATGTAAACGGTGGCACACAAATAACAAATACTTGCAACATGATGTCTACTACGCAACTTTATTCTTGTAGACTCATGTTGGGCCTCCAAGCGCAGAGTTTTGTAGGATAGTAGCAATTTTCCCTCAAGTGGATGACCTAAGGTTTATCAATCCGTGGGAGGTGTAGGATGAAGATGGTCTCTCTCAAACAACCCCGCAACCAAATAACAAAGAGTCTCTTGTGTCCCCAACACACCAAATACAATGGTAATTTGTATAGGTGCACTAGTTCGGTGAAGAGATGGTGATCAAAGTGTAGTAATGATAGTACATATTGATTTTTGTAATAGTAACAATAAAAAACAGCAAGGTAACGAGTAACAAAAGTGAGCTCAAACGGTATTGCAATGCTTGAAAATGAGGCCTAGGGTCCGTACTTTCGTTAGTGCAATCTATCAACAATGCTAATCTAATTGGATCACATAACCATCCCTCAACGTGCAACAAATAATCACTCCAAAGTTCTTATCTAGCGGAGAACATAAGCAGAAATTGTTTGTAGCTATTCTTTCCGATCGATCTATCCAAGAGTTCGTACTAAAATAACACCAAGTTATTCTTTCCGATCGATCTATCAAGAGTTCATACTAGAATAATACCGAAGCAAATTCAAATTCATAATACTCAATCCAACACAAAGAACCTCAAAGAGTGCCCTAAGATTTCTACCGGAGAAACAAAGACGAGAACGTGCATCAACCCCTATGCATAGATTACCCCAATGTCACCTCGGGAATCCGCAGGTTGAGTGCCAAAACACATATCAAGTGAATCAATATGATACCCCATAGTCACCACAGGTATTCATAGCAAGACATACATCAAGTGTTCTCAAATCCATAAAAGTATTCAATCCGATAAGAACGAAATCTCAAAGGGAAAAATCAATTCATCACAACAAGATAGAGAGGGAGAAACACCATATGATCCAACTATATTAACAAAGCCCGCGATACATCAAGATCGTGCCATCTCAAGAACAAGAGAGAGAGAGATTAAACACATAGCTACTGGTACAAACCCTCAGCCCCGAGTGTGGACTACTCCCTCCTCATCATGGAGACCATAGGGATGATGAAGATGGCCTCCGGTGATGATCTTCCCCTCCGGCAGGGTGCCGAAACGGGCTCCCGATTGGTTTTTCGTGGCTACAGAGGCTTGCGGCGGCGGAACTTCTGATCTAGGGTTATTTCTGGGGTTTTTGGTATTTATAGGATTTTTCAATGTTGGAATCACGCGTAGATGGGCCTGGAGATGAGCACAACCCACCAGGGCGCGCCTGGGCCTCCTGGCGAGCCCTGGTGTCTTGTGCCCACCTCCTTCACCTTCTGGTCCTCCCACAAAGCTTCTAGTGCCTTTTTTGTTCCAAAAAAACATCATCAAAAAGTTTCGTTGCATTTGGAGAACTTTTATTTCTACACAAAAACACAACACCACGGTAGTTTAGCTGAAAATAGCGTCAGTCCGGGTTAGTTCCATGCAAGTCATACCAAAACCATATAAAATTGTTGTAAACATGGCATGAATACTTCATAAATTATAGATACGTTGGAGACATATCGGCATCCCCAAGCTTAATTCCTACTCGTCCTCGAGTAGGTAAATGATAAAAGAAATAATTTATGAAGTGTGAATGCTAGCAAAGTGCATAAGTTTGATCAATGATAATTTCAATCACTTTTCCTAGCATCATAACAGCAATTCTTTCTCATAAAACTTCTCATGTTAAAGTAGCAACCAATTCACATGTTAAGGTTCAAACAATGAATTCTCTTGAAACTCAACAACCTATATTCTTAGTCACCAAACAATTGCAATTCAACTTATTCAACAGAGTCTAGGTAAGAGCTCCACATACTCAATCATCATATAGTCTTCTATGATTGCTAGTACTCAAAGCATATTTTTAGAACAAATGGCATCCATCGAACACAGAGAAAGATAGGGGCTTAATGTTTCGCCTCCCAACTCATTTGTCATAGAGATAATTGTCAACAATAATAAATCATGATCAAATATATTTGATTGGCCATATGTGCCTAGATCTTTCCCCACCACATGATGCTTGCCAACGAGAGAATAATTGAGGTTGAAATGAGAATGCATACTATTGACTCTTGCATAAAAGTAAATACTGAAAATTAAAGGATAGGCCCTTCGCAGAGGGAAGCAGAGGTTGTCATGCGCTTTTTATTTTTGGATGCCCAAGCTGTTAATGCAAAGGAACATCATGTTATATTGCCCCTTATGATGGCAACCTTTATTATGCAATCCGTCACTTTTATTACTTTGCCATCACAAGTTCGTACAACTCTCAGTTTTCCCTTACAATAAAAGATCAAAAATATTGAGAAGCAATTTTTATTGCCTTTATTGCACCGATGACAACTTACTTGAAGGATCTTACTCAATCCATACATAGGTATGGTGCACTCTCATGGCAAGAAACTGGGTTTAAGGGTTTTTGGATGCACAAGTAGTATCTCTACTTAGTACAAATTTTTGGCTAGCAAAAGATCCTAGGCAAACACCACATGTTGGAGGATCCATGACAATATAACTTCTATGCAAATATACCCAAACATAACTCATTACGTTGTCTTCCTTGTCCAACTTCAACTAATTTGCTCAAGTTTGATAATAATTAATGGGTATTCACAATCATAGAAGATTTCCAAGATAATATATTTGCATGTGAAAGTTCTCTTCCTTATACTAATCATTCATGAATTGCTTGTATGACCAATATTGTGATTGTCAAGCTTCAAAAGATTTCACTATCTAAACCCAATGTGAAGATACTACTAGGAATGATATGAACATATAATTTCAACTTCATGATATTCAATTCATTTAACAATTTACTCATAGGATATAAGTGAAGCACAAGAGTAAATGACAAACTACTCCAAAAAGATATAAGTGAAAATCAAGCGAGTAGTTATGTAAATAGGTAGTTATTTGAGGACTCTCTATCATTTAAAAACTTTAAGATCTAAGTATTTTATTAAAACAACAAGAAAAACAAAATAAAATGACATTCCAAGAATAGCACATATCATGTGAACAAGCAAAAACTAAGGCTCAACCGAGGCTAACCGATAATTGTTGATGAAGAAAGGTGGGATGCCTACCGGGGCATCCCCAAGCTCAGATGCTTGACACTTCTTGGAATATTAACTTGGGGTGCCTTGGGCATCCACAAGCTTGAGCTTTTGTGTCTCCTTAATTCCTTTTATATCACGGTTTCCCTAAATCTTAAAAACTTCATCCACATAAAACTCAACAAGAACTCGTGAGATACGCTAGTATAAATCAATGCAACACCTTATCATTATCTACTGTAGAAAACCACTAAAATTATAATTTGACATTGCATACTAAATGCCTCTGCACATTTAATACTCCTATCCTCAAATAGAATCATTAAACAAGCAAACATATGCAAACAATGCAAACATAACAGCAATCTGCCTAAACAAGACAGTCTGTAAAGGATGAAGAAGTATCCATACTTCTGTAACTCAAAAAATTCTAAAAATTTAGCACACTGTAGAAAATTTATCATAGATTATTGTGCAAAACAATTCAACATTTTATCACATTCTTACTTTTCTCGGGAATTTTTGCAACAGCGATAAACTTTTTATTTTGAAACAGCAACTCATATACTTGCAAAATATGCATGGTGAAGGCTATCCTTGACATTTTTATTGAAATAAAAGATGCAAAAACATTATTGTAAATAACAGCAAGCAAATCTGAACAAAATAAAATTACACTCCAAGCAAAACACATATCATGCGACAAATAAAAATATAGTCCTAAGTGAGGTTACAGATAATGTTGAAGACGAAAGAGGGAATGCCTTCCGGGGCATCCCCAAGCTTAGGGTCTTGTCACTCCTTATTCTCCTCATATCGATATCTCACCCAAAACTTGAAAACTTCAATCACACAAAACTTAACGGAACTTCGTGAGATTGGTTAGTATGATAAAGAGCAAATCATTCACTTTGGTACTGTCAAGACAAGATCCATAATTGTTCTCACACAATGCCTACTGTACTCTATCATTTCCACAATTTATATTGACCAATATAAGCCATTGAAACCATAAAACAAGCAAACTATGCATTGAAAACAGAATTTGTCAAAAACAGAACAGTCTGTAAAGATCTGAATAATCACCATACTTTTGAAACTCTAAAAATTCTGAAAAATTAGGACAACGTAGGAAATTTGTATATCAATCATATGTAAAAAATTCAGATCAAAATCATGTTCCAGTGAATTTTAGAAATTCCTGGACTGGGCCCAAAAGTTTCTGTTTTTGCACAGAATCAAGTCAACTATCATCCACACTATCCCAAAGGCTTTACTTGGCACTTTATTGAAACAAAAGCTATAAAACATGATTACTACAGTATACTAATAAAGTGAACACACAAAAACAGTAGGTAGAAGTGTTGGGTTGTCTCCCAACAAGCGCTTTTCTTTAATGCCTTTTAGCTAGACATGATGATTTCAATTATGCTCGCATAAAAGTAAAGAATTGAAACATGAAAAAGAGCATCATGAATCACATGGCAAGCATATTTAAGTCTAACCCACTTCCTATGCATAGGGATTTTGTGAGCAAACAAATTATGGGAGCAAGAATCAACTAGCATAGGAAGGCAAAACAAGCATAACTTCAAAACTTTCAACACATAGAGAGAAAACTTGATATTATTGAGATATGTAAAAGCATATGTTCCTCTCTCATAATAATTTTCAGTAGCATCATGAATGATTTCAATGATATAACCATCACATAAAGCATTCTTTTCATGATCCACAAGCATAGAATTTTTATTACTCCCCACATAGGCAAATTTCTTTTCATCAATAGTAGTGGAAGCAAATTCAACAAAATAACTATCATGTGATTGAAAACTAAAACCATGATGACAAGTTTCATGGTTATCATTATTCAATATAGCATACATGTCATCACCATAATCATCATATATAGGAACTTTGTTGTCATAATCAATTGCAACCTCTTCCAAAATAGTGGATTCATCACTAAATAAATTCATGAACTCTCTAAATCCACTATTATCAATATAATCATCATAAATAGGAGGCATGCTTTCATCATAATAAACTTGCCCATCAAAACTTGGGGGACAAAAATATCATCTTCATCAAACATGGCATCCCCAAGCTTATGGCTTTGCATATCATTAGCATATTGGATATTCAAACAATTCATACTAACAACATTGCAATAATGCTAATCATTCAAAGTTTTTATGCCAAACATTTTATAGAATTCTTCTTCAATCAATTGAGCACAATTTTCCTTTCCATCATTTTCAAGAAAGACATTATAAAGATGAACAATATGAGACCACCTCAATTCCATTTTTTTGTAGTTTTCTTTTTTAAACGAAACTAGTGATAAAACAAGAAACTAAAAGATTCGATTGCAAGATCTAAAGATATACCTTCAAGAACTCACCTCCCCGGCAACGGCGCCAGAAAAGAACTTGATGTCTACTATGCAACTTTATTCTTGTAGACTCGTGTTGGGCCTCCAAGCACAGAGTTTTGTAGGACAGTAGCAATTTTCCCTCAAGTGGACGACCTAAGGTTTATCAATCCGTGGGAGGTGTAGGATGAATATGGTCTCTCTCAAACAACCCTGCAACCAAATAACAAAGAGTCTCTTGTGTCCCCAACACACCAAATACAATGGTAATTTATATACGTGCACTAGTTCGGCGAAGAGATGGTGATCAAAGTGTAGTAATGATAGTACATATTGATTTTTGTAATAGTAACAATAAAAAACAGCAAGGTAACGAGTAACAAAAGTGAGCTCAAACGGTATTGCAATGCTTGAAAATGAGGCCTAGGGTATGTACTTTCGCTAGTGCAATCTCTCAACAATGCTAATCTAATTGGATCACATAACCATCCCTCAACGTGCAACAAAGAATCACTCCAAAGTTCTTATCTAGCGGAGAACATAAGAAGAAATTGTTTGTAGCTATTCTTTCCAATCGATCTATCCAAGAGTTCGTACTAAAATAACACCAAGTTATTCTTTCCGATCGATCTATCAAGAGTTCGTACTAGAATAACACCGAAGCAAATTCAGATTCATAATACTCAATCCAACACAAAGAACCTCAAAGAGTGCACTAAGATTTCTACCGGAGAAACAAAGACGAGAACATGCATCAACCCCTATGCATAGATTACCCCAATGTCACCTCGGGAATCCGCAAGTTGAGTGCCAAAACACATATCAAGTGAAGTAATATGATACCCCATTGTCACCATGGGTATTCATAGCAAGACATACATCAAGTGTTCTCAAATCCATAAAAGTATTCAATCCGATAAGAACGAAATCTCAAAGGGAAAAATCAATTCATCACAACAATATAGAGAGGGAGAAACACCATATGATCCAACTATATTAACAAAGCTCGCGAAACATCAAGATCGTGCCATCTCAAGAACACGAGAGAGAGAGAGAGAGATTAAACACATAGCTACTGGTACAAACCCTCAGCCCCGAGGGTGGACTACTCTCTCCTCATCATGGAGACCATAGGGATGATGAAGATGGCCTCCGGTGATGATCTCCCCCTCTGGCAGGGTGCCGGAACGGGCTCCCGATTGGTTTTTCATGGCTACAGAAGCTTGCGGCGGCGGAACTTCTGATCTAGGGTTATTTCTAGGGGTTTTGGTATTTATAGGATTTTTCATCATTGGAATCACGTGAAGATGGGCCTCGAGGTGAACACAACCCACCAGGGCGCGCCTGGGCCTCCTGGCGCGCCACGGTGTCTTGTGCCCACCTCCTTCACCTTCTGGTCCTCCCACGAAGCTTCTAGTGCCTCTTTTGTTCCAAAAAAATCGTCAAAAAGTTTCGTTGCATCTGGAGAACTTTTATTTCTGCACAAAAAAACAACACCACGGTAGTTCAGCTGAAAATAGCATCAGTCCGGGTTAGTTCCATGCAAATCATACCAAAACCATATAAAATTGTTGTAAGCATGGCATGAATACTTCATAAATTATAGATACGTTGGAGACGTATCACAACCCGACGTGTAAGAGGGGTTGTCAATCCCTCTCGTGTAAAAGATTGGTAAAGAGATAGATTGGTAGATGCAAATAAAATTCAGCGAGGTATTTTTGGGTTTTTGGTAATATAGATCTGAAAATAAAAGATCCAAATAAAGAAAAAGGCAAATAGCAACATAGATCTGAAAATATATGATGAGAAAATAGACCTGGGGGCCGTAGATTTCACTAGTGGCTTCTCTCGAGAAAATAGCATGCGGTAGGTAAATAAATTACTGTTAGGCAATTGATAGAACATCGAATAATTATGACGATATCCAGGCAATGATCATTATATAGGCATCACGTCCAAGATTAGTAGACCGACTCCTACCTGCATCTACTACTATTGCTCCACACATCGACCGCTATCCACATGCATGTAGTGTATTAAGTTCATGGAGAAATGGAGTAATGCAATAAGAACGATGACATGATGTAGACGAGATCTATTCATGGAATAGCCCCCATCTTGTTATCCTTAATAGCAACGATACATACATGTCTTGCTGCCCCTTCTGTCACTGGGAAAGAACACCGTACGATCGAACCCATCACAAAGCACCTCTTCCCATGGCAAGAAAAATCGATCTAGTCGGCCTAACTAAACCAAAGATTCGAAGAAGAAATACAAGGCTATAAGCAATCATGCATATAAGAGATCAAAGAAACTCAAATAACTTTCATGGATATATAGATCTGATCATAAACTCAAAGTTCATCGAATCCCAACAAACACACCGCAAAAAAAGAGTTACATCAAAAAGATCTCCAAGAGACCATTGTATTGAGAATCAAAAAGAGAGAAGAAGCCATCTAGCTACTGCCTACGTACCCGTAGGTCTACAATGAACTACTCACGCATCATCAGAGAGGCACCAATGAGGATGATGAACACCTCCGTGATGGTGTCTAGATTGGATCTCGTGGTTCTGGAACTTGCGGTGGCTGGAATTATGTTTCGTCGACTCCCCTATGGTTTTTGGATTTTTGGGGTATTTATAGAGCAAAGAGGCGGTGCGGGAGGCCACCGAGGTGGGCACAACCCACCAGGGTGCGCCTGGGCCCCCAGGCACGCCCAGGTGGGTTGTGCCCCCCTCGGGGCACCCCTCTGGTACTTCTTTGGCCCAAGTTGTTCCTTCTGGTCCATAAAAATTCTCCAAAAAGTTTCGCTGTGTTTGGACTTCGTTTGGTACTGATATTCTGCGATGTAAAAAACAAGCAAAAAACTGCAACTGGCACTGGGCACTATGTATGTATGTTAGTCCCAAAAAATGATATAAAGTTTCTATAAAATGATTGTAAAACATCCAAGAATGATAATATAACAGCATGGAACAATCAAAAATTATAGATACATTGGATACGTATCAGCCGCCCGTCCAGGCGCATAGCGGGGGTTTGCGGCGTCCATCTGTATGTGCTCTTAGAGCAACTCTGCTACTTCTTGAGCTTGCATTGTTTTTTCCCTTGAAGAGGAAGGGGTGATGCAGCAAAGTGGAGATAAGTATTTCCCTCAGTTAAGAACCAAGGTATCAATCCAGTAGGAGGCACAAGCAAGTCCCCAAATATTGCACCTACACAAACAAACAAATACTTGCACCCAACGCGATAAAAGGGGTTGTCAATCCCTTCACGGTTACTTGCAAGGATGAGATCTGATAGAGATAGGTATAAAAGATAAGTAAAAGTGCAAAATAAAGTAAATATAAATAAAGTGCAGCAAGGTATTTTTGTATTTTTGGTTTTATAGATCTGAAAATATATGATGGTAAATAGACCCGGGGGCCATAGGTTTCACTAGAGGCTTCTCTCTTGAAAGAAAGATACGGTGGGTGAACAAATTACCGTTGAGCAATTGATAGAAAAGAGCATAGTTATGACGACATCCAAGGCAATGATCATGAATATAGGCATCACGTCCATGAAAAGTAGACCGAAACGATTCTGCATCTACTATTATTGCTCCACACATCGACCGCTATCCAGCATGCATCTAGTGTATTAAGTTAACAAGAACGGAGTAACGCTTTAAGCAAGATGACATGATGTAGAGGGATAAACTCAAGCAATATGATATAAACCCCATCTTTCTATCCTTAATGGCAACAGTACAAATACGTGCCTCGGTACCCCTTCTGTCACTCGGTGAGGACACCCTAAGATTGAACCCATCACAAAGCACCTCTCCCATTGCAAGATAAATCAATCTAGTTGGCCAAACCAAATCAATAGATCAGAGAGAAATACAAAGCTATCTTAATCATGCATAAAAGAGTTCAGAGAAGACTCAATTAATATTCATAGATAATCTGATCATAAATCCACAATTCATCGGATCTCAGCAAACGCACCGCAAAAGAAGATTACATCGAATAGAACTCCAAGAACATCGAGGAGAACATTATATTGAAGATCAAAGAGAGAGAAGAAGCCATCTAGCTACTAGCTATGGACCCGTAGGTCTGTGGTAGACTACTCACACATCATCAGAAGGGCAGCAAGGTTGATGTAGAAGCCCTCCGTGATCGGATCCCCCTCCGGCGGAGTACCGAAAACGGCCCCAAGATGGGATCTCACGAGAACAGAAGCTTGCGGTGGCGGAAAAGTATTTTTGGTGTGCCCTCTGATGTAAGGGGAATATTTGGGTATTTATAGAGCTGAGATTAGGGTTAGGAGAGCCACGGGGGGCCCACAAGCCTAGGGGGCGCCCCCCCCCCCGGCGCGCCCCTAGGGCTTGTGGCTCCCTCGTGGGTCTTCTGGCCTCTTCCCAAAGCTTCGTGGTTGTCTTCTAGTCCAAGAAAAATCATCGTAAAGTTTTATCCCGTTTGGACTCCGTTTGGTATTGATTTTCTGTAAAAGACAAAAACAAGGAAAAAACAGCAACTGGCACTGGGCACTAGGTTAATAGGTTAGTCCCAAAAATGATATAAAGTAGCATATTATTGCATATAAAACATCCAAGATTGATAATATAATAGCATGGAACAAAAAAATTATAGATACGTTGGAGACGCACATATCAAGCATCCCCAAGCTTAATTCCTGCTCGTCCTCGAGTAGGTAAATGATAAAAATAGAATTTTTGATGTGGAATGCTACCTAACATGTTTATCATGCAATCTTTCTTTTATGTGGCATGAATATTAAGATCCATAAGATTCAAAACAAAAGTTTAATATTGACATAAAAACAATAATACTTCAAGCATACTAAATAAAGCAATCATGTCTTCTCAAAATATCATGGCTAAAGAATGTTATCCCTACAAAATCATATAGTCTTGTCATGCTCTATCTTCAACACACAAAGTATTTATCATGCACAACCCTGGTGACAAGCCAAGCAATTGTTTCATACTTTTAATGTTCTCAAGCTTTTTCAACTTTCAAGCAATACATGAGCATGAGCCATGGATATAGCACTATAGGTGGAATAGAATATGGTGGAGGTTGTGAGGAGAAGACAAAAAGGAGAAAGTCTCACATCAACTAGGCAAATTAATAGGCTATGGAGATGCCCATCAATTGATATCGATGCAAGTGAGTAGGGACTGCCATGCAATGAATGCACTAGAGCTATAAGTGTATGAAAGCTCAAAAGAAAACTAAGTGGGTGTGCATCCAACTTGCTTGCTCACGAAGACCTAGGGCAATTTGAGGAAGCCCATCATTGGAATATACAAGCCAAGTTTTATAATGAAAAATTCCCACTAGTATATGAAAGTGACAAAATAGGAGACTCTCTATCATGAAGAACATGGTGCTACTTTGAAGCACAAGTGTGAAAAGGATAGTACGTTGTCCCTTCTCTCTTTTCTCTCATTTTTTGGGCTCTTTGGCCTCTTTTCTCTTCCTTTTTTTATTTTGCCTCTTTTGGCCTCTTTTTTTTAAGTCCGGAGTCTCATCTCTACTTATGGGAGAATCATAGCCTACATCATCTTTTCCTCACACAAGACAATGCTCTAATAATGATGATCATCACACTTTTATTTACTTACAACTCAAAAATTACAACTCGACACTAGAACAAATATATGACTCTATATGAATGCCTCATGCATATGAGAACAATATGACAATGATGGTGTATGTCATAATATAACGGGACGGTGAAAGTTGCATGGCAATATATCTCGGAATGGCTATGGAAGTACCATAATAGGTAGGTACGGTGGCTGTTTTGAGGAAGTTAAATGGTGGGTTTAATGCACCAGCGAAAGTTGTGCGGTACTAGAGAGGCTAGCAATGGTGGAAGGGTGAGAGTGCATATAATCCATGGACTCAACATTAGTCATAAAGAACTCACATACTTATTGCAAAAGTTTATTAGCCATCGAAGCAAAGTACTAATACGCATGCTCCTAGGGAGATAGATTGGTAGGAAAAGACCATCGCTCGTCCCCGACCGCCACTCATAAGGAAGACAATCAAAAATAAATCATGCTCTAACTTCATCGCATAACGGTAGACCATACATGCATGCTTCAGGAATCACAAACCTTAACACAAATATTCTTACTAATCCACAATTACTCACTAGCATGACTCTAATATCACCATCTTTATATCTCAAAACAAATGCAAGGAATCAAATTTCTAATATATTCAATGATCTTCATGAAAGTTTTTTTTATATCCCTCTTGAATACCCATCATACTAGGACTAAATTCATAACCTAAGCAAATTGCCATGCTATTTTTAAGACTCTAAAAATAATATAAGTGAAGCATGAGAGTTCATCAATTTCTACAAAATAAAACCACCGCCGTGCTATAAAAAGATATAAGTGAAGTACTACAGCAACTGCCTAGCTCAAAAGATATAAGTGAAGCACATAGAGTGTTCTAATAAATTCACGATTAATGTGTGTCCCTCTCAAAAGGTGTGTACAGAAAGGATGATTGTGGAAAACTAAAAAGAAAATACTCTTATAATACAAGATGCTCCAAGAAAAACACATATCATGTGGTGAATAAAAATATAGCCTCAAGTAATTTTACAAATGGATTGAAGACAAAAGAGGGGATGCCATCCGGGGCATCCCCAAGCTTAGATGCTTGGTTGTCCTTGAATATTTCCTTGGGGTGCCTTGGGTATCCCAAGCTTAGCCTCTTGCCACTCCTTATTCTGTAGTCCATCAAAACTTTACCCAAAACTTGAAAACTTCACAACACAAAACTCAACAGAAAACTCGTAAGCTCCATTAGTATAATAAAGCAAATCACCACTTTTGGTACTATTGTGAACTCATTATAAATTTATAATGGTATTATATCTACTGTATTCCAACTTATCCATGGTTCATACCCCCCGATACTACCCATAGATTCATCAAAATAAGCAAACAACACATAGAAAACAGAATCTATCAAAAACAGAATAGTCTGCGAAGATCTGAATATTAATCATACTTATGTAACTCAAAAAATTCTGAAAAATTAGGACAATGTAGGAAATTTTTATATCAATCTTGTGTAAAATTTTAGAGCTTTAGCACGCTTCTGTCAATTTTAAAAATTCTAGCACTGGACGCAAAAGTTTCTGTTTTTCAGCAAAATCAAATCAACTATCACCATAGATCATCCCAAAGGTCTTACTTGGCTCAAACACTAATTAAAACACTTAAACACAATTACTGCAGAAGTAATATTGTGTAAACACATAAAAACAGAAAAGAAAAATATTGGGTTGTTTCGCAACAAGCGCTTTTCTTTAAAGCCTTTTAGCTAGGCATTGATAATTTTAATGATGCTCACATGAAAGATAGCAATTGAAACACGAAGAGAGCATCATGCAGCATGTGAAAAACAAGTTTAAGTCTAACATACTTCCTATGCATAGGCATTTTATAAGCAAACAAATTATCAAGACAAACAAAAACTAGCATATGCAAGGAAGAAGAAAGAAACAATAGCAATCTCAACATAACGAGAGGTAATTTAGTGACATGAAAATTTCTACAACCATATTTTCCTCTCTCATAATAATTACATGTAGGATCATAATCAAATTCAACAATATAGCTATCACATAACATATTCTCTACATGATCCACATGCATGCAAAGTTGACACTCTTCCAAAATAGTGGGATTATCATCAAATAAAGTCACGGCCTCTCCAAACCCACTTTTATCAAAAAAATCATAAGATTGAACACTCTCCAAATGTGTGGGATTATTTTTACCTAGAGTTGATACTCTTCCAAACCCACTTTCATATTCATCATGAGGCTTAAATAAATTTTCAAGATCATAAGAAGAATCACCCCAATCATGATCATTGCAATAAGTAGTGGACATATCAAAATTAGCATCCCCAAGCTTGGGGTTTTGCATATTATTAGCACAATTGACATTAATAGAATTTATAATAACACCATTGCAATCATGCTTTTCATTCAAGGAGCTATATTGAATCACTTCATAAATTTCCTCTTTTAGCACTTCATCACAATTTTCAGATTCACGAATTTCAAGCAAAACTTCATAAAGATAATCTAGTGCACTCAACTCACTGGCAATTGGTTCATAGTTGGATCTTTTAAAAAGATTAGCAAGTGGATGAGGATCCATAAACTTTTTGTTTTCTGATTTTCAATAAACACACAATTATACCAACCGAACAAGAAAACAAACCAAGTAAAACATAAAGGCAAACGAAAAGATGAACGGAAAGAAGGCAAATAAAAAGGCAAATATTTTTGTATTTTTCTGAAAACGTTTTAGAAGTGGGGGAGATGAAAATGAGAGGCAAATGGCAAATAATATAAGTGCAAGAGATGAGACTTTATGATAGGTACTTGGTCGGCTTGCTGTATATCCTCCCCGGCAACGACGCTAGAAATTCTTCCTGCTACTTGTTGAGCTTGCGTTGATTTTTCCCTTGAAGAGGAAAGGGTGATGCGGCAAAGTAGAGATAAGTATTTCCCTTAGTTAAGAACCAAGGTATCAATCCAGTAGGAGGCACAAGCAAGTCCCTAAATATTGCACCTACACAAACAAACAAATACTTGCACCCAACGCGATAAAAGGGATTGCCAATCCCTTCACGGTTACTTGCAAGGATGAGATATGATAGAGATAGGTATAAAAGATAAGTAAAAGTGCAAATAAAGTAAATATAAATAAAGCGCAGCAAGGTATTTTTGTATTTTTGGTTTTATAGATCTGAAAATATATGATGGTAAATAGACCCAGGGGCCATAGGTTTCACTAGAGGCTTCTCTCTTGTAAGAAACATACGGTGGGTGAACAAATTACTGTTGAGCAATTGATAGAAAAGTGCATAGTTATGACGACATCCAAGGCAATGATCATGAATACACGCATCACGTCCATGACAAGTAGACCGAAACGATTCTGCATCTACTACTATTGCCCCACACATCGACCGCTATCCAGCATGCATCTAGTGTATTAAGTTAACAAGAACGGAGTAACGCTTTAAGAAAGATGACATGATGTAGAGGGATAAACTCAAGCAATATGATATAAACCCCCATCTTTTTATCCTTAATGGCAATAATACAAATACGTGCCTCGCTACCCCTTTTGTCATTGGGTGAGGACACCGCAAGATTGAACCCATCACGAAGCACCTCTCCTATCGCAAGATAAATCAATCTAGTTGGCCAAACCAAATCAATAGATCGGAGGGAAATACAAAGCTATCTTAATCATGCATAAAAGAGTTCAGAGAAGACTCAAATAATATTCATAGATAATCTGGTCATAAATCAACAATTCATCGGATCTCAACACACGCACCGCAAAAGAAGATTACATCGAATAGAACTCCAAGAACATCAAGGAGAACATTGTATTGAAGATCAAAGAGAGAGAAGAAGCCATCTAGCTACTAGATATGGACCCGTAGGTCTGTGGTAGACTACTCACACATCATCGAAAGGGCAACAAGGTTGATGTAGAAGCTCTCCGTGATCGAATCCCCCTCCGGCGGAGTACCGGAAAAGGCCCCAAGATGGGATCTCACGAGAAGAGAAGCTTGCGGCGGCGGAAAAGTATTTTTGGTGTGCCCTCTGACGTACTAAGGGGAATATTTGGGTATTTATAGAGCTGAGATTAGGGTTAGGAGAGCCACGGGGGGCCCACAAGCCTAGGGGGCACCCCCGTGGGGCGCGCCCCTAGGGCTTGTGGCTCCCTCATGGGTCTTCTGGCCTCTTCCCGAAGCTTCGTGGTTGTCTTCTGGTCCAAGAAAAATCATCGTAAAGTTTTATTTCGTTTGGACTCCGTTTGGTATTGATTTTCTGTAAAAGACAAAAACAAGGAAAAACAGCAACTGGCACCGGGCACTAGGTTAATAGGTTAGTCCCAAAAAATGATATAAAATAGCATATTAATGTATATAAAACATCCAAGATTGATAATATAATAGCATGGAACAATCAAAAATTGTAGATAAGTTGGAGACGTATCAAACTCCAACGCATTGACGCATTATATCCGTGCCCATCCGTTTGGGTTGAAACGGACACAAGCCGCGACCTAACGCGCCGACCCAAACGGACGAGCGTCCGTCTTTTGTCCGTGTGCGACCCATTTCAAGTCCAAATTTGAGCCTAGTTTGCGTCAGCACGAACATGGAGCGGACGCGCGCGACGTCCGCCCTTGTCCTTCCCCCGGCCCGCCAATCGGTGGCGCATTGACCATTCCCCCTCCCTCTCCCAACTACAGCTGACACCCGGCCACCCCTGCCGTCGCCAAGTTTCCGTCGGTGGGACGCTGCCCAGGCCGCCGCCATCTCCCACACATCTCCCCCAGCAGCACGCCACACCCCCGATGGCCAAACTTTCCGGCATTGGTGGCCTGTGCAGCCGTTGCCGTACCACCTGCCACCCCCGCCCTCCGTCGCCGCCGGAAACGCTCCGAGCCCGGTGACTCTGCCGCCACTGTCGCCTCCACGCCGACAGGCCTGCTGCCTGGATTGGGGGACGGGGGGTGCTCTTCGTCGGCCGGCTTCTTCCACCATGCCCGCAAGTTGTTCGATGTTTTGCCCGCAAGGTACAAATGGATAGTGGAGATGAGTATTTTTTTCAACAACTTCATTTGTGATTTGGACGATTCGTCGTCGGACGATGAGGAGATACGGGTTGCTGCGTTGGTTTTCCATGACCACATTGCTAGGCAGCGGCTGATGTTTAGGGGCTCGATCCCAGGCCATGTTCCGGCGTTGAATCATGGGATGACTACTTCGCGTCCGCTGATCAACTGTTCAAACACAAGTTATTCCGGCGTCGCTTCCGGATGGCTAGACATGTGTTTAATCGTATCTGCGAGGGGGCTGTGGCCTACGATGATTATTTCGAATGCAAGTCGGGCACTCAGAAAAGTTGGCTTCTCCTCTTTTCAAAAATGCACCGCAGCTATTCGGATGCTTGCATACGGAATACCCAAAGATCTTATTGATGAGTACGTCCGCATGAGTGAGTCCACCTGCCTAGATTCCATGTACAAGTTCTGCAAGGTTGTGGTGGCAGTGTTTGGCCCAGAATACTTGAGAGAGCCAACTGCTGCGGATACAGCCTGGTTGTTGGAGATCAATGTAGCTAGAGGCTTTCCGGGTATGCTTGGTAGCATAGATTGTATGCAGTTGAAGTGGAAGAACTGTTCATCTGCTTGGTAGGAGCAGTATAGGGGCCATGTGATAGCTTGCACTGTCATTATTGAGGTTGTGGCTTCACAAGATTTCTGGATTTGGCACTCTTTTTCGGCATGGCCGGCTCTCACAGCGAAATCAACGTGCTCCAGCGTTCTCCGCAACTGCCCAGAGATCAATGTTGAGATCAATGGCCACCACTACAACAAAAGATACTACCTAGCTGATGGTACCTATCCTCAGTGGACTACCTTTGTGAAGACAATCCCCAACCCGGTAGGAGAGAAGAGGTAGAGATTTGCCCAAGCACGAGAGAGTGCTAGGAAGGATGTGGAGCGTGCTTTTGGTGTTCTTTAATCTCGATGGTGCATCGTTCGGGGTATACTGCTACAGCTTGGAGCACCAAGAAGTTGTGAGAGGTGATGACTACTTGTGTGATCATGAATGATTGTAGAGGATGAGTGTCCGGATGAAATCTATGACCAAGGATTTCAATTTCAGGGTGGAAATGTTGTGTCTGAGCATGGAGTAGCAGCAACGTTTGCACAGTTTACCCAATTTCATCATGAAATGCATGATTGGGAAACTCACGTTCACATTCAACTACAAGATGATTTGGTTGAGTATATGTGGGCTCACCTTGGCAACCAATAGATGTATCGGCTCATTTCTTTCAAATGTATTTGTGACAATTTAAATTTCATTTTGCTTGTAAACTACTCCCTCCGTTCCAAATTAGTTGACTTGAATTTGTCTAAATACGGATGTATCTATACTTGTTTAGTGTCTAGATACATCCGTGTCTAGATAAATATGGGTCAAGTAATTTGAAACGGAGGGAGTATGAGATTATTATTTGGTTGTAAAACTGCATTTTTTTATTTGGTTATAATTAACTTTTAAGATATGTGTGAACTTTAAGCAATGTTTTTTATATGTATGCAAAAATGGCCGCATACCGGCTAATGGGACGCAAAATGCGTCGGCACATTGGACGGACCAGTCAAACGTGCACGTACGCCGTCCAAAACATCGACCCAAACAAACAAAAGGCGCACAAACCAACGTGTCCATTTGCGCCGGGGCGTTGGAGTTGCTCTTACCATACAGAGAAGACGCTCGTGAAATCGTTGCACCGGCGAGTAGACCAAGAGTGGTCCGGTTGTTTCCAGATTCCAAAAGGACGGCGCCACCCGTGCCAATACTAGGTGGCTGCGGTGACGGGTACGCAAGCACACGATTGGTGCGTGCATGCATTCTACGCGGTAACAATGGAGACAAGACATGCAGCTCGCATATGATCCGTCCACGTCCACGTCCAGGGTCCACACCAGCTTTTTTTTTTTTGAGGGGAGGGTCCACACCAGCTGCTCAGCTTGCAGTACTCCACATGGAGGATGGATCCATCACCCACCGGCTCATCATCCATCGGTACAAGTACGTGAGTGCCCCGGCTGCTCGCGCTAGCTTGCCGGCTTCGTGACTTCATCCACCATGGCCTCCGACCGCCTCGCCGCCATCAAGGCCTTCGACGAGACCAAGGCCGGCGTGAAGGGCCTCGTGGACGCCGGGGTCACAGACGTCCCGGCCTTCTTCCGCCACCCTCCGGACCCGCTCTCCCAGTCGGCCTGCACCGACGTCGCCGCCATCCCGGTGGTCGACCTCTCGGGCAGCCGGTCGGAGGTGGTCGGCGCGGTGAGGGCGGCCGCGCAGACCGCGGGCTTCTTCCAGCTGGTGAACCACGGCGTGCCGGAGGCGGCCATGTGGGGGATGCTGGCGGCGGTGCAGCGGTTCAACGAGGAGCCCCCGGAGGCCAAGGCGCCCTACTACACGCGGGACGCCGGGCGGCGCGTGCGCTACAACTGCAACGCCGACCTCTTCCGGACGCTGCTGGGCAAGTGGCGCGACACCGTCTACATGGAAGACATGGACCAGGAGAAGGACGACGAGGAGCTCCTCCCGCCGGCGCTCAGGGGCGTCGCGCCGGAGTACACGGCGCAGATTCGGACGCTGGGGCGCGCGCTCTTCGGGCTGCTGTCGGAGGCCCTCGGGGTACGGAGCGGGTACCTGGAGGAGGAGGCCGGCTGCCTGGAGGCGCTCAGCGTGTCCGGCCACTACTACCCGGCGTGCCCGGAGTCGCACCTGACGCTGGGCGCCGTCAGGCACACCGACCCCGCCTTCCTCACCGTGCTGCTCCAGGACGGCGTCGGCGGCCTCCAGGTGCTCGTGGACGACGTCGGCGGCAAGTCCGCCGCTTGGGCCGACGTGCCGGCCGTGCCGGGGGCGCTGGTGGTGAACGTCGGCGACTTCCTGCAGCTGGTGTCCAACGGCAGGTTCAAGAGCGTCGTGCACCGCGTGGTGTCCAAGAGCGTGGGGCCAAGAGTGTCGGTGGGGTGCTTCTTCAGGGCGAACGCCGCGAGGGTGTGCGCCCCGGTGGTCGCCGACGGGGGTGACCCGCCGCGTTACCGGAGCGTCACGGCGGAGGAGCTGCTCCGCTCGTCCATTGCGCGGACGCTCGGTGATTTGAGGGTCTAGCTAGCTAGCGAGCCTCGAGATGCTTGCTTTTTCGTGCATTTGGAGTATGGTAATGGTTTGGTGTGTCCGTGCAAAATGCTTGCTTAATTATCTGTTCATGCAAGCAAAATTGTTGTTTAGAAGAAGCAAACTTTGCTGACTGCTGTCATGAAACCGTACAGTCGCTTAAATGTCGATTATGTGTTCTTGTTTGCAAGGGTGAGAATAAAAGTGGGAAATCCCAGATGCAGATTAATTGCTCTCCTCTTCTGTACAAATGATAATGCTTCATTGATCCATGTTCTCAGTGTGGCTTGGATCAACGTGCATTAACAAGGAATTCAGTTTAGTACATAATAACGTGTTCTTAAACATAAGCACACTGAATTCAGCATTTAACTGGAAGGACATCCATGGCCTAAACTCGATTGCATCATGTTATATGCAACCGAAAGACCTCGGTAGCCTAACATCACGAGCAAGGAAATTTGGCTGCATATGTTATGTCATTTCCAAGTTGATAATACCCTATGTCCCGGCGATCATTCTTATATGTACTTCCAAACACATTTCTCATCATCATCAGTGAAATAGACGCAATTGGGCTTCAACCGAGGAATTTCATCGGCGCCAAGGCACTGCGACTGGCCGCACCCAAGAAACGGCAGCTGACCATGTAAGCCATCCATCAACACGAGCTCTTTCGCTGCCAGATCAACCTTGTACTCCCTCCCTAAATGTAAGTCTTTTTAGAGATTTCATTGAGGACTACATACAGATATATATAGACGCACCTTAGAGTGTAGATTTACTCATTTTGCTTCGTATGTAGTCCTTAGTGAAATCTATATTTAGTAACGGAGGGAGTATAAGACTATGCTGGTCTCCTCATAGTCCGTATCTAGGATGAGTTCGGCATTTCTGCGAACCTGCAGCAGATCACCGGACGGAGTTTGGACGACGAAGAGCCGCCCACGGAGATAATTCTCCATCATGCCATCCGCGATTCTGTAGTGTAGTCCCTGCTGTCGTGACCTGAAGGAATCAAACCACGGCTCGGACTGGAAACACTGACTAGACTTAAAGTTATGGAAATTTCATCCAGTCCCGTACTCTGTACACGAGCTGAAGCCAACACATTGGCGAACTACAACATCCGACACACACCGCCCATGGTACACCACTGTCAGAAGTCTGAACCTTCGGAATGATACCCCTCTACCCATTTTAAACAACACTCTGAATTCAGCATTCAACTGAAGGAAACGCGTGGCTGAAATATCACAGGATGCAGAAACAGGATACCCAACTATCCAATAGCGAGTTGTAGTGCAAATCAGAACTAGGCGATACAGCTAAAATCAATTACATCATGTTATGCAACCGAAAGACCTCCTTCCATAACCTAACACATCACGAGCAAGGGCATTCCACCGCATACATTACGGCATCGGACTGAACAGCATTTGAGCGCCAGCCAACGACGAACACCACTCTCCGCTGCATTTAGGACCGGCTGTCACGCTGCTTGCGCAGGCCCATCCGAGATTTAGCATATCTAACACATGTTAAGGGAATGTAAATAACTGCACCATAAAACACAGTGGGAAAGTATGAATGCAAAATAAGGACAATGTGGTCAGCTACTCTTATAAGCTATTATATCATCAGTATAATAGTTAGTTACTCTTATAAGATCTATTATATCATCAGTATAATTACTCATGATGGTTGTCTAGATATGTCATTGGTCAAGACAAATAGTAATTGCTTGACTGATAGCATATGCAGGTAAGATTCAGCTTGCACAGACACTCATCGGTTCAGGTGAGAGTGAGAGCGAACCAACATGAATCAAAACCAGACTCGGAATATTTCATAGACTATTTTGCATCAGTGGGCTGGTGATGTAATTGAAAGATTAGGGGTACCAAATTTAGTGTCACCAGATCTCATAAGATGATACTTCTACTTTGAAGCAACCAAATGATAATACAAAAAGGATCTGCAACTAGATATAACAGCATAGTAAAATGATGTGCAGGTGTAGGATACTCTAAACGCATGCCCTCGCCAGATGATGAATGTAGAATAGCTCCTTGGAGACGATTTAGGGCTTCAGTTGAACTGTGGTCGTCCTGCAGGAAGAAAATTACACTTTGGGATTAACTCTTTAAAAAAAATTGATAACATGAATGGAAAGTCATTTAGCAATGTCATAGTTGCAACTATTTCATCATAACTATTTTGTGTACTGATGCCTACATATGCAGAATGCACTATGTAGCACGCGGTCAATAGCATTTATTCATGTCACGACACAGGAACACTAAAATATATAGGTAGCAAGTGACCTCTCAGAAATAACAGTCAATCTGGAACCATCCATATTGTAATAAGAAGTAACATCGTCTAAGTTTTTTTTTCCCTTCTTTGCTTTTTGTTAACATAGATTATCAGGCAAATACGATATGTTTTCCCCTCAATATCCACTTAATTGAGATTGACAGAACAGAGAAGGATTGCATCTTCTTGGTTCAATTTCTTGGAATCAAAATGAATGAGAAAAGTAAAGTCTTCACATAATTTTACCACCAAGGAATCAGTTCTAGAGATAGTCCTTACTGGTTATGTAAAAAAGGTTGGATAGACACCGTCAAACAGAGCACAATAGAAGGCAAGTTTTTGTAGTACAAGTTAACTCAATGAACCATATGCAATCAAGATAACTGGCAATAAACACAAAAGAACAAAACTTCAATTTTATCACCCGTTTAGGAAGATATAGCATAGCATAGTAGCTCCTTATCATAAGCACTATATACTACAAATTAAATAAATCGTGATAAGAGAGAATGACAATTTTGTTGATGATACCTTGAAATCAACAAATGCAACTGGTGCTCCAAACTTGTTTTGCATCTTCAACTTTATGAATCCCTCGCAACTGAACATGAAGCTTGTTAAAACACAATTACTATTTATGGCATATCATAAGGTTTTTATTAATCCATACCTTGAGAAAACATCAGTCAGCTCACGATCGGAAACAGTCTGACCAAGATTTGCAACAAAAAGCGTAGGACATGGCGGATTATTTTGAGGAGCAAATATTGCTGGATCCTGCAGGTAAGTGCACATATAAAAACAAGTTAGCCTTGCGCCCCCAAAAAAGGAGGAAAAATAAAGAGTATCAATTTGTGTTGCCTAAATATTTGATTTTTGCTCTCCTTATTCACGAAAAACTATGAGATTGTTTATTAAAGTTTTCCAACCAGCTTTCCTAATTCCTTAATGTTAAAGAGGATGGTAAGCCTAATACGCTTTGCAGCAGTTGTTCACAGTTGCCTTATATAGTTAAATTCTTATGTCCAAACTAACAACTAAATTTTCAGAAAATCGGTCAAGGAGAAATTATCAAGAAATAATAGAAAAGCCTCCTCATATGAAACTACAAGCAGCTGAAATTGGGATCACTATTTGAATATCTTGATTTATTACTTTAATCTGACAGACCCCATCCCTGACTAAGATACACATCAAGATGCAAGAATCAACTCACCTTGCTGAAAGCGGCACTAGAACCAAAATCCATATCACTGCAAGTTGAAAATGGTATTAGTTAGTGTTATGACATTTCCTGAATGTAGATGTCCTAGTGTTGGATGTCTTCTTTCTAGTATCAGCCATGGGATAACTTAAGGCTGATTGTCCTAACAAAATCACATAATAAGACCGTACTCAAGTAGTGTGCAATAACCTTTGTGCAGGATAACCATTCAGGCTGTGTGAAGAATTACCCATTCTGGACATGTGAATATTGCTTCCAGCACCTGATATGGCGCAATGTGCCAAAGATGTGCAAGGTGAGTGTTTTGTATTGATGAAGTGGCATTCCACCAAGGAAATGAAGTCGCAGATAACAAGAGTAGTTGGATATGAACATAAAGAAAATAACAAGATAACAGTTATAGGAGCTCCGTGGTGAGGGAAATCATTTTAGCGGTTGGTACAGAATCGTGAATTTTGAACAGTATATGTATTGCTCATGTGACGAAGCTGTAGTGACCAACCACCAGCACAAATACATGGTAGTGGATAGATCAATCTAGTGTAAAAAATAGAAGGACAAAAAAAACACAATACTATTCCCAAACTACTTGAATAATACCTGAATCAGGACGTCCCCTTGGACTTCTAGCTTTTTTCCCAGTAGTTTTAGGGAAATCCTCATAGTCTAATCAAAAAGGAAAAAAAATTGTGAGCAATAGCAGAAGAACCAACAGTCGCATAACATAAAAGAACAAAGTATGCAACCTGATCTTGGGCGCTTTGATGAGTTTGATCTTGAATTAGATTTTGCAAGATCTACATGGATAGAACAGTTCTTCTCAAGGTCAAATGTCAATCCCTGTAAAAAATAAGAGATTCAGAAAATCGGCACTCACGCGGGCGATAACTTGACATAACAGATTATTTTCCAGCATAACTTCTGACACAGAAACCCGGTATCAAAACAGAAGTTCATCGAAATCATATGGTAGTGAGATCAATTGTAATAATGGGGAAAGCATAACTGGATGCGATGCTTAATCATGGCAAGTTGAGATCTTACATTTGTGGCACTCATTGCAGCTAACGCAGACGGCTGATCTGCAAACACAGCAAACGCATACGACTGCAGCGCAGAAAAATCAGGTTGGGTTAATTACAGCATCCAAAGACCAAGTCCGCAAACCCTAGAGTGGAGCGAAAGGACGGGTGGGGGGTCAAACCTGGGTGGATTTGCCGGAGCGGACGTGGGAGGAGACGTAGCCGGGAAAGTCGCGGAAGAGGTTGTAGACCTCGCGGGGCTTGACGTCGGCGGGGAGGCCGGCGATGAAGAGGGTGCGCAGCTCGTCGCGCGGCGGCGCCAGGGGCTCCGCGCGGTCGAAGTAGCCACCATACGCGGGCGGAGGGTGCGCCGCTAGGTAGGCGTGCTCGTGCTGGCGATACGTGGCGTACGAGGAGGTGCCCGGCGGGGGAGGGGGCAGGGTGGCGTAGGAGGAGGTCCTGGCAGGCGGCGGGTTGTAGTAGGAGGCGGCCATGCGCGCCGCGCGGCGCGGGCGGGCAATGGGGGGAGGGGGAGGGGCGGCGGCGGGGGAGGGGCGATTGGGGCCTGTGCCGAGGGTCTCCGTCGCCGTCCGGCGGAATCTGCGGTGGTGCTCGGGCGCCCGTGGGCTGAGTTGTTTGGGTTTGGGTTTCCGATTTGGGGTGGCCGCGGGCGTCGTTGTCGGCCGGGACTCTCACGGCGACCGGTGTCTATCCGCTCTGACGGGATTACCGATTCATGTGAGATACGGGAGAAATTAGATCATAACCCACACTTTACTTTTTGCTTTGATTATTTGCCTCCTCCTGAGATTGACTGATGGGACCGGGGCCACTTGTCATTGAGATAAGCCTGAGGCAAATTATCAAACCCCTAATAAAGCGTGGCAAATCATCTTATCCTCCGAGATACGGGTCCTGACGAACTTGTGGATCATTTGCAAGTTTAAAAAGAAAAATTTGTGGTTCATTTGAACCTTCTTTTTGTGGAAAAAAATCTGTTTTAAACCCTGAATTGGTAGAGGTCAGGCGAAATGAACCCCAACATCCAAATCCCTGTCATTTGCACCCTAATTTATTTGATCCCGGTCCAAATCAAACCTTGGGGTCGTGTGCCAAACGGGATTGTTGACGTAGCAAGGCATGGCCGGGATTGGATGTCACGCAAGATAGAATTAGACTGGGCCGACCCACTGAGGCCCATCCAGCGGTCCTTCGGAGGCCCAGGAGGCAGACCACCCCTACATCGACCATTCCAACAGGCCCCTAGGGCAGTCCACCATCCTTCATTTTGAACTTGTCAAGTTGACTTTGAAGCACGTCCAATTTGGATTCCTTGACGGACTCGGTACCTTCGTGCATATCAACCAAAGTATCCCAAATTTCCTTTGCATTCTCAAGACGGCTGATTTTGTTGAATTCTTCGGAGTACAATACGTTGAAAAGAATATCGCAAGCTTGAGCATTGTATTGCAACATCTTCAATTCTTCCGCAGATGCTTCACGATCCGGTTCTCTTCCATCCTCGAAGTATTCACCTTGCAAGCCAATACGCACAATAGCCCAAACGGCGGGGTTATGACCAAGAATATGCATTTTCATCTTATGCTTTCAACTAGCAAAATTAATACCATCAAAGTAGGGACCTCTACGGTGATAATTTTCCTCGCTAGACGTCATACTCTCCTAGATTATGAAACCAAGGCTATGATCATCAAAAGCTATGGAAATCAAGGCAAATGGAGACCACAGCTCTGATACCACTTGTAGGATCGAAAGTAGGTCTAGAGGGGGGTGATTAGACTTCTTGACCAAATAAAAATCTAACATTTTCCCAATTTTAAGTCTTGGCAGATTTTAGCAATCAAACTACACATGCAATTCTAAGAGTGTAGCAGCGAAAAGTAAAACATTCCATATGAAGGTAAATGAAAGGGTTTGGAGAAGGCAAACGCAATGTAGACACGGAGATTTTTGGCGTGGTTCTGATAGGTGGTGCTATCGTACGTCCACATTGATGGAGACTTCAACCCACGAAGGGTAACGGCTGCGCGAGTCCACGGAGGGTCCACGAAGAAGCAACCTTGTCTATCCCACCATGGCCATCGCCCACGAAGGACTTGCCTCACTCGGGTAGATCTTCACGAAGTAGGCGATCTCCTTGCCCTTACAAACTCCTTGGTTCAACTCCACAATCTTGTCGGAGGCTCCCAAGTGACACCTAACCAATCTAGGAGACACAACTCTACAAAAGGTAATAGATAGTGTGTTGATGATGAACTCCTTGCTCTTGTGCTTCAAATGATAGTCTCCCCAACACTCAACTCTCTCTCGCATATTTGACTATGGTGGAAAGATGATTTGAGTGGAAAGCAACTTGGGGAAGGCTAGAGATCAAGATTCTTGTGGTTGGATTGGAATGTCTTGGTCTCAACACATGAGTAGGTGGTTCTCTCTCAGAAAATGAGTAGTGGAAGTGTAGCCACGTTCTGATGGCTCTCTCACAAATGGAGAAGGGGGTGGAGGGGTATATATAGCCTCCACACAAAATCCAATCGTTACACACATTTGACCCAACTCGGTCAGACCGAATAGAGGAACTCGGTGAGACCGATTCAGTTCAAAATGTGAACGTTAGGAATCTCGGTGGGACCGACATGATCAACTCGGTGGGACCGATGTGCTAGGGCTAGGGCAAAACCTCATCTTGGTGAGACCGATTGCATGAACTCGGTGAGACCGATTTCAGCAATGAGCTAACAAAGAGTTGGTCAGGCAAACTCGGTGGGACCGATCGCTCATTTTGGTGAAACCGAAACGTTACGAAGGGAAACAGAGAGTTTACAACGCGAACTCGGTGGGACCAATCGCTCATTTCGGTGAGACCGGAACATTACGAAGGGAAACAGAGAGTTTGCAATGCCATCTCGGTGAGACCGAGATCCGTATCGGTGAGACCGAATTGTCTAGGGTTTTGATGACCCACAAGTATATGGGATCAATTGTAGCCTTTTCGATAAGTAAGAGTGTCGAACCCAATGAGAAGCAGAAGGAAATGACAAGTGGTTTTCAGCAAGGTAATGTCTGCAAGTGCTGAAATTGTAAGTAACAGAGTAGTTTGATAGCAAGATAATTTGTAACGAGCAAGTAACGGTAATAGTAACAAAAGTGCAGCAAGATAGCCCAATCCTTTTGAGGCGAAGGACAGGCCAAAACGGTCTCTTATAATAAGCAAAGCATTCTTGAGGGTACATGGGAATTTCATCTAGTCACTTTCATCATGTTGGTTTGATTCGTGTTCGCTACTTTGATAATTTGATATGTGGGAGGAACCGGTGCTTAGGTGTTGTTCTTACTTGAACAAATCTCCTACTTATGATTAACCCCCTCGCAAGCATCCTCAACTACGAGAAAAGTATTAAGATAAAATCTAACCATAGCATTAAACTTTTGGATCCAATCGGTCCCTTACGGAATAGGTGGCCTAACGTATCTTTTCCAGGTCCAGATTTCCAGCTGTCGGAATTCTCCCTCTTTGTGTGTACCTTGCATATTATGAGAGAAAAGGCATTAGAATTACTCCAAAAAGTATTATTATGCATAAAAACATTATAAATAATAGTAGGTAAACATGATGCAAAATGGACGTATCAACTCCCCCAAGCTTAGACCTCGCTTGTTCTCAAGCGAAAACCGAAATCGAAAAACATGTCCACATGCTTAGAGAGAGAGGTGTCGATAAAAACAAAATACGGACATAGAAGCATCATGTGAATTATTATAACAGCAACAAATTTTAACATAAAACTTTTATCATAGAACTTTCATCATAGACTTCTCATGAGTAAGTAACAATTCATCACACTATCAAAGTATCAAGTATAAACTCTATTGGAAACCAACAAACTATGTTCTCAGTCAACTTTGCAACTACAATTCATCATCTTTTCAGGAAGGGTCACGTATCGAAGACTTTAGTCAAGTCCACATACTCAACCATCATATAGTCTTCTATGATTGCTAACACTCACCGCATACACATGAGCAAAAAATTTCAACCGGACACATAGAAAGATAGGGGCTTATAGTTTCGCCTCCCAACGTATTCACCTCAAGGGTGATGTCAACAATAATAACTTATGCTACCCATATTCAACTGGACATATATGCCAAGATCTTTCCTCACCACATGATGCTTGCCAAAGGAGA
This sequence comes from Thinopyrum elongatum, assembly GCA_011799875.1. Classification (NCBI taxonomy): domain Eukaryota; kingdom Viridiplantae; phylum Streptophyta; class Magnoliopsida; order Poales; family Poaceae; genus Thinopyrum; species Thinopyrum elongatum. Next base: position 583,018,892 of record CM022303.1, read on the forward strand.
AAAATAAAAAGGAGTAGAGAGAAAAACTTTGACTCTTGCATATAAGTAAATACATAAAAGTAAAAGATAGGCCCTTCGCAGAGGGAAGCAGAGGTTGCCATGCGCTTATTTTTTTTGTATGCTCAACCCCTTAGTGCAAAAGAACGTCACGTTGCATTGCCCCTTGTGATGGCAACCTTTATTATGCAGTCTGTCGCTTTTATTCTTCACCATCACAAGTTCGTACAACGCTCAATTTTCTCTTACACAAAATGATCTCACACTTTTAGAAGCAATTTTTATTGCCTTTTTGCACTGATGACAACTTACTTGCAGGATTTTACTCAATCCTTAGGTAGGCATGGTGGACTCTTGGAAATAATATTTGGGTTTAAGAGCTTTTTGGATGCACAAGTAGTATCTCTACTTAGTGCGGAATTTTTGGCTAGCAAAGATGGGTGGCAAGCACTACATGTTGAAGGATCTATGACAATATAACTTCTATGTGAATATGAACAAACATAAATCATTACGTTGTCTTCCTTGTCCAACGTCAACAATTTTGGCATATAATATTTTGATGGGGGCTCACAATCACAAAAGATTTTCAGGATAGTGTATTTATATGTGAATCTTCTCTTCCCTTATTAATTTTTTCATGAGTTGCATCATTGACCAATGCTATGTTTGTCAATCTCTAATAAAATTTTCTACTTATACTTTTCCTTATGTGGTGTCATTACCTACCATAAGATTAGCATATGATCTTTTTCATTTATTTCTTTTCTTTTTATTGGAACAATGAAAGTAAAGAAAGCAAAAACTCAAACTAAACTTTATATATCTCGCACACGATTACAAGGATAGATCACTAAGCAAACTCTCAAAAAGAAAGGATCGAACTAAACTTTTATTCATCTAAAGCAAAAGATAACTAAGGATTGAACTAAAATAAGTAAAGGCAAAAGATAGTGGGGGTGATACGATACCGGGGCACCTCCCCCAAGCTTGGCGGAAGCCAAGGGGAGTGCCCATACCCGATACTCACTTTTCTTTTGGTGGTGAAGAAGGTGGTGGTGATGGAGTAGAGGTCTTGTCCTCGGGTTTCCATGGCAGAGGTCCACCATCATAAGAGGAAGAATGAGTCTCACGGGTCCTGCAACTGGCAGCCAAACTCGTACCTTTAAACCTCGCCTCATATTCAAAGACTTGGTTTTGGAGATCGTAGATCTGGCTTTGGAGGAAGTTGATTTGCTCGTTGAGGGTGAAGAAGATGTCCTTCATAGACTTTCCATCCACCTTGAGATCACGGGTAAAGTCCGTGATCATGAGGTGATTGGCATTGAGTCCACGCTCCATCATCCCCTTGCACCGAAAGACTTCCTGCTCCATAGCTTCAAGCCTGGCCTCCACGGTTCCTGTTCCCTTGGGTCCTTGCACATCGCGGATGTGAAGCACCCCCTCATGCATCTGGATGACTTGAGGGTGCTGCACCACCTCCCGCAAATATGGGTTGATGACGTTCTTGAAGAACTTGTCCTTGGAGGAGCTTGAAGCGGCCATGGTAGATGGGATCTGTCAGGAAACAGCAAGGAAAAGAAAACAGAAGGTTTCTCCACGATACGATGGTCAATAGGTTCGGGGGATATATAAAGATTTTTTTATCTTGGGAAACAAGCAAACGGAAGAAAAACGGAGTTCAAAAGGTACCGAGGTGGGCTCAACCCACCTGGGCGCGCCTGGCAAGCCAGGCGCGCCCTGGTGTCTTGTGCCCACCAGGGTCACCTTCCTGGTAGTTTCTTATTTTCCTAATTTTCTAAATATTCCAAAACTGACAAAAAATATTTTTGCGGATTTTTCGGAGTCCGTTTACTTACCATATCACGTACCTCCTCTTTTTCACGATTCTGGAGTGTCCCGGAAGGTTTCTTTTATGTGTTCTTCCGGTGTCATAGTTTGGATAACATTGCTTTCAACATTAATGGGCGTACCTGAGATATAATGCTTTATTCGTTGCCCATTAACAACCTTCGGGTTAGTACCTTCGGCATTATTTATTTTGATAGCTCCAGACCGATAAACCTCCTCGATAACATAGGGTCCTTCCCATTTGGAGAGGAGTTTTCCTGCAAAGAATCTGAAACGAGAGTTATACAAAAGAACATATTCTCCAACTTTGAACTCACGCTTTTGGATTCTTTTATCATGCCATCTTTTAACTTTTTCTTTAAATAACTTGGCATTTTCATAAGTTTGGGTTCTCCATTCATCTAATGAGCTAATATAAAATAACCTCTTTTCACCGGCAAGTTTAAAATCATAGTTGAGTTCTTTAATTGCCCAATATGCTTTATGTTCTAACTCAAGAGGCAAATGCCAAGCTTTTCCATAAAGCATTTTATAAGGAGACATACCCATAGGATTTTTATATGCTGTTCTATAAGCCCAAAGTGCAACATCTAATTTCTTAGACCAATTCTTCCGGGACCTATTGACAGTCTTTTACAAAATTAATTTTATTTCTCTATTGCTAAGTTCAACTTGACCACTAGACTGAGGATGATAAGGTGATGCAATTATATGGTTAACATCATACTTGGCAAGCATTTTACGGAAAGCACCATGAATAAAGTGTGAACCACCATCAGTCATTAAATATCTAGGGACTCCAAACCTTGGGAAAATAACTTCCTTAAGCATTTTAATAGAGGTGTTGTGATCAGCACTACTGGTTGGAATAGCTTCTACCCACTTAGTAACATAATCAACAGCAACCAAAATATGTGTATACCCATTAGAGGAAGGAAAAGGTCCCATGTAATCAAAACCCCAAACATCAAATGATTCAACAGCAAGAGAATAATTCATAGGCATTTCTTGACGCTTACCGATATTACCTATTCTTTGACATTCATCACAAGATAAGACGAACTTACGAGCATCTTTGAAGAGAGTAGGCCAATAAAATCCAGACTGCAATACCTTGTGAGCAGTTCTGTCCCCCGCATGATGCCCTCCATAAGCTTCGAAGTGACATTTCCGTAGGATTTGTCCCTGTTCATGCTCAGGTACACAACGTCTAATAATACCATCTACCCCTTCTTTATAAAGATGTGGGTCATCCCAAAAGTAATGTCTTAAATCATAGAAGTATTTTTTCTTTTGTTGGTAAGTAAAGCTAGGCGGTAAATATTTAGCAACAATGTAATTAGCATAGTCGGCATACCAAGGAGTGTTATGAGAAACATTTATTGCAGCTAACTGCTCATCAGGGAAACTATCATCAATAGGTAGTGGGTCATCAAGGACATTCTCCAACCTAGACAAGTTATCAGCTACGGGGTTCTCTGCTCCTTTTCTATCAGTGATATGTAAATCAAATTCTTGCAGTAAGAGAACCCAACGAATAAGTCTAGGTTTAGCATCTTTCTTTTCCATGAGATATTTTATAGTAGCATTATCGGTGTGAATAATTACTTTTGAATCAACAATGTAAGATCTAAATTTATCACAAGCAAACACCACTGCTAGAAATTCTTTTTCAGTAGTAGCATAATTTCGTTGAGCACTGTATAGAGTCTTACTAGCATAATGAATAACATTTAGTTTCTTATCAACTCTTTGTCCTAGAACAGCACCAACAACATAATCACTAGCATCACACATAATTTCAAAAGGCAAATTCCAGTCAGGTGGTTGAACAATAGGTGCAGAAATTAAGACTTTCTTGAGTGTTTCAAAGGCTTCTAAACAATCATCATCAAAAACAAAAGGAACATCCTTTTGCAAAAGATTTGTAAGGGGCCTAGAAATTTTAGAAAAGTCTTTGATAAATCTCCTATTGAAACCAGCATGACCTAAGAAACTACGAATACCTTTGATATCTTTAGGACATGGCATTTTCTCAATTGCATCAACCTTAGCTTTGTCCACTTCAATACCTCTTTCAGAAATTTTATGGCCCAAAACAATACCTTCATTAACCATAAAGTGGCACTTCTCCCAATTCAAGACAAGATTTGTTTGCTCGCATCTCTGCAAAACTCGATCAAGATTGCTTAAACAATCATCAAAAGACTTCCCATAAACAGAAAAGTCATCCATGAAAACCTCAACAATCTTTTCACAAAAGTCAGAGAATATAGCAGTCATACATCTTTGAAAGGTAGCAGGTGCATTGCATAAACCAAAAGGCATACGTCTATAAGCATAAGTTCCAAAGGGACAAGTGAAAGTGGTCTTTTCTTGATCAGGTTGAGAAATAGGTATTTGTGAAAAACCAGAATATCCATCAAGGAAGCAAAAATGTGTTTGCTTAGATAATCTTTCTAGCATTTGATCAATAAAAGACAGAGGGTAATGATCTTTTCTAGTTGCTTTGTTTAATTTTCTAAAATCAATTACCATTCTATAGCCTGTAACAATTCTTTGTGGAATAAGTTCATTCTTATCATTAGGAACAACAGTAATACCTCCTTTCTTAGGGACACAATGAACAGGACTTACCCATCTACTATCAGCTATAGGATAGATTATACCTGCTTCCAGAAGTTTTAATATTTCCGTTCTTACCACTTCTTTCATCTTTGGATTTAACCGACGTTGGTGATCAACAACGGGTTTGGCATCAGGTTCCATATTAATCTTGTGCTGACATAGAGTGGGACTAATGCCCTTTAAATCATCAAGAGTATATCCAATAGTAGCTCGGTGCTTCCTAAGAACTTTCAATAATCTTTCTTCTTCATGTTCTGAAAGGTTAGCACTAATAATAACAGGATATATCTTCTTCTCATCAAGATAAGCATATTTCAAAGTGTCTGGCAATTGTTTTAATTCAAACACAGGATCACCTTTAGGTGGAGGAGGACCTCCTAGAGTTTCAATAGGCAAATTGTGTTTAAGCAAAGGACGTTGTTCAAAGAAGATCTTATCTATTTCATTTCTTTCATGCATATGTAAATCATTTTCATGGTCTAGCAAATATTGTTCTAAAGGATCAGTAGGAGGCACAGCAATAGAAGCAAGACCAATAATTTCATCCTCACTAGGCAATTCTTTTTTATGAGGTTTTCTACTAAACTTGGAAAAATTAAACTCGTGAGACTCATCACCAAAGCTGACACCGATAGTTTGTTTCTTACAATCTATTTTAGCATTAACGGTGTTCAAGAAAGGTCTACCAAAGATAATGGGACAAAAGTCATCTTGTGGGGAACCAAGAACAAGAAAATCAGTAGGGTATTTTATTTTCCCACACAAGACTTCAACATCTCTAACAATCCCAAGTGGTGTGATGGTGTCTCTATTAGCAAGTTTAATAGTAGCATCTATTTCTTCTATTTCAGCGGGTGCTATGTCATTCATAATTTCTTGATATAAGGTAAAGGGAATAGCACTCACACTAGCACCTATGTCACATAAACCATGATAACAGTGATCTCCTATTTTAACTGAGACAACAAGCATGCCAACAATGGGTCTATGTTTATCCTCTTTATCAGGTTTGGCAATTCTAGTAGCTTCATTACAGAAGTAAATAACATGCCCATCTATATTTTCTTCCAGGAGATCCTTAACCATAGCAACACTAGGTTCTACTTTGATTTGTTCTTCAGGTTTAGGTGTTCTAATATAGCTTTTGTTAACCACAGTTGTAACTTTAGCATGTTCCTTTATCCTAACAGGGAAAGGTGGTTTCTCAATATAAGCAGTAGGAACAACTGGATCAACATTATAAATAATAGTTTCCTCTTTAGCTAGTACCGGTTCTTTAATTTCCTCTTTAATAGGTGGGTGATATTTAAACCACTTCTCCTTAGGGAGATCAACATGAGTAGCAAATGATTCACAAAAGGAGGCTACTATCTCAGAGTCAATTCCATATTTAGTGCTAAACTTTTGAAAAGCATCGGTATTCATAAAAGATTTAACACAATCATACTTAAGCTTAAAACCTGACTCTTTACCTTCGTCGAGTTCCCAATCTTCAGAGTTGTGTTTAATTCTTTCCAAAAGATCCCACCGGAATTCAATAGTCTTCTTCATAAAAGAACCAGCACAAGAAGTATCAAGCATGGACCGATCATTATGAGAAAGCCGAGCATAAAAATTCTGGATAATAATTTCTCTCGAGAGCTCATGATTGGGGCATGAATATAACATTGACTTAAGCCTCCCCCAAGCTAGAGCGATACTTTCTCCTTCACGAGGCCAAAAAATATATATGTAATTCCGATCACGATGAACTAGATGCATAGGATAAATTTTTTGGTGAAACTCCAATTTCAATCGATTCCAATTCCAAGATCCAATATCATCGCATAGCCTATACCATGCCAATGCTTTTTCCTTCAAAGATAAAGGGAAAACTTTCTTCTTAACCTCATCTCCGGGTAAACCTGCAAGCTTAAACAATCCACAAATTTCTTCCACATATATCAAGTGCATATTAGGATGTTCTATTCCATCTCCTGCATAAGGATTAGCTAGCAATTGTTCTATCATACCCGAAGGAATTTCATATTCAATATTTTCAGTAGGTGCAGTAAGTTGAGGGGTAACTAATTGTGGTTCCGGTCGAGGTGAAGATACCCGGAACAAACCCCTCAAAGGATTATTTTCTATAGTAACAAGTGACAATAAATTTCAGCACGTAGTAATAATTTTTCCTTACCAATTTCCACTTACCAAGAGCGCTTCACTCCCCGGCAATGGCGCCAGAAAAGAGCCTTGATGACCCACAAGTATATGGGATCAATTGTAGCCATTTCGATAAGTAAGAGTGTCGAACCCAACGAGGAGCAGAAGGAAATGACAAGTGGTTTTCAGCAAGGTAATGCTTGCAAGTGTTGAGATTGTAAGTAACAGAGTAGTTTGATAGCAAGATAATTTGTAATGAGCAAGTAACGGTAATAGTAACAAAAGTGCAGCAAGATAGCCCAATCCTTTTGAGGCAAAGGACAGGCCAAAACGGTCTCTTATAATAAGCAAAGCGTTCTTGAGGGTACACGGGAATTTCATCTAGTCACTTTCATCATGTTGATTCGATTCGTGTTCGCTACTTTGATAATTTGATATGTGGGTGGACCAGTGCTTAGGTGCTGTTCTAACTTGAACAAACCTCCTACTTATGATTAACCCCCTCGCAAGCATCCGCAACTACGAGAAAAGTATTAAGAATAAATTCTAACCATAGCATTAAACTTTTGGATCCAATCGGTCCCTTACGGAATAGCGCATAAACTAGGGTTTAAGCTTCTGTCACTCTAGCAACCCATCATCTAATAACTACTCCACAATGCATTCCCTTAGGCCCAAATATGGTGAAGTGTCATGTAGTCGACATTCACATGACACCACTAAGGGAATCACAACATACATACTATCAAAATATCGAACACATATCAAGTTCACATGATTACTTGCAACATGATTTCTCCCGTGACCTCAAGAACAAAAGTAACTACTCACAAATGATAATAATGCTCAAGATCAGAGGGGTATTAAATAGCATATTGGATCTGAACATATAATCTTCCACCAAATAAACCATATAGTAATCAACTACAAGATGTAATCAACACTACTAGTCACCCACAAACACCAATCTATAGTTCCGGTACAAAGATTGAACACAAGAGATGAACTAGGGTTTGAGAGGAGATGGTGATGTTGAAGATGTTGATGGAGATTGCCCTCCCCAAGATGGGAGAGTTGTTGGTGATGATGATGACGATGATTTCCCCCTCCGGGAGGGAAGTTCCCCCGGCGGAATCGCTCCTCCGGAGGGCAAAAGTGCTCCTGCCCAAGTTCCGCCTCGAGACGGCGGCGCTTCGTCCCGAAAGTCCTCTCCTTATTTTTTCTAGGTCAAAATGACTTATATACTAGAAGATGGGCACCGGAGGTGGGCTGGGCTGAGCACAACCCACCAGGGCACGCCCAATATTTCTTATTTATTCCATAAAAAATCCTCGTGAATTTTTAGCTCATTTGGAGTTGTGCAGAATAGGTGGCCCGACGTAGCTTTTCCAGGTCTAGATTTCCAGCTGCCGGAATTCTCCCTCTTTGTGTGTACCTTGCATATTATGAGAGAAAAGGCATTAGAATTACTCCAAAAAGCATTATTATGCATAAAAACATTATAAATAACAGTAGGTAAACATGATGCAAAATGGACGTATCAGGTTTCTGGCAGTGGCTATGTCAAGTGAACTCGGTGGCGCCGGATAGATCAAATAGGTGGGGTCAAGTTTGACTTTAGGTTTTGGACATATGTGGAAATGAGAAAGTGGCTGAGGATTTTGGAGCAATATCATTAAGCACTTTGAGCAAGTAGACCATTAAGCAACACCTCATCCCCTTTTAATAGTATTGGCTTTCCTATGGACTCAATGTGATCTTGGATCACTAAAATGAAAATGAAGAGTCTTGAGCCTTTGCCAATCTTTGTCCTTAGCATTTTGAGGGGTCCACATCTCTAGTCCATGCCATGCCAATCATTGAACTTTCTGAAATATTTAACTGGAATGGATATTAGTTCAATGAGCTATATGTTGTTATGAATTACCAAAACCACCCGGGGATTAGTTGCACTTTCACCTGATGTTTCTGAATGATGTCAGCAAGTGTGTGCAGATGGTAGATTATGTATGTGTTGGTGCAGTTGCAGATGTGTTTGTGGAGTACCATGGAGAAGAAGATAGTGCTGACAGTGGCAGTGGGAGTGACTTTGAGGATGAGATTGTGGCATTGATAGATTCTGAACCTGATCTTGTCATCACAGAACCTGCTGAGTCTGAGAATGATGTGCTCATCATTGATGAAACAGGTATGGTCAAAGAAGTTATGAGCAGCCCATTGAAGCATAGAACAAGCAGTGCAAGGCCAAGTGAAGTTGCAGTTTCTTCACATGAACAAGCAGTGCAAGGCCATGAAAATGTAGATGAACATCCAAATGTCAATCAACTTGTGGTTTCTCAAGTGTTTGATCCAACTCAACATACAGTTGATGCAGCAGATCAAAACCAGGTTGGAGGTGCAGTTGCTACTGGTAATTAACAAATCAGGTTCTGATTCAGAGAGTGATTTTGAGTACATTCCACATACTGATGACAGAGGAGAAGATTCGGAGATGGTGGAGCTAAGGAGGCATGCTAGAAAGTTCAAGAAAATAATGAAAAAGAGCAAGAGATGGATTGGAAGAGATGCATCGGGTCCAGTACCAATTGAGCTTATTGCCAACATAGAGCAGCAAATAGCAGGAGAAGAAGGGGGTTGGAAGTATGATTCTTCTCATGAGGATTATAGTTATGAGGAATATTCTGATGGAAAGGTAGTTAAGAGAAATAGAAGGTTTCCAAGGTATAACAATGACACCGAGATACCATATTTTGCATTGTCCATGGTTTTCAGAAGCAAGAACCAACTTTGCAAAGCTTTGAGAAGGTATGGTCTTGTTACTAAGAGGAGTATCAGGTTCATGAAATCAGAAAAGTGACAGAGTTTGGGCTAAGTGTGGATGGCATGGATGCCCTTGGCTTATCTATGCAGCCAAAATATCAAGAACATCCAGTTTCCAAGTAATCACTTTAAATGATGAGCATGAAAGTGCATAGAGTAGGTGCAACAAACTTGTGACTGCTAAGTTGATTGCACATAGGTATGATCACTTCATACTAGCTAATCCTATGTGGAAAATAGAAAGCATGAAAGCCACAGTATTGCAAGACATGTTTGCTGATGTTTCAACCTCAAAGTGCAAACATGCAAAGTCAATTGTGATGGACAGATTGATGAGTGGTATGAAGAGTGAGTATACCAGAGTGTTTGATTACCAATTGGAGCGGCTTAGGAGCAATCCTGGAAGCACTACTGATGTGTGTCTGGATTCAACAAACATGGACCAAAGTATATTTCAAAGTTTCTATGTTTGCTTCAATGCAATGAAGCAGGGATTCAAGGCTGGATGCAGGAAGTGATAGGCCTTGATGGATGCTTCTTGAAAGGGGCAGTGAAGAGTGATCTCTTGTGTGCCATAGGTAGGGATGCTAACTATTAGATGTATCTACTAGCTTAGGCTATAGTTGAGCAGGAAACCAATGAAACTTGGAAATGGTTTGTTGGGCTACTCATCAAGGATCTTGACATCAACAATAATGGAGTTGGTTGGGTGTTTATCTCTGATCAACAAAAGGTCCTAATCAATGCCATGGAGGACTATCTTCCAGTTGCAGAGCACAGGATGTGTGTTAGGCACATATATGCTAACTAGAGGAAGCTGCACAAAGCTCATGACTGGCAAATTTTTTTTGGGTTGTTACCAAAGCTTCCAATAAGCAATATTTCAACTATTACAGAGCCAAGCTTGCACAAGAGACACCTGAAGGGGCTAAGGACATGATGAGAACAGAGCCAGTGCATTGGGCAAGGGCTTTTTTCCCAGTGGGGTCAAATTGTGAGTCAGTTGACAATAATCTTTGTGAGTCATTCAACCATGCCATTGTTGATACTAGGTTCTATTCAATTATTTCTATGCAAGAGAAGATTAGGAAGAAAATATTGATGAGAATTCAAGAACAGAAGGAGAAGGGGGAGAAAATGACAGGGAAAATATGCCCTGGCATCTTTAAAAAGATCAAGAAATCTATTGCTTGGACATAATATCTTGAGGTTCTTTGGAATGGAGAAAATGTCTTTGAAGTGAAGCATATCAATGGAAGGGGAAGGCGGTACACTGTTGATCTTGAAAAAGGGACATGCTCCTGTGGCTATTTCTAGTTGGTTGGTCTCCCTTGCCATCATGCCATTGGTGCCATTAGTAAATGCTTTTAGATGATTACAGATGCTCTCAATTGATTTACATGATTACTTGATGATTGCAGTTGATTTTAAATGCTTTTAGATGTTTACATATGCTCTTAGTTGATTTACATGATTACTTGATGGTTGTAGTTGATTTTAAATGCTTTTAGATGATTACATATGCTCTCAGTTGCTTTACATGATTACTTGATGATTGTAGTTGATTTTAAATGCTTACACATGATTACTTGGTATATTTACTCACCAGTCTCTCTATTTTTTGTCTTCAGAAAATGCCAGCAAGCATCTGGCTCTGGCTCTGCATCTTAGCCACAACAGCAACCAGAACCAGTGCATCTGGCTCTGCATCTCAAGCTCAAGCACAAGCACCAGCTAGAACCACTTCAGTTCCACAAGCCTCTGCACCTGGTACCAATGCCAACAGGTTCAAGCCTCCAAGAAAGAGAGCTGCAACGGCCGAAGCTAGATCATCTTCTTCAGTGAGAGGAACTGGAGCAAAGAGAGGAAGAAGAAATGTTGCATACTCAATGCCAAGCTACCAATACTTCACTTGAAGTGGAAACTACTAGTTATGGCTCCAGCTTGCCTGCTCTAGAACTTTTGTTGTTGTTGCAGTGTTGAAAACATTTCTAATGTAATGGTGCAAACCTCTATTTTGTGAATGCCTGAAAATAGTCATGTATCAGGTTTGCTACATGTTGCAAACACTTGTGTTGCAAACATGCCCAGTTTATGTGTGCAGTTCATTTGGTATGGATGGTATATGCCTAGGTTCATGTGTCTATTTTGTTAAGTTCATATATGTGTCTATGAATAATATATGACAACATTTGTTTGCCAGTTTGATTTGAGTTAGATGGATCCAGTAAACAAGTGCATCAGATCCAGATAACATTAACCAAGCAAGCACTAACTTAAGACAAACTCATTTGCAATGATTTCATAATTCAAAACATTTGGCACAAACTCAAACTCATTGCATATGTCAGATAACTTAACTGATCCATTACACACTAACCAAGCACTAACTAAACTTGTCCAGTACACATTGCAACTAGACCAAGCACTCCATTGTAACTAGATTGCTTACAAAGTCATCACTGCATTAACATCTTGCCTGCAACTAAACCAAGCACAAATACAGTGAAAACAAACAACACATTCTGATATTTGGCCCTAATCCTAGCTATCTCTACATTCTTCTCTCTCAGTTGATTTCCAGAGACAGAACCATGGCCTCCCTTGTTGCTTGATCTTCACTAGGAGCTACCATTGCAAATTGATCTTCAGATCGAGCAAAAGTTGCAGAGCCTTTAAGCCTCTATAATTGATCACGCGCATCCCCAATCAAATCACTCCAAAATTTCGGCAAAGCATCATCGTCAACAAATCCACAGCCACTGCTACTTGTGAGTTGTGTTGTGATTTTCTCGAAGAGGAGAGGATGATGCAGTACAGTAGACATAAGTATTTCCCTCAGTTAACAACCAAGGTTATCGATCCAGTAGGAGAACCACACAAGACCTTGTGAACAACACCTACACACAAAAGAACAAATACTTGCACCCAACACAAACAAGGGGTTGTCAATCCCTTGGCGGTTAATTGCAAGGATCAAGTCTGATAATGGTAGACAGATAAACAAAAACACAAAATAAAAATAAAAGTAAATAAATTGCAGCAAGGTATTTTTGGATTTTAATATATGATAAAGATCGACACGGGGACCATAGTTTTCACTATAGGCTTCTCTCTTGAACATAGCATACGGTGGGTAAACAAATTACCGTTGGGCAATTGATAGAAAATCGCATAGTTATGACTATATTCAAGGCAATGATCATGTATATAGGCATCACGTTCGAGACAAGTAGATCGATCCTGCCTGCATCTACTACTATTACTCCCCACATTGACCACTATCCAGCATGCATGTAGAGTATTAAGTTCATAAAGAACGGAGTAATGCCTTAAGCAAGATGACATGATGTAGACAAAGTGAACTCAACCAATATGAATAAAACCATCATTTTATCCTTAATGAAACGATACAAAAATGTGTCATGTCCCCTTTTGTCAATGGGATTGAGCACCGCAAGATCGAACCCATCACAAAGCACCTCTCCCATTGCAAGATAAATCAATCTAGTTGGCCAAACCAAATCAATAGATTAGAGAGAAATACAAACCTATAATAACCATGCATATAAGAATTCAGAAAAGACTCAAATAATATTCATGAATAATCCGATCATAAACCCACAATTCATCGGATCCCAACAAACACACCACAAAAGAAGATTACATCAAATAGAACTCCAAGAATACCAAGGAGAACATTGTATTGAAGATCAAAGAGAGAGAAGAAGTCATCTATCTACTAGATATGGACCCGTAGGTCTGTGGTAAAATACTCACGGATCATTGGAAAGGGCAGCAAGGATGATGTACAAGCCCTTCATGGTCGATTCCCCCTTCGACAGAGTATCGGAGAAGGCCTCCAGATGGGATCTCGAAGGAACAGAAACTTGTGGCAGCGGAAAAAGTGTTTCGGGTGGCTCTCTGATGTATTGGGAATATTTGGGAATTTATAGAGCTGGAATTAGGTCAAGAGGTGCCACTAGGGGCCTACAAGCCTGGGGGGCACTAATGACCCACAAGTATAGGGGATCAATCGTAGTCCTTTCGATAAGTAAGAGTGTCGAACCCAACGAGGAGCAGAAGGAAATGACAAGTGGTTTTCAGCAAGGTATTTTCTGCAAGCACTGAAATAGCGGTAACAGGTTGTTTGATAGCAAGATAGTTTGTAACGGATAAGTAATGGTAATGGTAAATAAAGTGCAGCAAGGTAGCCCAATCATTTTGTGGTAAAGGACAGGCCAAAACGGTCTCTTATAATAAGCAAAGCGTTCTTGAGGGTACACGGGGATTTCATCTAGTCACTTTCATCATGTTGGTTTGATTCGTGTTCGCTACTTTGATAATTTGATATGTGGGAGGAACCGGTGCATAGGTGTTGTTCTTACTTGAACAAACCTCCTACTTATGATTAACCCCCTCACAAGCATCCTCAACTACGAGAAAAGTATTAAGATAAAATCTAACCATAGCATTAAACTTTTGGATCCAAATCGGTCCCTTACGAAGTAGCGCATAAACTAGGGTTTAAGCTTCTGTCACTCTAGCAACCCATCATCTAATAACTACTCCACAATGCATTCCCTTAGGCCCAAATATGGTGAAGTGTCATGTAGTCGACGTTCACATGACACCACTAAGGGAATCACAACATACATATCATCAAAATATCGAACACATATCAAGTTCAAATGATTACTTGCAACATGATTTCTCCCGTGACCTGAAGAACAAAAATAACTACTCACAAATGATATTCATGCTCAAGAGCAGAGGGGTATTTAATAGCATAATGGATCTGAACATATAATCTTCCACCAAATAAACCATATAGTAATCAACTACAAGATGTAATCAACACCACTAGTCACCCACAGGTACCAATCTGAGGTTCCGGTACAAAGATTGAACACAAGAGATGAACTAGGGTTTGAGAGGAGATGGTGTTGTTGAAGATGTTGATGGAGATTGCCCTCCCAAAGATGAGAGAGTTGTTGGTGATGACGATGGCTTCGATTTCCCCCTCCGGGAGGGAAGTTCCCCCGCTGGATTGCTCCGCCAGAGGGTAAAATTGCTCCTGCCCAAGTTCCGCCTCGAGATGGCGGCGCTTCGCCCCGAAAGTCCCCCCCTGATTTTTTCTAGGTCAAAATGACCTATATACCAGAAGATGGGCATCGGAGGCGGGCCGTGCTGAGCACAACCCACCAGGGAGAGACTGGGGGCCCTGGCGCGCCCTGGTGTCTTTTGCTCACCAGGTGGGCCCCCTCTGGTAGTTATTTGCTCCAGTATTTTATATATATTCCAAAACAGTTCTCCATAAATTTTCAGCTCATTTGGAGATGTGCAGAATAGGTAACTCTGACATAGCTTTTTCAGCTCCAGAATTCCAGCAGCCGGCATTCTCCCTCCTTGTGCAAACCTTGCATATTATGAGAGAAAAGGCATTAGAATTACTCCATAAAGCATTATTACGCATAAAAACATTATAAATAACAGTAGGAAAACATGATGCAAAACAGACGTATCAACTCCCCCAAGCTTAGACCTCGCTTGTCCTCAAGCGAAAACCGAAATCGAAAAACATGCTGCTACTTCTTGAGCTTGCGTTGATTTTTCCCTTAAAGAGTAAAGGGTGATGCAGCAAAGTAGAGATAAGTATTTCCCTCAGTTAAGAACCAAGGTATCAATCCAGTAGGAGGCACAAGCAAGTGTCCAATATATGCACCTGCACAAACTAACAAACACTTGCACACAACGCGAAAAAGGGGTTGTCAATCCCTTCACGGTCACGAACAAGAGTGAGATCTGATAGAGATAGGTATAAAAGATAAATAAAAAGGCAAACTAAAGTAAATATAAATAAATTGTAGCAAGGTATTTTTTGGTTTTTTGGTTTATAGATCTGAAAATATATGATGGAAAATAGACCCGAGGGCCATAGGTTTCACTAGAGGCTTCTCTCTTGAAAGAAAACATACGGTGGGTAAACAAATTACTGTTGAGCAATTGATAGAAAAGCGCATAGTTATGACGATATCTAAGGCAATGATCATGAATATAGGCATCACGTCCGTGACAAGTAGACCGAAACAATTTTGCATCTACTACTATTACTCCACACATCGACCAACTCCTGCCTGCATCTAGAGTATTAAGTTCATAAGAACAGAGCAACACTTTAAGTAAGATGACATGATGTAGAGGGATAAACTCAAGCAATATGATATAAACCCCATATTTTTATCCTTGATGGCAACAATACAATACGTGCCTCGCTACCCCTACTATGTCACTGGGTGAGGACACCGCAAGATTGAACCCAAAACTAAGCACCTCTCCCATTGCAAGAAAAACCAATCTAGTTGGCCAAACAAACCGATAATTCGAAGAGAAATACAAAGATATTTAATCATGCATAAAAGAGTTCAGACAAGACTCAAATAATATTCATAGATAATCTGATCATAAATCCACTATTCATCAGATCTTGACAAACACACCACAAAAGAATATTACATCGGATAGAACTCCAAGAACATCGAGGAGAACATTGTATTGAAGATCAAAGAGAGAGAAGAATCCATCTAGCTACTAGATATGGACCCGTAGGTCCGTGGTAAACTACTCATGCTTCATCCGAAGGGCAGCAAGGTTGATGTAGAGGCCCTCCGTGATCGAATCCCCCTCCGGCAGGGTGCCGGAAAAGGCCCCAAGATAGGATCTCACGGGAACAGAGGCTTGCGGCAGCGGAAAAGTATTTTGGTGGACGCTTCTGATGTTTTTGGAATATTTTGGAATTTATAGAGGTGGAACTAGGGTTGGAGGACACCCGAGGAGCCCACAAGCCCTTAGGGCGCCCCCCCTGGGGCGCACCCTAGAGGCTTGTGGCCTCCTCGGGACTCTTCTGGCCCTCTCTCCAAGTTACTGGGTGTCTTCTGGTCCAAGAAAAATCATCGCGGAAGTTTTATTCCGTTTGGACTCCGTTTGATATTCCTTTTCTGTAAAACTCAAAAACAAGGGAAAAAAATGGCACTGGGCTCTAGGTTAATAGGTTAGTCCCAAAAATAATATAAAATAGCTTATTAATGCATATAAAACATCCAAAACAGATAATATAATAGCATGGAACAATAAAAAATTATAGATACGTTGGAGACGTATCAAGCATCCCCAAGCTTAATTCCTGCTCGTCCTCGACTAGGTAAATGATAAAAACAGAATTTTTGATGTGGAATGCTACCTAACATATTTATCAATGAAAATTTCTTTAATGTGGCATGAATGTTCAGATCCATAAGATTCAAAATAAAAGTTTAATATTGACATAAAAACAATAATACTTCAAGCATACTAATAAAGCAATCATGTCTTCTCAAAATATCATGGCTAAAGAAAATTATCCCTACAAAATCATATAGTCTTGCCATGCTCTATCTTCATCACACAAAGTATTTTATCATGCACAACCCCGATGACAAGCCAATCAATTTTTTCATACTTTTAATGTTCTCAAGCCTTTTCAACTTTCACGCAATACATGAGCATGAGCCATGGATATAGCACTATAGGTGGAATAGAGTATGGTGATGGTTGTGAGGAGAAGACAAAAAGGAGAAAGTCTCACATCAACTAGGCAAATTGATGGGCTATGGAGATGCCCATCAATTCATATCGATGCAAGTGAGTAGGGATTGCCATGCAACGGATGCACTAGAGCTATAAGTGTATGAAAGCTCAAAAGAAACAAAGTGGGTGTGCATCAAACTTGCTTGCTCACGAAGACTTAGGGAAATTTGAGGATGCCCATCATTGGAATATACAAGCCAAGTTCTTTAATGAAAAATTCCCACTAGTATATGAAAGTGACAAAATAGGAGAGTCTCTATCATGAAGATCATGGTGCTACTTTGAAGCACAAGTGTGGAAAAAGGATAGTAACATTGTCCCTTCTCTCTTTTCTCTCATTTTTTTCTTTTCTATTTTTTTTGTTTGGGCTTCTTTGGCCTCTTTTATTTTTATTAAATTCCGGAGACTCATCCCAACTTGTGAGGGAATCATAGCTTCCATCATCCTTTCCTCACATGGGATAATGCTCTAATAATGATGATCATCACACTTTTATTTACTTACAACTCGAGAATTACAACTCGATACTAGAACAAAGATATGACGGAACGGTGGAAGTTGCATGGCAATATATCTCGGAATGGATATGGAAATGCCATAATAGGTAGGTATGGTGGCTGTTTTGAGGAAGGGTATATGGTGGGTTTAATGCACCGGCGAAAGTTGCGCGGTTCTAGAGAGGCTAGCAATGGTGGAAGGATGAGAGTGCGTATAATCCATGTACTCAACATTAGTCATAAAGAACTCACATACTTATTGCAAAAATTTATTAGCCATCAAAAGAAAGTACTACACGCATGCTCCTAGGGGGATAGATTGGTAGGAAAAGACCATCGCTCGTCCCCGACCGCCACTCATAAGGAAGACAATCAAAGAATAAATCATGCTCCGACTTCATCACATAATGGTTCACCATACGTGCATGCTACAGGAATCACAAACTTTAACAAAAGTATTTATACCAGTCTACAATTACTCACTAGCATGACTTTAATATCACCATCTTTATATCTCAAAACAAATGCAAGGAATCAAACTTCTCATATATTCAATGCTATTTATATGAAAGTTTTTATTATATCCCTCTTGGATGCCCATCTTATTTGGACTAAATTCATAACCTAAGAAAATTACCATGAAGTTTAAGACTCTCAAAATAGTATAAGTGAAGCATGAGAGTTCATCAATTTCTATAAAATAAAGCCACCACCGTTCTCTAAAAACATATAAGTGAAGCACTAGAGCAAACTGCCTAGCTCAAAAGATATAAGTGAAGCACATAGAGTATTCTAATAAATTCACGATTAATGCATGTCCCTATCAAAAGGTGTGTACAGCAAGGATGATTGTGGCAAACTAAAAAGCAAAGACTCATATCATACAAGACGCTCCAAGCAAAAGACATATCATGTGGTGAATAAAAATATAGCCTCAAGTAAATTTATCGATGGATTGAAGACGAAAGAGGGGATGCCATCCGGGGCATCCCCAAGCTAGATGCTTGGTTGTCCTTGAATATTACCTTGGGGTGCCTTGGGCATCCCCAAGATTAGGCTCTTGCCACTCCTTATTCCGTAGTCCATCAAATCTTTACCCAAAAGTTGTAAACTTCACAACACAAAACTCAACAGAAAACTCGTAAGATCCGTTAGTATAATAAAATAAATCACCACTTTGGTACTATTGTGAACTCATTATAAATTTATATTGGTGTAATATATACTGTATTCCAACTTCTCCATGGTTCATACCCCCCGATACTACCCATAGATTCATCAAAATAAGCAAACAACACATAGAAAACGGAATCTGTCAAAAACAGAATAGTCTATAGTAATCTGGAAACTTCGTATACTTCTGTAACTGCAAAAATTATGAACAATTAGGAAAATGTGGGAAATTTGTATATCAATCTTTTGTAAAAAAATCAGATTAAAATCACATTTCTGTGAGTTATTAAAATTCTGGCATTGAGCACAAAAGTTTCTATTTTTCCAGCAAGATCAAATCAACTATCACCATAGACCATCCCAAAGGTCTTACCTGGCTCAAACACTAATTAAAACACCAAAACACAATTACTACAGAGGTAACAATGTGCATTTATTGAAAAATAGAACCAAAAACCAAAAACATAAAAATAAAATTGGGTTCCCTCCCAACAAGCGTTATTGTTTAACGCCCCTAGCTAGGCGTAAAACATAGATCTTGGTATTGTCATCTTTGGTATTGAATCCATAAGTAGCCCTCATAATAGATTCATATGGCAACTTAATTTTATTTCCTGGAAAGTGTTCCATTCCCTTCCTTAACGGAAATTGAAATCTAATATTTCCTTCTTTCATATCAATAATTGCACCAATCGTTCTAAGGAAAGGTCTACCAAGAATAATAGGACATGTAGGATTGCAATCTATATCAAGCACAATAAAATCTATAGGAACATAATTCCTATTTGCAACAATAAGAACATCATTAATCCTTCCCATAGGTTTCTTAATAGTGGAATCTGCTAGATGCAAATTCAAAGAACAATCATCAAGTTTATGGAAACCTAGCACATCACATAAAGTTTTTGGAATCGTAGAAACGCTAGCACCCAAATCACACAAAGCATTACACTCATAATCCTTAATTTTAATTTTAATAGTAGTTTCCCACTCATCATAAAGCTTTCTAGTTATAGAAACTTCCAACTCAAGTTTTTCTTCAAACGATTTCATCATAGCATCAACGATATGTTTAGTAAAAGCTTTATTTTGATCATAAGCATGAGGTGAATTAAGCATGGATTGTAACAAGGAAATACAATCTATCAAAGAACATTATCAAATTAAATTCCTTGAAATCCAAAAGAGTGGGTTCATCGCTACTTCAAGTTTTGACCTTTCCAATCCCACTTTTATCAATTTTATCATTAAGATCTTTAAACTCCAAATTATTGGGACGCCTTCTAGCTAAAGTTGACTCATCTCCAGTCCCATATTAATCAAGATTTATGTTGGCAAACAAAGATTCAATAGGAGTCACACCAATCACTTTAAGATCTTCATCATTATTATCACAAGAAATAGAAGAACATGCTTTTACAAACCAATCTCGCTTAGCACGCATCCTAGCGGTTCTTTCTTTACATTCATCCATAGAAATTTTAATAACTTTTAGAGACTCATTAATATCAATATTGGGTGGCATAGATCTAATCTTTTAAAGAATCAATCTCAAGACAAATTGTATCAACGTTCCTAGCCAAATCATCAATCTTAAGCAATTTTTCTTCAACGATAGCATTGAAATTCTTTTGAGAATTAATGAAATCTTTAATATTGTTCTCAAGATCAGAGGGTATTTTATTATAATTTCCATAAGAATTGTTTTAGGAATTACCATAATTATTAGAGGAATTACTAGGAAATGGTCTAGGGTTGAAATTACCTCTATAAGCGTTATTACCAAAATTGTTGATACCAACAAAATTCACATCCATAGATTCATCATTATTCTCAATCAAAGTGGACAAAGGCATATCATTAGGATCAATAGGAGCACTCTTGCTAGCAATCAATTTGATAAGTTAATCCATCTTTCCACTCAAAGTATTAATTTCTTCAATCACATGCACTTTTTTATTATTGGAAGATCTTTCGGTATGCCATTGAGAGTAATTTGCCATAATGTTATCTAGGAGTTTAGTAGCTTCTCCTATTGTGATTTCCATAAAAGTACCTCCCGCGGCAGAATCTAAAAGATTTGTAGATGCAAAATTCAATCCGGCATAAATTTTTTGTATGATCATCCATAAACTTTAAACCATGAGTACGGCAATTTATTATCATCAATTTCATCCTCTCCCAAGATTGTGCAACATGTTCATGATCAAGTTGCTTAAAATTCATTATATCATTCCTAAGGGAGATGATTTTAGCGGGAGGAAAATACTTGGAAATAAAAGCATCTTCACACTTATTCCATGAATCAATACTATTTTTAGGCAAAGATGAAAACCAAGTTTTAGCACGATCTCGTAATGAGAACGGAAATAGCTTTAATTTAACAATATCATTATCCACATCTTTCTTCTTTTGCATATCACACAACTCAATGAAGGTATTTAGATGGGATGCGGCATCTTCACTAGGAAGGCCAGAAAATTGTTCTTTCATAACAAGATTCAACAAAGCGACATTAATTTCATAAGATTCCGCACTAGTGGCGGGAGCAATCGGAGTACTAATAAAATCATTATTATTAGTGTTGGAAAAGTCACACAACTTGGTATTTTCTTGAGACATCGTGACAAACCAAGCAATCTAGCACACAAGCAAACGAAAAGCAAACAAAAAGACGAACGTAAGAAGGGCGAATAAAAAGGTAAATATTTTTGTATTTTTCTGAAAATGTTTTAGAAGTGGGGCAGAGGAAAACAAGAGGCAAATGGCAAATAATGTAAGTGCAAGAGATGAGAGTTTATGATGGGTACTTGGTAGGCTTGATGTAGAACCTCCCCAGCAACGGCGCCAGAAATTCTTCCTGCTACTTCTTGAGCTTGCGTTGATTTTTCCCTTGAATAGGAAAGGGTGATGCAGCAAAGTATAGATAAGTATTTCCCTCAGTTAAGAACCAAGGTATCAATCCAGTAGGAGGCACAAGCAAGTGTCCAATATATGTACCTGCACAAACTAACAAACACTTGCACACAACGCGAAAAAGGGGTTGTCAATCCCTTCACGGTCACGAACAAGAGTGAGATCTGATAGAGATAGGTATAAAAGATAAATAAAAAGGCAAACTAAAGTAAATATAAATAAATTGCAGCAAGGTATTTTGGGTTTTTTGGTTTATAGATCCAAAAATATATGATGGAAAATAGACCCGAGGGCCATAGGTTTCACTAGAGGCTTCTCTCTTGAAAGAAAACATATAGTGGGCAAACAAATTATTGTCGAGCAATTGATAGAAAAGCGCATAGTTATGACGATATCTAAGCCAATGATCATGAATATAGGCATCACGTCCGTGACAATTATACTGAAACGATTCTGCATCTACTACTATTACTCCACACATCGACCGACTCCTGCCTGCATCTAGAGCATTAAGTTCATAAGAACAGAGCAACGCTTTAAGTAAGATGACATGATCTAGAGGGATAAACTCAAGCAATATGATATAAACCCCATCTTTTTATCCTTGATGGAAACAATACAATACGTGCCTCGCTACCCCTACTATGTCACTGGGCGAGGACACCGCAAGATTGAACCCAAAACTAAGCACCTCTCCCATTGCAAGAAAAACCAATCTAGTTGGCCAAACCAAATCGATAATTCGAAGAGAAATACAAAGATATTTAATCATGCATAAAAGAGTTCAGAGAAGACTCAAATAATATTCATAGATAATCTAATCATAAATCCACAATTCATCGGATCTCGACAAACACACCGCAAAAGAATATTACATCGGATAGAACTCCAAGAACATCGAGGAGAACTTTGTATTGAAGATCAAAGAGAGAGAAGAAGCCATCTAGCTACTAGCTATGTACCGTAGGTCTGTGGTAAACTACTCACGCTTCATCGGAAGGGCAGCAAGGTTGATGTAGAGGCCCTCCGTGATCGAATCCCCCTTCGATAGGGTGCCGAAAAAGGCCCCAAGATGGGATCTCACGGGAACAAAGGCTTGCGGCGGCGAAAAAGTATTTTGGTGGATGCCTCTGATGTTTGGGGAATATTTTGGAATTTATAGAGGTGGAACTAGGGTTGGAGGACACCCGAGGGGCCCATAAGCCCTCAGGACGCCCCCCTGGGGCGCGCCCTAGAAGCTTGTGGCCTCCTCGGGACTCTTCTGGCCCTCTCTCCAAGTTACGTGGGTGTCTTCTAGTCCAAGAAAAATCATCGCGAAAGTTTTAATCCGTTTGGACTCCGTTTGATATTCCTTTTCTCTAAAACTCAAAAACAAGGAAAAAACAGAAACTGGCACTAGGCTCTAGGTTAGTAGGTTAGTCCCAAAAATAATATAAAATAGCATATTAATGCATATAAAACATCCAAAACAGATAATATAATAGCATGGAACAATAAAAAATTATAAATACGTTGGAGACGTATCACATGCCCACATGCTTAGAGAGAGAGGTGTCTATAAAAACAAAATACGGACATAGAAGCATCATGCATATTATTATAACAACAACAAACTTTATCATATAACTTCTCGTGAACAAGTAACAATTCATCACAACATCGAAGTAAAAGCATAAACTCTATTGAAAACCAACAAACTATGTTCTCAGTCAACTTTGCAACCACAGTTCATCATCTTTTCAGGAAGGGTCACGTATCGGAGCCTTTTGGCAAGTCCACATACTCAACCATCATATAATCTTATATGATTGCTAGCGCTCACCTCATACACATGAGCAAAACGGTTCAATCGGACACTTAGAAAGATGGGGGCTTATAGTTTCGCCTCCCAACGTACTCACCTCAAGGGTGATGTCAACAATAATAATTCATGCTCACTCATATCCAACTGGATATATGTGCCTAGATCTTTCCTCACCACATTATGCTTGCAAAAAGAGAAAAAAAATGAAAGGAATAGGGAAGAATACTTTGACTCTTGCATAAAAGTAAATACATAAAAGTAAAAGATAGGCCCTTCGTAGAGGGAAGCAGAGGTTGCCATGCGCTTTTTGTTTGTATGCCAAATCCCTTAATGCAAAAGAACGTCATGTTGTATTGCCCCTTATGATAGCAACCTTTATTATGCAGTCTGTCGCTTTTATTATTTTGCCATCACTAGTTCATACAACGCTCAATTTTCTCTTACACTAAATGATCCAACACATTTAGAAGCAATTTTTATTGCCTTATTGCACCGATGACAACTTACTTGAAGGATCTTACTCAATCCATAGGTAGGTATGGTGGACTCTTGAAATAAGATTTCGGGTTTAAGGGTTTTTGGATGCACAAGTAGTATCTCTACTTAGTGCGGAGTTTTTGGCCAGCAAAGATATTAAGCAAGCACCACATGTTGAAGGATCTATGACAATATAACTTCTATGTGAATATGAACAAACATAAATCATTAATATTTTAATGGGGGCTCACAATCATAAAAGATGTTCAAGATAGTGTATTTGCATGTGAATCTTCTCTTCCCTTATTAATTCTTTCATGAATTGCATTATTGACCAATGCTATGTTTGTCAATCTCCAATAAATTTTACCACATATACTTTTCCTTATGTGATGTCATTACTTACCATAAGATTAGCATATGATCTTTTGCATTATTTCTTTTCTTTTTATTGAAACATAGAAGTAAAGAAAGCAAAACTCGAACTAAACTTTATTATATATCTCACACACGATTACATAGATAGATAGATCACTAAGCAAACACTCGAAAAATATATCGAACTAACTTTTATTCAACTAAATCATAAGAAAACTGAAGATCGAACTAAAATAGATAAAGGGAAAGAGAGTGGTGGTGATACAATACCGGGGCACCTCCCCCAAGCTTGGCACAAGCCAAGGGGAGTGCCCATACCCGATACTCAAGTCTCCTTTGGTGATGAAGAAGGTGATGGTGGTGGTGATGAGGTAGCGTTCTTTCTCCTCTGCTTACGCTTGAGGATGGAATTCTCCTCCTTCAAGTCATTGATCTCCTGCTCCAGCATTAATATCTTTTTGCATAATTCTTTCTTATTTTCGTGCAGAAGACGAAAAGGGATAAACTGAATCTTAGGTTTCTTTGCTTTATTGGGGAAACTTGACTTCTTGAATTCCACGTGCATGTCCCTAGGTTGGGGCAGTGGGACTTCATCCTTATCTGAGCTTGTCTCTTCTTTTACTTTCAGATCATAATCCTCTTCTTCCTCCGTGGTCCAGCCATAATGGTCCGCATCTCCATAAACCTTTGGGTTTGCAATATAATCAGCAACATAGCTCTCACCCTTCGAGTCTTAAGACGACATATTTTCAGATCTGCCAGAGAAACAGCACGACAGAAGAACAGAAGATTTCTCCGTGATGCGGTGGTCAATACGTTCGGGGGGGTATATAAATATTTTTTATCTTGGGAAACAAGCAAACGAGAGGGAAACGGAGTCGGGAAGGTTCCCGAGGTGGGCACAACCCATCTGGGCGCGCCAGGCAAGGCAGGCGTGCCCTGGTGTCTTGTGCCCTCCTCGGTTGCCTTCCTAGTTGTTTATTATTTTCCTAATTTTTGTAATATTCCAAAACTAACAAAAAATATTTTTGCGGATTTTTCGGAGTCCGTTTACTTACCGTATCACGTACCTCCTCCTTTTCTGGATTCTGGAGTGCTCCGGAAGGTTTATTTTATGTGTTCCTCTGGTGTCATGGTTTGAATAGTATTGCTTTCAACATTAATAGGCGTACCTGATATATAGTGTTTAATTCTTTGCCCATTGACCACCTTCGGGTTAGTACCTTTGGCATTATTTATCTTGATAGCTCCAGAACGATAAACCTCTTCGATAATATAAGGTCCTTCCCATTTAGAGAGAAGTTTTCCTGCAAAGAATTTGAAACAAGAGTTATACAAAAGAACATATTCACCCACTTTGAATTCTCGCTTTTGGATTCTTTTGTCATGCCATCTTTTAACTTTTTCTTTAAACAATTTCGCATTTTCATAAGCTTGGGTTCTCCATTCATCTAATGAGCTAATATCAAATAACCTCTTTTCACCGGCAATTTTGAAATCATAGTTGAGTTCTTTAATTGCCCAATATGCTTTACGTTCTAACTCAAGAGGCAAATGACAAGTTTTTCCATAAACCATTTTATAAGGAGACATACCCATAGGATTTTTATAAGATGTTCTGTAGGCCCAAAGTGCATCATCTAATTTCTTAGACCAATTCTTTCGAGACCTATTGAAAGTTTTTTGTAATATTAATTTTATTTCTTTATTGCTAAGTTCAACTTGACCACTAGATTGAGGATGATAAGGTGAAGCAATTCGATGGTTAACATCATACTTAGCAAGCATTTTACAGAAAGCACCATGAATAAAATGTGAACCACCATCAGTCATTAAATATCTAGGGACTCCAAACCTTGGGAAAATAACTTCCTTAAGCATTTTAATAGACGTGTTGTGATCAACACTACTAGTTGGAATAGCTTCTACCCACTTAGTAACATAATCAACAGCAACCAAAATATGTGTATACCCATTAGAGGAAGAAAACGTCCCATGTAATCAAAACCCCAAACATCAAATGGTTCAACAACAAGTGAATAATTCATAGGCATTTCCTGACGCTTACCAATACTACCAATTCTTTGACATTCATCACAAGATAAAATAAACTTACGGGCATCCTTGAAGAGAGTAGACCAATAAAAACCAGATTGCAATACCTTGTGAGCAGTTCTATCTCCCGCATGATGCCCTCCATAAGCTTCGGAGTGACATTTTCGTAGGATTTGTTCCTGTTCATGCTCAGGTACCCAATGTCTAATAATACCATCTACTCCTTCTTTATAAAGATGTGGGTCATCCCAAAAGTAATGTCTTAAATCATAGAAGAATTTTTTTCTTTTGTTGGTATGTGAAACTAGGTGGTATATATTTAGCAACAATATAATTAGCATAGTTAGCATACCAAGGAGTATTATGAGAAACATTTATTGCAGCTAGTTGTTCATCAGGAAAGCTATCATCAACATGTAGTGGGTCATCAAGAATATTTTCTAACCTAGACAAGTTATCAGCTACGGGGTTCTCAGCTCCTTTTCTATCAGTAATATGCAAATCAAATTCTTGTAGCAAGAGAACCCACCTAATGAGTCTAGGTTCAGCATCTTTCTTTTCCATAAGATATTTAATAGTAGCATGATCACTATGAACAATTACTTTGGAATCAACAATGTAAGATCTGAATTTATCACAAGCAAACACAACTGCTAAAAATTATTTTTCAGTAGTAGCATAATTTCTTTGGGCACTGCCTAGAGTTTGCCTAGCATAATGAATAACATTCAATATCTTATCAACTCTTTGTCCTAGAATAGCACCAATAGCATAATCACTAGCATCACACATAATTTCAAAAGGCAAGTTCCAATAAGGTGGTTGAATGATAGGTGCAGAAGTTAAGGCTTTCTTAAGTGTTTCAAAGGCTTCTACACAATCATCATAAAAAACAAATGGAACATCCTTTTGTAAAAGATTTGTAAGAGGCCTAGAAATTTTAGAGGAGTCTTTAATTAACCTCCTATAGAAACCAGCATGACCAAGGAAACTATGAATACCTTTGATATCTTTAGGAAAAGGCATTTTCTCAATTGCACAACTTTAGCTTTATCCACTTCAATACCTCGTTCAAATTTTTTATGCCCCAAGACAATACCTTCATTAACCATAAAGTGGCACTTCTCCCAATTCAAGACAAGGTTTGTTTGCTCACATCTCTACAAAACTCGATCTAGGTTGCTCAAGCAATCATCAAAAGATGTTCCGTAAATGGAGAAATTATCCATGAAAACCTCAACAATCTTTTCACAAAAATCATAGAATATGGCAGTCATACATCTTTGAAAGGTAGCAGGTGCATTGCATAAACCAAAAGGCATATGTCTATAAGCATAAGTTCCAAAAGGACAAGTAAAAGTGGTTTTCTCTTGATCAGGTTGTGAAACAGGTATTTGAGAGAAACCAAAATATCCATCAAGGAAACAAAAGTGTGTGTGCTTAGATAATCTTTCTAGCATTTGATCAATAAAAGGTAGAGGGTAATGATCTTTCCTAGTAGCTTTATTTAATTTTCTAAAATCAATTACCATTCTATAGCCAGTAACAATTCTTTGTGGAATAAGCTCATTTTTATCATTAGGAACAACAGTAATACCTCCCTTCTTAGGGACACAATGAACAGGACTTATCGATCTACTGTCAGCTATGGGATAGATTATACCTGCTTCCAGAAGCTTTAGTATTTCAGTTCTTACCACTTCTTTCATTTTAGGATTCAAACATCGTTGATGATCAACAACGGGTTTAGCATCAGGTTCCATATTAATCTTGTGCCGACATAGAGTGGGACTAATGCCCTTAAGATCATCAAGAGTATATCCAATAGCAGCTCGGTGCTTCTTCAGAATTTTCAATAATCTTTCTTCTTCATGTTCTGAAAGGTTAGCACTAATAATAACAGGATATATCTTTTTCTCATCAAGATAAGCATATTTCAAAGTGTCTGGCAATATTTTTAATTCAAACACAGGATCACCTTTAGGTGGAGGAGGACCTCCTAGAGTTTCAATAGGCAAATTGTGTTTAAGCAGAGGTTGTTGTTCAAAGAAAATTTTATCTATTCCATTTCTTTCATGCATATGCATATCATTTTCATGGTCTAGCAAATATTGTTCTAGTGGATTAGTAGGAGGCACGGCGAAGCAAGACCAATTATTTCATCCTTACTAGGTAATTCTTTATTATGAGGTTGCCTATTAAACTTGGAGAAATTAAACTCATGAGACTCATTACCAAAGCTAACACCAACAGTTTGTTTCTCACAATCTATTTTAGCATTAACAGTGTTCAAGAAGGGTCTACCAAAAATAATGGGACAAAAATCATCTTGTGGGGAACCAAGAACTAGAAAATCAGTAGGGTATTTTGTTTTCCCACACAAGAAGTCAACATCTCTAACAATCCCGAGTGGTGTGATGGTGTCTCTATTAGCAAGTTTAATAGTAACATCTATGTCTTCAATTTCAGCGGGTGCTATGTCACCCATAATTTCTTGATATAAGGTAAAAGGAATAGCACTCACGCTGGCACCCAAATCACATAAACCATGATAACAATGATCTCCTATTTTAACTGAGACCATAGGCATGCCCACAATAGGTATATGTTTATCTTTTTCATCGGGTTTGGCAATTCTAGCAGCTTCGTCAAAGAAGTAAATAACATGCCCATCAATATTTTCTACAAAGAGATCTTTAATGATAGCAACACTAGGTTCTACTTTAATTTGTTCAGCAGGTTTAGGTGCTTTAATATTACTTTTATGAACCACAGTTGAAACCTTAGCATGTTCCTTTATTCTAACAGGGAAACATTGTTTTTCAATATAAGTAGTAGGCACAACTAGATCAACGTTGTAAATAATAGTTCCATCTTTAGCTTTAACCGGTTCTTTAATTTCTTCTTTAACAGGGGGATGATATTTGAACCACTTCTCCTTAGCGTGATCAACATGAGTAGCAAATGATTCACAAAAAGAGGCTACTATCTAGAAGTCAAGTCCATATTTAGTGCTAAACTTTTGAAAAGCATCGGTATTCATAAAAGATTTAACACAATCAAACTTAAGCTTTATACCTGACTCTTTACCTTCATCGAGTTCCCAATCTACAGAGTTGCATTTAATTCTTTCTAAAAGATCCCACCTGAATTCAATAGTCTTCTTTATAAAAGAACCAGTACAAGAAGTATCGAGCATGGATTGATCATCACGAGAAAGCCGAGCATAAAAATTCTGAATAATAATTTCTCTTGAGAGCTCATGATTGGGGCATGAATATAACATTGACTTAAGCCTCCCCCAAGATAGAGCGATACTTTCTCCTTCACGAGGCTAAAAATTATATATATAATTATGATCACGATGAACTAGATGCATAGGGTAATTTTTTTGGTGAAATTCCAATTTCAATCGATTCCAGTTCCAAGATCCAATATCATCGCATAGCCTATACCATGTCAATGCTTTTCCCTTCAATGATAAAGGGAAAACCTTCTTCTTAGCTTCGTCTCCGGATAAACCTGCGAGCTTAAATAATCCACAAATTTCATCCACATATATCAAGTGCATATCAGGATGTTCAGTTCCATCTCCTGCATAAGGATTAGCTAGCAGTTGTTCTATCATACCCAAAGGAATTTCATAACCAATATTTTCAGTAGGTGCAGTAGGTTGAGGGGCAACTAATTGTGGTTCCAGTCAAGGTGAAGATACCCCGAACAAACCCATCAATGGATTGTTCTCCATAGTAACAAGTGACAATAAATTTCACCACGTAGTATAAATTTTTCCTTACCAATTTCCACTTACCAAGAGCGCTTCACTCCCTGGCAACGGTGCCAGAAAAGAGTCTTGATAACCCACAAGTATAGGGGATCAATCGCAGTCCTTTTGATAAGTAAGAGTGTCGAACCCAACGAGGAGCAGAAGGAAATGACAAGTGGTTTTCAGCAAGGTATTTTCTGCAAGCACTGAAATAGCGGTAACAGGTTGTTTGATAGCAGGATAGTTTGTAACGGATAAGTAACGGTAATAGTAAATAAAGTGCAGCAAGGTAGCCCAATCCTTTTGTGGTAAAGTACATGCCAAAACGTTCTCTTATAATAAGCAAAGCATTCTTGAGGGTACACGGGAATTTCATCTAGTCACTTTCATCATGTTGGTTTGATTCGTGTTCACTACTTTGATAATTTGATATGTGGGTGGACCGGTGCTTAGGTGTTGTTCTTACTTGAACAAACCTCCTACTTATGATTAACCCCCTCACAAGCATCCGCAACTATGAGAAAAGTATTAAGATAAAATCTAACCATATCATTAAACTTTTGGATCCAAATCGATCCCTTACGAAGTAGCGCGTAAACTAGTGTTTAAGATTCTGTCACTCTAGCAACCCATCATCTAATAACTACTCCACAATGCATTCCCTTAGGCCCAAATATGGTGAATTGTCATGTAGTCGGCGTTCACATGACACCACTAAAGGAATCACAACATACATATCATCAAAATATTGAACACATATCAAGTTCACATGATTACTTGCAACAAGATTTCTCCCGTGACCTGAAGAACAAAAGTAACTACTCACAAATGATATCCATGCTCAAGATCAGAGGGGTATTAAATAGCATAATGGATCTGAACATATAATCTTCCACCAAATATACCATATATTAATCAACTACAAGATGTAATCAACACTACTAGTCACCCATAGGTACCAATCTGAGGTTCCGGTACAAAGATTGAACACAAGAGATGAACTAGGGTTTGAGAGGAGATGTTGTTGTTGAAGATGTTGATGGAGATTGCCCTCCCAAATATGGGAGAGTTGTTGGTGATGACAATGGCTTCGATTTCCCCCTCCAGGAGGGAAGTTCCCCTGGCGGAATCACTCCGCCGGAGGGCAAAATTGCTCCTGCCCAAGTTCCGCCTCGAGACGGCAGCGCTTCATCCTGAAAGTCCCCCCCTGAATTTTTCTAGGTCAAAATGGCCTATATACGAGAAGATGGGCACCGGAGGTGGGCCATGCTGAGCACAACCCACTAGGGCGCGCCTGGGGGCCCTGGCGCGCCCTGGTGTCTTGTGCTCACCAGGTGGGCCCCCTCCGGTAGTTATTTGCTCTAGTATTTTTTATATATTCCAAAACAATTCTCCGTAAATTTTCAGCTCATTTGGAGATGTGCAGAATAGGTAACTCTGACATAGCTTTTTCAGCTCTAGAATTCCAGCTGCCGGCATTCTCCCTCCTTGTGCAAACCTTGCATATTATGAGAGAAAAGGCATTAGAATTACTCTACAAAGCATTATTATGCATAAAAACATTATAAATAACAATAGGAAAACATGATGCAAAATGGACGTATCAGGCACGCCCGCCTGGGGTGCTCCCGGCAGGCTTGTCGCTACCTCGTGACACTTCAAGTCTTCTCCCGAAGCTTCTAAGGTCCCTTCTGGTCCAGAAAAAATCGTCAAAAAGTTTTGTAGTGTTTGGACTCCGTTTGGTACTGATTTCGTGAAAAGCCAAAAACAAGCAAAAAAACAGCAACTAGCATAAGGCACTAGGTTAATAGGTTAGTCCCAAAAAATGATATATAATTGCATAATAAACATCCAATATTGATACTATAATAGCATGGAACAATAAAAAATTATAGATACATTGGAGACGTATCAGCATCCCCAAGTTTAATTCCTGCTCGTCTATCACGTAAATGATAAAAACAGAATTTTGGATGTGGAATGCTACCTAACATGTCTATCATGTAATCTCTTTTTAGGTATGAACATTCAAATCCGAATGATTGTCTATAATCTGATATAAAGACATCAATACTCAGGCATACTAACAAACAATCATGCCTTTCAAAATAAAAATGCTAACGAAAGTTACCCCTACAAAATCATATAGTCTTGTCATGCTCCATCTTCTTAACACAAAGCATTTATCATGCACAACCCCGATGACAAGCCAAGCAATTGGTTCATACTTTTTAACGCGCTTCAGCTTTTTCAACCCCCACGCAATACATTAGCGCAAGCCATGGATATAGCACTATGGGTGGAATAGAATACGGTGGTAGAGATTGATATGGAGAAGTCAAAAAGAGGAGAAAGTCTCACATCGGCGAGGCTAATCAATGGTTTATGGAGTTGCCCATCAATTGATGTCAATGCAAGAAGTAGGGATTGTCATGCAACGGATGCACTAAGAGCTATAAGTGTATGAAAGCTCGAAAATAAAACTAAGTGGGTGTGCATCCAACTTGCTTGCCCGACCTAGGGCATTTGAGGAAGCCCATCATCGAAATATACAAGCCAGGTTCTATAATGAAAAATTCCCACTAGTATATGAAAATGAAAGCATATAGGAGACCATCTATATGAAAAACATGGTGCTACTTTGAAGCACAAGTGTGGAAAAGGATAGTAACATTGCCCCTTCTCTCTTTTTCTCTCATTTTATTTGGTGGGCTCTTTTTTGGCCTCTTTTTTCTTGGGCTCTTTTTGGCCTTTTTTAATTTATTCCTCACTGGGACAATGCTCTAATAATGAATATGATGATCATCACACTTCTATTTACTTACAACTCAATACTAGAACAAAATATGACTCTATATGAATGCCTCTGGCAGTGTACCAGGATGTGCAATGATCTTGCGTAACATGTATAAAAGATGATGGACGGTGGCTGAGCCACAAATACTATGTCAACTATATGATTATGCAAAGCAATATGACAATGATGATGTGTGTCATAAAAACGGAATGGTGGAAGTTGCATGGCAATATATCTCGGAATGGCTATGGAAATGCCATAATAGGTAGGTATGGTGGTTGTTTTGAGGAAGATATAAGGAGGCCTATGTGTGATAGAGAGTATCATATCACAGGGTTTGGATGCACCGACGAAGTTTGCACCACATCTCGAGGTTACAAAGGGCAATGCACGTTACCGAAGAGGCTACACTACAAAAAAAATACACTTCCATGATGATACATGTTTGTCACAGTAGGTCACATTTTCTGTCATGCATGTACATCCATGACGATTTTATGACAGAATGAAGATAGTCATACTTGTGCTGTCGTAGAAGTGTTCCATGACAATACCAAAATTATCATCACGGAAGTGTCCACTTCCATGACGATAAATGGCGCGTCATGGAAGTGTTTTCATCAAGGGTAACCGACACATGGCATCCGCCGTAATGGGTCGCCGTTAAGCTATCGGGTTCCGGTTTGGATCCGATAACCCGTTAACAGCCCCGACCAATGGGGATTTTCCACGTGTAAAATTCTCATTCGCCGGAGGATCCACGTGTCGGCTCAGCGTTGGGATAGATGTCATCCACTCATTGTACGGGAGGCGCCTATGATATGTTGGCACGTGGCAACAGTGGCCCATTTAGGTGAAAGAGGCCGGCCCAATCAAAATTAGCAGGCCCACCCATATAGGGCCTACTTGTGTCTGGTCAATTTAAGCCCACGGCCCATACGAGATGTGCCAATTCGGCCCGTCAACGGCCCATTAACTATTTGATACCATTGCAACCCATCGTCAGTTCGAGCCCGTTAACAACCTGCTATATATTTGGGCTCAATATTGGCCCCATGTGGTTTTGGCCTGTTAACGGACCATTCAAGTGATGGGCCAATTTTTAGGATGTACGTCTTTCGGCCTTTTAGCAACCCATTTAAGTGTTGGGCCAATTTCCAGCCCGGTGTGTCTTTCAGCCTGTTAACGGCCCATAAATGAGTTGGGCCATTTGTAGTCGGACCTGAGTTTTGGCCTCTTAATGGCCCATGCTCTTCATGACCAATACCAGTCCGGTTTATCTTTCAGCCTGCTAAAGGCCCACAACACAGTTGGGCCATATACAGTCCGACCTGATTTTCGGCCTCTTAGCTTCCCATGCTCTTCATGGTCCAGTACGAGCCCGCTGTCTCTTTTGGCCTGCTAAAGGCCCACAATACAGTTGGGCCATATATAGCCCGACCTTAGTATCGACCTGTTAATGGCACACGAAATCAAATGGGCCCACTTATTTCCCGCTTCGATGTCGGCCTGTTAACGACCCGGGAGGTAACAGGGCCGAGCATTAACTGTTGGCTCGTTTCAATTATAGCGGCCCAATAGAGCTTTCAGCCTGGTTATGGCCCATTAACTTAATGGGCCCGCTAAAGTTTGAACATTTCTGTAGGCCTAATTAGATAACGTCGATTCCGGCCCAGCTATAATTTGAGCCCATTATGACGAGCAATTATGGAAAGGACACAAACCGATCAATCAAAGGCCTATGAGAATTTTGGCCCATGCGAGCCCATTAGGGAAGCCCATTAAGGGCAGTGGGCCGCTTCCTTCATATAGGGCCCACGACTGTTCATGCTAACTAATAATTTCACTACTTTTTTGGCTTCCTAGCGACCAGTTAGCTGGAATGCGAGGCGCGCTAAGCAAACGTACGACATACAAGGAAAAACGTTGCACATCCAGCATATATTATAGGAAATTACATCCACTGGGCAATCAAAGATTGATGCCAGTGCAAATAAATGAACAGAACTTAATGATCTACAACCTCACAATCTGCAACCTCAGCGCGGATGACGCCCATAAGCATGTGAGCAAGTTCTTCCTTCTTTGCTACACTGTCTCTGAAAACATTGATCAGTTGTTGTTGTGCAAGAATGTGCACCTTTGATTCCTCCACGATTTCCATGATTGCTTCAGCCAGTAATTTGTTCACAAACATATATTTTTTCCGTTGGATTCGAGACAGAGGAAACTCCACAGATTCAGATGGCGATTTTGGCAGGCTTGTATTATTGATAGTGGAGAGTGTCTTGACCACTGCATCATAACATAAATTAGGAGGGGAACCGAACAGATTAATCAAGAGTTATTGCCATATTACCTGGCCTAGATTTATTGGAAAGAAACAATGGGGTTGCCTTGCTGTTTTCAGAGTTTGTCTTCTTATCTTCAGCAGCCTGCACCAAATTAACACACTAGCATTACTATCATTGGCCAGGTCAGATAATAGGAAAGCAACATTGACACAACGAACGTTTGGGCAACCAGACCACACTAGGCTACACCATATTAACACAATATGGCACAACTATCATCAGCCAGGTAAGGTAATAGGAAAGCAATATTGACACAATGAATGATTGGGCAACCAGAACAACACTATAATTTAGTAATGTGCATGATATGAGATAGTACACTCATGCAGCTCAGTATGCAAAACTACTAGGCAGTTTTCCTTACAAAAATCAACATTGTCGCCTTTAATTATACATTTCGCTACAAGTAAATTTAGATCAGATAAAGATTGGATTCACGCCGATTAACAAAATACATGCTGATGTAAAAATTTAGTGATATACAATAGGTACTTACATCAGCATTGGAGCACAGAGAATTCTCGCAAGATACTTTCCTCGAACACGATCCCAGTTTAGAAAGTCTTCTATCCTTTAAGCTTATTTTCTAAAAGAGAGATGGGTAAGAAACATGTAGAAAATATGATCTGAATGCTATAAAATTTCATGATGTGAGGATACGCACACGTTTTTAGAATGGAGTTGACATATTTTTGCTGGACTGGAGCGGACTAGTTCTTTGGCCACTTGAATCTGCTTATTATCAGTAGGAGTTGGGTTTCTCTGTGCTGGAGAAGTATCTATGGACACTGGAGTTGGTTTACTATCTCCTGGCGTTTGGATCTTTTGCAAAGACCTTGTTTGTAACCCTTCAGATTCTAACATAGACGTCTTCCCCTTGCATGCCTTATATAGAAGAATGGTACTTCAGTTATAAAACATGCTACGGCAGAGAGATGGAATAGGTACTGAAGAATAGAAAGGTATGACTTATTGACATGTATTCCCTCCATCCGAAAATAAATGGATGTGTCTAGGTGTATTTCAGTTCTAGATACATCCATTTTTCTCCATATCTGCGACATGTAATCCGGACGGAGGGAGTATGATGTCAGAGCTAGGGATAAGACAAGACAACAGAGTAAAAAAACACTAGTTAAATGTAAAACTATATGATAGCGGAATACATACAGAAAAACACTAAGGCAACATATGCGTGTATGATTGGGAAGCTAAGATGGCATTGCAACAGACCACTAGAACAACACTTCAATGTAAAAAAAACATGGTATGGTAGACAGATGAAGTACATACTGATGAATAACAATGCATAAGATATTCAGAAGCATGATGTCCAAACTAAGCAGATGGCATTACGACAGAGTAGAATGACAGTACTTGAATTTGAAAACATGTTATCATGAATGGAATAGGTGCTGAAAAACAGGAAGGCATGACATATTTACATGCATGATCAGCATGCTAAGCACATGGCATTGCAATAGAGTAGATGCACTCCAGGACATTATATGCATGTTGTACCCATATCACGGGCCAAGTTAGAGCACGGACCTTGTGGGGTGAATAGGATTTGTCATCTTTCTGCAAGTCTTCTGAAGAACTGCCTTTACATGTTCCATCATATTGGGTATCATTGACGTCAAGTTTGTTGGTTGTTACATTGCTCGTGAGGTTCTTGTGGATATATCAGTGTGTGCAATTATATCTGACATGCATGGAAGACAACTAGTAGTTAGATTTATGTAATGAGTGCATGTAGGAGACGACATAAATAGTAATACTGGGCTTAACTAGCAGCAACAGGTCTCAAAAACTAAAGGGAGAACACAGATGAAAGCTGCATAATATGTATCGTTTGTACTCGAGATTAACTAGATGGCACACAAAAGTACTAAAGAACAACATGGGTAATACTAGAAGTGGTATAATCACCAGCCTGTGGGATAACATTGGCTGATGGATGATAACTATGGAACAACATTACCTAAAGAACAAGTCTCTTATCTGAACTATGCAATAGTGTTAACTCCTGAACAAGACTCTTAAGAGATCATCATGAATATACAGTGAAATGTGATAATCTATTTTCCATGCTTAGATGAATAACAAAGCCATAAATGTTGCACACAAGTAAGATGAGGGTACAACCTATCTAGCCACCATCCATAGGAGTGAGCATCATGTGCTGACTTGTTGATGGCCCTGCAGTTGTTGTGGTTGTCCATGTCGGGCACGCACATTTGATGCAGGGAACTGTTGTGTGGGGATTATAGCTCCCTTCTGGTGTATGCTTCCCTTGTTGGAGCAGCTGCGGTGAGAAGGAAGACGGTGTGGCTGAAGATGCAGAAAACGCAAAATGTTAAGAACGACACATATCTCTGATCTGAAGAAATACCCTAAGAGATCAACAGTAAGGTACGAGAGTGGTCACACGTCTGTTGACTCAAAACTAAATTGGGGTCACACGATTTTATTTTATTTTGGTACTGTCCGATCTACGCCGGATGGCTTGATGGCCGTCTTGTGCCTCCAGGTTGACACTATTCAGAATCTTCCCAGAAGAGCCAGCGACCACCGGCAGAGCAGCCTACCTCCGCCATCCCTGGCTGCGAGAGCTCCGACCAAAACCCCACTCCCCACCCCACCGCACTGCCGTGGTTGCGCCGCCCCAGGCTAATCCACAAAGACTCGCCATCATCCAGATCCGGCGGCGGCAGTGCCTTCAACCCACGCAACTCTAAGATAGCCACCTAAGCGCTACTTCCGCGGCGAACTTGCGCCCCCCCACCCTTACGTTAGAAACCAGCCAACCGGCAGCCTAGGAGCTCCGCCGCCTCAAGGGGTGCTGCTTCCCATTGGGAATCGATTGGCCCAGAATAAAAATTCAGACAACTGACGCCTAAATAAAGTGATTTAAGATGAGTGTACGACCTAACTTGCGGCCCGGTGAAGTAGGCAGCTCCAGCTGCCGAGTCGATGAGGCCGGTGCGGTTGCGGTGGCTCCCAGCGGCAGGAAAGCAGAGATGTCATGATGGTCGACGCTACGGGGAAGCAGCGCCAGGGCCCTGGACGCATCCGAAGTTGGAGCCGCTCCGGCGCCGTGCACAATGGTGGGGGTGAATCGGCTCTGGTACGGTTCACGCGGTCATCGTCGAGGCAGCTCCGGCAGCACAGAGTAAGAGGTACATGGCCCAGTGCATGACGGCAAACAGACAATGTCTCCGGCACTGGGGAGGAGGGAGGCGGTGAATTTGGTGCAGTGGGGGCGCCATGGAGGAGGGGCTGAGGTTTCGTGGCTGGGGAGAAGGGAGCTTTCGCGGAGAAGGTGATTTGGCGCCCACGATGTATGAATGGGGAATTGGGAGGGGGAACCATGTCTTACGGACGCATTTGTCTGAAATGTGTGTGTGTGTGTGGGGGGGGGGGGGAGTTACCACAAAGTTCTATAAACCCCCTGCCTTTAGGCTTCTGGGCTTGGGTCTGTGTACTGAGGGTCGGGGATAGTAGAGTAACTTTGCTTCTCCCAAATAGTGGGCGCGAGCGATTTCGGGCGAGGAGGGCGTGTTTTGAAATAGTGGGCGCGAGCGATTTCGGGCGAGGAGGGCGTGTTTTGAAATAGTGGGCGCGAGCGATTTCGGGCAAGGAGGGTGTGTTTTGAAATAGTCGGCGCGAGCGATTTCGGACGAGGAGAGGGTGTTTTGCCGCCCATGGTTTATGAATTATTTGGCACCTATCATTTCAGCCGAGGAGAAGGCGTGCTTGGATGAAGTTACAAACCTACCCTCAATGTACAATGGGCCAATTGATGCTTGTCCCACATAGGCCGGTAATTTCACGTTTCCCATTTATTTGCTCGGGCGAATTCCACCGAGCAGAGGGTGTTTAGCGGTTCATTCAAATTTTGGGAGAACGAGCATCCACGTCTACCTTACCAAGTCGATTCGAATCAAATTTTGAAATATTAGCTTGCCACTTCTTTTTTAGATGGTGAGATGATGCTCGGGACTAATGTGTTTTTACATGCTCGTTGCTAATGATTTACTACATGACAAATAGTTGACCCACTCAAAAACGGGAATCAAATCCAAAATGAAATATCTCGATTCAATGAAATAGCTCGTTCACCAGGTCAAAATAGTGAACTAAATCCAAAATTGAACACCTCAATTGAGTAGCATGTTGTATTATAGTACTCCATGAACATGTTGAAAGTCAAATTAATGAGCTTGTTTGATACACATATCTCCGTTCATGTGTGGATTGCAGACAACATGTTCTCCAATTCAAATATTTGAATGCAATTTTATATCGAAACATGGTTTATATCAGTCTTTGATGCATAAACGCGACCTCCCTCTCTCCCAGACTCCTGTTCTCTCTCTCGCCGACAATCTTCAATTCTATCGCATGCATCCAAACACAAACCTTGTCGGTCCCTCTCCCTCTCTCTCTCTGTGTGTGTGTGTGTTGGGGGGGGGGTCTTTCTAGTTCGCATGCACACTCCATGTATAGGTCTCTCTGGCACACTATGTATGATTCTCTAGTCCAAGCTAAATATATTGGGTGCACTCATTGTACGCACACAAATTCCCTAGCTCGTTGCCCGTAACTCTCTCATGCACCACTCTGCCATCTCGGAGCTCTTTCCTCTCTCTCTCTCTCTCTCAAACTCTCCATCTCCCTGGGTCACACATACACATGCATATCTCACTCGCACTCGATAGACCCATCTAAAACTCTCACTCTCTCCATCTCACATGCACACACACACAATCTCGCGCCTAGCTAAGTATGATTGTCTCTCACTCAATTGTAGGCACACGCAGTCCCCCCTATGTATATGACTAATTCTTAGTCTCCATAAAAAACATATGCATTGTCTCTTTCCCTCACTTGGTCTATCTCGATTTCTCTCGGGGCATCTTTCTATCACACACACACCTCGTCCCTCGATCTCCCACCCCTATAGTCCCCTCACGATCTCGAGGGGATCTCTCTTTCACAAACACACCATCTCTCCCTCCCCATGCGTCCATCTTCTCCATGCATCCCTCTCGACCTTTGTCCCTTGTTGGACAGACCTCTATTGGACATGTGCTATAGGGGTGTCTCTCTCCGTTGCAAACAATCATGAACTAGCTATCTTTGTGTATCTCCTCACCTCACTTTTCTATCTCGGAGATGCATGCGTGATATGTTTGCATAAGAAACGAACACACACTCTCTCTATTTTATCGTTTGTTGTCCCTTTCTCTTTCACACACACACTCTTTTTGCACACTCACTCATTCTCCTTCACACGCACTTGATCTCTCTCGACTTAGGCACTCTCTTCGGTCCATAGCATATAGATTTATTGAAAAGTCAAACATCACAAAGTTTGACCATGTACATGGAGAAAAACATTTACATCTAGAACGGCAAACATATATCATTAGATTCATCATGAGATGTAGTTTCGTATGATGTATCTTTGGTATTGTAGATATAAATAATATTTGCATAAACTTGGTCAAAGTTTCCAAAGTTTGACTTCTAAAAAATTTATATGCACTTCATTATCGAACGGATGGAGTATCTCTTTCCCCCTCTCAGCTATCTGATGCACCACTCAGCCGTATCGGGGCTCCTCTATCTCTCTCAAACTTTATATCTCCCTGGTTCACACATACACATATCTCGCTCACGCTACATAGACCCATCTAACACTCTCCGCCCTTGTTCTCTCTCTATGTGACACGCAGCCCCCCTAAGTACCATAATCCCTCACTCCATCATAGGCACACGCACTCCCCCCCTAAGTATGACTATCTCTCACTAGCCATCAGGAACACACATATTGTCTCCTTCCATCCATACGTCTATCTCGATATCTCTCGGGGTATCTTCTATCACGCACACACCTTGTCACTCGATCTCCCACCCATGTAGTCCCATCACGATCTCCAGGGGATCTCTCTGTCACAAACATACACTCTCTCCTCCCCATGTCTTCATTTTCTCCATACGTCTCTCTCGACCTCTCTCCCTTGTTTGTCAGACCTCTATTGGCCATGTGCTAGGGGTCTTTCTCTCTCGGTTGCAAACAACCACACACTATCTCCTCACCTCGCTTCCGCTGTCGAAGATGCATGTGTGATATGTTTGCATAAGACACACACGCTTTTTCTCTACTTTATCGTGTGTTGTCCATGTCTCTTTTACACACGCACACACACTTTTTTCACTCACTCTTTCTATTTCACACACACACACTCTCTCTCTCTCTAGTTAGGTACTCTCTCACATCCATAAACATATGGATGTTTTGAAAAGTCAAACCTCAGAAAAGTTTGACCAGGTATATATGGAGAAAAACATTTACATCTGGAACGATCATTAGATTCATCACAACATGTACTTACTTCATACTATCATTTATCTTTGGTATTGTAGATATAAGTAATTTCTTTATAAACTTGGTCAAAGTTTCAAAAGTTTAACTTAAAAAAATATAGGCACTACATTATCGAACGGAGGGAGTAGCTCTTTCTCTCTCTCTACTATCTCTCACGGGCCTCCCCTCTCACTCGATCTCTCTATACCGAGGGATTATACAGTCACTGTGTTAGCATATAGCTCCGTATATTGTTTAGTTAATCGGTCAACCAGTCCACATGCTGCCTTGTCAGCTCGTGTTCTCTATCTTCGTGTGCTGGCCCATGTGGTAGTGGGTGAAAATAAGTAAACTAGAGGCCCATCTGACACGCGGTGAAGTAAACAAAGTTGAAACCACTCGCGGTAGCACCCCGCACGGTAGTAAATTGGGGGCACACTTCTTCCGTGTGAAGGACACACTCGCGCACACTTCACCACTGCGCGGCGGCATGCACACAAGGACGTTCTCACGCACACCCAACACACAATACACACCAGCACACGTGTACACCGGCGTCGCCGCCAGCTGAGATGGACGGCGAGGCAGCCAACAAGCGGAGGCGATTCGAGCCAAAACCGCATCCGGCAAGCCTGGACTTCATCAGCAGCCTCCCCGATGACATGCTCCTCATCATCATCGGCCTCCTCCCCACCAAATCTGTCGTGCGGACCACCCTGCACTCCCGGCGGTGGTGCCCCCTCTAGCGACGCGTCTCCCTCAACCTCCCGTCGACAGCTCCCTCTGTGACGGGGATTGCAAACGCATGGCTGCAGTCTCCAAGATCCTTTCATCGCACCCTGGGCCAGCAAGACGCCTTGACATCCGCATGTTCAGTACCAACTGCCAGGTCCAAGCCAAGCTCGACGAGTGGTTCTTATCCCCCGCCCTAGATCAGCTCGAGGAGCTCAGGTTCAAAGCTAGACGATGTCACTCTCTGCCGCCGTCCGCGCTCTGCCTCACACCAACGCTGCGCCGTGCCAGCTTCAGCTCCTGCTATTTTCCCAAGATTAATGCCGCGCCCGCCCTTCTTCTCCCTCAACTCAAGCAGCTCGACCTCTTCGACGTTGGCATCTCGAAGAAGGCTATGGAGCAACTGCTCCGCAGCTGTACTGCGCTTGAGTACCTTCGTCTTCGGCAGATCCACGGGTTCATTAGCCTCCACATCGCCTCGACGAATCTCCGATGGATTTATGTGTCTTACTGGCCCCGCAACAAGACATCAATTGGGAAGAGAACACTCCAGCTGTTCCACGTTATGGTCATTGAGAATGCGCCTTTCTTTGAGAGATTGCTTGTATCTGATCTAGAAGGTCCAACAAAAATCAGGGTCATTGACGCGCCGAAATTGACAGCGTTGGTGTACTCGTCTGCCAAATTCTCCGAACTCTTTATTGGATCCGTAATCATTCAGGTACAACACTCATCTTCTTCTCCGTCTTCTCGAAATTCACATTTTTAAATTTCTTCTTGATGTATTTACGACTGTCATCCAGAAAATGATTCCCACAAGCTTGACCCAGTCTGTGCGCACAGTGAAGATCTTGGCAATAAAATCTATCGGCCCCAATCTGAATCAAGTTGTTGGATTCCTTACATGCTTTCCATGCACAGAGAAGCTACTCATCGAGGTGAAACTTCTTTCCTATTAGTAAACGGTAATCACAATGTAGCTCAATTTTTTTTTTGTATTTTTTCCAAATTACGATGACAAGTGTAGTGTTCAAAACTGCATCTACGCACTGCATCGAAACAAATGTTTTTAGTATTTTTTCTCACGTGATCACCTGCATCATTTTTTTGTTATACTACTAGTAGCCTAGGCTAATCATAGTGGCAAGTAACTTAGACTAGTAACTCTATGGTTAGCCTAAGAGCAAGTACTACCTCCGTCCTAGTTTACTCTTTTTGTAGTATCAAAATTTGACCATAGATTTAACTGACAAAATGTTAATGCATGTCACTAAAAATTATATCATTGGATTCGTATTTGAACATAATTTCAAATGGTATAATTTTTGGTGACATGCATTGGCATTTTCTTAGGTAAATCTATAGTCAAAATTTTACACTAAATACAAG
This sequence comes from Thinopyrum elongatum, assembly GCA_011799875.1. Classification (NCBI taxonomy): domain Eukaryota; kingdom Viridiplantae; phylum Streptophyta; class Magnoliopsida; order Poales; family Poaceae; genus Thinopyrum; species Thinopyrum elongatum. Next base: position 583,062,673 of record CM022303.1, read on the forward strand.
GTAGTACAAAAGTGGGCTATAACGGCCCTCCACTATGTAGGCCAAAACACGTGCCAAATTCACTTCTGATGCATTTGGCATCGATGCCCTCCATTGCTCATCTGGTGCCCTAATCTGGATCACCTACTTTGCTCCGGTGCCAAATTAACTCACGCAATGAAAAAACACTTGCGTGGGAGAGGGAGAGGATAGAGGCAATAAAAAACACTTGTTTGGGAGAGGGAGAGGTTGGTGTAGTTGGTTTGATTGATTTGTTTATACATGTGGGTCTGTGTGCACAGCGGTGCCAACTCTCTCACATCGCTAGAGCGGTGCCAAAATCTTTTGATTTGACATCGTTGCGTATTATGTGGCATACTTTTGAGAAATATGGCATCGGCTACATAGTGGAAGGCAACAAATGTCCAAGCTTTTCACGTGCTCCTAGGTAAATGAGAGGAAAGAGAAAGAGAGAGAGAGAGAGAGAGAGAGAGAGAGAGAGAGAGAGAGAGAGTGAGTGAAAAAATATCACTAGCCTTAGAGCCAACCCTATAGCCAACCCTATCGTATGAGCGAATGATATTGGTACCTCTTGATGACACGACAATCTTATACAACCAGCTGCTCTAATATGTTCTCTTCTTTTGCAGATAAAAAAAGACCCGAAAGTGAAAAATGTGCTGCACTATAACAATCTCATCGAATGCCTTGACCTCCATCTTACAGAAATTGATTTGATCGACTACCAAGGCAGCACATCTAAGATTAAATTGGCCAGGTTCTTTATTCTGGAGGCAAGTGTGCTCAAGGTACTGAGGTTTGGCGTTCTCTGGCGCAACAATGAATGGCATGCTGATCACCGCAAGCATCTAAGCCTAAATGACAAAGGCTCCGCAGAAGCTGAATTTGTTTTTGAAACATTAAGTCGCCAGAGACTCAAAAATTTATTTGCCCATTAGTGACTTGTCAGGGCGGTGGATTTTAGTTTGTACGATAATGCTGCATCCACATAAGTAACGAAAGTTCTTACGTAAACTTCCTAATAATTCCCTCTTCGTAGGTGCAGCATTACTCCTAGCATTTGTAATATCAGTTTGAAACTTGTAATATTACGACTATCCAGCACGAGGTACTATGTTACAATAAATGTTCGTGTGCATAGGTGCAGCAACGATATACCCATTACTCGAGTACAATATTTATTATTACTAGCAAGAGGCCCATGCGTTGCACGGAACATCAAGATGCATTTATACGAGCTGTTTATCTTGTGGGAGACGAAGATGAATGAGGGAAGGCCTTATCTGCAAATGTGGAGAGGGATGCAGGTATCTTATTGCAAAATTGCCATAGTTTGTTTTCTATCCGTCAGATATAGATCGGACTGTCTATATTGCAGGATGGCAGGCACACCATCATCACCTACTCGTTTTTTTATAAGAGTAGAGATACTCGTGGCAACGCACGGGAAATTATGTCGAACACGGCTAGTTGTAAGCAGGCTAACTCTACAGCCATGATGATAGTGACTACACACGGTGAGGCTGACTAGCTTTGGTATGCCGAACACGGCGCCTACACTCAGGTGTCATCTCCGGCGCAGGGTCTTGTCACTTCACTGTGAGGAGCAACACGTAATAATTTGACCAACGGGTAGTACAATACTACTACATTGGTAGTACTACTAGTACTAGCACCACCGTCTAGATTTAGTAGTACTACCACCTCCGTCTGGATTTCGTATTTGACTAGCAATATCTAGTAATGCATGTCACAAAAAATATACTACTCCCTCTGTAAATAAATACATGGAGTATTGTTTTATTCGGTTTTGAACATAGTTCCCGATGATATTATACACTCTCTCTTCCCGTAGATGGCTCAAATATGAAATCTCATCAATCAGACTACTATTGCACTCACCGAGCGGTCAGCTTGGTAAGATACCAACAAAAAATTGCAATCAAAGACTACTATTGTACTCCCTCCGTACTGGTGCATTAGTCACGTTACGAAAACCAAATAATCCCAAAACTTTTAGGCGCGGTGCATTAACTACCCACCTCGTTCCCTGTTTTTTGCCACGAAAAAAGAAATCACCCAATAGGAGACGTGGGGTGCGTATGCATTCAATGACTTGAGACTACTTAGCACAACATGCAGTGCTCAATTCTCTTTATGCAATGACATTAATTACAAAATACTACTCCTACCTCCGTCCTGGTTTATTGGTCCCCTTAGTATTTTGTGCCAAATTTTGACCATAGATTTAACTAAAATAATAATAATGCACATCACCAAAAATTGTATCATTGGATTCGTATTTGAACATAGTTTCCAATGATATTATTTTTGGTTACATGCATTAACATTTTATTAGTTAAATCAAAGGTCAAAACTTGGCGCAAAATGCAAAGGGGACCAATAAACCAGTAAACATCAAAGTTCTCTCGTTTTGCCCCAACTTGGTCTCGGTGAGATGACTATACTGCACCGGCACGGAGGGAGGGCCGAGGAGTAGATGGCCAACACACACGTGAATGCAACGCAGTCTGCACTTCTCATATAAAGGCTCCCCGCCAGTCCAATCTACTAAATCCTACGCACCTACGCACCCTAACCAAGGGCAAGAGTGATCACTCGAATCGCAAGATCAGTTGACTAGAAGCTAGATCCATGGAGGCGATGAGCGCGAGCATCAACCGGCTGTGCCAGATGGTCCAGGATGCCGGCCTGGGGCCCGGCACTGAGGAACGTCTCCAGGTCGTGCTGGAGGCCACCAGGGTGAGAGGTCTCTTGGACGACAGCTTCGTCTCCTTGTTCGACGAGGTCCTCGTTGGCTTCCTTGACAAGTTCACCGTCGTCAAGAAGCTCGCGGACGACCTTGACGTACGCCTCCAGCCCATGCGCCCAGGCTCTGTGATGCCCGCCACCCTCAACGGCCTCTATGGTGACAACCTCTTCGACGCACTGGTGGCCCTGCGACTACCCGCCGTCGCGCCGAAGAATGTCCACCTCGAGGTCGCGCTCACCGCGCAGCGCCTGGCGCAGCAAGACACCATCGACATAATCACCCATGTCTATGCGCAAATCGTCCACAAGGACTACTACGTGCAAGAGGAGGACGATAGGATGCTGGCCTTCTTGGACGGCATTGTTCAGAAGCACGTTGAGCTCGCCGCCAACGCCGCTGCTCCTCACACGTCGGTTGGTGACCCGGCGCACTAGGGCGTGAGGATGTCGTTGATGGATCCGTATGTATCTTTATCTTTCCGTCAATTCCATGTAGTAGTATATTGTACTCCCTCCGTCCGAAAATACTTGTCGGAGAAATAGATGTATCTAGACATATTTTAGTTCTAGATACATCCATTTTTATCCATTTCTTCGACAAGTATTTCCGGACGGAGGGAAAACTAGTAATTATCTTACCTTTCGCATCAACTTCATAATTTTCATATGTACTCCATGCATGAACCGCGCCAGAACCAAACTTCTCATTACTCTAGGGGAAATCGTTATTTCTATCTATCGGTCACACCATGGAGCAGAACCAAATTTTACAAGTTACAAGTTCAAAAGGAAAATCCTGCCGTGTTCGCATCGCACCCCCACACGGTTGGTCCGGCACGCCGCTCAAGGGGGAATGTGTGCTGTGTTGCATTTTCACTTACAAGTGGGACCGCAGTTGAGCAAACCGACTATCGGCAAACCCCCACCCCGCCCACCGCGCGATGGCTGAGTTAGAGAAAACAGGAGGGAGAAGAGATAGCTGTAGCACGGACTCCAAGAAAATTGGTGTCAAATGGGACTCATGTGGGTGGCGTGTGCCGTACTGTTAGACATGAATGCTAGTTATGGCCCATACCACCCCACTATATCAAGGTGCTAGTTACGTAGAGCGAACACATTATCTCTCCAGGAGTACGGTACACCACTAGTACTACTCACATTGTCATGAAATTTCCTGGAGTCCGTGCTCAATCCTCCTCTCTCTCTCTTCTCAGCCAGCCAACAGACGCGCGGAGTGTGCCCATCGTCTGTTTGCTCACATGCGGTCCCACATGTCAGTGAAAACACAAGATGACCCACTGAACCCGCACATCATTCACCTCGACGTGTTGGTGATGAAAAACAAACCCAATAAAGATCTTCGATGGCCGCTTTTGGAGTTACTCAAGAGTAAGATTCTATTTGCAGTTTAACCCAAGATGCACATCACGTGGCTTCCACTAGCACTCCATTTTCTTGCATGACACGACCTGGATGCTGGATGTCCCATGTGTCAGTAAAAGGAGGAAGAACTCGACCAAATCTTCTCAACATTTAGACCGGAGGAGTAGGCCAGTAAAAGGAGGAAGAACTCGACCAAATCTTCTCAACATTTAGACCGGAGGAGTAGGAAACATGACAAGCCCTGTGCCTACATCATACGTATTGTACAAGCCCACCTCACGCTATCACCATATTTCTCGGCCTCCGTGCGACACCTAGCTCTAGTTGATGGTATACTACTACTAGGACTAACTATTGTACTAGCATACTATTAGGTTGGCTCTATGTGATGTGGCAACTTCATATAACCGGATGTTGGCTATACTACTACGGTACTCACACTCCAAGAAGTGACTCAAAAACCATTCATAAATTGAGTTTATCACATGCATATGCAAATGTACCATTCATTACATACAACAAGTCATCAACACACAATGACAACGAGGATACATGTTGGATTATAGATTATTTCCAACAAAACATTCTAGTAAATACTAAAGTTTTTATCACACAACAAATAACAAGCAATGAAATGAACTTCAGCTCAACCAATCCTCGGCGTTGGTAATGCTTGCTTTGAACCATAAGTAAGCCTCTGGGAAGGGCCAGCTATTGTTAATATCGAGACCAACGCAGGACTCATCATCTAGGCTGAAGCGGCCTATATCAGGATGCATATTGTGATAGCCAGGGTAGGGAACCATAGCTATGTCCGATGTATAGATACAGTTGCTTCTCATAAATGGTAGTAACGTTGTGCCAACAGCAGCTGGATCACCTTTCACCATCATTGGATAGTTTAGTCCAAGGAAGAGCGAGTTTTTCCAAGACTATCAATATTGAACCAGGGAGAAGGTGCTGGCGCTAGCACACTAGTATCCATCCCGAATACCCTACAATGGATGTTGGAATAGGTCCGGAGAGTGCGACCATGGGAGACAACACCTGCTTCCTTAGTAACATCAGAAGTGCCCTGTATACAGACAAGAAGAGGTGATCCATCAGAATTGCCAGGCGCCACTGAGTATGTAGGTCCTGCTCGTCCTCATGCTCGTGATCATCACCATCGTCATCTCCCCCTTGGTTATAAATTTTTTAAAGTATAGGTGGTGGAATGTTCACAGGACCTTGGAAACACAAGAAGGTTAATTAGTACGGGGATACTAACTTGCATGCATGTGGATGAAACAATTCTAATTACGGTGGAAGACAAACATACCGAAACCATAAGGATTCCATGCAAAAACAATGCCATGAGTGGTGGCAGCAAACACAAGACGCTCATATTGAATTGCATCACAGTACTCATTCGTGTACAGAAGTTGATTTTTGAGCAATATCCATCGAGGCGTGGAAGTAAGGACGGCAACAAGCTTGTCGAAGATAGCAATAACATCATAGTTCGTGTAATCCCAAGAGCGGTTGGGAACTCAACAAATTGCTATCTTCCGTAGACGACAGTCACCATGATCGTATTTGAACGTACGTAGATCATCTATGTGCTCAACCTCAGGGCACTCTGAGATTTTTGGAAGTGGAACCCAGTGACGAGTGTACACATTCACAAGTTCCCACTCGCAGTTGTACCCAATATAAACAACCCAATCTCCATTTGCGCCTGCCCAGGCCTTACCCTTAAGCGATGGCATCTTAACATCACACGTATCATTATCAAGCGGCATCAACTTGCACAAGGCGAGGCTTTCGTCATTCGTGCACCAGCGAGCAGGGTCATGGCGAAGAAGATAGGGGAGATCAAACCGCTCCTGGACCCTTGGGTTCTTTGTAATGATGTTATTTGTTGAGTCGAGAATGGTCTTGAACGAACCTACCATGCTAGCCGAGGTGATGACGTCACACCGATCAATGAGTTCCTCCACCACGTCATCTTTCAGATCGGGGCAAGAATAACGGGGTCGTTTCCAGCCTGTTCCCTCCATGGAGAAGACGATCGAACAATGGCAAAAGGAAGGGTGAAGACAAATGGAGGGAGGAAGAGCGTGCGACAGCAGTTCCAAATTGAGAGGGAAAGGCGAAGAGGCGATGGATGGTTGCCACGGTACAGGAAGAGGCACCCCGGCCTACATAGACGTCAGTTCGGAAATTGTACAGAAGGACTCGCCGTCGTCTCACTGACATGTTGGAACGGGACCACATGTCAATGAAACATGGTGTGTCATTTCTCGTGCAAAATGCGATCTGGCCGCGTTGGCCCGAGGTCCCGCATTATTTCTTGACTTTATTTTTTTAATGGTGTGCCGTTCAGTTTTGAAGCACAACTAACTGGTACTATATGCAGAGAAAATATAAACTACTCTACCACTACTCCACCTCTAGTACTAGTATCAAAAAAGATATATAGGCTGGAGCTTCAGCGCTTGCTTGCTAAGGGCTGCCCACTTGCTTCTCACACTATCACCCTCTCTCCAGATCTAAAAAAGACGGCAGTGCCCCTCTCTCTCCCTCCTCACCGGTGGTCACAGATCTGCCAGGGAAGAAAAGGACGCGCAGCATTGACGCACTCGTCGTCGGCGAGCGAGGTCACGCACTGACGACAAGGCCGTCCTCTCAGACCTAGCGCCCGCGCGGGATGGCCTCCGTCCCCAAGCTCACTGCCGTAGTGTGTGCAGAGGACGACAACCACGAGCGAAGCCACTTCCCGCCGACCCTCAGGTATGCTACCTCTTTTCGAACCATACCCTTGTTCTATTGCCCCATCTGCCACGTTGCAGCATGTGGATCTTTTTCCACTCCACCATCTCCCCAATTTGCTATCCTCTGCTCTGCTGGTCACGCAAACGAAAACCTTAATTTGCACTATTAAAGGAAACCCTACTTCATGCAGACTAATCCATGTCTGGGTTGAATAAGGAAAGGAAGGGAGAAAGTACTGTCGAAGAGACTAGGTATCAAACCTGCATCTAGGTTGAAAAGGGGAAACTCAGTAGCTAAGGAATGAGTCTTGTGTCTCTTGGTTGAAAAAGGGTAGAAAGGCATGACAACACAATAGAGAATGACCAGGTCGATCGGTTTGTTGTCCTCACATAGGAAAAAGGTGGCTAAAGAGAACAAAAATGGGATGTAATCCACATATGCTGCCTGGATATTTGTTGCTCTGGGCAACCATCCCTCCCTCACCACTCTATGCGTCCGTGGAGGTACATTGTACTGGTGCGCCCACTGTCCGAATGGGCCTCCCATGCTCTTATTGCCACTTTTTTGCTGTTAGTATAACGCCAGCGGTAAAGTCAAGCAATGCTACTGCTAAAGTGATGCCACATTTAACTAATGCCGCACTCAGTCTAATGCCACCGATAAATTTAAGCAATGCCATTTAATGTCACTGGATTATTTCAGGGTTCTGTTGATTGTGGATGTATTAAAGATTTTTCTGCTAAGGCATTCTAATGCTGTTGCACAGCCAGTATACCAATGATGAAACTTGTTACTACCTTCAGATCTTTGCACTGTTAATGCTTATAGATTACATACCTCACTTTCATGAGATAAGCCAATTTTTTTGTATAGTGTCACCAAAATGCCAAGGCGCTGATGTCATTTTATTTTGGTTAAACTACACAAAAAATTATGAAGAGAAGAGGAAAGATCAAGAGTGGGCACCTCCTCCTCCGGCTGTTTTTTGGATTCGGTTGATCAAGTTTCTATGTTTGATCGATTATCAAGATTGGGATAGCAATTTTTCAAGTCCCCTCGAGTTCGAAATGATATTTACCTTGAAGGTACATGGTTTGCAATTTTTTTTATACTGTCATTAGTTAATAATGCTAGTTACCTTCAGACTTTTGTATTTGGTTTAATGCTATTGCATAGCTAGTATACCAATGCTGAAACTTGTTACCTTTATATTTTGTATAGTTAATGCATATAGAAATCTTCCAGTGCTAGCTTATGGAAATCTGTTCAGTAAAACCATTATACTGTACCCCGTAATAAAAAAACTACTCTACTGTTGCACTAGCCATTGGATTAGTGTACATTTGTACTATTTGAATGGTGTTGCACTAGCGTATGGACATATATAAGGTGTGGCAAGCTTTCCCAGATATGTGCTCAAGAAAACTACTACCTATTTTTCTAAATACTAGACGTTTGGGTACTTTAAATTGAACTGCGAAAGCGTCTTATATTAAGGAACAGAGGGTGTAGAGTTCACTCAAATTATGCCGGTAAAGCTAGTCACACCTTTGTTAAAATTAATGTCCATTATGTTATCGGAGGAGGTCTGCATGTTTGTCTCTAATGTCTGTCGATTACATACCTGACATCATGATGTAATGGTAAGTCATTGTTTTTGTATAGTGTCACTGAATTGTCAAGGTGGTGATGGCGCTTTATTTTAGTTGAACTGCACAAAATATGCTTAAAAGAAGAGGAAACGTCAGGAATGGCTCAATATTTTAGAAAATACTATGTATGCCTTCCTGACATCAGCCGCTGTTGCCTTATTTATTCCTTCAAAAAGGTGGTTCGAAGTAGTCTTGCTACATTTTCCCATTAAGAAATTGGAATGCTTATATTTGTGAGTCTATGCTTCAACTAGTGCCACTTTTATAGTAATCACACTTTCAATATATGTGCAAATAGGGATGCTCAATTTTAGTGGAACTGCACAAAAAGTCCAAATGGTTCAACATTAGGAGCATGTTTTCGTCCAAACCGTTATATCCAGTTGGTGGCATTATGAGCTGTTCATTACGAAGGTACATGGTTTGCTACTATCTTGCTACTCTTTTTGTACTATCATTAGATAGTATTTGCATGTGAATTTATTGGCAGGGTGGACCTACATTGGAGGTGCAGGACATGATTCAATGATTGGATGCTCAATTTCGGTTGTATCGATTTCACCTCTTCCATCACTGCGAACATGGATATCCTTGATCTGATGAAGAATAGGCGCCATATTTCTGCTCTGTACCAGCAAATCAATTCAGTACGAATCGTCCAGGGCAAAACATGATAGTATCAAACTGTCCAGTGCAAAACATGATAGATGCTAAGCGGAAACGACTAGAAGAAACGTGTTTAAACCAAAAATACAAGGTGGGGTATATGTTTACTAGCTGCTTGATATTTGTGCAGACAGATGTCTGCCCGTTGCTATTTGGCAAACAAACAAAGTGACCTCAATTTTGGTGGAACTGCACAAGAGAATAGTATAGTCACTGCATGCAGTGCAATTTGAAAATAGACACAAAAAGATTGGATAGTCACTTCATGGACTGCACAAAAGTAGTACTGTACTATTTATTGACCAACACTAGATGCTTCATTGCTTTGGTCTGATTATACAATGGGCATCATTTTTCCTAAGTTAAAGTTTGTATTCCAAAAATAGTCTCGCTGTGTGATCGAGAGAAGACCAAATCATATTCCAGTGGATGTTCCTCCATCATTTGTGGTTCATTCTCATGGTTCCAGCTGTTGATGAAACCACTTATGTTTGCAAGAGGAATTGTAGACTTCACAAACAAATTTGTCTTTCACTCTGTACTGAATGTTGGCCCGGAGAAGCATCCATGTTAGTAGCAAGAACATATGTTTTTTCTAGATCTTTGCTTTTGGAGCTACATATTTGTATATGATCTGTGAATCATTGAGATGCATTGACATGTTGATCTTATGTATGGGAATCGTACTATTTGGTTGTGAATTTGGGCTACTAGTGTGAACATATTACAATGCCAGGCCTGTGAGTCTCATGTGAACATTTTGAACGGATCGGCTCTTACTACTGTGCACAGCATGATCCTTATTTCTGTGTGCTCAGTGTTTACAAGTTACTAGCAGTTCCTTATTTCAGTTCGCTCAGTGTTTACAAGTTACTGATCGATCACTAGCTAGCCTACTAATACGCTCCTGGCAGTTTTAGTTGCGACTCAAGATCCGAAGGTGGCAGTTTTTTGAATAAAAATGCCTACCTCTGAAGAAACTGACATGTTGTTTTGAAGAAAATGCCATGCGAATCTGAAGAAACTGCCAGCAAAAACATTCGCAAATGCCTTATCTCCCAGCGAACGTTCATCAGCTATTGCGATCCTACACGTACACTATCCGACCGACTCGATCCTACGCAATTAACCAGCGGATCACGCATGTACCTCATCTGGATGAATCGAGCGCACTCGTTTGACCGTCATGCCGACGTGCGACCCAGCACGGACGAGACGCACCACTGACGGAACGGGACGGGACGGCACAGTCATAATTTTAGTTTTTCTAGTTTTCCACGGCAAGCTGGCGTGCTAAGCCATGCCTGCTTATGCATTGAATTCCGATGACCGCGATGACAGTCGTGTTTCCTGCGACACGCTGGTTCACCTACCTTCCGCCCATAATTACTGGTTCCCGGCGTTCTCTGGTGGCACCATCACCCAAATCGCCCTATCCTCATAAGCCCCCACCATCCCGACGTCGCTCGCCACTTGCCCTCGCTCTTGCCACGTCCGTCATGCCCCCGCCCGTCCGCGATAGGCGACACCGGAGGCGATCATCACCGGAACTAGTGTTCGGTTTTTCACCGGAAGGCAGACGGAGGGAGGAGGCATTCTATCGGTCTTTAGATGGCAATGCGGAGTATGAGGACTTGTTGGAGCGCGACCGCCTGGTGGAGGAACAGCGTATCACCGATTTGCGCCGCCAGCAACGCATGGAGCAGCAGCGCACTGATGCTCTGAGTCGCGAGCAGAGCGCCCGCAACTGGGCCGACTACGTGGAGGCCGGCGCCCGGCAAATAGCCCTGGAGGCTGTCGGGCACGCACGCGTTCGCGACGCCGAATTTTACTACTAGCTCATCAAGTGGGTTTCCCGCTTAGAAGCCGAAGCTTCGGTGGACCACGCCGGCATGGAAAGGGCCAACGCGCGTGAGCAACGCGCCCTATCGCACCTCTGTCAAGTCTGAGGCGAGAAGGAGGACGTCGGTGCCGGCGTTTAGCGTGTACGACAGATGGTTGGCGGCATCGTCTAGTTAGCTAAGAGTAAGTTAGTACTTGTACACTACTAGAGTATTAGTGGAAGTAGATAGTTAACTTGGCTATGATGGTTGTCAACGTGGAAATTCAGTACTCTATATCTGGACCAGACCTGTTCTTTGCTCTGAATATTGAACTTTCCGTTTGAACATATGGAATGGGCTGTTATTTTTTTAAATAGGCTATATTTGTCCGCCATGGGTTTGGAGGCTGACTTGTGGGCCTACTAGGTTGACGCGTACACAATCAGGAGATGATTGTACATGGAGAGGATGACAGCAGGGACCCACCAGGGCCATGGCAGTACGCAAGCAAGTGCCTCCTTATTTCAAGCCAAAAAAACTGGTTCCGCCTAATGGATTTCTGACATCTGGGTCCCATGCCATTGTCAACGTAGTCAATCAATGAGAGAATTGCACAATGAGTGGCTGGCACCAGGGACCCGGCAGCTCGCCCAGTTCTTTTTGTTTTTGAGACGGAAGCAGGGTGTCAACTGGGATGTGCGGGGCACTCTGGCCTGTCTAGCCAGCCTTTTATTTTATGTTTACCACAAAACCAGCCCAGTAGTTTTTTTTTCTTTCTGAAAATGGCTGGCCCAGTTTTTTTGTTCTTTTACAGAATACCCAACAGAGGCCTACTTGCTTTGTCAGCCCTGCTGGGCTGCAAATCTTTCAAGACGAGGAGAGTTTCATTCGGCTTGCCCAGAAAATGGGCTATCAGTAATGAGAAATGGGCTGTACATTTTTAAAACACATCAAACCGACAATTAGTTTCAAATTTCATTTTTTTTCATTTTGAGATTTTAAATTGCATTGATTTTTATGCGTGGACAATTATTTGGATTTTATATTGATATAAATTTATTTTTCAAATTAGTTTGAATGTGACTCGAAATTTCAGGATTAAAAACAGTTGGGACCGCACCGAAATATGCAAAATTTCGTATAATTTTTTAACCGTGGCCACAATATGGGCTGTAATGTTAACAAAAAGAATATGGGCTCCAAAAAAATCCTTAAGAATTAGCAAATGGGCTGTAAATTATTAGAAATAATGGTAGATGGGTTGTATGTTGTTTTCCACAGATTTGAGGCTGACTTGTGCGCCTACTATAGGTTGACGCGTACGCTTTCCTAAAAAAAGGTTGACGCGCACGCAACGCCGTGTCAACTTAGTCAACACATGAGAGCAGTGACTGTTGGATGTCCATCCAACGGCTGTCGTGCTTCTTCAATCTCTGCTCTTCTTGCTCCAGCCGCTCAAACAAGCGCCGACGGGACTGCCTACTCCCTCCTCCCGCGGCTGGCTGTGCTGCCGCGCAGGCCTCACAGCCCCACCGTACTCCCATCGCTGGCCTAGCCATCCCTCTACTCACCCAGACCTCCTGTTATTCTCCGGCGACGGCAGCCTCACACTTCAGCCGAAGCAGTAAACCCTCGTACTCCCCTCCGCGTGGGAAACAACTGCCGAGTCTTCCTCGGCTCCTGGTCATTCCCTTCCTAGGCCTCGCCGTCGTCCCCGCCTTGGTGCTCTCGACACGGCATGGTCAACATGGTCAAGGAACGACTTCCATTGGAAGAGGACTGTATGTGGAGAGGCTGACAGCTGGGTCCATGGCCGCAGCAAGGATGTGCCTCCTTATTACGTGCAAAATAATGATTTCTCCACCTGACAGTGGGGACCCACCTGAAGGGCCTCTGTATTTCACGAAAAAACATTCCCCCGCTGACAGCTCGAACCCACCCGCTATATCTTCTCACGCATAAAAAATGAATACCCACGTTGCTAGGTGGGACCCACCATATTTGAAGACTAACTTGTGGGCCTACTAAGTTGACGCGGACGCAGGGCTTTGTCAACTTAGTCAATATAAACGATTCTAGTTGCGGTGACCGTACGATGTCCATCCAACGGCTGTCGTGCTTCTTTAGCCTCTGGTCTTCTTGCTCCAGCCGCCCAAACCATCGCGGGCCGTGCCGCCTGCTCCTGCCTCTCGTGGATGGCTGTGCTGCCGCGCAGGCCTCACCGCCCCCTCCTACTCCAACCTCTGGCCAGGCCATCCCTCTACTCACCCACAACCCCAGTTATTCTGCGGCGACGGCAGCCTCACACCACAGCCGAACCAGTCAACCCTCGTACTCCTCTCCGTGTGGGCATTCAACTGCCGCGTCTTCCCTGGCTCCGCACCGTCCCCTTCCTAGGCCTCGCCGTCGTCCACCGCCTTGCTGCTCTCGGCGCGGCGTGGTCAACGTGGTCAAGGAACGACTTCCATCGGAAGAGGACTGTACGTGGAGAGGCCGACAATTGGGTCCACGACTGCAGCAAGGAAGTGCCTCCTATTACGCGTAAAATAATTATTCCTCCACCTGACAGCAGGGACCCACAGGAAGGGACTCTGTATTTTGTGAAAAAAATGTTTCCCCCTGACAGCTGGGACCCACCAGCTACATCTTGGCACGCAAGGAAGTGCGTCCATACTACGGGCAAAAAAAATGATTCTTCCCCCTGACAGCTGGGACCCACCAGCTATATCTTCGCACGCAAGGAATAGCTGGGATCCACCCGGTCGAAGCGTACGTAGCATTGTCTGTCTGGTCGTGAATGTGTACGTACATACTGGTCGATCGGTCTCTCTGCAGCGATGAACTATGGCCGAGTAAGGAGCGGCATGTGTCGTAGTAGAGGCACGGCCATAGCATGTCACGGAGTCCCGTCTATATCGTATACACGTACGTACAGCCACGCTGCAAGAAAGTAAATACGGCTACATACGTACATACGGGCGGGGTCTCGAACGCATACAGCGACGTCGTCCTGTTCATCGGCAGCCAACTGGCTGGGTCGCAACGGAGGAAACAGCGTCGTGTTCATCGGGAGGGAACGGAATATGTTGTGTTCATCGGGAGCCAACCGGCTTGGACGGAACAGGCGAAATGAGGTCTGGCGTACCGCAGAACGGAGGAAACGGGCCTTCTGTTCGACCGCGTATGGTCAAAATGGGGTCCTGTTCATCGGGAAGGGTCTGGCGTACCACAAAACGGAGGAAACAAACTTCTGTTCATGTGCCTACGATCGAAATGGGGTCCTGTTGATCGGGAGGGGTGTGGCATACTGCAAAACGGAGGAAACAGACTTCTGTTGGAGCGCCTACGGTCGAAACGGGGTCCTGTTCATCCACCGTCTACTGCCTCGCTCCAGCCTCCACGGGCTACTGTTCATCCACCATCGACCTCTTCCAGCCTCCACCAGCACTGTTCATCCACGGGCTACTGTTCATCCAGCCTCCACCGACTACTGTTCATAGAGCCTCCACGGGGTCCTATTCATCCACCCCCAACCGGCTGGGGTGCGGCGGCCTCCTCGGGGTCCTGTTCATCCAGCGGCAACGGCCTACTACCACGGGGTCCTGTTCATATAACCCCCACCGAGAACTGTTCATGCATAGCCAACCAACCGGCTTGACTCACCACGTCTCGACTCGTTCTACGTACCACGCGCACGGTAGCAATGGTCACTATCGTGGTTTTATCACGACAGATGCCCCTGTGAAAGGACTTAGGTGTGGAGCCATCGCAACGTAGGTTAGCTCGAAGGGGTTGAACGGGACAAAGGACACAGGGTTTACCCAGGTTCGGCCCCTCACAACGAGGTAAAAGCCTACTCCTGCTTTTGTTGACTATAGCTTGAATATCGATTACAAGGGAGCGGAATCGCCTGACCTAGCTCTCGATCAATTGTTTCTTATGTTAACCTGCCGCAGGGTCTCGCCTTTATATGCACAGGCCGAGGCCCTGGGCTTACAAGAGTCCAAGCTGGATCACACAACGTTCCCAACTCGGTTTCTAAGTCGCCCTGCCTTGTTAGGCAAGTCGCCATTGTGGCGGCTCACACCCTCTGGGTCACAATTCTACCACCAGGTCTTGGGCCTTCAACAGGCCCACCTTGTAAGCCGCCACCAGTCTTCATGTTTCATCTTCTTGGACCTACTTGGGCCTTCTTCATACTGAGTCGCCAACAGTGTAACCCGGCCCCTCCTGGGCGGGTCACACCTCGGGGTTATATCCCCAACATTAGGCCCCAGATTGTTTTGAACTTGTTCATATCAATCTTCACTGCTTCGGTTGGCGAGTCGTCCTTTCAATGTTTAATTTTGAATAAATCACTATAACCTGCCATGATGTCATGCGAAGTAAATCCATAAAAAATCCATGACATCACAATGGATCTTTTGCATTAACTGGTCGTCCGAGAATCGAGTCGCTTCCACTTTTGAGATAATCATGTTGCCTCCTCGATTTCCACGCATGCCATTTCACTGTTTCCTTATAAATAGGGACAGGGGGCTCTTTTCACTTTTACCCCCGCCCCGCCCCTCTCTCTTATTCTTCTTCCTCGTGTCGACCGCCGCTGCCGGAGCTCCGCCGCCCGAGTCAACCTTCACCAGCAGCTCCATCCAGGCCGCTGCATCAACCTGATTGTGACCAGAGATCGCGGCACCCCTCCGCCTTTCAGTCAAATCCTCAGGTAATATTCCTTCCTCGGCTCAGATCCACATTAAGGTGCCCTAGCTCACGGAGTTCATCGTAGTTCATTCAAGTTCATCCTTGCATTACTTAAAGAACGTACTTCGATCCAAGACTTAAGCAGAAGCTGCACAGTAGCAGTTTGTGGCCCCTTTACTCATATCCTGGATAGATCCCAACTTCTCACGAATCAATACCCAGTTCTTCAGTTCCTCCACTGCCATGTTTTAGGTTTAGCAATTATTCTTTATTTTTTTTGAATCACCGTAGATCCAAAATTATAGGCATAAACTGTGAAACTTGTTTGCCCTATACTTAGCAAAATCTTCATCAATCCTAGATCTGCAGATAACTGCCCGCCAATGTCACCTGGGCGGTTTAAATAATAACCTTGCAACCCGCCAGCCTCTAACCGGCTTAATCATGACTCGCCAAGAAATCCAGAGTTTTGTATAACCCGCCGATAATGCTTGTCGGCTTATACCTCCTCAACTTAACCCGCCATGTATTTATAATCTGGTCAATTGCTCCGTTCCATGGCTAGGGCGGCTCACAATCCCTTCAGTAGCTCATAATGCATAGCCTTTTAACTGTGTCTGGCTCATCATTGCTGAATTATTGTAGGATCATTTAGGCGGCTTATTATCATACATTAACCCGCCAATACCTTTATTCTCAGGTCGTAACTTTTAACTCGTCGAAATGACTATCATCAACTGGGAATGTTCTCTAGTTACCAAGGAGATTCTCAATGATTTCGTAGGCCAAGGCCTATTGGTGAGTCAGCAAGAAATTGGATGGTGAACTAGCAATGGGGAAGTAATCCCTACTCCTGCCAAGGATGAGATTGTGGCCTTTACTGATCACATAATCAGAGGGTTTACCCCACCCGGGTCTAAATTCTTTCGGAACCTCCTCCACTACTTCAACTTGCACCATCAAGACATAGGTCCAAACTCAGTATCCAACATCTGCCACTTTCAAATCTTCTGTGAGGTTTATCTGCAAACAGCACCCACTGTTCCCCTGTTCAAGGAGTTCTTTTATATAAACCGCTAGACTGAATGTCAAAATGGCCCAAGCCAGGAATTAGGAGGAGTCTCTATTCAGAGACGAAGGGATAACAGTTTTCCCTCCACCATTTTACCAAGTCACCCCAATGGATGGGTGACCACCTGGTTTTACTGTAAGAATACTGCTCCTGCAACGGAAAATCCTTTGCCCGGGTTTAGGGCTGATCGTCTTCCAACAAGTTTTGACCCGCCAAGCAAAATTATTCCAAAAGAGCATGCTGAGGCCTTCCCATTCCTTTCCAAGGCTAAAGCTTTGTTGGCTCATGGGTTGCTTGGAGTTGACTTAACCCGGTGCTGGGTCTCTTGTAAGATACTCCCTTTAAGCCGTCGTCCCGGCTTAATGTATGAATACTCCAGTGAGCCCAATGACCCTCAACGGTACACTGAAGACAACTTTACCGCCGAAGAAGTCTTTAAAGCTATGAGGACCCTGCTTGGTGAGTCTCAGGAGAACTGCAACAAAGTTGGTCTGCCGCCCTTCTTTAAACAAAATCCAGCTCCACTTGTAAGCATTTATATTTATCTGGTTCAATACAGATCAACTCTGCATTATGCCTTGTTTTAACCTTTTTATACTTATCCAGGCTAACTCCGCTTTCTGGACCAAGAAACCGCAAGCCACCGCCCCGGTCAAGAACCCTAAGACCAAAACCCATGCTCCGGGCCGTCGTAAGAAACAAGCTGCAGAAGATCTTCTCAAGCTGGACGACTCAGAGGTAGAACTCGACTCCCTTGGTCGTCTTTTTATGCAACTTATTGATGCCGACTCTTCTCAGGGACGCGGAGAAAGCCAGGCTGATGCAGTAGAGGTAATACCTGTCTCCTCTGACTCAAACCCTTTGCCAAGAAAGAAAACCTGGCGGGTCATCTGGAAAGTAAGATTTTCTCATCCTCTTGCTCATTTGGACCCCAATTTTCTTTTGAAGAAGCAGCAGCATGACTCAAGACGTATGACCCGGAGTGACGGTTATCAAGACCTCCACTCCGGCTTACCCAACACTCCTGCTCCTCGCAAGCGTCAAAATGAGGTGCCTCATAACCCAACTCTTTCTCTTCCGAAAGCTGCTCTTTTTCATCAACCTCTTAATCCTTCCGACTCAAATTATCAGGGAACACCTCCATCATCCGGCGACTCTACAGGAACTCAAATGCCTGTCTTCAAGGTTGCCCAAGGGTAAGTATTTCTACTTATTCATAAATGATTCACAATGACATGTTCTCATGAGCTCTTGTGTCTTTGTTATAGAGGCGTAGCCAAGGCGGGTAAAAAACAAAAACTGGGCGGGTCTTCAAAAGATCCAAAAGATGCTGAACCAGAGAAGCAAGCAGTAGAAATGTCTGAGGCCCTTATTCAAGATCATGAAGAGCCTGTCAATGACCCGCCACCGTCAACTGATGCCCCTGTTACTAAGCCAGTACATACTGAAATTAACCCGGCTACACATTCCAGACCCGCCAAGCCCCAAGTCGCCAACTCCTCTGAAGCCAACTGAAGAGATCCCTCTCGAGAAGAACATTGCAGATGTTATCATTACTGGCACAGGTTATACAGAGCCAGAAAATCCTATTGTCTTGGCCAAACATAGTGCCAAAGAAGAGCCGCCAGCCTCAGACAAGGGCAAGCTAAAACTGGATATGCAGCACTATGCAGAATTTAGCGCAGGCGAGTTGTATGGAGGCTGGTCTGGTTAACTTGATGAGGCAAAAATTCGAGGTACAAACTAAACCTCTTTCCACTGGTTCATATGCATATAGTCATGTAGCCCCCAAGGGCCGTCCTATCCTACCAAGGATGAGCCGGGTCTTCAAAGCATTAACTCTGAACAAAACCTTATGTAGCCATCAAGGGCCGGCTTATCCTAACAAGGATGAGCCGGGTCTTCAATGATCTTAATAGAATCAAACCTGTAGCACCCAAGGGCCAGCTTAATCTGACAAGATAAGACGGGTCTTTAATGATCTTATTAGAATCAAACATGTAGCCCCCAAGGGCCGGCTTAATCTGACAAGATAAGCCGGGTCTTCAATGACCTTAATAAAAGCCAACCTGTAGCCCCCAAAGGCTAGCTTAATCTGACAAGATAAGCCGGGTCTTCAATGACCTTAGTAAAATCAAACATGTAGCCCCCAAGGGTCGGCTTCATCTGATAAGATAAGCCGGGTCTTCATAAAAATTGAAATGACCTACATTAGCCCCCAAGTGCCAAGTATATTGCTTGCAATGTGCTCTGGGACTTAAATACTTGTATATAATATTGACCTGGTTCATTGTGTAATAAACATTGCTTCAACATTGTATTTCAGGAAGAGTTGAACATGAAAGAGTCACAACTGGGTGACTTGAAGAAAAATATTGAGCTGCAACAGGATGAAACTTCCAAGGCCAAGTCAGATCTGAAGGCCTCATCAGAAGAAATTGAGAAACTTAAAACAAGTTTTGATGCTGAGAGAGCTGCCTGGGAGATTGACAAGGCTACTCTAACAAAAAAGGTCGAAGATGCCGAAGCTGCGCTTAAGCTGGTAATCGAAGAGTTATCCAGTTTAAAACAACACATCTCTCAAATGACAGCTGCCATCTTCGGTAAGTGTAATATGCCATTCAAATTCTGTATCCCGCCTGGCTTCTCATATATGCATTGCTAACTCGCCGGCGTCTCTTGTATGACTTCTTAACAGGCCCCAGGAGTGCAAGTCTTGGTCAAGACATGTTATTGAAACTGAAGGCGATTTACTCGCTAACAAAGCAATTATATAGTGGCACTCTCTGCAGTCTTGTGGCTTTGGGATGGAACAGAAAACCGCCGAGTCAAATCAAGACTGTTCTGGAACATCTGTCAACATTCCCAGGCCAGATTGAAGAAATGAAATTATCAGCCTCCCGAGCCGGAGCCATCGTTGCTCTTGGCCGGGCCAAAGCACGGCAATCTGAGCTTGACCCAGAGGAAATAGCCACCGGGTGTCCGGAATTCAAGGATGACCAGTCAACTTTTGAAGAAAAGGACTTCAATCAATGTGTCCGAGAGATGCGGCCTGTTGACACTCAAAAGTGGCACGATCATGAAGAGTAGCTTGAAGCTATGTCAAGATTAATTCAAACTTATTATTGAAAGTCATCATGGGATGGCTCTCTTCGAGAAGATCAAGATGTATATGAAGATGGTCTAAAACGGAGCTCAGATGCAAAAGTTATGACAAGTTCAGAGATGCTCATGATGACACCAGATTAAAGAATGGCTTGAAACCCAATTAAGATGGCCTCATATGAAAAAATGTTCTACATGAATTGTTTTCGTCTCGTCGAATCGGTTGATTTTGATATAAAAATCATCCCAATCGGAGTTCGTATGCAAAAGTTAGAGGCAACACTTTGCGGACCGGTCCTGAGTGAAAAAGTGACGCAAGGGACCAGACACCCGCCTAGGTGGTGTCTGATGGGTCGCGTGAGTTATTCGGCCTTTGCCAGCTGAATGAAGCTTGCCGGGGTGGAAACCTTGCCGGTATGGAAAGCTTGCCGGGGTGGAAACCTTGCCGACCGAGTAAAAAAGCTCGCCGGCGTGGAAACCTTGCTGGCGCGAAAAGCTTGCCGGGGTGGAAACCTTGCCGGTGTGAAAGCTTGCCGGGGTGAAAACCTTGCTGGTGTGAAAGATTACCGGGGTGGAAACCTTGCCGGGGTGGAAAGCTTGCCGGGAAAAAAGCTTGCCGGGAAAGTGGAGGCTGTCAAAGTCGATCCGACCAGAAGTTGGAGATGGGCTCGAAAGGTTATTCAGATGACTTCGGATGGAAAAGTGTTCTACACGGAAGTTGTGCGTATCATCGAAATGGTCAACTTTTAGTTTGGAGTCATCATCGTTGGAGATAGTATACGGCCTACAAAATTGTTACAAGACTCGGACAGTTCAGAAAACTGCATAATTGAATCCGACCTACAGTTAAAGATGGGCCCTAAAAGTCATAAAGATGGCCTTAAAAGGAGAAGTGACTCGCGCTGTATTATGCAGATCATGAAGGCGGACAAGTTTGATGTTGAACTTGACTCCATCCGAGTTAGTATGCGATTTTTACGGCCCGCGCAAGAAGCAGGACAGAAGTATGGGACATATTCGGGCTGAATCCGAGTTGGACTGAAAATAGAACTGTAGGGCGTGAATTGATGTAATTTTCTTGTAAGGAAAGCCTAGATGAATCCTTTACTTGTACGGGAAGTCCAGCCGCCTCTTATATATATTAGGGGTGACGGCCGATTGAAACAACACACAATCGAACAAATCAATATACTACTTTTACCTTTACTTTTATCTTCTCCCTTGTTCTTGTTCTTCCTCGTTCTTCGTTCGTTCTTCTTCATTACAGGGCGGCGAACCTCGAGGCCCTAGGGGCGATCAGGTCAACCTAGGGCAGTCCATAGCCGCCGCGCTCCCTAACGAGGTCCCTCCCGGGCGTGTGGGGTTTCGGGTCCTGAAAAGCACCCGCTGGATTGCTTGCGTACCGCGCTTCCGGACGGGTCCCCTTTCGTCGTGAGCTGTGGTGAATCACCCCCGGCATCGAGGGTACACGGTGACGTGTTTGTGTGCGAACACACTTTTTGGCGACTCCGCTGGGGACGAAAGATCAAGAATCATCATCAACCATGTCCAATCTCCCCAAGCCCTCAGAAATTAGCGCTGATAACATCATTAAGCCCGGTCTTGATGAACTATCGGATGAACATCGCCAAGCCTACGAAGCACGCAAGAAGCAGCGTGAATAGGCTTTTGAGGCGCTTAAGAAGAAGCACGAGGAGGAGGATTTGGAAGCGTTTCTTGCAAGTTTCAAGAAGGACCGTCAAGGCAACATCACTCCGGTTGGAAACATCAATTTCCCTCCTCTCATTGACGAACAAGATGAAATCACTGTGAGTAAAGTTTTTTCTCCAGAGCAAGTGGCTGTGATTGAGAGTCTTGTTAGTAAGGGTAATGTGATGACGTACAATTCTTTTGTGGCAAATACTAATGCTAAGAAAAATATGCCTCCGTCATCTAGTGGTACTGTTGGTGTATCTGAAAACCCTAGTCCAACTTTACCTATTTCATCGACACCTCCTATACATCAACAATATAGTATGCCGTTGAATTTTAACCCTAGTCAAACCAACCAGCTTGTGGCTGCACTTGCATATCATAATCCTATTATGAGTGTGCCCAATTCGGGTCAACGCCGAATCACTTTGTCACACCACCCATGGGCGCAAGCATGTTTGGTCTTCCGCCGAATTATGGTTCGGCGCCCATCCCACAGGTTGCACCACTAGTTAGTACTCAGGTTGCTCCTATGTCATTGCCACATACATCTTCATTTACCTTGGATCCAATTTTAGCTAAATTAAGGGAGGATTTGCATAAGATGTTTCTAGAAACTTTTGGAAACGAGCCGAAAGTAAAGAGTCGTGTGTGCCAAAAGCCTTATCCTGAACACTTTGATGCAGTTTTGTACCCTCAAGGTTATAAAGTTCCTGATTTTGTCAAATTCAGTGGAGAGGGCACGAAAACAACGTGGGAGCATGTTAGTCAGTATCTAGCGCAGTTGGGTGAAGCAAGTTCCATAGAAGAACTGAAAGTGCGTTTATTTCCCTTGTCTTTAACTGGCACCGCATTTTCATGGTTTGCTTCTTTGCCACATGGCTCAATTCTCTTATGGTCGCAATTAGAGCAAAAGTTTCATGATCACTTTTATAGCGGCGATAATGAGCTGAAGTTGTCACATCTTACATCGGTTAGGCAAAAACATGATGAATCGGTCACCGATTATGTCAAGAGATTTAGAGATATAAAAAACCGATGTTATAGCTTAGTGATAACTAAGAGAGACTTGGCGGATCTTGTTCTTAATGGTTTGAAAACTCACATTAAAGAGAGGCTAGAAAGTTATGAGTTTTTAAGCATTAATCAAGTCTTACAAAAAGCTTTGGCCCAAGAGAGTCGAAGTAAAGAGGTCCATAGGTCTACAACCGATCGTCCTAGAATGCATATGGTTGAACACAATGATGATAATTCGGACGATGAGGTTGATGTCTATACTACTGAATTTGTTTGGTCCTCAAAGGCCAAACCCTATATGTGCAATGCTCTTAAGCCGATTCGCAAGAATCGTGATGAGGAGATGAGGTTTACTTTTGATATATCAAAGTGTGATAAAATATTTGATGCTCTCTTGCAAGACAAGGTGATTAGAATATCACACACCATACCGCCGTTTGAAGAGCTAAAACGGCGTGCTTATTGCAAGTACCATAATTCATTTTCTCATGCTACTAACGATTGCAATGTTTTCCGGCGATAGATACAATCGGCCATTAATGATGGACGGTTGAATTTTGCTGAGATGCAAGTTGATAAACAGCCCTTCCCGATAAATACCATAGACTTGGAAGGGAAGAAGATGTTAATTCGGCCTAACATAGCCGAATCCGCTAATAAAGATAATGTTGTTATTGGTGAACCCAATAATAGCAAGGAGGGCGACAAGGTCTTGGGAAGAAAGATTGTGCTTGAGAAGCAACCCAATGGCAAGGAAGTGTTGAAAATCACTACAACAAATGCTACACTCGGGGGGCAACCACAAGTACAAGAGGATACTCATGTTAAATTGATCAAGCCCAAGAATTCAGAAGTTGGCAAGTGGAAAAAGAATGAAACTAAGCACGAGAGAATCAAGCCAACTTTTGATATGTTGCTATCCAAATATGCAAGTCAAGCGGCCGGTTCTAGTTCTGATCGGCCATTGCATTCAAAGCGTTCAAGATCGCCTCCGGAGCAAGAGTTTCGACGCCATGCAGGGCCATATGGGTCATGGGCACCGACACCATGGATGTCACAACCCCCCTATGCACCATATTACATGGGAGATTTCAATAGAGGATGGGGGCAGCCCCCAATGGCTCCTTATGCTTTTCGTATGGGGTGGGCATCACCTATAAGGCCTGCTCGTGAGAGGCTTTATTA
This sequence comes from Thinopyrum elongatum, assembly GCA_011799875.1. Classification (NCBI taxonomy): domain Eukaryota; kingdom Viridiplantae; phylum Streptophyta; class Magnoliopsida; order Poales; family Poaceae; genus Thinopyrum; species Thinopyrum elongatum. The sequence continues at coordinate 583,086,495 of CM022303.1, forward strand.
TCCCACACAAGGCCGTTCGAGCCATGTTGCTAATCGGCCAACAAAAATTTCTCCAAACAAGGTCAATAAAAAAGTGTGGCGTGTTAAGTCACTTAATGCGGAAATTTCAGAATGCGACAAGCAAAAGGAGATCACAAAGCCGATTGTTGGTAATCCGGCTAATTCTAATGGTGATATTCTTATTGTTCAACAGGGTTCCATGGCTAATGATCATGAGGCTAGCACAAGCAGGGCCAAACATAGGGATCCCAAATGTATTCAACCTAGGTGGTGTCCTCCAGGTTTGACTAAAACCATGAAAAGGAGATTACAACGCATGAGGAACCATGAGAAGGTAGAGCGCCAAGATAAGAAGCAAAGGGACGAATTGTTCAATGAAATTCGGCCCATGGCACTCAGAAAACAAGTGTGGAGGCCTAAACAAAAAGAAAACACAGATGCTTCTACATTAGCTACAGCAACACCTTCACCACCAAAAGAGGATGATGCGACCCCTATTACATCGTCCACACCACCTGAAACATCCCCTTCAACTGAGGAAACTTTAAGCCCAATATACACACTGGGAGATGAAGATGAGATGGTGGATTACGAATCTACGCTGGCTTAGGAAGGTATGGATATTAATATGGTGTATTGCTTACCTGCCGAGTTTCGTGCTATAGGTGAAGAAGAGGAGGTGGCCCAGCTGGATTTTGGTCCTAAGAACGCTATCTTCGAGAAGCCAAAAGAACCGGTGAAACACTTGAAGCCATCGTACCTCAAAGGTCATATTAACGGATCGCCGGTTGCCAGGATGCTCGTTGATGGTGGTGCTGTGGTAAATCTTATGCCCTACTCGGTCTTCAAAAAGTTGGGGTTAGATGATGATGCATTGATGAAGACCAATATGGTACTTAATGTATTTGAGGGTAAAGAAAAGACAGAGGCCAAAGGTGTGATGTGCATGGAACTCACCGTGGGAAGCAAAACTTTGGCCACCACATTCTTCATCGCGGAGGTGCAAGGTAACTATAATGTTATATTAGGCCGCGATTGGGTTCATGCTAACCAATGTGTGCCATCTACCATGCATCAATTCTTAATACAATGGGTCGATGATGAGGTAGAAGTCATTCACGCGGATAATTCGGCTTGTGTTGCTTTGGCCGATGCATCGGTGGATTGGAATCATCCCGATGTTACTTGCTTAACAGGGCGTGACTTCTCAGAGTTTGATTTCCTTAGTGCCACAAGGAACGGGTTCATTCCCATCTCTTTAAAGCCGATTGGTGGTAATCGGTTCCAAGGTATGATGTAAATAAGAAGTTAAAATCAATGGCCGATATAGAATTATCGCCCCAAGCATGAACATGGCCGATATATATTTATCGCCCTAAGCACATATAAATGGCCGATGGAGTGTTGACATCGTCCTTAGAACAAACATGATACAAGTTATTTTTAGGCACGCTAGCTTTGCCGAAAAACAGGGGGGCATGTGTTGACACTCAAAAGTGGCACGATCATGAAGAGTAGCTTGAAGCTATGTCAAGATTAATTCAAACTTATTATTGAAAGTCGTCATGGGATGGCTCTCTTCGAGAAGATCAAGATGGATATGAAGATGGTCTAAAACGGAGCTCGGATGCAAAAGTTATGACAAGTTCAGAGATGCTCATGATGACACCAGATTAAAGAATGGATTGAAACCCAATTAAGATGGCCTCATATGAAAAAATGTTCTACATGAATTGTTTTCGTCTCGTCGAATCGGTTGATTTTTATATAAAAATCATCCCAATCCGAGTTCGTATGCAAAAGTTAGAGGCAACACTTTGCGGACCAGTCCTGAGTGAAAAAGTGACGCAAGGGACCAGACACCCGCCTAGGTGGTGTCTGATGGGTCGCGTGAGTTATTCGGCCTTTTCCGGCTGAATGAATCTTGCCGGGGTGGAAACCTTGCCGGTATGGAAAGCTTGCCGGGGTGGAAACCTTGCTGGCCGAGTAAAAAAGCTCGCCGGTGTGGAAAGCTTGCTGGCGCGAAAAGCTTGCCGGGGTGGAAACCTTGCCGGTGTGAAAGCTTGCCGGGGTGAAAACCTTGCCGGTGTGAAATCTTGCCGGGGTGGAAACCTTGCCGGGGTGGAAAGCTTGCCGGCGTGGAAAGCTTGCCGGGAAAGTGGAGGCTGTCAAAGTCGATCCGACCAGAAGTTGGAGATAGGCTCGAAAGGTTATTCAGATGACTTCGGATGGAAAAGTGTTCTACACGGAAGTTGTGCATATCATCGAAACGGTCAACTTTTATTTTGGAGTCATCATCATCGGAGATAGTATACGGCCTACAAAATTGTTACAAGACTCGGACAGTTCAGAAAACTGCATAATTGAATCCGACCTACAGTTAAAGATGGGGCCTAAAAGTCATAAAGATGGCCTTAAAAGGAGAAGTGACTCGCGTTGTATTATGCAGATCATCGAGGCAGACAAGTTTGATGTTGAACTCGACTCCATCCGAGTTAGTATGCGATTTTTACGGCCCACGCAAGAAGTAGGACAGAAGTATGGGACAGATTCGGGCTGAATCCGAGTTGGACTGAAAATAGAACTGTAGGGCGTGAATTGATGTAATTTTCTTGTAAGGAAAACCTAGATGAATCCTTTACTTGTACGGGAAGTCTAGCCGCCTCTTATATATATTAGGGGTGACGGCCGATTGAAACAACACACAATCGAACAAATCAATATACTACTTTTACCTTTACTTTTATCTTCTCCCTTGTTCTTCTTCCTCGTTCTTCGTTCGTTCTTCTTCATTACAGGGCAGCGAACCTCAAGGCCCTAGGGGCGATCAGGTCGACCTAGGGCAGCCCATAGCCACTGCGCACCCTGATGGGGTCCCTCCCGGGCGTGTGGGGTTTCGGGTCCTGAAAAGCACCCGCCGGATTGCTTGCGTACCGCGCTTCCGGACGGGTCTCCTTCGACGTGAGCTGCGGTGCATCACCCCCGGCGTCGAGGGTACACGGTGACGTGTTCATGTGCGAACACGGCCCGTGGCCTGCAAGCTCATCGAAGATCTAACTTAAACAAGTATACGCCGGCTTATGACGACAACAACCAGAAGATTAAGCCGCCAACTCATGATGTTGTCAATCTCATTTCTCCTCGGCGTAAGCATATCTTCGCCCCTGATGTTGATCATTCCATTATACTAAATGATGAGGCCACATTCGAAGCTTTAACCGACATTGACTGGACAATGGCTGATCTTCAGATGATCGATGAGGAAGAGCCGGCGCGGGATGACCCACAATCTTCAAGGCGGCAGGAAGATAACTGATCATAGTGATGATGATCCAGGCGGCTCTTAGGCCGGGTTACGGGAGTGCAACTCCAGAAACACTTGATTCAAATCTTTTGGGCTCCATGTAAAGCCTTGTAATAGGGTAGTATAAAACAATGATCTGCCATGTCATGCCTTTGTGCATGTTGATCCTGACTTTGATCCGCCAGTTTAATCTTTATGACAAGCCTGATGTGATCATATATATGAGCTGTACCAAGACTCTCATGTTCATCTGAAGTTTTACATGTCCTGCAAAAAATTTAAACATATGTACTGGCGACTTAAAGTCAAAAACTAGGGTGGGTTACCAAACCCGAAGACTCATAGTCTCCTATAATAATTGAAAACATGATTAACATGGCTGTAAAACCAAATCATGATGTTAGCTTAAAAACCAAGAAGCTAGTGTGGGTGGCAACCCCAAGATTTGTAGCCTCATAGTCACAACTATTCAAATCAAACATACTGGCGACTTAAAGTCCAAAGCCAGGGCGGGTGAGAACCCAAAATATTCAATCATGAGAATCATAACCCGGAGCTTCACAACCCGGGTATTCAAAATTTGCACAAAAGAAAAAAACATCAAAAAATCCAAAGGAAAGAGATACAACAAATCTTGAATCTTCGCTAGGCCATCTTTCAAGACATGACCAAACAAGGTGGCTCACAGGCCTTGTGCTTTGAAGGCCGCACAGCCGTTGAGTTTATCCTAGCTCACTGTAAGCCGGCTCTCACATGACACAAGCCGTCATTTTAACCTTAACAAGTTCAGGGTCTTAAAAAGATTGACTGTTAAGAGTTCGGCGGGTCACCTGGCAGAGTAGCAAGTTGCAAACAGGCAGGATAACTCATAATTTGGTATCTCATGCTTGGTCAAGAGGGTATGAAAGCTAAACCCGGTGGGTTGGAAGCCTCCAAGTGACCTTATGACCAATTAATAAAGACTTAGATACACAGAAATGAAACGACAGAGGCCCTGAATTTTTCAGGGATGCCGACTTTATTATATTGATCATAAAAAGATATATACATCAACAGAAGTATGTACAATGGGGAGAGCAGGTGGCTCAAGTATAGTAAGGCCGAAGATGAGCAATATTCCACGGCCTGTTGGTCTCCTGCTCAGAGGTGTGTGATTTCTTACGCTCACGTAGATCAATGAGATAATACGAGCCATTGTTGAGGTTCTTACTGACCACAAAAGGTGGAGATAACTTATGCATGTCAGTTTGATCTTGAATCAGCCGGAGCACTAAGTCACCCTCTTGAAACGCCCGAGTCTTAACTCTGCGGCTATGATAGCGACGCAGGTCTTGTTGATAAATCACCGACCGGGCCACCGCATGGTCACGCTCTTCATCCAAACCATCAAGCGCGTTCTGAGGTACCGTCTCATTATCAGTTTCAACATAAGCCGCCACTCGGGGCGAGTCATGACGTATATCACTTGGGAGAACCCCCTCTGCACCATAGACCATGAAGAAAGGCGTATAGCCTGTTGACCTGTTGGGATGGTATTAATACTCCAAACCACGGAAGGTAATTCCTCCACCCAACAACCCTGCGTTCGCTCCAAGGGAACCATAAGCCAGGGCTTAATACCTTGCAAGATTTCTTGATTGGCTCGTTCAGCTTGACCATTAGACTGTGGATGAGCCGCTGAGGAAACATCGAGCCGAATATGCTCTCTTTGACAGAACTCTTTCATAGCTCCTTTGGACAGATTAGTACCATTGTCAGTGATGACACTATGAGGATAACCAAAGCGGAAGATCATCTTTTTAACAAACTGAACTGCAGTTGCTGCATCACACTTGCTGACTGGCTCTACCTCAATCCACTTGGTAAATTTGTCAACCGCCACCAAAAGATGGGTCTTTTTATCCTTAGACCTCTTGAAAGGTCCAACCATATCAAGCCCCCAGACTACGAACGGCCAAGTTATTGGAATCATCCGCAATTCTTGAGCCGGCACATGAGCTCGTCGAGAAAATTTCTGACATCCGTCGCACTTACTGACGATATCTTCTGCATCAGCATGAGCCGTCAACCAATAAAAGCCATGACGAAAAGCTTTAGCCACTAAAGATTTAGAGCCGGCATGATGACCATAGTCACCTTCATGGATCTCTCTTAAGATCTCACGGCTCTCTTCAGGAGAAACACAACGTTGAAATACGCCTGTCACACTGCATCGGTGTAACTCGCCGTTGACAATAGTCATAGACTTAGACCTCCTGGTTATTTGTCTTGCCAAAGTTTCATCCTCAGGTAACTCGCCTCGGGTCATATAAGCCAAGTAGGGAAGCGTCCAATCAGGAATAGCATGGAGAGCCGCCACCAACTGCGCCTCCGGGTCAGGAACAGCAAGGTCCTCTTCCGATGGTAACTTGACTGAAGGATTATGCAATACATCCAGAAACACATTAGGAGGCACCGGCTTACATTGAGACCCAAGCCGGCTCAAGGCATCAGCCGCCTCATTTTTCCATCGATCAAGATGATCCGCCTGATAACCCTTGAAGTGACCAGCAATATTATCAACCGCCCGGCGATAAGCCGCCATAAGCGGGTCTTTGGAATCCCATGTGCCTGAAACCTACTGAGCCACAAGGACTGAGTCGCCCAGACACTAGACCCGGCTCAAATTCATCTCTTTGGCCATACGAAGGCCGTGGAGTAAAGCCTCATACTCAGTTGCATTGTTAGTACAAGGAAACATTAGCCTTAAAACATAACAGAATTTGTCACCTCGTGGGGAAGTCAAAATAACTCCAGCCCCCGAGCCTTCCAACTGCCTGGACCCATCAAAGTGAATTGTCCAATACGTGTTATCAGGCTTCTCCTCCGACGTCTGCAACTCTGTCCAGTCATTGATGAAATCCACCAGAGCGTGAGATTTGATAGCTGTTCTTGGCACATATTTCAAACCATAAGGCCCAAGTTCTATTTCCTAATTAGCAACCCGGCATGTGGCCTCTCTATTTTGAATAATGTCTCCCAAGGGAGTAGAGCTGACCACAGTAATAGGATGACCAAGAAAATAATGCTTCAGCTTGCGACTCACCATGAACACCCCATATACCAGTTTCTGCCAATGTGGATATCATTGCTTGGACACAATCAAAACCTCACTGACATAATAAGCCGGCCTCTGGACTGGGTACTCCTTACCCGCCTCCTTGCGCTCCACCACAATCGCCACACTGACAGCCTTACTATTAGCCGCCACGTACAGGAGCAAAGGTTCTTTCTCAATGGGAGCCACAAGGACGGGCTGCTCAGCTAACTGTTTTTTGAGCGCCTCAAATGCCTTATTAGCAGCATCACTCCAAACAAAGTGATATGTCTTCTTCATCTTCTGGTATAAAGGAATTACCTTCTCTCCCAGGCGACTTATGAACCGGCTCAGAGCCGCAATGCGACCTGCTAGACACTGAATGTCATTGACGCAAGCCGGCTTAGCCAATGAAGTGATGGCTTTAATCTTCTCTGGGTTAGCATCAATGCCCCTCTCTGAGACCAGATAGCCCAATAGCTTGCCTGTAGGTACACCAAAAACACACTTGGCTGGGTTAAGCATCATCTTATAGATCTGGAGATTGTCAAAAGTCTCCCTTAGATCATCCAGGAGAGTCTCCTTCTTTCTGGATTTGACCACAATATCATCCACATAAGCATGCACATTACGCCCAATCTGACTGTGAAAACAATTCTGAACACAACGTTGATAAGTCGCCTGAGCACTCTTAAGCCCAAAAGGCATAGAGACATAGCAGAAGGCTCCAAAAGGGGTGATAAAAGACGTCTTCTCTTGGTCCTTAACGGCCATATTGATCTGATGATAACCAGAATAAGCATCTAGGAAACATAAACTCTCACAACCCGCCCTGGCATCAATAATCTGGTTGATACAAGGGAGAGCAAATGGATCAGCTGGACAAGCCTTATTAAGATCTTTGTAGTCAACACACATACGCCAAGTGCCGTTCTTCTTGAGTACCAGCACCGGGTTAGCCAACCACTCAGGGTGGAAAACTTCCACAATAAACCCAGCTGCTAAGAGCCGGGCTACCTCCTCTCCAATAGCCTTACGTCGTTCTTCATTGAAACGATGAAGAAATTGCTTGACCGGCTTAAACTTAGGGTCCACATTAAGGGTGTGCTCAGTGAACTCTCTCGGTGCACCTGGCATGTCAGAAGGTTTCCGTGCGAAGATGTCCCGATTCTCACGGATGAATTCGATGAGCCCGCTTTCCTATTTAGGATCCATATTAGCCCCCACTGTGAACTGCTAAGAAGAGTCGCCAGGGACAAAGTCAACCTGTTTAGTGTCATCAGCCGACTTGAACTTCAACAAAGGGTCTTGTTCAGTAGTGGGTTTCTTCAAAGGAGTCAACATTATCCTTATAAAACTTAAGCTCCTCCGTGGCACAGGCCGACTCAGCATAAGCAGCATCTCCTTCCTCACATTCCAATGCAATTTTTTGATTACCATGGACCGTAATAGTACCCTTACGCCCTGGCATCTTAAGCTATAAATAAACATAACAAGGTTGAGCCATAAACTTGGCATAAGCCGGCCGTCCAAACAAGGCATGATAAGGGCTCTTGATCTTGACCACTTCAAAACATAACATCTCTATTCTGTAGTCATAATCATCGCCAAAAGTCACTTCCAAGGCAATCTTACCAACCAGATACGCCGACTTACCAGGTACCACGCCATGAAAAACTGTAGAAGATGGCTTAAGCTCCTTATCAGTTAAATTCATCCGGCTAAATGTGCCATAATAAAGGATATTGATACTGCTGCCACCATCCATGAGCACTTTAGTGAATTTATAACCCCCGACCTAAGGGGCTACCACCAATGCTAGCTGACCCGGATTGTCAACCCGGGGTGGGTGATCCTCGCGACTCCATGTGATTGGATACTCTGACCATCGCAAGTATTGAGGCACCGCCGGCTCAATTGCACTGACCATGCCTTTATGAACCTTCTGATCTCGCTTGCAAAGGCTTGTGGTGAAAACATGATACTGGCCACTATTGAGCTGCTTTGGATTACTCTGGTACCCTGACTGATGCTGCTGGTTACCCTGACCAGACTGTTGGCTATAACCACCTTGGTTGCCCTATCCTTGATATCCCGAACTTGAACCGCCACCACCAAAGCCGGGCCCATGTGAACCGGATCCTGACCCGCCTGGCGGGCCATTATTCTTGCCATGATTCTGATTGAAGTTGGAATGCCTGTACTCTCGCATGATGAAACAGTCATTCCAAGCATGAGTCGCCGGTTTATTGGGCAGGCTGTGTTTTGGGCAAGGCTCATTCATCATCACCTCAATATTAAAGTTCTTCCCTCCAAAGGACTGCTTACCATTACCATTATGACGCTAGTTTTTATATCCAGTGTTGGTGTTAGCTACAAGATTTGACCCGCCATCGGGTTGTCTGCGCTTACCACCGTTACCCTAGTTGTTGCCATTATGCCCTGTCACGTTCTGCTGCTGACCCTTACCATTGCCACTCTTCTTTCCCTTGTTGGATTTTTCATCATCAGATCCAGGATCTTTGGTGGTATCAGAGTCGGCATACTTGATGAGAGCCGCCATGAGCTCTCCCATGTCATTACAATGACGCTTAAGCCGCCCAAGCTTCTACTTAAGGGAGGTAAAATGACAGTTCTTCTCCAAGACCAGAAGTGCCTGAACCGCCGCAATACTGTCTGAAGAATGCATGATAGCTGAGACCCTCCGGATCCAATGATGAGCCGACTCATCCTCATGTTGCACACAGTTATCAAGATCAATAATCGTCAAAGGCTGCTTGCACGTTCCTTTAAAATTCTGAATGAACCGTGCTTTCAACTCTACCCACGAATTGATGGAGTTGGTGGGTAATCCTTTTAACCAGGTCCGAGCTAGCCCTTCCAACATCATAGTAAAATATTTAGCACACACAACATCATTGACATCCAGCATCTCCATGGCTAACTCATAACTCTCAATCCAGGCCTCAGGGGGAGATCAGTTGTATAGTTAGCCACCTTGCGAGGACCCTTAAAATCCTTAGGCAAACATTCATTACGTAGTGCTGGTACTAAACAAGGCACTCCAACAGATCTGAAAATTATACCAGCCCCTGCTGACGCCGAAGGGGTCACTTGAGGCTGTTGATAAGCCCCGAGCTGAGCCGCCGCTGCGGCCTCCGCCTCTCGGCGTGCTCTGGCATCATCCACAATTGCCTGAGCATGAGTAAGGGGCGGGTTATTCCCACGGGGCGGGTCATCTTGTTTGGTCGACGTCGTCGCTCGCTACTGGAAACCACCGATGACTTAATGCGCCGGCTGTAACTATGGCTTGGGAGGGGGGTCGAATGCACCCTCTCACGACTATGTGTATATTTCTCCTGCTGTGTGACTGCCGTTCGCAAGAGCTCAATTGCGTTCCGCGCCTCAGCTGCAAAAGGCGTCTCATCTGTGATAGGGATTGCATTGAGTCAGGTAGCCGCTACTATCATGTTATCCACCGGGTTAGAATAATGACCAGATGGTGTGGAAAAACGCCGGGGCGGGGTTCGATCCCTATGGGGCGGGTCTGGTAATCGGGGCTGAGCTGCCGCCCCGCTCCCTCGGACTTTAGCCGCCCGGGCTGTGCCTGGCGGGTTACTTGGCCCCGCACCAGGCGAGTTAAAAAGATTCCGCGCCTCATATTGTGCAGGCAAACGGGTTTGATACCTCCTTCGAAGAACTGCATTAGAGGCGTTTTGATCCAAACTTAAGCGAAAAGCCTCTGCCATGATACGCTGTGACTCAGCATCCATCTTGGCTCGTTCCTCTGCCATCCTGATGTTCTCTGCATTAAAATCCTCCTGGGCTTTGGCCACCTCATCTCGCACCTTTGCAACTTCCGCATTATGCTGTGCTTGATTCACCTTAGTAACCTCTATGGCTAACAGAGTCGTCAAAGTGCCCAAGAGTTCAGATAAAACTTGAGCCGGCGATCGAGCTGAGCCGCCAGCCCCAGCTGTCGCAGCAGCCGTTGATCCAGATGTCATAGCTGCAGCTGTCGATGAGTTGAGAATTGGCATAGTGCCAGCCATGAAGACAGTAGCCCTATACGGCGGCTCATAGGGGTCTGGAATACTGTCGCCATCGGAACAGCCCCCAAGCCTGCCGTCCTGAATCTGGTAGATCGATTCTGTTTCCCCAGTTGAAGACTCATCACCTAAATAGCTGGCCGTCTCTCCACCAGATGCAGAATCTTCCCCAAGATCCGCCCCACGAACAAAGCCAATGAAAATGTGCTTCCGGCTGGGTTGAACCCTGGTGGGTCGCGCGCGCTGAGTCGTCTCTACGATGTCGGTGCAGATGTCCGGCTCAGGCTCTGACTCGCCAATCTTGCCGATGAAGATGTGAATCCCGCCAAAGGGGACCTGGTACCCGTACTCGATTGAGTCAGCCTCCGGGCCCCAGCCAGCGTCGTCGATGTAGAGCTTGCCGCGGCGACTCTTAGTCATCTGGCCCACGGTGTATCTTTCGATCCCTGGGAAATTGCCCTTCAAGAACTCGAAACCACCATGCTCTGGCCCCATGGTGGGTGCCAACTGTCGTGGTTTTATCACGGCAGATGCCCTTGTGAAAGGACTTAGGTGTGGAGCCATCGCAACATAGGTTAGCTCGAAGGGGTTGAACGGGACAAAGGACACAGGGTTTACCCAGGTTCGGCCCCTCACAACGAGGTAAAATCCTACTCCTGCTTTTGTTGACTATAGCTTGAATATTGATTACAAGGGAGCGGAATTGCCTGACCTAGCTCTCGATCAATTGTTTCTTAAGTTAACCCACCGCAGGGTCTCGCCTTTATATACGTAGGCCGAGGGCCTGGGCTTACAAGAGTCCAAGCCGGATCACACAACGTGCCCAACTCGGTTTCTAAGTCGCCCTGCCTTGTTAGGCAAGTAGCCATTGTGGCGGCTCACACCCTCCGGGTCACAATTCTACCACCAGGTCTTGGGCCTTCAACAGGCCCACCTTGTAGGCCGCCACCAGTCTTCATGTTTCATCTTCTTGGATCTACTTGGGCCTTCTTCATACTGAGTCACCAACGGTGTAACCCGGCCCCTCCTGGGCGGGTCACACCTCGGGGTTATATCCCCAACAGTCATTGTTCATCGAGAGGCAACCCAACACCGGCTGGCTATATCTCGCACGGGGGCTCGATCGGCTCAGTAAGCAGCAGCAGTGATCGATCGCTCGGTTCAGTTAGCAGCAGTAGCGAAGGAATCGCTCGGGTTCAGTCAGCAGCGAATGAATCGCTCGGGTTTAGTTAACAGCCAAGGGATCGATCGCTCGGGTTCAGTAACGTAGCTAGCAGTGCAATCGCTCGGGTTCAGTTAGAGCCCAACGCCTCGCACACATGCGCGTACGTGTACGAGAGAAACGCGCAAACCTCCGTGCATCACTCGGCCCCGACCACCCACCGTAACCGGGAACTCCCCGAAATTTTCCTCGCCCTCGCTTCTACCATGATTTTTTCCATCATGGACGGCCCAAAGAATGTCATGCAGGTGCGTCCCCGGCCCGCCCACGACGAAAAACCCATTTTCTGTCATGCTTTTTTGTCATAGAAGTAGGAGCCCACCACATCTATGATGATACATGCTTTTGTCACAATTATCGTCATAGAAGTGCCATAAGCATGACATAAAAAAAATTCGTTCGGCCCAAAATGTCACGGATGTGTCTTTTTTTGTAGTGCTAGCAAATTGCCGAAAGGTGAGAGTGCGTATAATCCATGGACTCACATTAGTCATAAAGAACTCATATACTTATTGCAAAAGTTTATTAGCCCTTGAAGCAAAGTACTACGCCGCATGCTCCGGGGGATAGACTAGTAGGAAAATACCATCGCTCGTCCCTAACCGCCACTCATAAGGAAGACAATCAATAATAAATCATGCTCCAACTTCCTAGCATAACGAGAGTCTATATGTGCATGCTTCGGGAATCACAAACCTTAACACCAATATTCTTACTAAACCACAATCATTCACTAGCACCTCCCACATATTACCATCTTAATATCGCAAAACTATTGCAAGGAATCAAACTTATCATATTCAGTGATCTACATGAAACTTTTTATTATATCCCTCTTGAATACCTATCATATTAGGACCAAATTCATAACCCGTGCATATTGCCATTACTATTTATCAAACTCTCAAAATGATATAAGTGAAGTATGAGAGTGCAACCATTTCTTTAAAATGTGACCACCGTCGTGCTCTAAAAACTATAAGTGAAGCACTAGAGCAACTGCCTAGCTCAAAAGATATAAGTGAAGCACAAAGAGTATTCTAACAAATCACGAATAATGTGTGTCCCTCTCAAAAGGTGTGTACAGCAAAGATGATTGTGTCAAGCTAAAAAGCAAACAAAGCAAAGATTCATATAATACACGATGCTCCAAGCAAAACTCATATCATGTGATGAATTAAAATATAGCTCCAAGTACTTTTACCGATGGTTGGTAGACGAAAGAGGGGATGCCATCCGGGTCATCCCCAAGCTTAGATGCTTGGGTGTACTTAGATATTTCCTTGGGGTGCCATGGGCATCCCCAAGCTTAGGGTCTTGCCACTCTGTATTCCTTCATCCATCGTGATCTCACTTAAAACTTGAAAACTTCAGCACACAAAACTCAACAAAAACCTTCGTGAGATCCATTAGTATAACAATCAAATCACAAACATTAGGTACTGTTGTGAACCCAATCATATTTTATTGTTGCATAATACATACTGTATTCTAACTTCACCATGACTTATACCCCCCTATACAATCCATAGATTCAACAAAACAAGCAAACTATGCAACGAAAACAGAATCCGTCAAAAACAGAATAGTCTGTAGCAATCTGAATAATGACTATACTTCTGTAACTCATAAAATTATGAAAACTTAGGACAACGTGGGTAATTTGTATATCAATCATGTGTAAAAAATTCAGACCAAAATCACGTTCCAGTGAATTTAGAAAATTCCAGAACTTGGCGCAAAAGTTTCTGTTTTTTCACAGAATCAAATCAACTATCAACCGAATCATCCCAAAGGCTTTACTTGGCACAAACACTAATTAAAACACAAAAAAATAACCATAACAGTAGCATAATTGTGTGCACACCAAAAAAACAGAAAATGATAACTATTGGATTGTCTCCCAACAAGCTCTCTATTTATAGCCGTTAAGATAGGCTTGAGATTTTATTCATGCTCACATGAAAGATAATAATTGAAACACAAACAGAGCATCATGTAGCATGTGAAAAACACATTTAAGTCTAATATACTTGCTATGCTTAGGCATTCTATAAGCAACCAAATTATCAAGACAAGAAATATCTAGCATATGCAAGGGAAAATAATAAAACATTGACGGTCTCAACATAACGAGAGGTAATTTAATAACATGAAAATTTCTAAAACCATATTTTCCTCTCTCATAATAATTACATGTAGGATCATAATAAAATTCAACAATATGTCAATCATATAAAATTTTCTCTTCATGATCCACATCATAAAAGTCTTATAATCTTCCAAGATAGTGGGATTAACATCAACTAAAGTCATGACCTCTACAAACCCACTTTTATCAAAAATTTCATAAGATTGATTGTACTCCAAAATAGTGGGATCATTAATACCTAAAGTTGAATCTCTTCCAAACCAACTTTTAATATTATTGAAAGTATTAATATCAATATAATATTCATCATGAGGGTTAAATAAATTTTCAAGATCATAAGAAGCATCACCCCAATCATGATCATTACAATAAGTAGTGGACATAGAAAAATTATCATCCCCAAGTTTGCAGTTTTGTATATCATTAACACAATTGACATTAATAGAATTTATAATAACTTCATTGCATTCATGCTTTTCATTCGAGGAGATATCATGAATCACTTTATAAATTTCTTCTTTTAACACATCATCACAATTTTCAGATTCACGATTTTCAAGCAAAACTTCACAAAGATAATCAAGTGCACTCAACTCACTAGCAATTGGTTCATCATAATTAGATTTTTTTTAAAGATTAGCAAGCAGACGAGGATCCATCTTCATTTTTCTTTTTTCTTTTCTGTTCTTTTGAGTGTTGTCATGAAGCCAATAAAAGCAAACAAGCAAACGAGCAAAAAGGCAAACGGAAAATATTTTTGTGTTTTTGTAAAATTGTTTTAGAAGTGGGGGAGATGAAAACGAGAGGCAAATGGCAAATAATGTAAATGCAAGGAGATGAAAGTCTATGTGTGGTACTTGATAGGTTTTGGTGATGTCTCCCCGGCAACGGCGCCAGAAATTCTTCTTGCTACTTGTGAGCTGCGTTGGGATTTCCTCGAAGAGGAGAGGATGATGCAGTACAGTAGAGATAAGTATTTCCCTCAGTTAAGAACCAAGGTTATCAATCCAGTAGGAGAACCACACACGACCTCGTGAACAACACCTACACACAAAAGAACAAATACTTGCACCCAACGCAAACAAGGGGTTGTCAATCCCTTGGTGGTTAATTGCAAGGATCAAGTCTGATAATGGTAGATAGATAAACAAAAACACAAAATAAAAATAAAAGTAAATAAATTGCAGCAAGGTATTTTTGGATTTTAATATATGATAAAGATAGACCCGGGGGCCATAGTTTTCACTAGAGGCTTCTTTCTTGAACATAGCATACGGTGCGTAAACAAATTATTGTTGGGCAATTGATAGAAAAGTGCATAGTTATGATGATATTGAAGGCAATGATCATGTATATAGGCATCACATCCGAGACAAGTAGACCGACTCTTGCCTGTATCTACTACTATTACTCCATACATCGACCACTATCCAGCATGCATCTAGAGTATTAAGTTCATAAAGAACAGAGTAACGCCTTGAGCAAGATGACATGATGTAGACAAAGTAAACTCAATCAATATGAATAAACCCCATCATTTTATCCTTAATGGCAATGATACAAATACGTCATGTCCCCTTCTGTCACTGGGATTGAGCACCGCAAGATCGAACCCATCACAAAGCACCTCTCCCATTGCAAGATAAATCAATCTAGTTGGCCAAACCAAATTAATAGATCAGAGAGAAATACAAAGCTACAATAATCAGCATATAAGAATTCAGAAAAGACTCAAATAATATTCATGAATAATCTGATCATAAACCCACAATTCATCGGATCCCAACAAACACACCGCAAAAGAAGATTGCATCGAATAAAACTCTAAGAACATCGAGGAGAACATTGTATTGAAGATCATAGAGAGAGAAGAAGCCATCTAGCTACTAGCTATGGACCCGTAGGTCTATGGTAAACTACTCACGCATCATGGGAAGGGCAACAATGATGATGTAGAAGCCCTCCATGGTCGATGCCCCCTCCAGCAGAGTATCGGAGAAGGCCTCCAGATGGGATCTCGAAGGAACAAAAAATTGCGGCGGCGAAAAAAGTGTTTCGGGTGGCTCTCTGATGTATTGACAATATTTGGGAATTTATAGAGCTGGAATTAGGTCAAGAGGTGCCACGAGGGGCCCACAAGCCTTGGGGTGCCCCCCCCCCCCGGCGGCGCGCCTGGCAGGCTTGTCGCTGCCTCGTGACACTTCAGGTCTTCTCCCGAAGCTTCTAAGGTCCCTTCTGGTCCAGAAAAAATCGTCAAAAAGTTTCATAGCATTTGAACTCCGTTTGGTACTGATTTCCAGAAAAATCCAAAAACAAGCAAAAAAATAGCAACTGGCACTGGGCACTAGGTTAATAGGTTAGTCCCAAAAAAATGATATAATTGCATAATAAACATCCAAGATTGATACTATAATAGCATGGAACAATAAAAAAATATAGATATATTGGAGATGTATTAGCCACCATGCCGTTAAAATGCACAAAAAGAATCCCAAAATAAATCACTTCACGGAGGAGAAATATGAGAAGAATTCAATTAGAGAGAAGAAAAATTGGGCAAAATTGACTCTTACCATAGCATCCACGCAACTATAGTACCTCCTGCCAGGGTTGTGCTGGCTCCGGGAGATCCATCTTGGGACTTTCCTCGGAGGATCATAGTGGCACATCTTCGCAGGCTCGTATGCCATTGGGTTCTCGCGGTAGCACACCGACGACCACGATTCCTCTTCCCTCCTTCCTGCAGCTTGACAGAAACCGGGAGCAGACGCAGCACTCGACGACCACAACATCCCCCTCTCCACCGCCGGCGCCAGTCACCGCCACCCCGCTCAGATTTCTCCTTTGCCCCTATCTATATTATCATCGCATGGACGAACCCTAATTTCATTCCCCACTCGCTCGATAGCTGCGGGGAGGTGTCATTAAGACATGGTCTCAGTCAATGGTAGCGGCCCCACTAGTCAGAATCCTGGTTGACTATTGCCACGTCAGCGCCTGTTAGGCTAAAACGACCAGAAGGTTTGATTTGGACCGGATCAAATAGATTAGGGTGCAAACGAAAGGGATTTGGTCATTGGGGTTCATTTCGCCTGACCTCTACCTATTCAGGGTTTAAAATAGACTTTTTTCCTCTTTTTGCTACAACATTTACCTTTTTTGCGGATGCTACATATTTACACACTACCTCTGTTTTAAAATTAGTGTCGTGGTTTAAGTTTGAGGGAGTACAACTTTCTGATAGGACGATGAAAAGGATTACTCTGCATTACACTATGTTTTGTCCACCGGATTCAACGAGTCTTTGTTTGGGCTTTCATTGTCCATGGCATGGGATAGGTGATACACAAATATTCCCACACGGCATTTCATTTGCTTATTGAATCACAAAGTGGCATTTTATATGTCGGTTTAGTTGTTTCTTGAATGGTAAATGATTCCAGCACGGCGACCGGCCACAGCCTCCGCTGGTCGCGCGCATTGTCGAAATCATGTTGATCCGTTGCTCCGCACTGCTTCATGCCGCTCGCTTGCGCAACTCCTATACACGGCCACATGTGCATCGGGGCCCACCATATCGCCCGCCCTCATCGATCTACCTTATCCCTTCACGCGTTTTCACCCGCACTGCTGCCTCACTTCTGTGTCGCACACCATAGCTCTTTCCCCCTCTCGCATCTTTGTCACCCCACGCTCAACATCTCGCCGGAGTCGGCTGCCGGAACCCCGAGTCAGTCTCCCCCATGCACAGCCGCCTGTCGCGAGAGGCACTATTCCCGGTTGCAAGGGATTGCGAGGGCTACTACCAGTTGAGGTTAAGCGCTCCTGGGTGCTCTGTCCCCCCTATCACGGTTGTGGCAGGTGGCGGTGTCATGAACTGCAACAATGTTGGTGTACGAGCAGCAGATGCCAACACCGCGGGCCGACGGGGTGCGGTGCTGCAACCACCCATACTGGGAGAGATGCGATCAGTGGTGCGCAAAGTTGCGATCGCCTGCACGAGGAGTGGCGACCAACGGCGACAAAAGCTGCAACCCGGTGCCGGGCCCAATGTTGCGGTGCTCCGCAAGGGCAGGGCCGCCGCCTAGGGGGGAAGCCTAGCATGGAGGGGAATTGTACGCTGTTGTGAGCGAAGGGGGGTTGTGGCGGGTAACGGAAGAAGGTGTCCACCTTGTCCCAAAAAACGAATCGGTATTACGGTGACCACCCTCGAGCCCCAGCGCCCTCCCCATGGCCACACATCATAGGGGACATCACGGCATTGCTCCATTAGTGCAACGACCCTGACTGTCGCGAGCTCGCGGCCGGAGAGGACCAGAGGGTCGATCTCTAAGATCTTCCCAAAACTGGGGAAAGCGGCGGGGATACAGATGGGGTGGACGAACTCTGCCCGGAAGCCGGTGGCCATGAGGAGAATGCAAAACACGCGTGCATTGGGGAACACGACCGTAGCTCTCCTCGCCATGAAGATCAATCCCGCTTTCTTCTGAAATATGACTTTCAAGGCATCTGTTCGAGATGTTCTAAGAGCATCTACACCCGGACTTGGCAAATCCGACCCCCTATATGTCCGCGGACGCGCCCGGGCACGCCCGCGGACGCATCTGGACGGCCCCTCATATTTCGTTCCGGCATCCACATATCTCAAATCCGGACTCTCAAAACCATGCAAATCCATGCACGTCGATGATACAAACCAATGTTGCACATAAATAACAAATGTTGGTACCGAGGATAGATAGTGTTTACATAAAATTTATTTTAAGTGCACAACTCAAAAATTAGCTCCTTGGTTTCCATTGTGGGTCTACATGTGCTCCACAAGATCATTGAGTAGTTGCGTGTGCACCTGATGATCTCGAAGATTTTGATGCATCTACAGAAAGTTCATAAGCTGAGCTGCATCTTGATCTTCCAGGATTCCAACTTGTTCTCCAAGTGCTTCAAAATCATTAGTTTGGACTACACCGTCACCCTCATCCTCGACAATCATATTGTGCAAAATAACACAACATGTTATCAGCTGCCACAAAGTTTCCGATTTCCACATCATTGCAGCGCTACGCACAATTCCCCAACGAGCTTGAAGCACAGCAAATGCCCTCTCCACATCCTTCCTAGCCGCTTCTTGCATTGTTGCAAAGTGGCTCTGTTTATTGCCATGCGGTTCGGATATGGTCTACAAACACCGCCCACTGAGGATAGATACCATCGGCAAGATAGTATCCCATGTTGTACTCTCGGCCGTTGACGGTGTAGTTGCACGGTGGTGATTCCCCATTTGCAAAGCCTCTTGAACACCGGAGATCGTTGAAGCGCGTTGATGTCATTGTGAGAACCCGACATTCCAAAGAAAGTATGTCAAATCCATAAGTCATGTGATGCCACCGCTTCTAGTATGATGGTGGCCTCTTTGGTGTGACCTTGATACGTTCCCCGCAAACCTTTGCGGCAGTTTTTTCATTGCTAATACATGCAATCAATTGATCCGAACATTCTTGGAAACCCCCTTGCCTCTTCAATAGCCAACAACTTCTCCGTGTCCTGCGCATTTGGTTCTATAAGATACTCAGGTCCAAACACCTCTACCATGGCGCGGGCAAACTTGACAGTAGTCTTCATGCACGTGCTCTCCCCCATCCTGACCATCTCACCAACGACATCTGCAGCAGTACCAAGTGCAAATATCCTCAGAGCAGCCGTGCACTTCTGCTTGGCGGAGAAAGAGAGTTGTCGGCAGCAATCCCTTGTGAGCTTGAAGTAGTCGTCGTATGCCTCCACTCCCTTCATAATGTGCAAAAACAATGGTTTTCGGATGCGAAAACGGCGACGAAACCATGGATCATCCGGGAAGTAGTAGGATTGGGCAGGCGACGACGTACTGCGGTGGCGTCCGGGCCGGCGACGACATCCCACGCGACGGAGGACGGCACAGAGGACTGCTCTGCCGGAGCTGGCGACGCAAAGGCTAGGAACGGCTTTGGAGCGCGCGTGGCGGCGGAGCTGCGAGACGGACGGCGTGGAGGAGGAAGAATAGAGGAGAGAGCAAATGGATCCGGCAAGCCTGGGGGGGGGGGGGGGGGTTAGATTTGGTGCAATTTGTGATGGGGTCGGGCGTGCCCGGGCATGCCTAGGCGCCCCATATCCGCTTCATATTTGGAATGGATATAAAGGGTGCCGGTCAGTTCGAGCGTTTGAGACTCGTTTGAAGCGCCGGATGTAGATGCTCTAAGGTGGATCATTCTTTCAACAAGATGCGGTGGTTTTGCATACTGTGGCCCTCAATAGATGCCGCGATGGTGTGCGTTGGTGCGTGCGCACCCATTGGTGTGACTGTATATGCTGATCTGGGTGTTCTGAGAAAAATCCTGATGGACTTGTTCCTACATTTGGTTAAACTATTAATTTGCCTATGAATAATTTCCAGTACGTGCACCTATCCAGGCTCATCATCATGGATAGCAACTTGTCGTCTATTTTAGTAATTAATTCCACGAGACTGCGGCGACATATCCTCGTTGCTTCCCCGGAAGCATCCGCTGTGTCGTCAGCCGTATATGTGTATACTGACGCGGTCATTTGTATCGTCCACTCTGAGGCTGCTTTATAAGTCGATCGTGACCGAGAACAGTTTCATGGCCATTTAGCCAACGGCTTAATTGAGCTCAAGAAGAACCCTGTCGGGCGTACATACATGGCAGCTCCGGCCGGTAAGTGGCCGTGGGTCGGGGTCGGGACGGCCATGACCGTCGTCACCGTGTGGTCCTGCTCCAAGTTGCCGGACTACATCCACGACGAGCTGAGGCACTTCATCACCAAGTGGACGCCGCTCGTCGCCGCCTACTTCAACCCCTACGTCCAGGTCACCATCTCCGAGCAAAGCGACGAGCAGTTCCGCCGGAACGAGCTCTTCGACGACATCTCCGCCTACCTCACCGACAAATGCGCTCACAGCGCCCGCAGGCTCAAGGCCGAGCTGGGGAAGGACGGCAAGCTCCCGGAGATCACCCTGGACGACGACGTGCACGTCACCGACGACCACCAAGGCGCGCGCGTCTGGTGGTACGCGTCCAACAAGGGCCCCAGCTACAGGAGCCCGAGCCCCGTCGTCAGCCTCTTCCCCGCCGACACGGAGCCCCGGCTGTTCCGGGCAGTGTTCCACAAGCGCCACCGCCGTGTCATGCTCGACGACTACCTGCCGGGCGCGCTGGAGAAGGGCCGCGATCTCATCGCCACCATGGCCAGGGAGAGGCGGCTGTTCACGAACCACCGGCCGGGGAACAGGAGCACCTGGTGCCACGTGCCATTCGAGCACCCGGCGACCTTCGAGAAGCTCGCCATGGACCCTGACCAGAAGAAGGAGATCATCGACGATCTGGAGGCGTTCATGGATGGCAAGCAGTACTACTCAGACGTGGGCAAGGCGTGGAAGCGCGGGTACCTGCTGCACGGGCCCCCGGGCACGGGCAAGTCAACGCTGATCTCGGCCATGGCCAACAAGCTCAAGTACGACGTCTACGACCTTGACCTCACGTCCGTCAAGAACAACGCCGAGCTCCGGAAGCTCTTCATCGAGACCAAGGGCAAGTCCATCATCGTCATCGAGGACATCGACGCCATCGAGGTCGACCTCGCTGGAAACCGCAAGGTCGCCGACAAGAAGGGCGCCGGTGGCAGCTGCTGCGACCCGCTGGACCCCAACAAAGATGACGGCAGCAAGGTGACGCTCTCCGGTCTGCTCAGCTTCGTGGACGGGCTGTGGTCGGCGAGCGGCGGCGAGCGGGTCATCGTCTTCACCACCAACCGCGTCGACATGCTCGACCCAGCGCTGACCCGCCGCGGGAGGATGGACATGCACATCGAGATGTCCTACTGCCGCTTCGGGGCCTTCAAGGTGCTCGCCAAGAACTACCTCAAGGTACAAGACCACGTCTTGTTCGGCGAAATTCAGCAGCTGCTCGACGACACCGACACGTCACCCGCTGACGTGGCACATAACCTCATGCCCAAATGCAAAAAGAGGAGGAGGGACGACTCCGATATGTCGTCCAGTGACGTGGCACGTATGGACGCCGACACTTCCTTGGCAGGTTTAGTTGAGACCCTGAAGAAAGCCAGGAGGGAATCAGTGACGGCTCCGGCCGCCTTCACACTTTGAGATAACTGTCATACCGGCCTATTTCTTGGTGATGTTTGTCCCCATGTAACATTTTCCTCCTTGGTATCAATATATATGCAAGATTTCAACACCATCGTAAAAAGGCCAATAGCTAGTTCGGAGTGGCTCGACTGCCGGTGAAAATCGTGCCGATTTCGGTCATGGCGGACGATGACGGTGTTTTAGAGGTCGTTTCCTTGTCGAAGGCATCACCGTTGCAATCGTCGTTACCTCGCTCTGGCTGCTCTAGGGGAAGCCTAGTCTGGGTCTCCCAGATCGGATGATAACGACGTCTTTGGTGTCGTTCTCCCTCTGTGGGCATCGTTTTGAAGCAGGTGCTGCCTGAAGATGCCAAGAGGTGGAGTGGTGTTGCATCTACCGCATTGGAGACGGCGGGTCTTGGTGGCATGGCGTGGTGTAGTCTCGGCAAATGGACGTGTTCAGGTTGGTGACGTTGTCTGGCGTCGATGGCAGTTGGTCCTGCCAAGGTTAATGCGTTGATCCCTCACGGATATAGGATGGCGAAAGATTACGACGGTGGATTCTAGAGCGTGCGCATGCGGTGCGTGCTGAGGGTCTGCTAGACCGATTTGTGCTCTCGGCTTGCCGTGGGGTCGCTTGGTGAGGCCATCAAATTAGATGGTGTGCATTAGTGCGAGGTCATGACACATCATCAAACTTGTAGGTGTGGTGATAGAGATCGCCAGGAAGATGACTTTAGGTTGCACCATGTATTTATTTTGTCAGACTCTATTGAATAATATACTCGTTGGATGTGTGCATCCTTGGATGCAGTTGGTTTTAACCTCCTTTTTGAAAAACCCTCCTTCTTTTTTCCCTTTTGAATTTTTCAAATACTTCTTGATTTTTTAATACACGTTGAATATTATTCGTATGTTGTGATTTTTCAAATACACATTGAATATTTTTCAAATATACATGGAAGATACATCGGAACAGTTGTTGAACAGTTGTCAAATGTGCATTGAACATTTTTTTAGATACATGCTGAATATTTTTTGAAATGTCACACATATTTTTATATGTTCTGAACGTCTTCTAAAAATGTCATGAACACATTTTGAAATGCACACACATATTTTTTAAATCTTATGAAGAAATTTTATATTTGATTATTTTAAATTTCATGAACATATTTTGAAATGCGTGAACATTATCAAAATGGCATATTTTTTATTTGAATGATATGATTTTTATACAAAAAGTGCGAACAATTTTACTTATTCATAATTTTTTAATAAAAAATATAAAATATCATGGACATATTTTTAAATGTCACGACCATTTATTTGAAGTGTACAAACATTATTTTAAACCGTGCGAACATTTTTTCAGTTCGTGAACATTTTTGTAATGTGTGGTGAATATTTTTTTAACTAAGTAAAGTAAACTTATCCATACATATGTTCCAAATACTTGAGAATCTTGTATATACCTAAATAGTTTATCCACACTACCTACGTTATTAGCCCGCGCGTTGCCATGGGACGACAAATATATAAAGATTGATTAATGGTCAAACGGTAATTGGTTAAAGGGTCGTCAATTTTACTTCACAAATTTTGACCAGAATACATGTATAAGTTCCATCAATTTTTTATTCAAAAAATGTTGAGCTAAGTAGACAATGGACATAATACCAGCATCTTAATCTTCAGTAAAAAAAATATTGGTAAGAAGCTTGTATGTCTATTGATAAAACTACAATAAATCAGTCTAACTGAAACTATTATATCATTCCTACAAATTCAATACTCCAAAAATGACACTAACACGAACTGTAAAACTGGCTCTGGCCGAGAGGCCTCCTTGAGTAATGAAATTCTATTTTTTTCCCGCAAAAAAAAGAAAAAACACGATCTGTAACTAATGTGCTCATAAGAAGCAGCTTCAACTCACGAACTTTTTGACCAATACCAATCTGATTCACCGCATATTGTTAGCTCCTCCCTCGCCGATTCAACCTTGGCCTCCTCGTATTCTAGTAGACCAGACAAAGTAATATATACAATGTATTATCGCTGCCAACGCAGCGACTCGTATGTCAAATCCAAAAATAAGACCCGTGGGAGAACCCGGGCTCTCTCAGATCTTAGAGCATTTCGGCCGTCGGATCGAACTGCTTGATGCGTTTCCGGCCGTTGGATCTTACTCCCGGATGATCTTCGCCATCGGATCAAAATCAAACACTGTATCAATGAATAGTTATCTCTCGTTCGTGCCACCGCGTGTAATTATAGTGCCCCGTCGAGGGCATTTTCGTCATTTCATCTGTTGGCGTATAAAAGGAAGCGGCTCCAGCGGAGACCTACCTGCCTGCCTCCTCGTGCACTCGCGCCCCCTCTCCTCTTCCCAGCCGCGACTCCCCATCCCGCCCCCGTGCCACCATCTATGCCTCCTCCCCTCCGGCCGCCATCTCTGGCTCCTCCCGTCTCGCCGCTCGTCCTCGTCCTCCCACATCCAATCCCCGTCGTTCCTCCCCCCTCCTTCCCACAGAATCGCAAACGGCCCTCCCTTGTGCTAGCCACTCGCGGTCATGAAGGGCGGCGGAGACAAGTGAAGGAAATATGCCCTAGAGGCAACAATAAAGTTGTTATTTTATATTTCCTTATTCATGATAAAGGTTTATTAATCATGCTAGAATTGTATTGATCGGAAACTTAAATACATGTGTGAATACATAAACAAATACCGTGTCCCTAGTAAGCCTCTACTAGACTAGCTCGTTGATCAAAGATGATTAAGGTTTCCGAACCATAGACATGTGTTGTCATTTGATAACGGGATCACATCATTAGGACAATGATGTGATGGACAAGACAGATCCGTTAGCTTAGCATATTGATCGTTCAGTTTATTACTATTGCTTTCTTGATGACAAATACATATTCCTTCGACTATGAGATTATGCAACTCCCGAATACCGGAGGAATACCTTGTGTGCTATCAAACGTCACAACGTAACTGGGTGATCATAAAGATGCTCTACAGGTATCTCCGAAGGTGTTTGTTGAGTTGGCATATATCGAGATTAGGATTTGTCACTACGAGTATCGGAGAGGTATCTCTGGGCCCTCTCGGTAATACACATCATAATAAGCCTTGCAAGCAAATGACCAAGGAGTTAGTTACGAGATGATGTATTACGGAACGAGTAAAGAGACTTGCCGGTAACGAGATTGAACTAGGTATAAAGATACCGACGATCGAATCTCGGGTAAGTAACATACCGATGGACAAAGGGAATTACGTATGTTGTCATAAGGTTCGACCAATAAAGATCTTCGTAGAATATGTAGGAGCCAATATGGGCATCCAGGTTCCGCTATTGGTTATTGACCGGAGAGGTGTCTCGGTCATGTCTACATAGTTCTCGAACCCGTAGGGTCCGCACGCTTAACATTCGTTGACAATATAGTGTTATATGATTTGGTGACCGAATGTTGTTCGGAGTCCCAGATGAGATCACGGACATGACGAGGATCTCCGGAATGGTCCGGAGGTAAAGATTGATATATAGGATGATGATATTTGGATACCGGAAGAGTTTCGGAATGTACCGGGTAGAAATCGGGTCACGGGAAGGGGTTCTGGGCACCCCGGGAGGTTAATGGGCCATATGGGCCAAAGGGGGGGGCACACCAGCCCACAAGGGGCTGGCGCGCCCCTCCTAGGCCGTAGCCCTTGGGGAGAGAAGGAAAGGGGGGGGGGAGTCGGCCTCCCCCTTCCTTTCCTCTCCCTCCTTTCCTTCCCCCCTCCGACAAATATGGTAAGGGGGGCGCGGCTAGGGAAAGACCCCAAGTAGGATTCGCCCCTTGGCCTCTCCCCTCTTCCCCCCATCTATATATATGTGGGAGGGGGCGCCACACATAACCACGACAATCTCTTAGGCGTGTGTGGCGCCCCCCTCCACCGTTTACACCCTTGGTCATATTTTCATAGTGCTTAGGCGAAGCCCTGCGGAGATAGCATCACCATCATCGTCAACACGCCGTCGTGCTGCCGGAACTCATCCACTACCTCGCCGTCTTGCTGGATCAAGAAGGCATGGACGTCACCGAGCTAAACATGTGCTGAACGCGGAGGTGCCGTACGTTCGGTACTCGATCGGTTGGATCGCGAAGAAGTTCGACTACATCAACCGCGTTACTAAACGCTTCCGCTTACGGTCTACGAGGGTACGTAGACACACTCTCATCTCTCGTTGCTATGCATCTCCTTGATAGATATTGCGTGTGCGTAGAAACTTTTTTGTTTTCCATGCAACGTTTCCCAATAGTGGCATCCGAACCAGGTCTATGCGTAGATGATATGCACGAGTAGAACACAAAGAATTGTGGGCGGTGATAGTCATACTACTTACCACCAATGTCTTATTTTGATTCGGCGGCATTGTGGGATGAAGCGGTCCGGACCAACCTTACATGTCCACGTACATGAGACCGGGACATGCAACTTGTTTTGCATAAAGGTGGCTGGCGGGTGTCTGTTTCTCCTACTTTAGTTGAATTGAACTTGACAGCGGTCGGTCCTTGAAGAAGGTTAAAACAGCAAACTTGATAAATCACCATTGTGGTTTTTGCCGTAGGTAAGAACAGTTCTTGCTAGAAGTCCGTAGCAGCCACGTAAAACTTGCAACAACAAAGTAGAGAACATCTAACTTGTTTTTGCAGGGCATGTTGTGATGTGATATGGTCAAGACGTGATGTGATATACGTTGTTGTATGAGATGATCATGTTTTGTAATATCGACAACCGGCAGGAGCCTTTGGGTTGTCTCTTGATTATTGTATGAAATGCAATCGCCATGTAATTGCTTTACTTTATCGCTATGCGTTAGCAATAGTTGTAGAAGCAATAGTTGGTGAGATGACCCCGACGCAACGATGGAGATCAAGGTGTCGAGCCTGTGATGATGGAGATCATGACGATACTTTGGAGATGGAGATCAAAAGCACAAGATGATGATGGCCATATCATGTCACATATTTTGATTGCATGTGATGTTTATCCTTTATGCATCTTATTTTGCTTAGAACGGCGGTAGCATTATAAGATGATCCCTTCACTAAATTTCAAGATAAAAGTGTTCTCCCCGAGTATGCACCATTGCTAAAGTTCGTCGTTTCGAAGCACCTCGTGATGATCGGGTGTGATAGACTCTACGTTCGCATACAACGGGTGTAAGCCAGTTTTACACAAGCAGAATACTTGGGTTAAACTTGACGAGCCTAGCATGTACAGACATGGTCTCGGAACACTGGAGACCGAAAGGTCGAACGTGAGTCATATAGTAGATATGATCAACATAGAGATGTTCACCATTGATGACTACCCCATCTCACGTGATGATCGGACATGGGTTAGTTGATTTGGATCATGTATCACTTAGATAACTTGAGGGATGTTTACTTAAGTGGGAGTTCATTAGTAATTTGATTAATTGAACTTAATTTATCATGAACTTAGTCTTATAGTTTTGCATATCTATGTTGTAGATCAATGGCCCGAGCTACCGTTCCCCTGAATTTTAATTCATTTCTAGAGAAAGCTAAGTTGAAAGATGATGGTAGCAACTACACGGACTGGGTCCGTAACTTGAGGATTATCCTCATTGCTGCACAGAAGAATTATGTCCTTGATGCACCGCTAGGTGACAGACCTGCTGCAGGAGCTGATGCAGATGTTATGAACGTCTGGCAAGCTCGATCTGATGACTACTCAATAGTTCAGTGTGCCATGCTTTACTGCTTAGAACCGGGACTTCAAAGACGTTTTGAACTTCATGGAGCATATGAGATGTTCCAAGAGTTGAATTTAATATTTCAAGCAAATGCCCGGGTTGAGAGATATGAAGTCTCCAACAAGTTCTATAGCTGCAATATGGAGGAGAACAGTTCTATCAGTGAACACATACTCAAAATGTCTGGGTATCATAACCATTTGACTCAGCTGGGAGTTGATCTTCCAGTTGATAGTGTTATTGATAGAGTTCTTCAATCACTGCCACCAAGCTACAAAGGCTTCGTGATGAACTATAATATGCAAGGGATGAATAAAACGATTCCTGAGCTCTTCGCAATGCTTAAAGCCGCGGAGGTAGAAATCAAGAAGGAGCATCAAGTGTTGATGGTTAACAAGACCACTAGTTTCAAGAAAAAGGGCAAGGGAAAGAAAGGGAACTTCAAGAAGAATGGCAAGCAAGTTGCCACTCCCAGAAAGAAGCCCAAAGCTGGACCCAAGCCTCAAACTGAGTGCTTCTACTGCAAAGGGAATGGTCACTGGAAGCGGAACTGCCCCAAGTATTTGGTGGATAAGAAGGATGGTAAAGTGAACAAAGGTATATTTGATATACATGTTATTGATGTGTTCCTTACTAATGCTCGTAGTAGCGCCTGGGTATTTGATACTGGTTCGGTTGCTCATATTTGTAACTCAAAACAGGAGCTGCGGAATAAACGAAGATTGGCTAAGGACGAGGTGACGATGCTCGTCGGGAATGGTTCCAAGGTCGATGTGATCGCCGTCGGCACGCTACCTCTACATCTACCTTCGGGATTAGTTTTAGACCTCAATAATTGTTATTTGGTGCTCGCGTTGAGCATGAACATTATATCTGGATCTTGTTTATTGCGAGATGGTTATTCATTTAAGTCAGAGAATAATGGTTGTTCTATTTATATGAATAATATCTTTATGGTCATGCACCCTTGATGAATGGTCTATTCTTGTTGAATCTGGATCGTAGTGATACACATTTTCATAATATTGATGCCAAAAGATGCAAAGTTGATAATGATAGTGCAACATATTTGTGGCACTGCCGTTTAGGTCATATTGGTGTAAAGCACATGAAGAAACTCCATACAGATGGACTTTTGGAATCACTTGATTATGAATCATTTGATATTTGCGAACCATGCCTCATGGGCAAGATGACTAAAACTCCGTTCTTCGGAACAATGGAGCGAGCTAATGACTTATTGGAAATAATACATACCGATGTATGCGGTCCGATGAGTGTTGAAGCATGCGGCGGGTATCGTTATTTTCTGACCTTCACAGATGATTTGAGTAGGTATGGGTATGTCTACTTGATGAAACACAAGTCTGAAACATTTGAAAAGTTCAAAGAATTTCAGGGTAAAGTGGAGAATCATCGTAACAAGAAAATAAAGTTTCTACGATCTGATCGCGGAGGCAAATATTTGAGTTACGAGTTTGGCCTTCATTTAAAACAATGTGAAATTGTTTCACAAATCACGCCACCTGGAACACCATAACATAATGGTGTGTCCGAACGTCGTAACCATACTTTATTAGATATGGTGCATTCTATGATGTCTCTTACCAATATACCACTATCATTTTGGGGTTATGCATTAGAGACAGCCGCATTCACGTTAAATAGGGCACCTTCTAAATCCATTGAGATGACACCGTATGAACTGTGGTTTGGCAAGCAACCTAAGCTGTCGTTTCTTAAAGTTTGGGGTTACGACACTTATGTCAAAAGGCTTCAGCCTGATAAGCTCGAACCCAAATCGGAGAAGTGCGTCTTCATAGGATACCCTAAGAAAACAATTGGGTACACCTTCTACCACAGATCCGAAGGCAAGATCTTTGTTGCCAAGAATGGATCCTTTCTATAGAAGGAGTTTCTCTCAGAAGAAGTGAGTGGGAGGAAAGTAGAACTTGATGAGGTAATTGTACCTTCTCTCGAATTAGAAAGTAGCACATCACAGAAAACCGTTCCCGTGATGCCTACACCAACTAGAGAGGAAGCAAATGATAATGATCATGAAACTTCAGATCAAGTTACTACTGAACTTCGTAGGTCGACTAAAGCACGATCCGCACCAGAGTGGTACGGTAATCCTGTCTTGGAAGTCATGTTATTAGACCAAGGCGAACCTACGAACTATGAAGAAGCTATGATGAACCCAGATTCCGACAGATGGCTTGAGGCCATGAAATCTGAGATAGGATCCATGTATGAGAACAAAGTTTGGACTTTGGTGGACTTGCCCGATGATCGGCAAGCCATAGAGAATAAATGGATCTTCAAGAAGAAGACTGACGCTGATGGTAATGTTACTATCTACAAAGCTCAACTTGTCGCAAAAGGTTTTCGACAAGTTCAAGGGGTTGACTACGATGAGACTTTCTCACCCGTAGCGATGCTTAAGTCCGTCCGAA
The DNA here is from genome assembly GCA_011799875.1 of Thinopyrum elongatum. NCBI lineage: Eukaryota > Viridiplantae > Streptophyta > Magnoliopsida > Poales > Poaceae > Thinopyrum > Thinopyrum elongatum. The sequence goes on from CM022303.1 coordinate 583,116,676, forward strand.
TCATGTTAGCAATTGCCGCATTTTATAATTATGAAATCTGGCAAATGGATGTCAAAACTGCATTCCTTAATGGATATCTTAAAGAAGAGTTGTATATGATGCAACCAGAAGGTTTTGTCGATCCTAAATGTGCTAACAAAGTGTGCAAGCTCCAGCGATCCATCTATGGACTGGTGCAAGCATCTCGGAGTTGGAATATACGCTTTGATGAGGTGATCAAAGCATATGGTTTTATACAGACTTACGGTGAAGCCTGTATTTACAAGAAAGTGAGTGGGAGCTCTGTAGCATTTCTGATATTATATGTGGATGACATATTGTTGACTGGAAATGATATAGAATTTCTGGGTAGCATAAAAGGATACTTGAATAAGAATTTTTCAATGAAAGACCTCGGTGAAGCTGCTTATATATTGGGCATCAAGATCTATAGGGATAGATCAATACGCTTAATAGGACTTTCACAAAACACATACCTTGATAAAATTTTGAAGAAGTTCAAAATGGATCGGTCAAAGAAAGGGTTCTTTCCTATGTTACAAGGTGTGAAATTGAGTCAGACTCAAAGCCCGACCACTGCAGAAGATAGAGAGAAAATGAAAGTCATTCCCTATGCCTCAGCCATAGGTTCTATCATGTATGCTATGCTGTGTACCAGACCTGATGTGTGCCTTGCCATAAGTTTGGCAATGAGGTACCAAAGTAATCCAGGAGTGGATCACTGGACAGCGGTCAAGAACATCCTGAAGTACCTGAAAAGGACCAAGGATATGTTTCTCGTTTATGGAGGTGACGAAGAGCTCGTTGTAAATGGTTACGTCGATGCTAGCTTCGACACTGATACAGATGACTCTAAGTCACAAACCGGATACGTATTTATATTGAATGGTGGAGCTGTCAATTTGTGGAGTTCCAAACAGAGCGTCGTCGCGGGATCTACGTGTGAAGCGGAGTACATAGCTACTTCGGAAGCAGCGCATGAAGGAGTCTGGATGAAGGAGTTCATATCTGATCTGGGTGTAATACCCAGTGCATCGGGTCCAATGAAAATCTTTTGTGCCAACACTGGAGCAATTGCCTTGGCGAAGGAATCCAGGTTTCACAAGAGAACCAAACACATCAAGAGACGCTTCAACTCCATCCGTGAAAAGTGTTGGGAACGTAGCATGCAATTTCAAAAAAAGTCCTACGCTCATGCAAGATCTATCTAGGAGATGCATAGCAATGAGAGGGGGAGAGTGTGTCCTCGTACCCTCGTAGACCGAAAGCGGAAGCGTTAGCTTAACGTGGTTGATGTAGTCGAACGTCTTCTCGATCCAACCGATCAAGCACCGAACGTACGGCACCTCCGAGTTCTGCACACATTCAGCTCGATGACGTCCCTCGAACTCTTGATCCAGCAAAGTGTCGAGGGAGAGTTTTGTCAGCACGACGGCTTGGTGACGGTGATGGTGAAGTGATCCGCGCAGGGCTTCGCCTAAGCACTACGACAATATGACCGGAGGAGTAAACGGTGGAGGGGGGCACCGCACACGGCTAAGAACAATTGATGTGTCCTTGAGGTGCCCCCCCGCCCCCGTATATAAAGGAGGGAGAGGGGAGGAGGCCGGCCTAGGGGCGCCCCAAGTGGGAGGAGTCCCACTTGGGCTCCTAGTCCAATTCGCCCCCCTTCCTTTTATCGGAGGGGGAAAGGGGAAAGAAGAGGGAGAAGGAGAAGGAAAGGGGGGGGCGCGCCCCCTCCCCTAATCCAATTCGGACTCCTCCCTTGGGGGGGCGCGCGCCACCCCTTGTGGGCTGGCCTGCCTCCCTCTTATGGCCCATATGGCCCATATCTTCCCCCCCCGGGGGGGGGGGGGGGGGTTCCGGTAACCCTCCCGGTACTCCGATACGTACCCGATACATTCCGAAACACTTCCGGTGTCGGAATACCATCTTCCAATATATCAATCTTTACCTCTCGACCATTTCGAGACTCCTCGTCATGTCCGCGATCTCATCCGGAACTCTGAACAATCTTTGGTCACCAAAACACATAACTCATAATACAAATCGTCATCGAACGTTAAGCGTGCGGACCCTACGGGTTCGAGAACTATGTAGACATGACCAAGACACATCTTCGGTCAATAACCAACAGCGGAACCTGGATGCTTATATTGGTTCCTACATATTCTACGAAGATCTTTATCGGTCAAACCGCAATGACAACATACGTCATTCCCTTTCGTCATCGGTATGTTACTTGCCTGAGATTCGATCGTCGGTATCTTCATACCTAGTTCAATCTCGTTACCGTCAAGTCTCTTTACTCATTCCGTAATACATCATCCTGCAACTAACTCATTAGTCACATTGTTTGCAAGGCTTATCATGATGTGTATTACCGAGAGGGCCCAGAGATACCTCTCTGATACTCGGAGTGACAAATCCTAATCTCGATCTATGCCAACCCAACAAACACCTTCGGAAATACCTGTAGAGCATCTTTATGATCACCCATTTACGTTGTGACGTTTGATAGCACACAAGGCATTCCTCCGGTATTCGGGAGTTGCATAATCTCATAGCCAAAGGAATATGTATAAGTCATGAAGAAAGCAATAGCAATAAAACTTAACGATCATTATGCTAAGCTAACAGATGGGTCTTGTCCATCACATCATTCTCCTAATGATGTGATCCCGTTCATCAAATGACAACACATGTCTATGGTTAGGAAACTTAACCATCTTTGATTAACGAGCTAGTCTAGTAGAAGCATACTAGGGACACTATGTTTTGTCTATGTATTCACACATGTATCAAGTTTCCGGTTAATACAATTCTAGCATGAATAATAAACATTTATCATGATATAAGGAAATATAAATAACAACTTTATTATTGCCTGTAGGGCATATTTCCTTCAAAAAGGTCAAGGATGGAGACATAGAGATTTGCAAAATACATACGGATCTAAATGTAGCAGACCCGTTGACTAAGCCTCTTCCGCGAGCAAAACATGATTAGCACCAAGACTCCATGGGTGTTAGATTCATTACAATGTAATCTAGATTATTGACTCTAGTGCAAGTGGGAGACTGAAGGAAATATGCCCTAGAGGCAATAATAAAGTTGTTATTTTATATTTCCTTATTCATGATAAAGGTTTGATATTCATGCTAGAATTGTATTGATCGGAAACTTAAATACATATGTAAATACATAAACAAATACCGTGTCCCTAGTAAGCCTCTACTAGACTAGCTCGTTGATCAAAGATGGTTAAGGTTTCCTAACCATAGACATGTGTTGTCATTTGATAACGGGATCACATCATTAGGAGAATGATGTGATGGACAAGACCCATTCGTTAGCTTAGCATACTGATCATTCAGTTTATTACTATTGCTTTTTTTATGACAAATACATATTCCTTTGACTATGAGATTATGCAACTCCCGGATACCGGAGGAATACCTTGTGTGCTATCAAACGTCACAACGTAACTGGGTGATCATAAACATGCTCTACAGGTATCTCCGAAGGTGTTTGTTGAGTTGGCATAGATCGAGATTAGGATTTGTCACTCCGAGTATCAGAGAGGTATCTCTGGGCCCTCTCGGTAATACACATCATAATAAGCCTTGCAAGCAAATGACTAAGGAGTTAGTTACAAGATGATGTATTACGGAACGAGTAAAGAGACTTGCAGGTAACGAGATTGAACTAGGTATGAAGATACCGACGATCGAATCTCGGGCAAGTAACATACCGATGGACAAAGGGAATTACGTATGTTGTCATAAGGTTCGACAGATAAAGATCTTCGTAGAATATGTAGGAGCCAATATGGGCATCCAGGTTTTGCTATTGGTTATTGACCGGAGAGGTGTCTCGGTCATGTCTACATAGTTCTCGAACCCGTACGGTCCGCACGCTTAACGTTCGTTGACGATATAGTGTTATATGAGTTATATGATTTGGTGACCGAATATTGTTTGGAGTCCCGGATGAGATCACGGACGTGACGAGGAGCTCCGGAATGGTCCGGAGGTAAAGATTGATATATAGGACGATGATATTTGGACACCGGAAGAGTTTCGGGATGTACCGGGTAGAAATCGGGTCACCGGAAGGGGTTCCGGACACCCCGGGAGGTTAATGGGCCATATGGGCCAAAGGGGGGAACACACCAGCCCACAAGGGGCTGGCACGCCCCTCCTAGGCCGCAGCCCTTGGGGAGAGAAGGAAAGGGGGGGAGTCAGCCTCCCCCTTCCTTTCCTCTCCCCCCTTTCCTTCCCCCCTCCGGCAAATATGGCAGGGGGGCGCGGCTAGGGAAAGACCCCAAGTAGGATTCGACCCTACTTGGGGTGCCCCTTGGCCTCTCCCCTCTCCCCCCACCTATATATATGTGGGAGGGGGCGCCACACATAACCACGACAATCTCTTAGCCGTGTGTGGCGCCCCCTCCACCGTTTACACCCTCGGTCATATATTTTCGTAGTGCTTAGGCGAAGCCCTGCGGAGATAGCATCACCATCACCGTCACCACGCCGTCGTGCTGCTGGAACTCATCCACTACCTCGCCGTCTTGCTGGATCAAGAAGGCGTGGACGTCACCGAGCTGAACGTGTGCTGAACGCGGAGGTGCCGTACGTTCGGTACTCGATCGGTTGGATCGCGAAGAAGTTCGACTACATCAACCGCGTTACTAAACGCTTCCGCTTACGGTCTACGAGGGTACGTAGACACACTCTCCCCTCTCATTGCTATGCATCTCCTTGATAGATCTTGCGTGTGTGTAGAATTTGTTTTGTTTTCCATGCAACGTTTCCCAATACCAGGAGCGATGGTAGTGGGTTGATGCGGATGCGACTGCGGCTCCCCTGGTGCTCCTCTCGTGCTCCCTCTTCTCATGGACGGCTTCTTCGGCTCCCTCCTCTTCAACCAGGTAACATGGCCGGTGGCGGCGGCGATGGATGTGGGGATCATGAACACCACCCTGTAGAGAGGATCGACAACGGCATGGGGTGGTTGCTCCGGCTGTTGCTGTTGCTTGGGGCTCAGTGTCGGGGTGCTGATCTTGGCACCCCTGACCTTCCTCGTGCAAATCCTAGGCTTCCGGCGTGGATTTGCGGCGGCGAAGGGAGGAGGCATGGACTGGGATGGGGTGGGGGTGAAGGGGAGGCTGCACATGGTAAGGGGTGGCAAAGACCTCGTCCTCTCCATACTCTAGCTTCCACTGCACACTGGTAGCCTCTCCTTTCTTCCTCTTATCTCTGTTTTAGTTTGTGCTTACTCTGTTGTGCTTGATGGCTTGCTACTTCCATTGACAATTCTGGTTAACTGCAGCTCATCCATGGTTGTACCTTTTCCCCCTTTTTCCCTTGCAGGTTGGTCCGTTGTTTACATGTGCTCGTTGTTCTGACCAGTTTGTCATGTTCCATCTTCAGCCACCTCTTTGCAGGTTGACCCCTTCTCTCCCTCTCTTCTCTGCTTTCTAGGCCTAGGCTTGCATTTTTGCGGCCATGTATTTACCTTCGCTTCTTGTACAAAGCTGTTGTTAGATTTTGTCTAGACAATGGATGTATCTGCTTTTTGTTCTCTTATTGGTAGAAGCCTCGCATCTAAAATTATTATTCCCTGCTTGTATTTTTTGTGCTTGCTTGGCATTTGCAATTGGGGATTTTTGTCATTTCTCTAGATCCTGGTAGGACCTAGAATTTTTTGTACCTTTCTGTTGTGTCCTAGAAGTAGCCTATTGATTTGTTTGTTGGAACTGCTCGCATGTGTCGCGCTGTTAGGGCTACCAAACAAACCAATATTGTTCTAGATATGATTTATAAAAAATGTTCATTGGCTTGTAGCCGAAGTAGTGTGCTGTCAGGAAGACATTCACTGGGCTGGTCCATTTAGGTTGGCATGCTTGGTCTGTGTCCATTCTGTCTGCTTCTTTTTGGGTGTCATCTAGGTTTATTTACTCTTTTAGGTTCCTACTTTAGTGATCATGAATCGTTTGGACGTAACCGTTACATTAATATGCCAGTTCTCCGTAGTGCTGAAATGGTCGTTACTCGTTCTGGTAGACCCTATATCATATTCTTAGATTGGGACTTTTACTGGCAAATGTGGGACATTTACTAACAAATGTGTGAGAGATGCAAATTATGTAGCCCATGAGCTAGCTAGATTATCTAATTTTTTCTACCATTTGATGTCTGGATGGATAAAGCTCCTGCTTCTATCACTCCTCTCATAGTCTCATTGTAAAGAAGGTAACACTTATCACCGGGGAGGTTCTAGTGTTAAAAAAGGGCCACCTTTTTGTTTGAGAACATAAAGATCACTTGCTCCAGTTTTTTTTTGAGCCGGCATAACGCGTACTCGGCCTCTTCATTCCCTAGGCCGCTCCTCGGCCGGGCCGGTTTAGTTGGTCAAAGTATTTCCAGTGACAGGACATCGCGCGGTCCACCGCGCCGCTAGGGGACCTCCTATTCGGCGCGCTGCGCGCTGGGAGGAAACGCAGCGCGCTTCCCTCGCTCCCCCCGCGCGCCCGTTTGGGCCGGCCCATTTGCAGGGCCCTCTATTTTCTTAATTTCAAGTTTTTTCATTTTCTTTTTTCTTTTCTGTTTTTTCTTATCTAAATAATTTGGTATTACAAAAAGTTCCTAAATTTTAAAAAAATGCGCATTTGAAAAATAAATGTTCAAGAAATCATAAAATATTTGCAGATTCAATAGAAGTTCATGATTTTACAAAAAAGTTTGCATGTTCAAAAAATGTGCACGATTTTGAAAAAGTATTTCAGGAAATCATTTATTTTTCATGATTTTGAGAAAAATATTTGTGAACTAAAAAAATCTTATGAAATTGAACAAATGGTCACAAACTCAAAAATTGTTCATGAATTTGTAAAAACATTAAAAAAATTAAAATGTTCATGAATGATAAAAAAGTTCACCGATCCAAAAAATGTTCGCTAATAAAAAAATTCATGTATTCGGAAAATGTTCATCCGTTAAAGAATGTTCATGAATTACAAAGATTGTTCCCTCAATTTCCCAAAAATGTTCGCCAATTCAAAAGAAGTGTTCACAGGTTCAAAAAAGATGTTCACTTTCTCCAAAATTTGGGAAAAAATGTTTGTTAATTCAAAAAATGTTCAGAAATTTGTAAAAGAAATCAGAGTTTTAAAAACGCTCACGAGTTTTAAAAATTGTTCACGATTGGAGAAAATATGTTCATAAATTTGAAAGATGGCCACAACAATAAATAAATAAATAACAGTAAAGAAAAACGAAATAGAAAAAAGAAAAAACGTAAACGAAAACGAAAAAATAAAAAACAAACAGGGAAAATAAAGAAAAAATCAAAAGAAAAAACAATGGAAAAACGAAAAAACCGGTTCTCAACCTTCCCAAAACCGGTGGGGAAGTAATCCCGAAATGGGCCGGCAAGAAAAGGAGCTGACGGTTGGGGGGACGCGGCAGCTCGCTATTTGGCGACCTACGCGCCAAATAGAAGTGGCCCGCCGCTAGACCGCGGTCCACTCTCCGTCTCCTTGTGCCCGTGCGTGCCGGACCCCGGTGCCTCCCCCGTGTGCCGCTCCCAATGTTTTCGCCGCTCCATTCCACGCGCCTCCCCCCTTCCGCTTCCGCGCCCTCCAGCCCCGCGCACGCCCACGCCGCGTAATCAATCAATTGATCAAATCAACGAGCAGCCGCCCGCCGCCATCACGCACCCCACGCCCCCTCCCGCCGCGGCGCGACGGGGAGCGGAACGCCGCCGCGATGAAGCCGCACCCCCCGCCGCCGCCGCCGCCGGGCAGCCGGGGGTGGGGCGGGGGCGCGCAGGGCCGCCGCCGGGCCTTCGCGTGCGCCCTCGCCGGGGCCGCCCTCGCGCTCGCGCTCCTCTGCCTCTTCCACGGCGCCGCCTTCGGCCCCACCCTCCGCCGTGGCCGCCACCCTCGCCTCCGCCTCCGAGCCTCTCAGGTCCAGGCCCAGGCCCCGCTCCCCGCCGGCCTCGCGCTCTCCTCCCTCCCGGTACGTAACGTACGCGCACCTCAGCGTCACGCTTTCCTTACGTGCGTGCTAACGGCGGGTGGTTCGATTCGCTGATTCGATCGGCCCGGCCCGGGGTTGCGCCTTGTATGCGCTTGCGCAGGTGTGCGACGCGAGGCACTCGGAGCTGATCCCGTGCCTGGACCGGGGCCTCCACCACCAGCTCCGCCTCAGGCTCAACCTCTCCCTCATGGAGCACTACGAGCGCCACTGCCCGCCCGCGCCCCGCTGCCTCAACTGCCTCATCCCCCCACCCGATGGCTACCTGGTGAGTCCACGAGCATGCATGGTCCACGATGAACTCCTTGCAGATTGCTGTGCCTCGTTTGTTCTCGCTCACGCCGATGTGATGGGGGTGGCGATGCCTAGGTGCCGATCAGGTGGCCGAGGAGCCGGGACGAGGTGTGGACGGCCAACATACCCCACACCCACCTCGCCTCCGAGAAGTCAGACCAGAGGTGGATGGTGGTGAACGGTGACAAGATCAACTTCCCCGGCGGAGGCACCCACTTTCACTACGGCGCCGACAAGTACATTGTGAACCTTGCGCAGGTTCGAAATGTTCATAGGTTCCTAGCAGTTAACTCACCACCTTTTGGTTACCTTTGGAAGCTAACGAATAGTGCCAATGTTGATTGGTGTGATGCTAGATGTTGGGGTTTCCAAATGACAAGCTGAACAACGAAGGCAACATCAGGAACGTGCTCGACGTCGGCTGCGGGGTTGCTAGCTTTGGGGCTTACCTCCTACCGCTAGATATAATTGCAATGTCGCTTGCTCCCAACGATGTGCACGAGAACCAGATTCAGTTTGCCCTTGAGCGGGGGATACCGTCGACCCTTGGTGTGCTGGGTACAAGGAGGCTGCCATATCCAAGCCGCTCGTTCGAGCTGGCGCATTGCTCACGCTGTCGAATTGACTGGTTGCAGAGGGATGGGATCTTGTTGCTGGAAGTGGATAGGGTTTTGAGGCCTGGAGGGTATTTCGTTTATTCGTCACCAGAGGCTTATGCTCATCATGATCCAGTTAACCGGAAGATATGGAAGCAGATGAGCAATCTTGCTCAGAGGATGTGCTGGAGGATTGCTTCAAAGGAGGGTCAGACGGTGATCTGGGTCAAACCATTGACAAATGGGTGCTATATGAGGAGAGAGCCCAGAGCACTTCCTCCCATGTGTGGCCATGATGATGACCCGGATGCTGCTTGGAATGTCCTCATGAAAGCATGCATAACTCCCTACTCCAAGAGTAAGCTCACTTTCCTGATTTGCCTCAAGATTATTATTGAATTACCATAGTCTATTCTCTATTGTACTGTCTCTTGCTTTCTTCTGCTTGAAATATACTTCACCCTGGCAAAAGTTCACACATGTTAGAGCAGACAAAGGGTCAAGATGATAACCATTAGCCATAACCCTTGGTTGAGCATTGGCTAGCCATAATATAGAAGGGTACTTTGGTCAACCTTTTACCTGAAGGGAATACCCCTTTCCAACCCTTTTTGATCTGCCTTAATTATCGCCTACTAACAGATCAAACCACCTGTTGCCCGCTCTATCACTTGCCATTAAGACATCACGTGCCCCCTTATTCTGCAATTTTTGGCCTCCACAGATCACTCTTTGCTGCTGATTTGCTGGCCATGACAATATGCCTGCATGCCACCACCATTGGTTACCTTTGCTTTGTTTGCACTATATCTGGTTTAAACTGTAGTAGAATATTGGCGTATATGGTTTGATAGTTTCCAATTTCTGCAGCAGAGTTTCCTGCAATTAACATATCTAGTTTGAAACTGTAGTAGTATATTGCCATACTTGGTTCAGTTCATCTGTTCATATATGTATATTGTCTGGTGCTGTAACTGTTATTAAAGAAAATTTTCATTACAAGTTTCTGTAAAGAAAATTCCAACTTCACTTGGTAGTTCTTCCATAAATTACTCTAATATGGAACATCAAGTGTTGGCTAGCATACCTGTACCCTGATGGTGTAATGTTCTTTTATTTAACCAGGAGTTAACAAGGTTAAAGGAAGTGAACTGCTTCCCTGGCCACAAAGGCTCACAGCACCACCCCCTCGTCTGGAAGAGATTGGAATCAGTTCAAAGAATTTTACTGATGACAATGTGAGTACTTTGATGACTGATTTTGCTATATGAAGCCACACCCTTCCCAGATGATGATCTTGAGTGTCTCGCCTTGGAATACTGTCTGCAGGAAATTTGGCATTCTAGAGTTGCCCAGTACTGGAAACTTATGAAATCTGAGATACAGAAGTATTCCTTCAGAAATGTGATGGATATGAATGCTAACCTTGGCGGATTTGCAGCATCACTGAGGAAAAAGGATGTCTGGGTAATGAATGTAGTCCCTTTCATGGAATCTGGAAAACTGAAGATCATATATGACCGTGGTTTGATAGGGACAATCCATAACTGGTAAGATGTTTGTGCAATACCTTCTGTCCTACTTCTCATCTATTCATTTCAGATTCAATTGTTTCAATGCTGCCTAAGTGACTATGCATAGTTAAATTCTTAGATTAGAATATTTTTTGTTCGGTGACACACAAGGTATAATTTTATAACTATATCAGAGGTTGTAATTGCATAAAGAAGAGGTCAATAGTTTGACAAGTGCTCATACGTGGAACTTGTTTTTTTGTGGTCATCTTTATGAATACCACATTTTGGTGCTTCACAAAGCGGTGTATATTTCCCTATGTCAGGTGTAGCAATAGTATTATGTTGTTTCAATTTGATGTCATTATACCGAATGCTCACTTTTTGATATATAATCCACTCGTCACATTCCAGACATACTTGTCATGAATGGAACCAGAGTTCTCTCAACGAAATATTTCCTTCCTAGCTGCTATTAAAGTACCCTGCCGTTAACTGATGGGCACAGGAAAAACTGTATAGTAGAATTGCACAAAGATGAAAACCAGATGCCTGTCTCCATACCAGCGGCTCCTCTATTGCCTAACAGTTTCCATTCTTGATTCATATTTACTCGTATGCCAGAACTTGTTCCTAAACTAGCAACATGATGCTTGCCATCTCGGGCTCGTGGTTATCAATGAAATAAATTTCTTGTGCATTGTTATGTGTACTTCCATACCATACTTGATGCTTCATACTACCACTCCATACGATCGACTGCTACATGATTCTATTTATTCATGGTTCTTTGTTACTGAAGGTGCGAGTCATTCTCGACATACCCTCGTACGTACGACCTCCTTCACGCCTGGCTGTTGTTCTCTGAGATGGAGAATCAAGGCTGTGGCCTGGAAGATCTGCTGATCGAGATGGACCGTATCATGAGGCCTCATGGGTACGCCATCATCAGGGACAAAGCTGCCGTCATAGACTACATCAAGAAGCTTCTACCTGCGCTGAGATGGGATGACTGGTCATGTGAGGTGAAACCAAAGAGAGACGCACTTTCGTCAGGTGATGAAAGAGTCTTGATCGTGAGGAAAAGGCTATGGGACAAGGCACCACAGGCATCGTCGTAGCAAGCAAGCGCAAAATGGTTCTTGTTCTGATCTTATTAGCCACTGCTAACCGTCGTTTCCCAAATCCTAGCTGTATCATACAGTAGTTCTCTACCTTCTCCATTAGCACTTTTACACACTATCCTTTCTCCGCAGTTTTGTGTCTGTGATGGAATGTTCACAGAAGAGATAGGAGGAGTATGACATGCATAATTGCAGATTTCAATGGTTCAGAATTCATAGGACAGTATGGTCGTCGAAAATGCTAATCTTCGTTCGACTTTTGTAAATTGATGCCATTTCAGAATTGGCATTTGGAGATTTTGCTTTGACTATTACTCCCTCTTTTTTTTTTAGAAAAGGAGGATGACCCCCGGCCTCTGCATCTGGGAGATGCATGCGGCCATTTTATTGATTATTCTCGAGGACCTTACAAAGTAGAACAACAATATGCCTGAATCCGCCATCTTGGCAACATCTGCCGCTACTCCTATCCAAATGATGAAGGGGTGCAAGCTGGGCCACATACCCAGACCTCTCACCTAAGCCTAACATCTAAAGCCGGAGGCCCCGACCGAGCCATCGGCCGGGTCCGGGGCTCAAACCGGTCCGACGCACTCACATGTGTCGTCGCTGCCATCTTCCACTGGTCCATCTTTAGAGCAGATTGAGGTGACAACCTTGGCAGGTCCTCCACCACGACGCCAAACGACGACCTCCACCTACGCGAGCCTTGGCAGGTCCTCCGCCATTAACGCCACCACGACGCCAGACGACGACCTCCACCTACGCGAGTCCATCTCCAAGCAACGGACGTAAATCCATGCTAGGATAGGGCCGCACCACCGTCGTCGCCCACCACCCACAAGCGCCACCCAACCCCAAGGTTCCCAAAGCGGCGCCTTCAAGAAGGGAACGGCGCCGTGAGCGCTGCCGCCGCCCAACAAAGTTAGGGCTTTCGCCCGGGAGACCTAGGGGAAGGGGAAGTGAGGAGATCAGTCCATACCGACGCCTCCAAGGAGGGGAACGGCGCACTCAGGCGTCGCCGTCGGCGCGGCCGGTCATGGCCGGCCAGGGATTTTGCCCGAACTAGATCCCCGCCACCACCAGCGCCTCTTGTATAGAACCGGCGACCAAGAGGAAGCGCGGCCCGACCAGGCTGGCCCGCACGCCGAACAGGGGAGGAGGGGAGGCGCCAGATCGCGCGCACCGACCGTCGCAGAAGCCGCCGCCAGCCGCCAACGACCACCAGATCCTGCCGCCCGCGCAGCCGGGACGCCAGATCCATCGCTCGCACGGCTGCTAGCCGGCCGTGCCTTGCCAATGGAGCCGCTGCTCCAGATCCGGGGTTCCCCACGCAGAGGCAGGGCAACCGAGGCCCCGCCGCCACCATCCTTGGCGCCCCGGGCTTGCCCGGCGGCTGCCTCAGGCGGCGGCGAGGAAGGGAAAAGAGGGGGAGGGGGTGAGGAGGAGGGGCGGCTAGGGTTGGGAGGAGGGGCGGCTAAGGTTGGGGGGTGGGGGTGGGGGTGAGGACAACAGGAACTGGATTATCTATAAAATTGGGGGAGAATTTCACTTCCCCGGCCTCTACACCAACCAGGGATGCATACGGCCTTTTAAGTATGAGTACTAGGATTTTTAATCTCGGTTACGCACCGAGCCTAGTCCTCAATAAATGCGTGTGTGAGTACCAGGAAAGCCTGGTCCTCAAGAATAAATAGGAACCTAGATTCGCCTCCGTGAGGATTCGAACCCAGGTGTTGGGTTTGTACATCCACTCCCCCAACCAGTTGAGCTAGGCTCACTTCCCATTTAACTATTACTCCCTCTGTCCCTAAATATATTGAACTATCAAAACGTCATATATTTAGCTAATTTTTTTTAAATAATACATTTTTTTAATAAATTTGAAAAATAATACGCAGTTTGAGTTATTTTCAAAAATATTACACCGTCGGCCTAGCCTACACCGACTGGAGCTTGTCGTCCTCCTCAAGGCCGACTGGAGCTTGTCGTCCTATAAGGAGCCGACAAGTGTCAACTCTGCCGCGTGGCAGCCGACCATTGGTCGGGCCGCGTCACTCGGCCAGGCTGGCAACCTATCGGCCTCGCACAGGCCGACAGGAGCTTGTCGTCCTCATCAAGGCCGACAAGGAGCGGATAAACCCGCAGCACTCCTTCTTCCTCCTCCCTCTTTCCTTCTTCCACCTTTCTTCTTTTCTACTCTTCTAACCCGAAACTACACCGAATTAATACCCATTTTCTAGCCGATTTCTTCCCCGTTTTCCACCGTAGTTGCATTGTAGAGGGTAGGAGGAGGCAAGGAAGACCTCGATCTCGCAATGGGATAGCTCGTGGTGGTTGTGGTGAGCATTTTTTAAGAGGTGGTGGAGGTGGAGGTGGAGGTGGTGGAGGTGGAGGGGGTGGAGGAGGGGGTGCTGCACGTGGAGGAGGGGGTGCTACACGTGGAGGTGGTGGTGGTGCTCTCCGGTGATTGAGGGCCGTCGTTCGTCGTTTCTTCGCACGGTTGAAGGGTATAATACAAGTTACATTTTGTGTGTCATATTACTTGTGCGATTTTATAGTTGGTTCGGTAATATATCTTAACATATTTAGTTGGTCCGATAGTATTTTGTTGTCAAGTATGTACGTGTCCGTTAATATTTAGGCGTCCGGTAATATATAGTTGTCTGTTAATATTTAGGTGTCCGGTAATATTTAGGTGACCGGTAATATATAGGCGTCCGGTAATGTAGAGTTGTCCGTTAATATTTAGGTGTCCGTTATTATTTAGGCGTCCGATAATATATAGTTGTCTTTTAATATTTAGGTGTCCGGTAATATTTAGATGACCGGTAATACGTAGGCGTCCGGTAATGTAGAGTTGTCTATTAATATTTAGTTGACCGGTAATATTCCGGAATATTTTTAGATGTCTGATATTTCAGTTTATGAATATTTTTAAGTGCACCGATAATATCCCATAATATATTATAAGTTTGACTTGCTGCTGAATAGTTCTCCATGTTGAATATTTTAGGTCGGCAGATATGTCAGATGTAGTGAAGTTCACTTTTTTCTACGGTCATGGTACTGTCCAAACAAATCAGTTGGAAGTTGATCTTAGTGAGTTCGAGAACATAGTGGTGCCAATTAGTGCCCCTCAAACATGGTCTGTTAGTCAGTTGACAGAGTGGTTGACAAGATGTTTAGGGTATAATACTGAAACTCACACCGTCGGTGTTCATGCATTGTGGAGTCGGTCAAGTTCGAACATTTTCTTTTATTTGAGGCCAATCGAGCGGGACTCTCAGTGGGTGCGCTGGTTGCAAGGATGTGCAAAAAGGATAGTAAATCCTTGCGCCTTAGTGCTTCCTGTCATGAAGGAGGTCAGTGCCCCTGAAGGCGAGGGTGGTTATGATCCTGGCCAGAGCAGTGCAGGGATACATTTATCTATGTTAGATGATCCGTTAAATGATGGATATGATGGCCACGAATCAGGGCAGAGTAGTCAGGTAGAAGGAGGAAATG